>JACGWO010000003.1:19491968-20697135 GCA_034509735.1 Sesamum alatum
TTTAGACTCGCTTCATAGATTACGCTCGTTCCTTCTCTCTTCTTTTTCATTTCCTTTCATTCCGGCCACTCACTATGAATCAAAATATTATCTTGCTATTGACGAGACCTCTGGGAAAAATTCGTAGGTTTCACGCCTTTTCGAGGTGCCTCATACCCAAATCGGTCCTATTTTGAACCAAGACTTTGTGAGTAAACGAACTTGCGCAGGCTCAATCTCCACAAAGTACCCCTCAGGTTGCATTTCGGTCTTTTATCCGGCTTAGCTGTACAGCTTAGGTACCTGCCTGCCTTACTAGACAAGATCTATCGAAAACCTTGACAATTAGGAGGGATGCATGCTACTATTATTCTATTCACATTCTACCTGGTATCCTGACACAGGTGTCTCGGCACACATGACGTCTAATCTTCTCTCTTTTTCTCCGCAATGATCAAATCTGTGTTGGAAATGGCTCTCTTTTGCCTCTTCAACATCCAGTGAGATTTAGTAGGTATTTGGGCAAGATCTTTACATCGGTGTAAATGATTTCTATATGAACCATTCTTTTTAGTTTTCTAATGAAAAATCTTCGACGGTTCCATTTCCAGAGTAATTGAAGCGCACAATTGGGTTCACCCTGACATCCGTAGATGCCAACCGGAGTGAACCTGCAGAGAGTGGCCCAGTAATCTTCTCCATCAGGGTAGCCGCAGTGAGATAGAGTGGTGAAGCTAGGTTCCGAATGAAAACAGAGCGAGCAGTGGAGGCAAAAGGTATGACATTGGAAGCTGCTTCATTGCCGATTGCTTCGATCCAGAATAAGGCGAAGAAGAGGCTAAAAGAATTCTTTCAACACTTGCATAGACAGCCACTTTAATATTCACAGGATTTTCATAATTGAGCAGATCGGCTGCACTATGCCTCCTCCCCGAACCATCAAAAGTAGAGCCACCAATCTTAGTGCCTACCAAACTAAACCCGTTATAGGGATCAACACCAGCCTCCAACAAACCATCCCTAACCGATGATTGCCAGTTCTTTTAAGTTATTAGTTGTCATTTCCTAAGATGGCCCCTCTTATTCTACGATAATCCAAGCTGCAGCTCCACGAGTCTGCTCTCCATGCTCGGAACCGGTCGATTCCTAAGCCATTCGTTCTCCCCTCTCGGTTGGCCTTTGCCAGCCACTAGAACAAGTAAGAGAACCTACAATGAATGAACTTAAAGAACCGCAGATTTTGACCAGATTGTACACCTTTGTGTCTGGCTATGTAGATGTGCATAAAGAAGGGACGGGACATCTCTCTCCTTTTTTTGGGGGAAGAGAGAGGGTCGATGTAATTGAGTTCCATCCAGCCTCACGAACTTCTTACTGGGGCAGTACTATAGGCATTTTCGAGTGTTTGGATGCACGTGTTTTGTTCATATTCCTGCGCAGTTAATAGAAAAATTGTCCCCAAGGCAACCACTTGTGTCTTTCTTGGATATGCTCAGTCCGGGTATAGATGCTATGACGTGAAATCCAAGAGACTCGATGTATCCTTAATGCTCTCTTTATTTAATGGAAATGGAGTCGCCTCATATTTTCCTTAACCTAATTAATCAGCCCCGGGGGAGAATGATGATGGAGATGTATTGCGGCCTTCTCCTGTTCATAAACTTTTTCCTCATTCTTCTGCAGTTGATGTTACGGATCAGCCTCACTCTTCAGGCCAGCAGCTTTGCTCACGAAAGGCAGCATTCAGGAAGAGGGCACAAGTGAGAAAGAAGAGCTTTTTTTGCGTATAAAGCTGATCACACACTTTCCTTCTCATGGGGGAAATCAACAATATTATATAGGATATTTAAGAAGTGAGAAGAGGGGGAAATTGATCATTCATCGACGTGGTATAGTAAACCAGCGCCCTTACTAACTTTTCGGACTACTTTCTCTGAGGTGAGAAGAGTACCGAGAGGACAAGTGAACAGAGGGCTGAGATCACCACAGATCATCAGAAGGTTATAAGACAGGTCAGATGAAGCTCAAAGTACAGCCAAAGAGCCATACTTGGGGCACCCACCAACCAGGGTATTCTCAGCCGCCCCTTTCATACCCAGAACCTCAAATTGCTTAGGATCTAGTTTTGAAATGAATCTCAGATGACCACTCGTGTATTTTTATGGGTTCAGTTTGAGCTTCCACTTCCTCTTTTTACTCGCTACAAGTATTTATCTCCCCTAACCCACTCCTGCCTCAATCCCAGGTGGAAAAATCCTCGACCTATTCTGACTTTTGAAAGGATATTCAACCTTGTTTTACAAAAGATTTGTATTTGTCCAGTGCTTTCTTTCATTGTCTATCTCGCCTAAGGCTTCTGTTTTGGTCGACTCATAGGTTGAAACAGTAGGTGGTGCTGCGTCTTTATGATTCGGCTTTTTATGCCTCCGCTCAATCCTTCTCACTTCCGGATTCCAGTCCTAAGATAGGCAAGCAACAACTTCCTTCCCGAAACTGGTCTTTCACTCGTTGTCCTTCTGCTCCCACTCTGGGGAAGTAAGAATAGAGCTCTGCATCCCCGGACTGGTAGAGTACTCTATTCTCCTTCCTTTGCTTTTCATCCCCCTTTCGCTCTTTCTGGTGATTGGATTGGCTTTGTCTTCCGAAGGGACCCTGCCCACGCACGGAAAGCAAGCGCCAGTGGCTTCTTAAGGAAGCTCCTGAGCTATCTAGGCAAGAGTCGTCCGAGACAGAAACAAGTGGTACTGACTACACGGATGCCACTCGAACGGATGACCCATATAGGGGGAGCACGTCGCATGGGAAGAATCGGCGTTTAATGCGGGCATTGTTGCAAGTAGGCATTCTAGTAGTAAATGGGCATGGCAAGTAGTGGAGAGTACAGAGTACTACTCCAAGCGAGACTCGTCTAAGGGTGCAAAACCTGTGACAGCGGATGCGGACGGTACTGAATGGCGGGTTGGAACTTATCGGGACTTTATAAAGAAAGGCAAGTACGGCATTCAGCTGTGGCTTTAGAATAGAACCGAGTAAGTGTGCATGGGAAAGTCCTTGATTCGGGCAGTAAAGGCATTGAGCCAATCTGTCTTTGCGCTTTCCTCGTCTAATGAAAGAGTGCGTGGATCGAACTTTCCACTTTTCACTCGGAAGAAAAGGATCTTCTTCCAGAACCTTCTTCCCCAATGCTGAGCTTCACTTTAGCTCTCAGGCTAGGGAAAAGAAAGAATAAAATCAAACTGACTTGAGAGATGGGAACCCCTAATCTTAATAGAATGTGGCCGTGCTGTCTTCACTCTTTCTATAGGGTTTGAGGACGCATCCCTTTTCTTACTTTCGCTTGTGCTTTCCCCCCTTCTTCCCCTGCTCCGCCTCGGGTAGCCCTCTTCCTTGAGTTGGCATTCGTTTACTATTATGCACTTGAACCCCTCGAATCCCCGAAGTGGATTTCCTGGTGATATCGCGTAGGAGAACTTCCTATGTGATGCGTGCGGCTGCAGAGTCGCCTGAAAGAATTGATAAGTGCCGCATACCAGTTTTCCATTTACTTATCCTATCTTTCGGGACTTGAGGTACAGTCCTAGGTCGCTCCTTCCTTGACGTAACCCAGCCAGATTGGGAGCTGGGGTATGGTTACTCAACAATGGTGCAATCCCCTTCCGTCTCCTTTCCCTTTCCATCCTTCACCCAGAATGAATCGGAAGTATGCGTTATTGGTCGAAGGTAGGTAATCAAAGGATACCTTATTGTTTCCCGAGCTTCAACTGCTTTAAGAGTTCCGAGCTTCCTGAGCTACCCGCTCCTACTCCTGGGTTTTGGTATCGAGACAAGGATCTAATCCATTTAGCCAAATCAAGCGAACTCCCGTCCTCCCTATCGTATTTAGGGAGGCCCAGGAGACATCGTAAATTGGTCCGCGGGCATCGCGATAAGTCCTCTGTCCTACTACAGGTGCCGCGACAATCTTTACCAAGTCCGAACAATTGTCGACCACCAGATCCGCTGGTCTGCAATATTCACCCCGGCCCACAAGCACAAATCCTCGGCGCGGAATATAATCCCAAAGTACTCCAAAGACTCAAATAGAGTCAATCAAGAAGGCGGTAAGACCCTTGCAGAATTCCCCAACAGCATAGAGCTTGGGAAGCTCGGATCCGGTCAAGATCCGAACAACAAGGAGCACTCAACTACTAGTCTAGTCTAGTAGTAGTTTTTTTCTATTAGTTTGCGATGCGAACTTGACTTATGAAATTAGTTGAGTAGGCTTGCGTTAGTTGTCTGCTATAAGATAGCCAGTTTTGGGGCTTTCGACATAAAAAAGCCTATCCGGCTTGGCTTCGCTATCGTTCATGACTTGTATTGTAGTCGGCCTGGAAAGCCTCTGTAGTCTT
Source organism: Sesamum alatum (assembly GCA_034509735.1). NCBI lineage: Eukaryota > Viridiplantae > Streptophyta > Magnoliopsida > Lamiales > Pedaliaceae > Sesamum > Sesamum alatum. The sequence goes on from JACGWO010000003.1 coordinate 19,496,336, forward strand.
TCCAGCTCTGAAGCTTCCTTAACGGAACACGGGGGGCGCTGAAATGGAACAAGCAGCTTGCAAAAAACCTCTACTGCCTGTTCTGGTTTACATGTGCAATTATGACTAGTGACTGAAAGGGTTGAAAAGTCTTACCTGATGGCTGAGACGACGCAGTTTTAGTTTAGCTTAGCAGGAATGGAATCGTCACTCACTCTCTCCGAATAGACGCCATTCTGATTTCCCGTCGCTGCTTACGCGGGCAAGCAAGTTTCCATAGGAAATCGAATAGATTGATTGGTCCTTTCCCGAATCCACTGCCCTAGACTACACGGATCGAACGAGAAGGAAGTAGCCAATTCTCTCCCGGGAGTTGAAGTTCTCTGAGGGTTAATAGAAGACCTTCCCCTAGTCTTATAGCCAAAGTTCTCCCTTATATCCCGCGGCTTCCCCTTCCCTCCCTTTCTGAGCTGACGAGAACCGGACTGGTTCGATTGACATGCCTTATCTTATATGGCTTGCTATGGCTTGCGCCTTCCCTTGCTTTAGCCGCCTGAGCCTCTTCCTCTGGTTTCCTACCACGCCATGCCGCGTGTGCTTTCTCTCGATCAATTCTAGCCTGTCAGCCGTCCTTTCACTTGCAGATACTTTGTTTGGGGAGCATACTTTTTCTTTCATCTCGAGTCTTGTCTTCTTTCGTTTCCTATTATTGACTTCCTCTTTGGTCGAGCTCAATTACATCGATCCTGGATGCACCATTGAAGTATATCTCCCATGGGAACAGAACTTTAGCATATAAAACTTCTTCATCAGGTAGATCAGCTGGTTAGAGCAAAGAACTGTCATCTGAGGCTGGATGAGCTTCCAAGAAATCAGCCAACGCTTGTCCTTTGCCTTACAACATTAGGGCAACATCATGGACCATTTTGATAACCTTACTGATAACCTCTTGGTACTTTTCCTTTAAGAAAGGTTCGAGAGCAAATACTTGAGCGGATCTGCGCTTCTGTTCACATCGGATATGCGCTCTCCAGTTTCAAGTCTTAGCAACCGATATGCGACTCCTAAACAGTCAATAGGAACAGCGGATTAGCTACAGCTCTAATGAAAGCTTATTAGGATTCTCGAAAGAAAGTAGCTAGGGATGAGACTTTCCTTTAAGCCGGCCTTATGGCGTGTTTTTGCAAGTGAAAAGAAGAAGGTGTACCACCCAAGCCTTTGATCCTTGGAATTTACTTTTGGTGTCTATTTCCGCTACTGTCATGATTTAGATTCTAACCTCTTATCTAGCGGTGCAATGGGGACTACGATAGACCGATGCCAAGCAATGCTACCCGAAGACTCAAATGAATAGCTATCGATGAAAGATCCCGCCCATTTCTGGTTTTCTTCGAACCAATGGGAGACTTGCATCTCCGGCGACTCAGATATGGGACTTCCGTCAAAGCTTCCTGGTTGTAGCGAAATAGACCGGCCTATCTACTTAAGAGGGAACGAAGGCCCCTGGACCATGGGAGACTACCAGTTCTTGCTCCGGATGCTGCTACCGAAAGATGGTAAGGAATGGAATGATGAAAGGCCGGGTTCCCCCTAGGTGCCAGTTAGACATGAACTGAGACAGGGGAAGTCCATAAGAAGGGCCGAATCCAAAGCATTGACCCGTCGGGGTGATTCACCCTGAAAGACCAGTTCTTCCCTTTCCTTTATGCAAGTGAAGTAACTCATAGTTCACGAAGAAGATAAGCACTCCGCTATATCTTTGATAAATAGGGTAAAGGAGTAACCTTATAGAGAGTAGTAGATAGTAGGTATTGTAACCTTGATAGGACAGATCTATCGATATTCTATGCTTGAATAGTAATGGAAAAGCTTGGAGTAAAGGAAGATTCCGATAAAGGAGTGAGTGAAGATAGCCATAGCTATAGTCAAAGTGGATAGATGCCTATAACAGTGATCCACTAGGAGAAGTCAGAGTATCGGATGATGGAAATACAGGGTCCGGAAACTTCCAATTCTATAAGCTGGGGAAGAGCCCTAACTAGGAGGCTTCTAGCTTACCATCTATAGTAGGCCTCGAAACCTTTCCATATTCTTCTACTCCAGGTGAAATACCATCATAAAGGGGAGCCTTAAGTAGGAGTCCCGGAAGAGGAATCAACAACGGAAGGTGAAACCGGCTGATGGCATCGAAGAAGGCAATGAAATAGGTGCAGAAAGCAGGCCATCTGAAGGAGGAGTACCAGTGGATAGAGAAGGCAATTCCAGTTCCACTATCGGATTCTGGGCATGAAGCCTTTACAAGGGAGAAGGCCGCAATACATCTCCATCATCATTCTCCCCCGGGGCTGATTAATTAGGTTAAGGAAAATATGAGGCGACTCCATTTCCATTAAATAAAGAGAGCATTAAGGATACATCGAGTCTCTTGGATTTCACGTCATAGCATCTATACCCGGACTGAGCATATCCAAGAAAGACACAAGTGGTTGCCTTGGGGACAATTTTTCTATTAACTGCGCAGGAATATGAACAAAACACGTGCATCCAAACACTCGAAAATGCCTATAGTACTGCCCCAGTAAGAAGTTCGTGAGGCTGGATGGAACTCAATTACATCGACCCTCTCTCTTCCCCCAAAAAAAGGAGAGAGATGTCCCGTCCCTTCTTTATGCACATCTACATAGCCAGACACAAAGGTGTACAATCTGGTCAAAATCTGCGGTTCTTTAAGTTCATTCATTGTAGGTTCTCTTACTTGTTCTAGTGGCTGGCAAAGGCCAACCGAGAGGGGAGAACGAATGGCTTAGGAATCGACCGGTTCCGAGCATGGAGAGCAGACTCGTGGAGCTGCAGCTTGGATTATCGTAGAATAAGAGGGGCCATCTTAGGAAATGACAACTAATAACTTAAAAGACAGATGCCGCCGCTGCGAGGCGAGGGAGCAACTTGTCTGGTTTTTCGGTGCACTCATTCCCCTTACGAGAATGAAATGAGGCCCCAGCTTGACTCGAGACCAAGACTCCTTACAACTCGCACCAATAGCGGCACTGAGCGGCCGGAGATTGATGGAAAAAGGCAGCCCTTAGCCCCTCTCCCCCCCTAGCCGCCTACCTACTCGTGTTCGTAGCTCGATCGGAGGTCAAGACTGTGGTCCGGCGGAAAAACAGAAGTCATCCGTATGTTGTGATACGTGAATTGCTCAGTAGTGCTTCGCTCCTTGACCTTGCCCCTTATAGTAGGCTAGAAAGTAGCGACGGAACTTACGCATTAACAGAATTAGGAGTGAAAGAAAGAGCCCGAACACCTTTTTTATTGCACCAAGAGCGGGGGCCTAGCTTATCCTTGCTAGATATACCAGCTGGCATGAAAACAGCTCTAGCAGCTATAGTCTCATATCTTTAAGTCTTTATTAGGACCCTGTACTGTAAGATGAATAGCTTTTCTAGATGATATGGTGGGAGGAAAATCCACTATGATAGTCTCAATTCCAGCTCTCTCAAATCCACTCATAAAAGCATAGCGAGAGATAGCAGCTTCTATCTAGGTTCTAGTTAAACTCCCAAACTCCCTGGTTATAGGGGCTTATAATAGTACTGGAAAGGAAAAGGAGTATTGTATATCGTATCCTAGGAAATAAATATGTTATAATTTAAATTTTTTTTATTAATTAATAATTAAAAAATAATTTATATATATATATATATGCACACATGTAATGAAGCCGGGGTCGTTGACCCCGGCTTCATTTAATATGCACAGAAACTGGGGTTAACCACCCCGGTTTTCTGATTTTTTTTTAAAAAATATGTTGAAAACGGGGTTAAACACCTCGGTTTCACCTATAATTTTAAAACTTTTAAAATAACTCTTTTTTTGTAATTTTTTTTTTTTTTAATATTATTTAATTAATTTAACCCAAACTATGCCCTAATTTTTCCATCGAGAAGAACCATCAATCTGCCCCCCAAAACAGCAACTTGACGGCAAAGAAGGGCTTGACGGCGAGTTGACGCTTCAAATCGACAGTTTCTTCAAACCCTCGTTTACCAGCGTAAGAGTTAGCACTGACGACTTTGTCGAGTCCGCTGAGAAACCCATTGTTGTCCGCAGGTGAACAAACGACAACCTCCATTGCTTCTTCAAACCCTTGTCCTCCATTGCTGCTTTATTGAGTAATCTGCTCGACGACTTGACGCAGGTGAACGGCGACCTCCATTTTTGCCGGCAAATGGACCTCTATTTTCACTAGCGACCAGCCACTTGACGCAACGAACGGCGAGCTGAACGGACCTCCATTTTCGCAGCTTAACAGACCTCCATCTACGACGGCAAACAACCCCTCATTTCCGCCGTCGACGACTCGAACAACCCCTCAGATGATGACGAGGAACATCGTGATGAGAGATCCAGAACTGAACAACGACCACCCCCTGAATACGGTTAGTTAGACCTCCATTTGCTGCTTTATTGAGTAATATGGCTTAAATATTGTGAATGATGGACGACAACTCCTTAAAAAAAATATGAATATTTTGTACTGTATGGTTGTTTTCTTGTGAGTAATGGACCACAATAGCTACTTTTATATTTTATATTCTGTTTTTTGTTGGGAAATAGAATGCAAGTGGTCCCTTAAATGTTGTTGTGTTGGGAATATGGTTGTGTAATGGACCACAATAACATGGGAAATTCTGAATGTGCTTGTGTAATGGACCACAATAGCATGTTTCATCAGAATATGTTTGTGTAATGGACAAGAATATACTTTTTTATTCTTGTGAGTAATAGACCACAATAGCATGCTTCTGTAAATTCTGAAAATTACATTACATTAGAATATGTGTAGCGTATTGGTATATGTCATTGCATATTTAGGATAAAAATTAAAGTATATATGTGTAGTTCTTATATGCTTGGGAAATGTAGTTCTTGTATGCTTGGAAAATCTGGTGTATGTGTCAATAATGCTTGATTTATGGATAAAAATTATCATTAAAAGACATATTTTCTGTTGTCATTGTGTTATGCTATTTTTCTGAGAGTTGACTTATTGTATGTTTTCTGTTTTTGTTTTTTCTTATTTTCAGCCAAAAATAGTGGGTTTATAACAATGAGTGTGCATTATGGGGTAATATAGTAGAATCAGATTATGTCGGAGGGTCTACCTATAAGTTTGATCATGTGAAGTATAAGCTTGTTGGCATTGGGGGTTTGAATGAACTTAGCAATTATGTTGGGATAAAAAGGGAAAAAGAAGTATTTCAGTAAACATGAAAACATCTTCCAAAGTATATCTTCAAATTCAGCTCTACAAGATCTGTTTTCAAAGTTAAAGGATAATGGGGAGGTAGATATATACATAATTGGGGAAGTGGTAGCTGAAGAGGGTGAAGACTTTGAGGGGGATATGCTACGTGGTGGTGTGAATAATTATGTGTCATCTTCAGGTGGTGAAGATTTTGATGTAGTGATAGTGAATATGAATATAAGATGGATGAAGAAAAAGATGAAGAGGAAGAGAGGGCAGGGGATGATTGGGGAGTTGAGGGAGACTTGGTTGAAAATGTTGTGAAGAAGGAAAACCATGAAAAAATGGCGGAGGGCAGGGTTGAGGATACAAATGTAGAAGGGGCCCTTCAGATACTGATGGTGAGGAGTAGTCTGGGGATGAGAATTTGGTTTGGAGTGATGATGAACTAAACTCAAATAAGGGGTCTGATGCAGATGAACCAAACAGAGTCACGTTTCTTATATTCAATCCTTCCCGCATATTTGATCCACATTTTGAGTTAGGAATGATATTCAGCACTAATGATGAATTCAGAACTGCAGTACAATCACAGGCTATCCAAACCAAGAGAAACATCAAGTTTACAAAAATTGACAGAAAGTATGTCCATGCCAAGTGTTTTGACAAAGAATGCAATTGGAGATTACATGCTTGTAATGTGAAAGGTGAATTAACCTATCAAATAAGGGATTATGTTCCTAATCACACATGTATTATCTCTTTCAATGTGAGAAACATGAGTTCAAAGTGGTTGTCAAAGAAATATTTTTCCAAGTTCAAAACTGATCCTAAAAGGGGGATTAAGATGTTTAGGGTCGATGCAATTGAAGAGACAATGTGTAATATTTCAAGACATCAAGCAAATAGGGCCAAAAAACTTGCATTGCTTATGCTTGAGGGCACTTCTAGTGCACAATATGCACTGTTGTAGGATTATGCAGAAGAAATCAAAAGAAGTAATCGTGCATTAATAGTCATATTGGGCACCGAAGGAGGGAATCAGTTTGGCCGAATTTACATATGTCTTCATGCATTGAAAATGAACTTCTTGAGTGGTTGTAGGCCTGTTATTTGTATAGACGGATGTCAATTGAAGGGGCCACGGGGAGTGCTTTTATCTGCTGTTGGAATTGACCCTAACAACAATTTCTTCCCAATTTGCTATGCTGTGGTTATGAGAGAGAACAGGGAAACATGGGGCTGGTTTTTAACTCTTTTGAAAATGGACTTGACTATTAAAGATGATTCTACATGGACATTCATGTTAGATAAACAAAATGGGCTTGTGGGTGCGTTGCAAGAATTGCTTCCAAATGCAGAGCATAGGTTTTGTGTTAGGCATTTGCGTTCCAACTTTAAAACTTTTGGGTTTAGAGGGTTGGCATTTCAAAAATGCTTTGTGGAAGGTTGCAAGGGCAACAACACCAAATCAATTTGATCAGAGGATGCAAGAAATGAATGAGATTGATGAGGGGCTTTTGCTTGGTTTAGTGACAAGCCTCCAAAAGAGTGGTCAAGATCACATTTCTCTACATTTCCCAGATGTGATATTCTTTTGAACAATGCTTGTGAATGCTTCAATAACAACATACTTGAAGCAAGAAACAAGCCAATCTTATCAATGTAAGAGTGGTTGATAGAGTATTTGATGAAAAGACTCCAACAAAACAGAGATAGGGCACAAAAGAAATGAAAAAAGGTGTAGTGTCCCAAAATTCAAAAGATATATTGACAAGAATATTGAGAAGCTTGGAGATTGTATTCCAATCAAATCTGATGAAAACATTATCAAATTTCTTACTTTGATGGAATCAATACAGTGTGGACTTAGAGAATCATACTTGTGGGTGTAGAAAATGGGATTTCAGTGGCATCCATGTAAAGCATGTTGTGTGTGCAATTTTTGTAATGGCTAGAACGTAGAAAAATACACACACCACTGCTACAGGTCGAAACTTTACTTGAAAGCTTATCAACATGCAATCATTCAATTAATGCAAAGAATGAATTGAAGAGGAATAATTTCAACCTACCACTCCACCATATGCTGCCAAACGAGTGGGGAGGCCTCCAAAAGCTAGAAGATTGGAAGTTGATGAAGCTGCTTGAAAAAAGAGGAGAGGAAGACCTGGACCAACCATGAGGGAAGGATCATCCACATTAAAAAGGCAGCAAACCACTGTCAAGTGTGGGAAGTGTGGCCTCCAAGGACACAATGCCAGGGGGTGTCACGACAAGGATGCAAGAACTGATCCTATTCCTAATGCAAGCAGCCAGGTTCGGCCAAATTCCAATGTGATATAGGTATACATTCTATTATCACGTGATTTAATTTTATAACTAACCACAACAACCATAAGGACTAACAAGGGTTGTTGAAAAATAGGTTCCAACAAAAGGCAAGGGGATTATGCAAGAACCTGAAGTGCCATTGCAAGCAAGAACAAGAAGTGTAAGTTCTTTTTTTAGCTTTTGCACATCTTACTGTTTAGTAAAGCCTATTCAACCAAACTTATTGTTTTGTGCAATACAGGGGCAAATACCAACTGAAGGGCCAAAAAAATTGCAGGTATTATATCTTCTATATTTACTATTGTTTTTAACAATACAATTACTACTATATATTGCCTAAACAGGTTACAAGAAAAGAAAAGGAGTTATGAAAGGACCTAAGGTACAAATGCCAAGAAGAGCAACAAGTGTAAGTACCATTTGTTTTAGCTTGGAGTTATGAATAGAAATATTTGGGATTATTGGGATTTTTAATGTATTTGGGAATGTTTTATTGGGATTTTTATAACTATTTCTTATGACTGTATGTTAGAGTATTTGGGAATATTTTATTGAAATTTTTATGAGCTGTTTTGAATAGAATACTTGGGACTGTTTTATTGAGATTATTATTACTGTTTCAATAGAGTATTTGGGGATTATTGTATTGAGATTTTTATGATTGTTTGAATATAGTATTTCAAACTTGCAAAATTCAAATGGGATTTTTTATGGCATCTTTTTTATCTTTAGGGACATATTGGAGGTGCTGAACCAAGTTATTAGAAAGTCTCAAAAACAGTGTGCCACAGCCCAATAATGTTCCAACAATTCCAACAATGCCAGAAAGGAGTTAGGATCAAAGAATGGCTCCAAATTTGTTGAGAGAAAATTCCAGATCAACCCTTCAATATATAGTTAAAGAAGGGAAAAAGTTCGTTATAATGTCCAATTTAAGCCAAACAGTCATCATCAACCAAAGAAGGGGAAGAAGAAGTCTTAATTGTGATGATTGTCCATTTTTGGTCATTGTCTATTTTTTTGGCAGAAACTGTATCAAAACCACTAGGACAAACTATCTTGAAATGCCTCTCATTTTGGATGTATTGTTTGGTAAGCCAATATTTTGAAATGCCTAAATGATTGTATTTATTTTGGTTAGTCAAAAAAGGTAAATATTTTGCAACAATATACATGTATGCAAGGGGCTAATGTTGGAAATGAATAATGCAGTTATGAAAACAAATTTTTTTTATTATATATATGTTGGCGTTTTGGATTCAATTTAAAAACAGTCAAAGTTAGTGGACTTAAATTTCACCTCATTCAAAGTTATTGGACTAGAATTAACCATGCTAGAAGTTAGTGTACTAAAATTTATCCTTATGGGAAGAAAATACATCCAAATCATCCCGCCACGTCAATTGCCTGCCACGTCATGTGCTGGTGTGGTAATTTCGCCAGACAAATAAGAAAAAATTGGCCATGTCAACAAATTCCAATCAATTGACCGGGAAAATTGGAAGAAAAACCCTCAATTGGACTTAATTGAAGCAAAATTTGCAACATAATGTATAAAATGTGATAATTACCAAAAGTTAGTGTACTAAAAAAAATCCCTTTAATATTAATATATTAATTTAATCAATTTCACTTGTCAGAGTGGAGAATTATATAATATTAATATTTAAGTTAACACGCCCCAACCTACTAAAGTAATTAGAGAGGAGATGCAAACTCTACTCGTGAAAATTATCTTTTTATAAATGTGTGGTAATTTAATGAGGTATGAATTCAAAATTTCTTGTTTGGTCAAACTCTGATACCATATCAAATGGCCATCTTTTTTAAAGTTAAATTAAGCTATTAGAGAGAGAAATATTTAATACGAATATACTGACATATTTCTTACTATAACCAAATACATTGAGTGTAGAATAGGGAAATTTTCTTGTAAAACAGCTTCTCTCAATATTTCCATATTTAAATGATTTTTAAGTTCTCGTTTGAGAAAAATCAAAGTGTTAACACAACATGATTGTTTGTGCAATTGAACTACTTCATTCATGAGGAAGTAACTTTTCCCCAAAGATGGTTGATTTCCAGAGCTTCAAATTAACGTTTTGCCTTTTTCTGGAAAAAAATTGTTCTCTTTCTTTTTTGTAAATGACCTAATTATGCTCGGTTACAAGAAGATTAGTGATTCTGTCTTCTAATTTTTCATAACCTTTTGACCTCGTTGTTGAGTTGAAAAATGTCTTTTAATTTAGGGTAAATGATTTCACACCTTATGAGGTTAGGTCAAAATTACAAGGTAAATGCAGACCTCCCTAACATATGGGGTCATTTGCACTTTACCCCAAAACTGTTTTTTTTTTTTTTTTTTTTTTTTTTTGAGAAATCACCTCATAACCTTTGTAAATTTTGCATATTACCTGTATTTTTCATTTTCTAGCCAAATTTTGTGTATTTCCTGACTGTGTGAAACAAACATGCGTAGGGATAATTATTTAATGGGTAAATTAGTACTTTCACCTCCTTGGCCGCCTAAAATCCACGTGAGAAGCACGCCTTCGGTTAAAACAAAGAAATTGATAGTAAATCCCTAACTTTTCACCCAATATTGTATTTGTCTTTTGTCAATAAAACATATTTTTCCTCAAAAAATAATAAAATTTATTTAAAGTTAAAAATTTTATATTTAATTTTTTACAAGAATTTGTTATTATATATAATTTTTATTATTAAAATATTGAAACTAATAGAAAATTGAGTGTTTAACTCAATAATTCTCCCACCAGTAATATAGGGTTGTTCATTCATACACCGTAAATAAACTTGCATGATTGTAAAAAAAATTATTATTTTTAATTAATCATAGCATTTAATCTATATTTTTACATGATATAGGAATAATATTAGATAATATAGAAAATAAAAAATTAAAATATTAGTGTTAGATTTAATTAGAGGGATGAAATTGAATTTTTATGGGTGAGGAGAAAAACCCTTTTTTTGCCCTAATTTTCTTTAAAACTTTGATTATTTTCCTCACAATGTTAGTTATATTACCCTCCAATGTCAAAAACCAAGGAATGACGGTAAATTTTCCTCCAAATACAAAAAATTTAAAAAAAAAAAAGTGGCAACTCCATTCAATTATAGGACGGAAATATGGTTGTGGACCAAAAGTGTTAATTTTCGTAAGTTAAGGGACTAAAAGTGCTACTCCTGTAATGAATGGTATCAAAAGTAAAACATGCTAACTTATGGGACCGAAAGTGCTAATTTCCCCTCATCTGAAAATAGTATGTGGTGGAATACTTCTTTGTGCAGTAGGTATTGATGCCAACAACTGTATATATCTATTTGCATATGTTGTTGTAGAAAAGAGAAAAAAAATTACATGATTTTGGCTTCTTACTGGAGTTGTTGATGAATGATCTTGAAAATCCCCATTGACAGTAACTAGTGGACAATAATAAGTGACAAACAAAAAGGCCTCATATGTTGTTGATATGCTACTTATCACACTGTTGAGCACTAGATTTTGTGTAATGCGTACAACAATTTCAAAATGGCACACAAGGATTGACATTAAAAATAATTTTGTGGAAGGTAGCTAAGTCTACAAGAATTGTGGACTTTGGAAGGTATTATGTGAATTGAGAACAGAGATGAAGAAGCCTTTTAAGTGGCTTCGAAAAAAGGCTTCCAGCACATGGTCCAGCGACTTTTAGACCAACCTCAAAGTGTGATATACTTGTCAATAATTTATCTGAAAGTTTAATGCAACAATTGTTGTTGCAATGAGTAAGTCAATTGTTTGATATGTTGGAGACCATTAGACTGATTGTTGATGAGAGGATATATGTAAAAAGAGATTAAATGAAAAAACACAGGGGTAAATTGTGTCCAGACATACAAAAACTGGTAAAAGAACTGAGAAGAAAAGCATAGAATACATTGCTCACTGAATGGACATGACCAGTTTGAGATTGAAGGATGTTTATGGTAATAAACCACACACTTGACCTGACTGACCAAACATGCAATTGCAAAAAAGGTGGTGAACTTGGAATTCCTTGTTCACATGCTATTTCTGGTATGTTTTTATGGAATATAAACTTGAAGACTATGTAGATGAATGCTACAAAAAAAATCTGTGTTTCTCAAGGTGTATAGCCATTTATGATGCCTCTACTATGGACTGAAGAGTGGCCTCAATCAGATAGGCCCACTAATGTTGCTCCTATCTGAGAAAAGATGTCAGGTAGGCCCAAGAAGCAAGATAGGAAAAAAAAAAAAAGAAAAGAAAAAGACACCACAATAGCTTGCTGAGATTTAAACTGATTTTAATGTTCAAAAGCAAGGTATTCAGATAGAAGAATTCCCTATGAGTCAAAAATCAATGACAGGGCCTTGTCTCCAAACAAAAACAAGGAAGGAAAATGATGGTAAGATCCAAGGCAAAGAAGAATGCCATGCCCCAAAGTCACAAATCTGAGGCAGCAGGTACATCTTGTAGACCATCAACTGTAGCAACCCATCTCAATTATGTGGCCGATCTCAATCAACCAGGCTCAGTCAAATCAACCAGGTCTATCAAAACAGCAACAACAATAGAGGAGTGGCTACATTACATCCTCTCCAAGAACTGACAGTAGCCAACAAACACTTTTTCCGTCTTCCTTACTTTTTCAAAGCATATAGTAAACTAAAAACAAGAAAATACACACTATCCCCCCACAAAAATTTCACATTCTCTTTTTTTTTTCTGTTCTTCTTCAAGCCTGTTAATTCTTCGAATTAGGCTTTGGGATGATTTGCCTTGATATGGGTCACACATTGACGAATCCATCCATGATGTTTTTTCTTCACGGCTCGACTTCCACAATAACAAGTTTCTTCCATTTAGCTTAATTTCTCTCTTCTCAATCGTTGAAATAAGAAATTAGGGCAACGAAATGGGGATTGGAGTTTATATTCAACTAACTTGGGGGTCAAGGGGTGAAAATACTAATTTACCCATTAAATAATTGGTCCTATGTGCATGTGTTTCACACACAAAAAATACACAAAATTTGGCCAAAAAATAAAAAATAAAGGTAATGTGTAAATTTTACAAAAGTTCGGAGGTAATGTGTCAAAAAAAAGAGAGAGACGATTGGGGGGTGTCTGCATTTTACCCCAAATTACACAGACACTGTCTTTGATAAAATTACAGCTACACCCCCTAATGGATGTTAGTGTAATATTTTTCATGGATGTTTGTGTAAGATTTATCTTTGAATAGGGGGTGTAGTGGTAGTTACAACTATAACCTGTAGGGGGTGCAACTGTAAGTTTTGAAAAAAAATAAGGGTGTTTGTGTATTTTGGCCTAACTTCAAGGGGTGCCAATATAATTTACCTTTAATTTTATTAACTTCTTATTGAGCTAAGAAAGGCTTATAGGAAACGTCTGCTCAAGTTAGGTTCAACCAGATTATATAAGGTTGTTTGTAATGATTTTTACTTTCATGGTGAAAAATAAGTTGTAGAGAAGTTTTACCTAGTAGTAAAAGTTGGGAGTGTTTGAAAAAAATAATAAAAAGTGGAAAAAAGTTGGAGTTGTAGTATTTGAAAAACAAACTTAAAGGTTGTTCTTTTGGTCGCCGATAATATATTGAGATATGGTTAAAAATTGAAATTGAGATCAACTGAAAAAATAGTTGTTGCTCACATTGTTTTTTAAGGCACATGTCGTATGTGAACTAACTATTGTAGTCAATAATATATGTGATGTAATGAAATGAATATGTTTCAACTAAAATAATCCCTACACAATTGCAGAATTTACCAGCATGATGAAAACGAATTCTCTCTATTCTCTCTCACACACTACTACTTCCCATGCACATCAATCTCCTACTACTACCCTAACAACGACGATGGTGATGTAGAAGGCTGGCGAAAGAGGAGGCCAACGACGATGAGGCCATGAAGGAGAACGAGACGTTCAACATTGAGGAATTCTTGAATCTTGCAAATAGGGTGATTGATAATGGACACTCTTTGTCCATGGAAGCCACTGATGCACTAAATGGGAAGTGGACCTGAAGTTTGGCGGAGAGCAGCTAGAACAGCCTCTACTATGATTGGATCGACACCTTGTAGGGTTGTTTTCTGTAACGCCCCTTATCTATTATATTAAATATTAGTTATTATTTTTGATAAATTAATTTATTATCACCTATATGATCCATTCTTTTTTATATATTTCTTGTTTGAGAATTATTTATAAAAAGCTTATTTGAGTTATCTAGGATAAAGCAGAAATTACATAAAACTTGATTATTTAATTTGTAAGAATTAGAAAAACACAAATTGATTAGACTAATAAATTCTAGAGTACAATTCAAATGTATTAAAATTTTAAGGGACTACATTAAAATTTTATAAAGTTTTTGGGGTTAAATATCACTACAAGAAAATATGGTATTAGCAACGACACATATTCATTGTAAAATAATAAAATTAGTTGCTAATCTATCACTTACAATAAAATGTGATTATCAATGATACATATTCGTTTGCAAATAGTAAAATTCGTTGGTAATGTAGATTAGCATCGAATTTAGCAAGAAAAATATTTACTTGCTAATTAGCTCGATGCTAATTTTAGCATCAAATTTTTTTCTTACTGATTTTGCTACAAAATTTACTAACGAAAATATTCCTTGCTAATCAGCAAAGAATATTTTTGTTCCTCTTATAGCAAGGAATAAATTCGTTGGTGATTTTGTTAATTCAATATTTATATATTAAAAAATCTAATTATTCATCATCATATATGTTCGTTGCTAATAGTAATTATCATATTGAATTTCAATTAATCATCAACATAATTTTTTTGTTGCTAAAAAATAATTTTATTTTTTAAAAAATTCTCTAATTAAATTATTTTAAATTTTACCTGGTCGATCAATTACAAAATAATAATAAATAACAACAAAATGAATCACACACATTATATCGAAAAAATTTATTATTAAGCTAAATAAGAATACCATAAAGAATACCCATATGAATTTATAAGCAATGTAAAGATTTTTCACATATTTGACGTATTGTTTCATTTAGAGCTAGTGCTATGAACAATACTTGTCTTACCAATACCAATAGTGGTACAAACTACGCCAATTTTGTGTTAGATACTTGTCATAATGGAAAATCAACCTACTGTGACACTATCTTTATCAATACCAATAGTGGCCTCAACACAAGCAAAGCTATTTTAGAGAGAATGAACAACAAAACAGAAGACATAAATACAAACTTCTCCATAAAAAATATATTTTTGTAGAGACTCGAATGTGCGGGCACATAAGAATGTTGTCTCATGAGCATCTCAAGGATTACTAAATAATTCCTGAGAAGATATTGGCAATCCAAATGGCTTAGCTTGGACTATGTCATGTAAAAGACTAAAGATTTTAAGGCAAAAATAAATCGGCAAGAGATGACTGTGCCAAAATGTAGTAGTAGCAAACAGGGGGCGCTAGAAGTCTAGATCAGAAAGATAAAGATGCCTCCTTATGAATGGTGTAGAGTCCAAAACCCAAGTTTCTGGAGAGAGGATGCCAGAGCATATTGCATAACCAAATAGTAATTGAGTCCATGCATATTACTCCATATGAAAACACATTTAACTTAAGAAGGGCACGAGAAAAGAAGGTAAGATGCCATATCACATTACTAACTATCAAAGTTGTAACTCCACCTCCGAGGAATGCTATTAACTTAAAAAGCAAAAGATTGGAGCAAATACAATAAAAACTTGAAAAAAAACAAGCTTGAACGACTGCTCTCCTGGAATATTACATAGTTTACAACGTTAAAAAAACATGATAATAAAAATGAACAACTTTAGTTATAAACACATAAAAGATTACAAGAAACCAAGTACTACCTTTAGCATCACATCCTTGAATGACACTACTTCTATTGCTTCTTCTGGTGACAACTGCATATAAAACCAGCAATCATAACCATAAATATGATGGGAAATACAAGAAACAAGACAATCGGACAACTAATTACCTTATTAAAAACTTCAGCCAATAAATTTTATTTCTGTGAGATTCCTACAGAATACTTATACAAGCATTAGAAATACTGGAGAAAACTCTCTCAAAAAAGGGCCTTTAGCATTAGCATTAGCAAGCATAATTAACCGATCAATATAACACATCCCTATCAATGTGTATGCGTCTGTATGAAGCAATAGAAAATTTAGATAGCCTTATTGATGACAAGCATGGTGTGAAGTAAACACTAAACAGGACCATATAATAATCTATAGAGACAGATGAAATATCGTGCTAATAATAACAATTATAAGCACAACCGACACCTCCAAACCCATCACCAATGCAACAAAAAGAGTAACAATAATAAAATAATAATACTAATAAAATTTCACATATATTAAATTGCATTTCTCCTAATATACTAGGTAGTTTCAGTTGGTGAAGTGCTTACCAGAAAGGGAGGTGCATTTCCAAAAAAGCTAATAGATCTATTGGTGAGGGCAGAATCTTCTTGGAGTTGGTGGCAGAGCTTGCAATTTTCGCCAATGCAATTCACATCAGACAACTATGCAGTAGTGTCATTATAAAGGGCAATGCATGTTGTCGTGGGAAAATTTGATAATACAAAAAATCTATGGACTTTTCCCAGCTTTTCTTGTTTCTAGTACAATTTCACATTATAACCACACAATAATAAGTATAATGGACTTCTTGTTTGTACATAAGTTCTCTTCAACGTACCATTATACCACAAATTTGTTCTTACAACAGCTTTAAGAGCCATGGAAAGACAATGAAATATAGACAGTTTCCCTATTAATCTCCAATCTCAACTATACTTAGATTTTAACTACTATGATACTGCCAACAAGTAAACGTGAATGCAAAATTTACAGGGCAAAAGCAGCACAAGAATGACGCAGTCAGTTGGGGATGGTCAATACATTGCCTCCATACATTGTGATTGCTTAAAGGGGAACTCTGACTCTACCAAGCAGGAATACCTTCCACCAAGTGATGCTAATAGTAGATCCTTTCCTCTCCAAAAGTTAGATAACAAGGAGAAGCTAATATAGTGATATCAATCAAGGTAACTTCCGATTCACAAAATTTTCAATAAATGCACTTCTTTATTTAAATAGTTATAATGCATATCTTTCTCCTTCTCCATGTCAATTTTCGACCTTTCTATCTTTATTTTCCTCATCTCCAGCCATCATAATTTTCTTATTCTTAATGTATGACACCCATCTCCTTACTTTGAGTTGACCAATTACGGATCCGGTCAAACTCCTACATAACTAACAGTGGGAGTTGCAAAGGATGATACTATATCCTTCATACCTTTGACTCTATGAATAAAAAGACTAGTAATCAGTTTGGAAGAAAAATCTGAAAATACCTCACAAAATCCTCAAGATTAGTGTTCTCACACACAAGAAGGGGAGTAGGAGTCACCAGGTCACCGACAACCATCCAATTAGTTTTGCTGAGTAGCTTCGAAATTTCATTAAATGTCTGCAACATATAAGATATTAAACTGATAGAAGTAATATAGGACATCTGAATCGATCAACTCAAAATTGTTCCAGATAGCATTATCCAGGATAGCCTGAGTTGATTCTCATCATAACTAATTCAAATATATAATAAGTACAAGGAGAATGAAGTGCAACGAGTAGACAATTTGTTACTCTTATAAAAAACTAAAACGAGTTTTTGTACACACATCATATCTCTTAGCGCGTATCAAGAACCAAAAACATATAGACCATAGTTTTTGAGCCAGAATGACTTAAAGAAGAACTTCAACCTTCTAATATAATATAGAATATGAAAAATATGAAATTCTTTTTATCCTATTATGCAACTTCACTTAATACTTCATAAATTTCACTCCCATTTTACACTAGAGTAATTACTTTCCTTTTAGATAATTTAAAGTAAAATGTATATATCAGGGAATAGTATGCAAAAAGAAGGAAAAATACTCAAACTGTTACAACCAGTGGCGCCCTCGCGTTCGATGGATTTGTATGTTGCTGCGTGGACCCATTTGAAAATTCTCAGAATGTCTTTGTGTTGACCTGGTTGGCCATCTTGGAGACGTTGTCACCGGTGGATAAACAGTGGATGCACCATTATGGGATCTTCTTTGTGTGTTATGGTGATTGGAAAACTACCTAGAAATGCATACGCATTTGTCCTTTGAATGTGAATTCAAATGGAAGGTCTACCCGGTGCCTTGCTCTGGTACGCCCGCCAAGCTCGATGGTGTTGGCCCTTACCGCGATTGGCAGATAGAGTGGCTTGGGCTGCGCGCGATGGCGGGGGAATCATCTGGTGCACACAGCCAATCGGGCTCTCTTGGCCTCATTAGTGTACTATATTTGGCAATGAGCGCAATTTGCGAAAGTTTCAGCAGAAGAGTGTGAGCCTGGGGTGGTGGCAGCAAAGGCAGTGGAGCACAAAAGCTCGTTCAACATAATGATCCTACTTCTGTTGCTGTGGTGAAAGTCTATAGATTATGGAGAATTTCGTGGCCTTAATGTCTTTTTAACTAGTGTAATTCTCTAGTTGCAGCGTTGGAGCTTGACTTAGTTGAAGGAGCTAAAATTGTTGTAACCTTATGTACTTCTCTCTATCAATGCATTTTACCTTTTATCAAACAAAAAAAAAGAAGGAAAAATATAGTCATCATTTTCCTGAAATATGATAAAGTTGGAGTAAAGCAGACATAGCTCAACTAAGCTAAACAAAACTCAATCCAACAGAGCCTAATGCTAATGGAAGATTTAACAACACACACATACGAAATTAATAATCTTTTAGCTCAAACCTCCGATTATTTTCGCAATAATGAGGCGACGAAGCACAGGACATCTCGCTCGATACTCGTCGGAGCTTCTACCATCGATTTTCAGTGGAGCTTGCAACAATAAAGAACTGGTTGAGATAAGTTTTTGGAGGTCTCGAATCAGTTAATGTTGTGTGGATCTGGTTGAGAGAATACTCTTTGTGGAATTTGAAGTGATTCCCAATTTCTCAGTCTCTAATCTAACCATAACTTCTTGTAGTGTATAAATTTAGAAATCAAGGGTTAAACTGCAAATTTTATAAAATTATAAAAAAAAAAAAAGAAGAAGCAGATAAATATGGTGGTGCAGCACGCCTGGCTCCCAATGTTATGCAAGTGGTGCATGTTGCAACACATGCTATGGCCACACAACATTACTATGTGTGTGTGTATATATATATATATATTATGTGCATATAGCTTTATCCCACACAAAATCTCACACAAACACTCTTTTTAACTTTTCATCTCTCTTCCTTACACAAAATGACAACAGAGCAGGTATATATTTCTCTTCTCTGTTTAATTACTTAAATTTTAGTTCAATGATTAATCCTTCTAGGTATGTTAATTGATTAATTTTATATTAAGTTGATGATTATTTGATTGTTGAGTGTACTCGTGTTAACTAATTACAATTAATTTATTACACTTATCATGCATATTAAGATATATATATATATATATTATATAAATGGAATTAATTAGTTGTCTTGTAGCAAATTAATTGAGATGGTTGATTTAACTTGGATTAGTGAAGTATATTGGAGTTAATTAATTGAATTAACTTACCTCAATTTAGTTTTATACATTAATTAAATTTGTTAATACCTTTAACCCATTTATTTATATGTATTGAAATACTTGTATTTTTAATCTATTCGATTATAAATATTAATTTGAAGTCAATTATATAATTTATTTTACTTTTTATAAACATTGAAATATGTGTTAGTTTTTGAATTACCTGATTAATCAATTATATTTACATTAATGGTAGTCAAGCTACTGAATTGATGAGTGAAATGTTATTACTAATCAAATAAATTAATTGGTCAAATTAAATATATATATATATATCTATACATAGAAATAAAGTGGAAGTACAATGACCAGGATGCAATTACAAACCTCAGTTTCTTTCGATCAGTGCTCTCAATTTCCTCTTTATACTACCTGTGACTATTTCTATGCATGACTATCATGTTCATAGTTCTAAACATATTGGAATAATAGGACAGGATTGCAAATGAATTATCAACTCAATTTCTTCAAGAAAGTCCAGCTGTAGGCCACACTAGTCATGTGGGTTTTATAATGAGTGCCAATTAAAATTATACTAGTTTTTGCCATATTGGAGGAATACTATATGCACATCGTGCATAGCTATATATACGTATAAAAAATGGTCTTTTTTTATTATCACCTATATAATCCATTCTTTTTTATATACTTCTTGTTTGAGAATTATTTATAAAAAGATTATTTGAGTTATCTAGGATAAGGCTGAGATTATATAGAACTTGATATATTTAATTTGTAAGAGTTAGAATGTGACATTGGGCTGCTAGTCGAGGCTTCGTCGTTCAGTTCCCACTTAGGTATCCTTTCACGGGCACCAGGAGATTGTCTACGTGTGATTGGGTGCCGCCATATACCCTAGGCATGGCCAGTTCAATGCAGTCATAGGTCGCTCCCTACATATAGGATAAGGTAGTAAATGGTCTTTTGGGAGACATAAGGTGGTAACCATGTGTTTTGGTCCCCGCATGATATGGTCTTAACTGGCTTGATCGGTATTGGTGCCAGTCTATATGAAGTGTTTTTAGTATTTTGATCGAGTTTTCTAATATGATTATTTTCTTCCATGTGCACCCACTAATAGCCTCACTAAGATTTTGATTATGTAATTTAAATTTCTTCCTCCAAATACAAGCGATAACGTGATAGGTCAAACTAGTTGACTAAGAAGGTGATCAAGGTGATTGGGGAAGGTGGTTAAATGGTTAGGATTTGTACTTGTTCTGGTTATCGGGTCAATAGCTTGGTGAACATATTATGGTTATGATTTTGGTTAGGTCGCGTTCTGAGAATAGGGCCTAAACTAGGGGTCCTACTTTTGGGGCGTTACTAGGTGGTATCAGAGCTTGGGTTATGTCAAGGCTATATTAGGACAAAATGTTTGAATCTAAGGCGTATGTAACTACTGGTTTAGAGTAGAGGTTAAAAAATATTTAAGTTATAGTAGAATTTTTGGAATTATTCACTGCCAAAATTGTTATAGAGCACTATTGGGCGGCCGACCAAGATGGAATTTACTACAATTGGAGTACTGAGCTGAGAAATCATGTCACTTATCATGTTGTGGTAGTTACCTTTGGGTTGTGACAATATTAAGAGTTTGGATTGGATATTGAATTCTGAGTAGGATTTGACATCCTTGGAGACAATCTATATTTGAAAGGTGAAAGGGACTTATGTGACAAGTGTGGCATTGAGTGATTGAGAAAGTTTAGACATTAGTAATCATTAGTAGTGGTGTTCAATTTATAACTGATGTCTTGGGATTAGTTGGTTACCAATTAAATGTCATATAAGTAATATTACTAGGATGTCTTAAGAGAATGATTTGAGCATTCGTGATATTTATTAGCGAAGTGAGATGACATTGTTGGTATTTAATCAAATATCTATGGGTGAATGGTAAATTTCATGTATTTCACGTAATGTACAACAATCATATAATTAAGCTTGTTCTACTAGAGGATTCTCAATATTCTAAACACAGAAACTACCTCAAATGATGATGTATTATAATGTACAAGTAGTCTCTGTCGCATTTTCTCGGTTGTAAATCTTAGCAACAACCATTGGTTCCTCGAAACACGTTGAAAACTCCTTGTGTTTCATTCCTGCCAAACTTGGCACACCTGAAGCCAAGACAACTTGATTACTTGCATTCACAAGATGTCTTTCTTTCCACTTCCTAATTGCCCACTGAATGCCCTACTACATTATTTGTAAGGCCAATAGCACTTAATCAATAGTTGAATAAGTCTAATAACTCGAGTAACCATATATACACCCAAAGAGGAGGTGAGAATATGACTCCTCTGCTTGATCATCACGGAATATGCATTGTGCTCCAAAATGATGTAACCAAAGCTTGTCCTGCATAGTCAATCTCTCCTGTATAGCTAGCCAAAGAATAAACACATTCCCCGGAATCTTAAGAGGTCAACAGAGAAGGAGTTCTAGGTGACTGATGGGACAGTGATGAAATAGTTGTAGTACTAAAGCAGTGGTATACTGACTAGTTGTCTCCAGTTTTGTAAATACATGTGGCCCTATATACTTGGCAATCCTAAGTGATTTCTTGTCCTTCTTCTACCATATCATCAGGCCAAGCTCACCCTTCATAGCGAAGTACTGTAAAGACTTTTGAGTTTACATTCAAACCAATACATAATGGTTCACTAGGAGAGTACTGTTGTCGTATCCCGTTTGGATGCCAAATATCTTTTCCAAGCCAAGTGTCTTCCCTTATACTAGTATGATAATGAAAAACTGGAAGAATATAAGTCCTCAACTTCATGATTTCTTCCACCTCTAAGAAACCAGTACTGGAAACTGTCCACACAAAGTTCCTCCTAATCTGTAGTGTTTAATTCACTTCACCCAAACTAGTGTGTCCTACTCCCCAATGAGTTCCTACAGATTCTTGCAGATCATAGCTTTATTAATTGAAAATATAGATATGATCCCTAATGCACCAGTAGAGACTGGTGCAATTATCTAATCCCACTCCACCTTTGTTTTATATCTTCCTCTTTTTTCTGCCCACAGAAAGTTTCTGAGTTTCTTTTCAATCATCTTCACTATCATAGCAAGTAGGACAAACATAAAAGCCCAATATATTTAATCAATTTCAAAATGCAAATATGTATGAGAGATATATGGGTTTGAGGATGATGATTTTTGGTGGAATTATATCGATGGTATATATGAGAATTGATTAAGGTCTATTCTAGAATTTATTAATAGAGACCAGATTTGTGTATCGTATTGGGTTTATTGTGAAAATCTCAACAGTGGAAGCAATTGATTAGAAAAGTATTGGTTTGATAATTTTATTGGATGACTAGAGAAAAATTGAACTTTTATAAGGCACCTCCATATGAAATAATAAACAGAGTGTAGATGGATTTTATTTGTGGGATTTAGTTTGTACCTAGATATTAATTACTGTTGATAATGTAAAATTTCAAGTCAATTGATTGTACTTGATTCATGAAGGGAGTTCAATTCTCATTCATCGTAATTGATTAATATGCTCATGTGCTTAAGCCCGAGTGAGTTTTTCTTGTTGTTAATTGAAATTAATCTTTAGTTGATATGAACTGATTTATAGGTGAGTTTTGGGTGACTAGTGAAAAATATTATACACTGAAATTTGGTCAATAAGTTGGGATAGCATGCTAACCTTGTATGCTTATATATTGTGGGAAGAACATCTCAAACCTTGATAGTTGAGGGAAGTAATCTAGTGATGGAATTATTATGGTCTTGTTGGCTCGAGGAGTACATTTTGTAAGTATTTTAACTGTACACCTAAGTTCTAGTATGTCATCATATGTTAAGTAGTAAGAGGACTATATTAGAACCCAGACATGCTTTTTTATAAGTATTGAATATTTATATTGATGGGATAGGGTTCACTTAATAGGATTAGCTCTTTAGCGGACTAGTTAGTGTATATTAGAATTCGGGAACCCAATTCTTTTAACGGGGGGAGAGTGTGACGCCCCTATCTATTATATTAAATATTAGTTATCAGTTTCAATAAATTAATTTATTATCACCTATACAATCCATTCTTTTTTATATATTTTTGTTAATAATTATTTATAAAAAGCTTATTTGAGTTATCTAGGATAAAAAAGAGATTATTGATTATTTAGTCTGTAAAAGTTAGAACGTCACATATTGATTAGAGTGTAAATTCTAGAGTATAATTCAAATATATTAAAATTTTAAGGGACTATATTAAAATTTTCTAAAAGTTTGGGGTTAAATATAAATTTAGAAATCAAGGGGTTAAACTGTAAATTTAATAAAATCATAATAAAAAAAAAGATAAAGTGGAAGTACAATGCTCAGGATGCAATTACAAGCCTCAGTTTCTTTCGGCCAGTCCTCTCAATTTCCTTCTCATACTACCTGTGACTATTTCTATATTAAGATAATTATGAAATATTTCTGTTTATGTGGAAGTATCAATTTTAAGATAATGATTATTTAATTATTAAGAATATTGTTATATCTATAGTTGACATAAATTAGTTACACTTAATTCTATTTCTTGATATTTAACATATAATTGAAAATTAGGTGATTATTATAGTATAACTTATAATAATTGTATTTTCTTCATTGGTAAATAGTATTTTCTCAATTACTCACTTAAAAGAATTAGGCATCTACTAAGTAAATATACAAATGATTACCATTAATATTATTTGAGAAGAGAAGTTTAATAATATTCCCCACTAGTTGAAGATGTCAATTATACACATACTAATTATCAATATATTAAGTCTAGCTAATTTCTAATACTTAGGTCAAGTTAATTAGGTTGGCCTTGTTGGGTAATTGTCCTCATATTTCAACTAGTTTTGCTATTTAATATATGAATGTAGATACTATTAGTATGTATTCAGGTATACATGACTATCATGTTCATAGTTCTCAATATACTGGAATAATAGGATGGGATTGCAGATGAACTATCAACTCAATTTCTTCGAGAAAGTCCAGTTGTAGACCACACTAGTCATGTGGGCTTTACGGTGAGTGCCATTTAAAATTATACTAGTTTTTGCAAAACTGGAGGAATACTATATGTACATCGTGCATGGCTATATACACATATAAAAAATGGTCTTTTCTTGCAATGAACTTGAGTAAAGTGTTTCTTGAAATTGTTCATTGATATGAAATAAAATGAATATGATATTTGGTTATCTATATTGATTGATTGGGCCTTTGGACTCTATAGAGCTATGTACTACAACGTGATCATTGTTCTGGTCATGTGGTATTCTGATATTTATTATGAACTACGTTTGGGAGCCACCTCTAGAGTCCTATGAGTATCGAAGAGGTCCCATTTATCTTGATATTGTCCGGTTCGTTTAAATAGTCTATTTTCTATATGATTGTTCGACTAGCTTTATAAATTTGGTCAAGTGGTCCTAGCAAAGCAGTTAATGGGCCTGGGGCTGGACGGTCCGCGAGGCATGTTGGGGTAGCATTGAGTTGCCAGTTGAGGCTTCGTCGTTCAGTTCTCACTTAGGTGTCCTTTCACGGGCAGGCTGGAAGTTGTCTGCGTGTGATTGGCGCCGCCGTGTACCTAGGCATGGCCAAGTTCAATGCAGTCGTAGGGTTGCTCCCTACATGGAGGATAAGATAGTAAATGGTCTTTTGGGAGACATAAGGTGGTAACCATGTGTTTTGGTCCCCGTCTTATATGGTCTTCCACGTGCACCCACTGATAGCCTCACTAAGCTTTAGCTTACGTAATTTAAATTTCTTCCTCAAGATACAAGCGATAACGTGACAGGTCAAACTAGATGACTAAGAAGGCGATCAATGTGATTGGGGAAAGTGGTCAAATGGTTAGGATTTGTACTTGTTCTAGTTATTGGGTTATTATCTTGGTGAACATATTATGGTTATGATTTTTGTTAGGTCGCGTTCAGAGAATAGGGCCTAAAGTAGGGGTCCTACTTTTGGAGCGTGACAATTTCTATACCCACTATCACTTGCAGAGTGATGACGATAGTGTTGTTGAAACTTGTCTTTGAGAATGTTGTAACCCCTTTTAGGGTCTTTCTTAACCCTAATAAGGTTTTTTCCATGCCTTGACGGATGGTGCCTATGTTAATCTCTCAAACAATCTTGCCTGGAAAGGATGTTGATGTTAACCCTCATCTAACGATGGCAAACTAAAGGGAACTTTTGAAAAAGATCATCTGGTTGAAACTAAGGTTATGGATGTATAGGAGACAATCCACAATGCAACAGAGATGGGGGAGAGATCTCGGGTTCTTGATAAAGGAAAATAGGTATGTGAAGAACCTAGTATATTCATTTGGCAAGCTCCTCTTTGGACTAAACTATTATGATTGTAGTTGCATTATGCAACTCAACCAGATGCACCCAGCGCCATATTCCACCAAAGATGTAGAAAGGTAAGCTTGTGGTTAGCTTACATTGGCCATGGCAGAGGAAGGGCCAAAAAGTGGCTGCCGTGACTGTTGGATATTCTTTGGGGAAGAAATCGTACTTCCCACAATCGAATGTTTTTGTTAGGTCAACCTGGCCTGAGTTGAAGGAGGTAATTATCGCAACCAATGGCTTATACTTCTTTATGTTCACATTAGTTGCAGCAATAGATGAGGTTATTGAGGGCGGGCTTTGGCTGTTCCAAGGCCAACTTATTGTGTTGCAGAAATGGAGGGCATGCATGATCATGTGGAAGAATAGCCACACCCAAGTCCCGATTTGAGTCCATCTTAAGCACCTACTGGTCAAGTATTGGATGGGGGTTGGGTTAAGCATTGTTGCTAGTGGAATTGGATGATCCATATATCAGAATGTTGTTACGATGAGCTACACCAGGCTAGACTATGCATGAGTCTGTCTTATGCTCGATTATAATTCAACTCTCCCTAAACATTTGATTATTATGGCTCCTGCAGGTGAAGATGAAATTGAGGCTCTAATTAAGGTGGAAGTGGATTATGAGTAGGTGCCTCACAGGTGCACCAACTGTCGAACCTTGGGTCATGTTGTTGCAATGTGCCCTTCAATGAAGCAAATGGTTAAGAAGCCTGTTTGTGTGTACGTTAAGAATAAGCAGGGTAAGACAGGGTCAAAGCCTGTTGACTACGATGTCAGTGATGTGAGTAAGATGGTTGATATGGTGCTATCTAATGATGTAGCACAGACTGGGGTGGCAGATTACTCAACACCATGTCAAGTTGTCAATGCCAATGAACGCCATGTGATTGGGCAGAAGGTGCTTCCACGTCAGGTGGGGCCGCAAAAGCCAATGAACCAATAGGGAAAGGGAATGAGCTAGTTCTGTATAACCCATTTTCAACACTCCAATTGGATAATGTGGAATAAGACTTGATTGAACTCATAGGCCTTAAACAAAGTAGCCCTCTAAAAGTCCTTGAATGATTGCAACGGCTAGTCGGAATGTCCGAGGGTTAAACCGTCGGGATCATCAAGTAGTTATAACTACCTTATTGTAAGAGTCCAATTAAGTTTTGTGGTCTAATTGAAATGAGAATGGAGCCATAAAATGTGCAAAGAGTAGAATCTAGTATTAGTAGTCGAATGCACTGGTTTGTGGATTATGTAGGGTCAGGTAATCGCATTTGGGTAATGTAGGATAATTTGGAGCTGATAGTGGAAGTATACACTGCAAGTTTACCATCAAGATAGCACACACCAAAATGTGGGTTGAATGAGCTAATAGGGAAAAGAGAACTCTGGCCTGGTTTAGCTTCCATAGGTGAGCAGGTTGGGGATGCACCTTGTCTAGTTATGGCAGACTTTAATGCAGTGCTTATTCTTAGTGAGATCTGTGGCATTCATGCATATTAGAGCCAGGCCATGGCAGAGATCCAATAGTTTTTACTTGAAACAAAGCTAGGGACTCTGCATACCCAAGGTATGCACTTCTCTTGGCACAATCTTAGTGAAGAAAATAGGAATATGTGGAAACGACTAGATGTGATAATGGTTAATGAGTCTTGGTTTGACAAATGGCCCAATTCCTATTATACTAGCAATTACCCTAGAACATTTGACCACTCTCCATTGATTGAAGGGGTGATAAAAAAAAATTAAAACCTTCCAAAACTGCCCGAACAAACCGAACCGAACCGTTTTTTATGATTTATCTTTCAAACTGCGATTCTAAATTTAGAATAAACCACACCGCACTATTGATTTGGTTTAATTTAGAACTTTAAAAAATCGCCAAATACCAAACCGAATCGCTAAATATTTATTAAACTATATATATAATAAAATGATAAAATAATTAATTGTTTGGAAGAATTTCATATTCAAATTATATAAGCCAAAAATTCATAGTAATTTGATAAAAAAATGTGTTTGATTCTGTAAGCCCATTAGGACTTTAAGCTCGTTAGGTTCTTCTTCCACTTTCTCAATAGTTTTTTCCCCCTCTTTTTGTTTTTTTTGTCACTCCCCCTTTCCCTCTTCTCTCTTTTCTCTCTTTCGCAGCTTCTATTCTCTATTCTCTCCTAGTCTCTTCGTTGCCCTTGTTTTTCTCTATTCTCTCTCAGTCTTCTCTTTTATTCCTTTTTTCCTCTCCCTTTTTCATCTTCGTCCGCCGCGCCTCTACCGCCTTAACCAAGCATTGCCGCTAGCTCCGCCTGCCCCGTCGCAGAAATTTTATGAAGTTTTTGAAAATCTTTTATAAGATAATGTTGAAGTTCTTGGGTTCATCTTATATCATTTCAAATGCATTTTTTCGTGAACTTGCAATTTTGCATGTGAGTTTGTCTACTATGATAAATAAGGGAAATTATCACACGGCATAAATGGTTATTCGCATAAGAGACAAATTCAATAAGTATTGAGAGAATATTGATAATAAGAATTGTACTGTCTAGAGTATTACCTGGTACTAAATATCAAATATTGACTAATGATTAATTAAATTTGATATGCTTTCTTGACAATATATTTGATATGTCCATAACCGACCCTTGGCCTTTATTCGATAAGTGTTTTCAATATTGATATGAAACTCATTACTTCAGGAATTAATTACTATATATGTTTTTATATTTTAATCTACTTAAAATTGTGGAGAGTGTTGGTGGTTATGATGCATAATGTTGGTCTTTTGTGCTTGCTTAATACAAACACTTGTTTACTTCTTGATTTTTGTTAGTCTCAACATCGTATTGTTGTTATAAGTATTAAAACTGCCAAACCGCCAGAGCCACCCTAAACCGCACCTTTGATTTGGTTTTAAAAGTGGCAATTTAAAAAATTATTTCATAAAACCGCCAATGGTAATTCGATTTGAAAATAGCTTTAAAAAAATCGAAACCGCACCGTGAGCATCCCTAATTGATTCTGTGTGTTGATGAGGGTCAACAGAGGGGAAAATCAATTATCAGGTTTGATCAATTTCTGATTAAGGATCCTGAATTTTTCAAGAAGTTGGGAAAGTGTGAAGGTATAGAATACATGGCACTACAACGTACTCTCTGGTAAACAAGTTGCAGCTCCTCAAACCTGTGTTTAGGAGGAAACGGAAACCTATAGGTGATCTTGCCACGAATGTGGTTATGGCAACAGAGTTCCTTGCCCAAGTACAACACCTACTTGAAGAATTCATGATGCTTTATTGTTGGAACTAGAAAACTATTGCAAATTAGTGTATTCCAAGGCAGTCAATCAGGAGCAGAGTATGATGAAGGAAAGGGTGAAAA
Source organism: Sesamum alatum (assembly GCA_034509735.1). Taxonomy (NCBI): domain Eukaryota; kingdom Viridiplantae; phylum Streptophyta; class Magnoliopsida; order Lamiales; family Pedaliaceae; genus Sesamum; species Sesamum alatum. The sequence goes on from JACGWO010000003.1 coordinate 19,525,357, forward strand.
TTAAATGGCTCAAAGAAGGCCATGAAGCCTGTTGATAAGGTCTTCCAGGTTCAAATAGAGCAAGGTACCTTGGTAGTGGAACATAAGCTGATTATTCAGCAATTTGTGGATTTCTTCCAACGACGACTTGGAGAGACAAGGGGATAGAGGGTTATCAATCTCAACAACTTAGTTCCTTAGGCAAGACATATCATAATAGGGGATGAAATGATAGGTTGATAGCTCCTCTGACAGATTCAGAAATCAAATAAGTTATTTTTAACATTATTGATGATAAGTGACCAGGGTCTGATGGCTTCTCAATAGGTTTCTATAAGGCCGCATGGTCCATGGTTGGACCAGAGGTGTTTGCAACAGTCAAGGAACTCTTTGTGAAATATAGACTTTTGAAGCAAGTTAATGCCACTATGTTGGCTTTAATCCCCAAGCTGCAGCTCCCTAATGTTGTAGCTGATTATAGACTCATTGCTTGTTGCAATGTATTTACAAGGTGATTACTAAACTTATAGTGATGAGGATGAAGGAGATAGTGATTATTAGTGGACCCTTGCCAAAATGCTTTTGTCCCTGGCAGGAGTATCAGTGACAACATCCTGCTAGCCCAAGAGTTGTTTTCAGGTATAATCAACAATATTTACCAGCACGATGTGCCTTTAAAATGGACCTAGAAAGGCACATGACACAATTGAATGGGACTTCCTCCTGGTAACATTGAGATTGTTTCAGTTTCCAGCTAGATATATTATGTGGGTGTATGACACAACTGCAAAATACTCTCTCAGTCTGAACAGAGGTGTTCATGCCTACTTTCAGGACCTGGGTCCCCATACCTCTATGTTATCGTGATGGAAGTATTACACCTTATTGTTGTAGAAAAGTACAACAATTTGACAACTTCACTTACCATTAGAGATGTAAGAAGATGCAACTAACAATGTTTTGCTTTGCAGATGACTTACTGTTGTTCTAGAAAGTTGAGACTGACTGAGTTACTGCTTGAAGGAGGCTCTGGAAAAGTTTGCAGGTCTATTTGCCCTTGAGGGCTAATCCTACAAAAAGCCATGTTATATTCTCAAAAGGCTGTAGAAAAGAATCAGTGGCACATTGAGCTACACTAGGGTATAATACAAGAAATGTTTTCAAATCTGGATCGGGCAAGCTGATTCGACCCGTTCGATAAACCGGTCCATCCTCTGATCGGAATATGAAAAAAAAAATCTCTCTTAAAATTCGAAGTGAACTATTAAAAATCGGCAAAAATCGGTGACCTAGTTTAAAACCGGGTTGAAACTTAATATTTTTTTACAAAATAATGATAAATTTAAGAAACAGAGAAAAAAAGAGACTAGGGTTTTCTTCATCTACACAAACCTACTGTTCTTTCTTCATCTCTCTTTCTTTCTTTTTTTTTTTTCTTGTGATTTTTTCAGTAAGAAACTGCCTCTTGCTTCAAAATGAACAAGGCAGTGCCCGCTGCCTCTACTATGTTGTTGTTGGTGATTCTTATTTTTCTTTTGATGGGAGAAGGCGTGGAGAGAGAGAGAGAGATAATGAGTAGAGAGAGGAAAAAGAGAGAAAATGCACATAGCAGGCAAAATTAATTATATATATTATTTTAATTAAATTATATAAACTATAGTTAGTAACTAAACTTTTTAAGTTGTTATGAAATTTATAAATTGTTGCTATATATAAATTATATAAATTGTGGAAAAAATTATGAATTTATAGATTATGACAAATATCTTAAACTATATTGAATATGCATATTTCTTGTTAAATTATTGAGGGGAATTATTGAAATGTATATTTATTTTAAGTCTACCTTTAGTTTAATCATTGATATATAATTTAATTATATGCCATATATATGATTGTATATACTACGATTCGAGTCAATCGGTTTCTTCATTATGTTCCGACCGGTGGGACACGTGACTCAGTAACCGTAATTGGTCCAGTTTAATCGCAGTTGGTCCGTTTTTCAACATATTGAATACGGGGGCTATATTTGTCAAATTTTTGGGCCTTGCTCTAACTTCATCCAGGCTTACTATATCCGGCGCCAACCTCTGATGCTTAAGCTTGACCAAAGGATATCATATTGGGGCTCTAGTAGCCTCTCTGCAAAGGCTCAAATCATTAAATCAATACTTAGTGCAATACACACCTATACTAAAGTTAGCTGAGTTTAGGTATGCTTATCCAAAGACCAATGGGGTATCGAAATTAAGAATGTATCGACTACTAATGGAGCTCTCATGATCAAGCACTTATGGGATATTGTTACATCCAATCCAACATCTCTACGGGTGAGCTGGATTAGGAGGTATAGACTAAAAGAAAAATCGGACTGGACTGCCTCAAGCACTGCAAGGTCATGGAGGTGGAAGAAAATCATCAAGTTGAGAACACAAGTATTGTAGGGAATTCAATATAGCATCGGAATAGGGGAAGACGTTTGGTTGTGGCAAGACCCTTGGCACCTAGAAGGCCCCCTTATATTCAAGTATCCTAATGGTCCTTTAATGACAGAATTAACGGGAGAATGGAATTGGCCACGTTGTACCAACTTTCAGGTGGCTGAAATCATGCAGCAATTACCACCAGTACAGTTAGGTTTTGACAAAATCAAATGGAGCTCAACGACAGGGGAGTTTAACACCTCATCACATGCATATTATTCCAACTTGAGGAGGGTAAAGTGCTTGGGGCAGCTTTGTTCAAAGGACCTTTTGAGATTGCCAGAAATCAGTTTATACTCTGGTTACACTACAACAAAATATAGATATTGGGACACTTTTTTTGGGATACTTTTTTACATGTGTCTCAAAATTATTATATTAGGACACATGTTTAATTGTGCCTCATCAATTAATCTTAATGAGACACTTAAATATATAATTTAATTTAAATGAAAAATAAAATTAATAATATCTTTAATTTTTTATTTTACTTTTTTCTTTTATTTAATATTTTCTCTTTTTATCAGTTTCCTACTTTTTTTTTACACCTTCCCGGGGCTTTTCAGGTAAGACTTCTCACGCTCTCTGTTTCTTCTCCAAGATCTCCACGTTCTCTCTCTCCCTCCCTCCCTCCCCCCCCCTCTCTCCTCTCTCTCTCTCTCTCTCTCTCTCTCTCTCTCTCTCTCTCTCTCTCTCCAGGTATGGCATCTTCAATCTCCTTCTTTTCCTTTAATTTCAATATTATGATTAGGGTTTAATAAAAAGCATTCAATGAGTTGAGGTATGTTTTTCCTCTGTTTCTTTTTTCTCTCCTTAATTTTCTTTATTTTGAAATTTGTAATTCAATTCCTTGTTGCTAGACTACTAATTTCTTGGATTTTGATTGATTTTATATATAAATTAGTGGACAAATATTGATTAGTAAATTGTTTGAGATTCTTGACTATGGAGGTCGAATCCCTGTTCTCAATATGTGCGAAAACATGTAACGGATTTGTACATTGAAATTGAATGTCAAAATCTTGATTTGTATAATTATGATTAGGATTTTGATTGATTTTATATATAAATTAGTGGAGAAATATTGATTAGTAAATTGTTTGAGAATCTTGACTATGGAGGTCGAATCCCTATTCTCCATCTGTGCGAAAACATGTAATGGATTTGTACATTGAAATTGAATGTCAAAATCTTGATTTGTATAATTATGGAGGAATTCTATGGAAGTGAAAACTCTGTTTTTCATCTTTGCGCATATTTCAGATTCTCCTCTTGCTGCCACCAGACCAAAGTATGTGTGGAGTTTAATATTTACTCTCTGTTTATCTGTTTATTTTCTGTTTACTACTTGATACCTGTCAGTTTTTGAGTATTTTTAATTTTGGGTTAGAATTGAGATTGTAGAATGCATTGATTTTAGGGAGTTTATGCTAATAAACTGTACCTGTTGCAATTTAGTTAAACTCATGGTTATCCTGTTTTATGGTTTTTGTTACCAGTTTGTTAAAGAGATTGACTAATCACAGATGCACTATGGTCATAAATCATTGTGGTAATACTATGCTTGTATGATCAAAAGTAGAGTCTTTAAGAGAAAGTTCTTAGAATTTGGTAATTTCCATGGTTAGAACCATGCTTGGCATCACATTGTATACACCTCTGAGGATCAAGGCTTTTAGTGTATGTTCGTTGGAATTAGTGGAATGCTAAAACTCTTGGCAGCAAATGAAATTAGATATTTGAATTAAAAATCTGTTAGCAAAAAATTTGATTTTTCATTTGAACAAAATTAAAATGGGTATTTGGGAATTGTTGCTTCTACTTTTTCAAAGAGATTTGAGAGTGAGTTCACAGCAGCCTCAAGATCCTTTGTATATCCACTCATACCAAATAGCATTTGTTCTTGATTTAGCACCGAGTCATCCACTCAAACCAAAATCTGATTTAGCATTTGGTTTTCTCTACAAGATCAAAGTCAATGCTTACCGTAAAGATTATACAAATAGAATATGTATATATATATATATATAGAGAGAGAGAGAGAGAGAGAGTTTGTGTGTGGGAATAGGCAACAGAGAGCTAAATGCATAAAAATGTATAGGATCTAGAATCATTTAAGTTAAGCCACCAATATATATCAGACTTTGGGTGATTAAAACTAAGGCCCAAGTTATCATATCAAGAAGAAGATATTGTAACTTACTGGATTTATTTCTTGTTTAAATAGAAACTAGATAAGTGGAATAGAATTTATGGGTTGTTGTTATTTTGATTCATGTCTAGTTGATATCACTGGTCTTAAGTAATTTTAAAAAAAAGAAAAAAATGGAAAAGAAACTTTTTTACATTATCTCTATTTAGTGAATAGTATTTTTTAACTTTCTATTTTCTAATTTTATGCATTTACGTTCTCTAGACAGGGGAATTCGTTCTGCTTGTGTGACGAGCGATCTTTTTAGTTGTTATCTTCATGTGCAAAGGTAAGTACTCACTTTCACTTATTTCTTCTACAGTGAAATTATTTATAGCATCAAAAAAATGTGGTATTCTTATTGTGCATTATTGTCTATTAGTTTTCTATATAATCCAATATGGTACATCAAGAGCACATGTTTCTTGCATTATTACTCAATGTATATTTTCCCTTTTTAGTTTAATTTTCCATGATAAAGAATTTTTACTACTACTGCAAGTTGTCTTACATGTCAAAAAATATATGAAGCCTAGTATCCAAGTCCTAGTTTGTTATGTCTTCCCACAATTCTCTGAGTTCTTCTACAATTATCACATTCTGTGCTGATGTTCCTACAACTCTCCCACAAAATTCCTTGTATATATTGCCAAAACAATCACTTGTACATTGATAATAGAGACATACACCTATTACCAAAGCAAAACTTCAAGAGAAAAAATATGTATATGTACCAAATTGTTGAAATAGAAGCTTGCTAATTTTAATAACATGGTTAGACGCGGACCTTGATTGTCTTCTCTACCAGATTTTTGAAATAGAAGCTTGCAATTTTAAAGAAGAATTCTATGACATAGAAAATAAAGGAATTAAAAAAAGTATATATTATCATATGTATAGGTGTTTGAACTCTTGGAGATCAAAGGAAATCAACATAGGTAAGATGAGAAATATCATGAGTCCTCAAAAAAACCCTTGGCACTAGCCCCTCTAGCGTAGACAACACGTTCTAGAATACTCTCACAATCAAAATTAGCAAGTTTAATTCTCTGCCAAATTCTTGAAGAATATTTTCTATTTCATAGAGTTCTGTTTTATGTCAAAATTTTAATTTAGCAAGTCCTATTTTCCAAATTCTTTACAAAATCAGAATTCTCCTTCAAAATAGAAATCTCTTGAAAAATATTTTCTATTTCATAGAATTCTGCTCTATGTCAAAGTTTTGTATCAGTAAGTCATCTGCCAAATTCTTACAAAATTGGAATTGTCCTTCATAAAATAGAAAATAGAAATTATTGAAGAATATTTTCTGTTTCATATAATTATGCTCTATGTCAAAGTTTTATATTAGCAAGTCCTCTTTACCAAATTCCTTTACAAAATTAGAATTCTCCTCCAAAATAGAAGACAGAAAATCCTTGAAAAATATATGTTTCTTGTATTATTTGATGGACTTAAATTTCTTTTTAACATATAGATTTGATTTTAGTAGGTTCATAATGGACAAGGGTTGGATGCACAAACCAAGGTCGACAAAAGAATATGAAAGAGGCTTAAACGAATTTCTTGATATGGCTTTTGCTAATGTTTGCCTTAGTGGAAAAATCATTTGTCCATGCAAATATTGCAAAAATGGAAAATGGGTCAATAGAGAGCTTGCTAAAGAACATTTGTTAGTTGATGGGTTTATGAAGGGCTACACAAATTGGGTTATACATGGGGAGACTTCATCATCCGATCAAGTTTATTTCCAACAAAATAATGAAACTGATATGCTGGATGATATGGATGGATTGGTAAATGATGCTTTTGGGGTGAAAGATACAGATTTGAATATGGAAGAACAACCTAATCAACAAGCTAAGGCTTTTTATGAGTTGTTAGATGATGCCCAAAAAGAATTATATCCAGGATGCAAGAAATTCTCCAAACTTGCATTTCTCATCCGACTCTTTCAACTTAAATGTACTGGTAAATGGTCTAATAAGACATTTAGATTGCTTCTTGAGTTGTTGAAAGAGGCATTTCCTGATGCAACAGAATCCTTACCTGATTCTTATTATGAAGTACAAAAGATAATTGGAGCTCTGGGACTCACATGTATCAAAATTCATGCATGCCCTAATGATTGCATGTTATATTGGAAAGAGCACGCGAATGACACATTTTGCCATGTCTGTAAAGCTTCTAGATATGTTCAAAATGAAAATAATTTAGCTGTTGAAGAAGACACATCAAGAAAGAGTAAAAAGGTTCCTGCAAAGGTTTTGAGATACTTTCCTCTAAATCCTAGGCTTCAAAGGCTTTTCATGTCATTTAAAACAGCATCATTTATGACTTAGCATCATGAAGATCGAACCAAGGATGGTTATATGAGACATCCTAGTGATTCCCCCCTTTGGCATGCTTTTGATCGACAACATCGTGATTTTGGAAAAGACCCAAGAAATGTGAGGCTTGGTTTGGCAACTGATGGATTTAGTCCATTCAGAACGATGAGTGTTGCTCATAGCACATGGCCCGTCATACTGACTCATTCCTTGTCCTTCACCTCCATGGATGTGTATGAAAGAACCTTTTTTCTTTCTGACCTTACTCATTCCTTGTCCTTCACCTCCTGGAAACAACATTGATGTCTACTTGCGACCATTAATAGATGAATTGCAAGAATTGTGGAATGGGGTTGAGACATATGATGCATCAAAAAAGCAAAATTTTTATATGCGTGCAGCTTTATTATGGACCATTAATGACTTTCCAGCATATGCAAATTTGTCTGGTTGGAGCACCAAGGGAGAATTAGCTTGCCCATCATGCCATAAGGAAACTTGCTTTAAATATTTATACAATAGTCATAAAGAGTGTTACATGGGTCATCGTCGCTTTTTGAATGATGACCATCCTTATAGGAAAGATGCTAAAGCTTTTGATGGTAACGGAGAATATGGTAAAGCGCCCACACCATTAACTGGAGATATGATTTTAGATGAATTAGATGGGTTCAACATGAAGTTTGGGAAAAAGGTGAGTGATAATCCGATTTTGCCTCAGAATTGGAAAAAGAAAAGCATATTCTTTGATTTTCCATATTGGAAAGATAATCTGTTGCGTTATAATTTGGATGTAATGCATATTGAAAAAAATGTTTGTGACAGTGTTGTTGGGACTTTATTGAATATTGATGGGAAAACAAAAGATCATGAAAATTCTCGCTTGATCTCCAAGATATGGGTATAAGGAGTGGACTTCATCCTGTTTATCTTGATTCAGGAAAAAGATATTTGCCAGCTGCATGTTTTTCAATGAGTAAAAAGGAAAAAGATACATTTCTTGAAGTTTTGCGAAATGTGAAAGTTCCAGATGGCTATGCATCTAATATATCAAGGTGTGTGCAAGTTAAGCCACCTAAGATTTCAGGTCTAAAAAGTCATGATAGCCATATTTTGATGCAACAACTACTTCCAATTGCTCTACGTAAAGTTTTGCCGAAGCATGTCAGAAGAGCTTTGATTAATTTGTGCACATTCTTTAGAGAACTTTGTTCTAAAGTACTTAATGCTCGAGATTTGATTCGTCTGGAAAAAGAGATAGCCAAAACTCTTTGTGACTTGGAGAAAATTTTCCCTCCATCTTTTTTTGACATCATGATTCATTTACCTATTCATTTGGCATATGAGGCTCGAATTGCTGGACCTGTGCCGTACCGTTGGATGTATCCTATTGAAAGGTAATATATCTTTTAATATTTTTAGTGTTCTACATAACCATTATAGTTTTTTTTAACCATGCTTATATTTAAAATTATAGGTATTTGTCTACTTTGAAATCATATGTGAGAAATCGAAGTCGACCTGAGGGTTCCATTGCAGAAGCATATTTGATGGAAGAAAGTTTGACCTTTTGTTCAAGATACTTGGAGGATGTGGAGACTAAATTCAATAAAGTTAAACGAAATGATGATAATGGTGGTAATATCAGAGTAGGTTTTCCTATTTTCTATAATCCTGGACGTCATATTGGAAGACAAGACTCGGTCGTTCTAGACAAGGAAACACTTACTAAGGCGCACCAATACGTGTTGTTCAATTGTAGTTCAATTGAATCATTCATTGAGTAAGTGTTTTTATTTTTACCATCTTAATCTATATGTTTTATATTACCAAAAAAATTGATTACTTTCCATATTACATGTAGACAGTATAAAGTCATTGTTAGAGATCAGAATCCTCGTCATGGTAAAAAAGATGTTGAGCGCATTCATAGTGAGACATTTTCGAAGTGGTTTAAGAATCATGTAAGTTAATACATCGAAAAAATACTTTATTTATGTATACATTTTTTGAGTTCTTTTAACATTTATCCATTTTTTGATTTACTGTTTGAATTATTTAACAGGTTGAGGCAATGCATTTTGAAGGAAATCAATTGTCAGAAGAACTTAGAGCCTTAGCTCGAGGCCCTAATCTAGTTGGGAAACGATATAGAGGATTTATCGTCAATGGCTTCCGTTTTCACGATAAAAAGTTTGAACATCGAAGAAGAATACAAAATAGTGGATTAGTTGTTGCTGCACAAACTAGTAGTTTTGCTAGTAGAAATGATAACAATCCTGTCATTGGTGAAGTCACTTACTATGGAGTGTTAAAGGATATAATTGAACTAGAATACATTGGTGGCGGAAAAATAGTGATGTTTGAATGTGATTGGGTGTCACCAGGAAGGGCACAAAAGCATGATGACAATGGCTTCACCTTGGTTAATTTTTCTAAGACCAAACAGCATGATGAGCCATTTGTTCTAGCATCCCAAGCACAACAAGTTTTTTATGTGGAAGATCCAATTGAAAAGGGATGGCATGTTGTTGTGAGAACAAAAGCTAGGGATTCATTTGATATGGATCCGATTTTGAGTGTAGATGGAGGGACATCTCATCAAAATGTTAATGATGATGTTCAAAATGTTGAAAATGAACAAGCTATTACTATTTTGTAGATTGCTCATTACTATTTTGTCTATTGCTTCATAATTTTTTATCTTATTTTTTTATTCAATATGCAGATTATGCCTCCTAAAGTGAGACCCCGTAGCAAACACATCAAATATGAGGTTCTCAAACAGCCTTCCAAAGTGATTGAATTTGGCTCCACTCAGTATGATGCTATACAAACACAATCAGGTTGTATTATTTATTTTTTATATTATTTATAGATAGTTATATTAACTCAAGCACTTCAATAAATTAATATTAATTTTATTCATATATTAGTAAAATCAAGTATAGAACTAATAGAAAAATATTTGTATCCACAGGATCATATCAGCCCACAGTGGAAATGAATTCACCTTGTGCCACAACTCAGAATGGGAATCAACGAGATAGTGGAAATACTTCTAGAGCAATTGGTAATATGACAACAACTCAGAATGATTCAAGTGATATTGCAACTAATTTAGGTAAATACATTCTTTTTCTAGATTATTATGATAATGAAAAAAATAATTCATGTATTTTTAATTTGCAGCTACCAATATAAGAAAGAGACTAAGAGGGCCTACCATGAGAGTAAATCCACTTGATGCAACAAGAACACAATTGAATGGGAATGATAGAGATGGAATTGCTTCTATCGCAACTGGTGATATGGATGCAACTCAAAATGATTCAAGTGATATTGCAACTGGTCTAGGTAAACTTCATTCTTTATATATATACATGTATATATTCCTATCATCATAGAAAAAAATAACTATTATACAAGTATTTATTCTTTTTTTTTTAGTTGGAAACATAAGAAAGAGGGTAAGGGGGCCTACTTGTATGCCAAAAGTGTGGGGTCAACCAATTGATGAACTTGTAGCAGTTTCCTTTAATGATCTTGGACAACCAAATGACAAGGAAAAGACAAGCACCTTAGCTCATTTCTTGGGTACAATTGCAAGAAATGGGAGATATTGTCCTCTACACTATAAAGATTGGAGATTGATGCCTCATTCTTACAAGGACGAAATGATAAAAATTGTGAAGGTTATATTTGTTACAATCTTTTTTCCAGATAAAATTATTTTGAATTTCTCTAAAATAATTATATTTTCACATCATAATATTTAAATCTTATTTTGCAGACAAAATTTGAGTTGCCGCCAGGACAAGAACCTTATATCTTGAAGTCGATTAACAAGAAATGGCGGAACTGGAAGAGTTACGTGAAAAGTTTGAATTTTGATCCTGATGTACCAATTGAGCAACAAATGTTAAACATTCCTGATAGGGTGGATGAAGAGCAATATAAGACTTTGATTGACCATTGGATGTCTGATAAATTTAAGGTAAAAAGTAATTGTTTGTTTTTTCTTTGAATATTAAATAAATTATGTAATTTTGAATTTATTAATTTTTGTTATTAACTCTCACATTTTTCAGAGAATGAGTGAGAAGAACAAACAAACGCGGACTCAATTGGGATTGTTGCATCGCATGGGCAAGAGAAGTTTTGCATTGGTCAAAGAAATAATGGTAAATTCATTTTTATGTGTTGTTAATAATCATTTATGTTTATTAAAGTACATGAGATGTTAGAATAATATATAATTTCACATTTTTCATAGAGGAAAAAGCTTGGTAGATATCCCAGTAGAGCAGAATTGTTTGAGGAATGTTATTTCAGGGAAGATGGTTCTCCTACAAGTGCAATGGTACAAGAGGCAATTGTGAGTGAAAATATATTAACATTTTGCCATATTCTATTTTTCTTTTATTTTAAGTTTAGCTTAATGAAAGCTTAAAATATTTTATTGATGTTATTTAATTATTTATAGGAGCAAATGAAACAGCTAGTAGGACAAGAGACTGAAAATTTAAATGATAATGATGGAGTTCATGATCGGGATGATACATTTGCAAAGATAATGGGTGCAGATAAGCATGGCCACGTTCGTATGTATGGTATGGGGTGACACCAGCTGATGTTTATGGGAATGTACCAAGCCGTGATGCAAATTACAGAATGGCTATGGAGTATAAAGATAAATATTTGCAAATAGTAGATAAGTATGAGGCATTAAATGAGAAGTTAGAAAATCTATCAACCATAGTACATGGAAGGGCACAAGCTGTTGGAGAACGTGATCGTCCAAATATCCCTGTTGCATCTCCGAATAATCAACACTCATCTTCATCATCATTACGTCCAATGCGCATTCAGGTAAAAAACTTCAAGTTTAGTAAAAGTGTTGCTGAAAATATGTTAAATATATTTGATTAAGAAATTCATAAGCTACTTATGAAATGTAGGTTCATTCTTATGTGGTCTTGAAAAGTTTGGGGAATATAAATGATATTGTTGCTAGTGGGTATGTCAGCCAAATGGACTCTATTAGAGTAAACGGTGAAGAGTTGGGGCGTGAGTGGTGCGAAGTAATAGTTGAATATCAGATGAAAAAAGATGTACGTTTGCTCAAGCCTTATGACCACATACAGACTATTGGAGATGCTCTTGGAGCACCAGTTGCTTGGCCATTATCTTTGGTATATGTGACCCCATTACTTTTTATTGTTAGTCCTTATGATTATTTTGTCGTTTTAGCCCACTTGTAAATAAAATTTACTCTATCTCCTTTATCTATAGGTTGCATTGGATGAAAACAATGATTAAGGCAATATTGGAGTCCATTATGGAGCACTTGAATATATATTTGGGAGCACTAGTGTATGGGCGTCTTTGAAAAGTTTATTGTTTAAGGACTTTATTATTGTGGACTATTTTGGAGACTATTTTTTTCAGTTTAGAGAAATTTAGACACGATTTCTTTGGATTTTCTAGATATACGTGTGGTTGGTTTATTGGATGAATCTTCTGTATATGAATGGATCTTGTAATTGGTTTTCATTTGAATGAATGGATATTGGATTGGTTTAATGATTTCTTTTTTTTGGTTTAATGAATGTTTATAAATTGTAATTTCAACAGTACGATAATATAAAATATAATAGGATGTTGATTAATGTTATACACAAAATTTGAGGTATTTAATTGTTCTAATTTTACTTTTTAAGGACACAACTAAGTGTCCCGAAAAGATTAAATTAGTTTTTTGAGAAAAATTATGGGACACTTATTTTTGTCTCCAAAATATATAAGGACATTTATAAATATCCTAATACATTCTTTTAGAGGCATTTAGTATAACTTAAACCGACACATTTATGTGTCTCTTATTAGCTTTAAAGACACATACAAATGTCCCCAAAAATCATATATTGGATATTTTAAAATTTTGTTGGGACACTTAATATTTGTCTCCAAATTAAATTTTGACACTTATAAATGTCCTATTATGTTCTTTTGGAGACATTTTAAAATACATTTAACAACACATATAATTGTCTCCTATATATTTTAAGGCGCAAATAAGTGTCTCAAAATAGCTTTTTTATTTTTATTTTTATTTTGATATAGGGACACTTATTTGTGCCTTATAAATATATAACTACGACAAAAATAAGTGTCCCAATAGACTATAATATAGAGGCACTTTAAGCGCCCCAAATCTTCTTGCGACACCCATATATGCGACACTTACATTAAGTGCCCCAAAAATTATAAGCGCCCCAATATGTACCATATCGAGGCACTTTCTTATGCCTCCACAGAGGATTTCTGTTGTAGTGTTAGTTGTCCTACAGAAACTTTCTACTGCAAACAAGCCATGACTCAACTTTCATCCTAGCATGTGTGATAGTCAAGTGTTAGAGTCACATGATCAAATGTTTTGTTGGTTCATCCTTGCTACAAGATGCTTGCAAATGCTTCAAATGGAAAGTCAGGTTTACTTAGCGAGTTACTAACTGGCAGTACTGAGTCAGTTGGGTTAGCAGGAGATGGAGGTGCAGACATCTCATCAATGCAAATACAGAGCCGTATTTGCAGTGCCGCCGAGTTATTTTATAAAAAATTGTCATTAACAAGAATTGGTGACAAAATATTTGCATATAGTTGTCACTAAAAATAACTAGTGACGCATGTATGGCAAAAATCTAGTGATAATAATGATTTATTTTCATATTAAATCTGCATTGTCACTATAAATGTGTCCCCAATTATATACACGACAACATTATACATAAATTTTTTTTTTATCAGTAATAGATGTATTATGATAAAATCAAAATTATTACCACTTAATATATATTAGGGGTGTCAAATGGGCGGGTTGGGTCCAAGTGGATCGGGTCCAAAATGGATTGGATTAAATATGAGTCCGAATCAATGGGTTCTAAGTGGGTCGGGTCTCAAATGGGTTGAGTCGGGTCAATGTAACCATTTTTTATATTTAATATTTAAAAATAGAATTTTAGATAATAATAAAATGATGATATTTTTAATACAACTTGTAAATAATACGACTAAATTTGTCTTATGTATAGTTTCTGGAAAGTAACTATGTACATAAAAGATTTATTTGTTAAACTATAAAATGAAAAACTCGTAAGGTTTACAAAAATGCTGGATTTTTTAAAATAAATCTCATGAAATGAATTACAATCAATTTCTCCATAATTGTTTATAAAATTGAATTGTGGCTTTCAATCGTAATAATAATAGTTATATTTCTATATTGATCATACATGTTCATTCATTATAAATTATGTTTAGATATTAATATTTGATGTATTCATTGAAATTCTTAATATAATTGTATACTATCAATTTATTCAAAAAAATAAAAATAAAAATAATTTTACATGAAAACATATGAATTGCAAGGTTTGACTATTTTATAAAATATTTCACTTTTCTTTTGTTGCTCGTTAATTTGAAAAAAATTATTTTACTAAATATATTTTGAAAAAAAAATTTCTCATAAAAAATACGAAAAGTTAGAAATGAGAAATAATTAGTAATATATAGTACAACTACATCAACAATGAATCTAAGCAATTAAAACACTTGTTGAACCCGTTTAAGACCCATCATCAATCCATATAAGACCCATGGTGCAAAAAAATTAACTAAGTTAAATTAAAACATACTTAATATGTTTTGGTAAATTTATTTCTTATAAAAAGTGAAACAAGTTAGAATATATGGAATTAGTTAGTGATGAGGTTGGACCCATTTAAGACCCATCACCAATCCACCTAAAACCCATCACCAACCCGTATGGAACCCATAATGAATTCATGATTATAATTATACTAATATTTTTCATAAATTCTATTATATTAATAAAATGAATTTTAATTGACTAATAGAATACTAGACATGAAGAACCCATATAGGACCCATAATCTATTTAAATTTATTTAAACAAAATCATATTGGACCCATATTAAGAAATGTCAAACCCAACCCAACCCAAAACTAGATGGGTTAGGTTGGAACTATGGGTTTCCACCCATATTGCCACCACTAATATATATTCTTAACGGAAACTTTAAAATTGTCACTTAATATCTTATTGATAATATTATTTTTTGTTCTAGTGTCTTTAAAGTGAAGAAATTAATCTTTCTAATTACTTTTTCTAATGATTACTTGATAATTTATTAAAAACTTCTAAACTTGAAGATTTTTTTGTATTATAAACATTATTCAAATACTCTTTAAATAATTAAATTAAATTATTTCATATTTATAAACAATGGAATTGGGATCCAAAAAGCAAGCAGCAGAAGCTGCACTTGAGATTCACAGTGAGAGATAGAGCCGCACATTCCCAGAACGAATTTCAACTGTATTTTGAAATGTCTCTTTTACGTTCATCCCCTCCATTCTTGTCCATTTCCACGAATTCCAGGTCCCCTTGTCTTCCTCTCCAGGCTCGCCCACTGAAGACGTGTTCGACTCGGCGCCGACATGGCGGCATTGTAAAGCTCTGGGCTTCCTTTAAACTCCACTGTTCCGCAGCCATGGCCATGGATGAGGGCTCCACTTCTTCCTCTTCTCCTCTTCAGGTTTCACTCTTCGTTCTTTAGTTTATTTTATTTTATTTTTTTATCATTTATGGTGCAGATATTTAGTTTTTGGATTGTAATGGTGACCACAAAGTTTTGGATGGTCATGTACTTTTTTGTTTATCTTGATGGGTTAGAAATAATTGGAATAAGATGAAAGAAATTAAATTTGGTTGAAAGATATGAATTATTTGTGATGGAGATATGGAAATGCACAATGCGCTTCAAATTTTGCTTCTGGAAATTTGCCACTTGAAAGAGCCCATGGAGTTGAAGAAGCTAAAAGTTCAATGTTCAGCTTTTTCACCAGATGCAAATCAAGATTGTCCTGCATATGCTCAATTGCATTTTGACTCGATCTTTCATTTCTTTGGTTTTGAAAAAGAGAAGAATGGGGTTTAGCTTGGCTTAGTGGACTTGTTTAGGTGTACAACGCTGCTGTTCATGGCAAAAAGAATCAGGACAAAACGAGCATTTTATTATAGACTATAGAGAATAGTTTCTGTTAGGAAATAGGTCGGAGAGGTTGTGAGTGTGTGTAGAACAAGATTTATTTTATTAGTAGAATTTTCAGCTGTTTGATCAGTATTGGTTTCTACTATGATAGTTCCATGTAAACTATGATAAAAGGTCACTCATCAACTATTATAATCGGGTGCGTGTAAAGCATTGTAGAATAACAAATTTATCCCTGGCGATTTTTTCTTAAAGCATTGTATAGTTGGGGCATGGATGTAATGTGCGTTCAAGCTCTATCCTCCAATAATACCTGTGTTTTGTTTTCTTCTTATTTCAGTAATTCATATCATGAGAAGATGATAATAGTATAGGGGAAAATGATACACTATAAAGTATGCTGGAGTTGATGGTTTTCTTTTACTCTTGCTTTTGGGAATTGGGGGTGGGGGTACGAAGGGATAGAGATGAGAGCTGGTAGCGGCAGATATGTTTCAATTTCTAGTTTTAATTCACTTTTTGAGAAAAGACATTATGTGCAAAATCAGACATTAACAGATTCACGTTTTATGTTTCATCCATTAGCTAATGAAACTGTAGCAACATTATCATTCATATTGATTAAGAATGCGTAAAGGATTTGTAGCCAGATGTGGAAGTTAGTTCAAGTCAGATTCTAAAGCTAGACACCATGGAGTCATTGTGGGTTCTGCGAGGCTAGGTCGCAAATCCATAAAAAGAAAGGATGTTTTGAAAACTCCGATTGTTTGAGATTACCTCGAGTGGTTAACTTCTATTACCCTTGAGTGTAAGGATTACAAGAGTTGATTGGCTTAATGATGGATGATCACTTCTTTTAGACAATGGGTTCTGGAATTAGTAGTGATCCTTTACTTTGTCTGCAGCATGTAAAGAAAATTCACATAGAATCCACCTATCTTTATTGTTTTCGTGGTTATCTGTTTATTCTTGTTACCATTTTGGTCTGACAAAGATTTATAACTGTGTATTTCTACTGATCACATGGTCTTGCTTTTGTATACCATTGCAGGATACTATGTTGTATTCTCGAGCATTTTGGGTCAGTAAATCAATAATTGCTTGGGATGTGGATGCTGGAGATGGTTCATGTTGTCTCTTCGGCAGTAAAAATGCTACTCTGTCTGTAGAGAATGGGGAAATTCACGGTTTTTTCTTCACAATTTCTGACTCCTGATTATATTCGTTTGGTTTGTACAAGAAAACTAATCTTCTCTCCTTGTGCAAACAGCCTATGACGTTAAAATTAAGCTTGACGAAAGTAACGAAAAACTTCCAGAACATGTGAGATACATATCACACAGAATATTGATCTCTACCTTCCTTATGACGGCTCAGCTTAACTTATTTTATTCGCTTTATTAGAAAGAAAAACAATTTATAGAATCTACCAATCAAGTTTAACTCAAGGCCTGATCTTCCCTGACTACTTTACGGTGGTAGGTAATTGAAAAATTTCCTCATATTCGGGATTTTAAATCCTTCCAAGTTCCTCCAGCTCTGGATGTAAAAAGTATATTGAAGCACCAATTAGCTGTTGCTGTTTTGAGGTGTAAGTGCAATTTGTGCTTCCTACTTTATCATCTCCATGGGGGATCTTGTTAGTGGTCCATATACATGTACCCGCAAATTAGCTCAAGAATTTTCAAACACTGCAATTTGGCATTTATGATCTCCTTGTTATTTCCTTGCACTGCATAATTGACCAACTTAAGTTTGGTGACATATCCTCCTGCGAGTGTTTGACGAATTATGAAACTTGTAATGAGTTAGATAATCTTACCATAAATTTTGCAACTTTAATGGGAAGAAATGTGACTTTCAAACAAAGAAGTTAACTAATACAGAGTATTAGTTGCTTTGATTTACTTAAGGGTTTTCTCTCTTCTAATTCCTTTATCTCTTTCTTTCATAAATTTTAGAATGGTTTCAGACTTGCCTGATTGTTATATATGCAGCAGGAGGAGAATGCACCAGTATTACTGGTCTGCAGTTAGCAGGTGTCCTAGATGAACTGTTCACTTATAATGGTCCTCTTGGCACAAGGTTTTCATCTGACGTTGTTTCTCTGTACCTTTGGGCACCCACTGCACAGGTAAATACATTATATCTATCTTTTTTTTCAAAATCTTTTTCTGCTTCTGTTCTCATTTTTTGGACTCTCATTCAATCTCACTTGGGCATTTTCATTATCATACGGATACAAACAGAATGTGAATGTTCTTATTTATGAGGAACCTGAGGGCGGGGATCCTTTAGAAGTTATTGAGCTTGAGGAGTCAAATGGAATTTGGAGTACTACAGGGCCAGTGACTTGGGAGGGTTGTTACTACGTGTATGAAGTCTCTGTGTACCATCCCAGCACCTTGCAAATTGAAAGATGTATTGCAAATGATCCATATGCAAGAGGGTACATTGATTATCTATTCAAACAACTGACTGATGAATATAGTGAAGGACCTCTGTTTAATGTGTTCATCATTTATTGTCAATGTAGGCTATCAGCCGATGGCAGGCGAACCCTGATAGTGAATGTTGATTCTGAGACTTTGAAACCTGAAGCATGGGATCATTTGGCAGATGAAAAACCAAATCTTCTTTCGTTTTCTGACATAAGTATTTATGAGTTACATGTTAGAGACTTCAGGTAACAATGACAAAGCTTGTCTATGTAATACTTTGAAGTCCTCATTGAAGAATATTAGGTGTTACAAGTCTAAGCTTTATGCGAGGAGTTTTACGGTTTGTCCTTCAAAAGTTCTCGGTCTACATGAGAAATCTAAGCTTGCAAAATTGATGACCTTTTAATATATTAGCAATGGGGAAATCTTTTATCTTTTCCATTTTCTCCAGCAAGTTTGTATGGAACGGTCTTCTGGACATATTTTAAACTCCTCTTTCGTTCTGAGATTGTAAAATGTAACATCAATGATGACTAGTAGTTGATCTTGATAAGCACTTTGCAGGCATTTATGCTCTCTATTTATTTGTTTTCTGTTGCAGCGCAAGTGATAACACTGTTCCTTCAGACTTTCGTGGTGGCTACCTTGCCTTTACTCTGCCGGTAATCTTAGTGACCAGTTCCTTGTATTCTTGGCACATATCTTTGCATCAACAATTTCTAGGACTTTTTAATTTGTTCTTTTCAATTTATTTATTAGTTAACAGTTATAATTCGGTGACTTCAATTCCCTCTGTGTGCAATTAAATAGAGGCAAAGCCACTGCCAAAGTAAACTGTGAAGCTGGCTTCGTAGCCATTGGATTAAAGAAATGATAATACTTGAGAAAAATACCAGCAGTTGAATGAGATTATTTTTACATCGATATTTCAATACTCAAGTTCATCTTAATAATAGAGCTCCTTGTGCTTGAAGGCCTCAGCTGGAATACTTCATCTTAAAAAGTTATCCAGTGCTGGTATCACACACATTCATCTGCTGCCTACCTTCCAGTTTGCAGGTGTTGATGATAAGAAGGATAAATGGCAAAATGTAGGTATGAAATCTTATTCGTTATGCTTCTTTTCCATCTCTATAGTTTGTCTGGAATTTGGATGACATAAGTTGCTTGTATTTTTGGGAAACCTATTAATTGATTAAAAGAAATTGCATTTCTATTGCTTGAAAACCAATTAAATGGTTATTTTCTCATCAAAGGGTTACATACAAAATCAGGCATTTGTTGACTTTTTTGGTGGCAATAGATTCTGGGTGGTAGTAGAATTTGTTACGAGTGTGATGTTTAGGACTGAGACACATCAATGCTTTTTCTGTTTTAATGTTGATAAGGATAACATAACTTCATTTGGAGCTTCACATGGTGCAGCATAATAGAATTAAACTAATCTTCAATTTCTGGACATGGTACTGCCAATAATTTTTCAGCTACTAGTAGAAAAGGATCTAATCAGATTATAGATTCATGTTTACCGATTTTATCTGTGTGATTCGTTATGTTACATTCAATAATAAAATTAGAAGCCCAAACTGAATTTAGTACTATTCTGATACATTTCATGCTTCAAAGAATTTTGGTCAATTTGAAAGCTCGAATTTACCATATTTAAAGTGATTTGAGCTTTCTATGCAATGAAAAATAGCCAGTATGATGAAGTAAAATTCAGCATTTAGATTCAATGACTTTTATTTGCTAAGTCAATGTTAGATGGCCTTACTCCTTAGCAGGTTTAACAACTTCTAAATAACTAGGTTAACTTATTTGTGCATCCCCAAGTCAATATATATACGTGTGTGCGTGTGTGTAATTTATGTTAAGCTACATGCATAAGTAATATGGTAGTGACTTTTCCCCTTATATCTACGTGGACTTATAAGTTGCTCATACAACCTGCTGGAATAGTTTAATTTAAATCAATTATATGAATGAAACATGTTTCATATGTTTTTATTACTCAAGTTCTTTACCATGTGAGTTTTTGCAGTAAGGGCATTAATGAAGGATCATATAAAAACAAATTAAATGCATGTGTTTGCCAAGTTGTAAATTTACTTGAAAGTGACATTTGCTAAATGAATCACCACATCAGGGCTGAGATGATCAAATTGGGATTCCTGGCTTTTGAACTATTAACTGTCACGGCCAAACTAAACAGCAGCATTCATGCAATGAAAAGGGAACTTTGCTAAAAGTCCCTTCTGTTTGACCTCCTCATGGGATTTCCCACAAAGTATCTAATTAGTGATAGCCAAGGATCTGAGTCACATGTCTCTGCTTGAGTGACCATCGCCCTCCAAGATAGCAAAGTACTTCTTAGAAAGCCATGGACAAATACTCTGAACCATATGAGCAGAGATTGCAGCAAATCCGCTGACGAAGTTGCTAGACAGCACATGGCTGAGAGAATATACATCTTTTGCCAGTGGATAACTTTGATTAAGTTTTAAGCTACTCTTTGCACCAAAGGAAAAAAAGGAGGAAAAAAAATGATCCTGTCCCCTGAGGGTTTAAGAAACTATGCGGCAGATGTCATATGTGTTGCTTTAAAATTTACGCATGTGTTGGTTAGATATCAGTTGTAGCTTGAAAATAAAATAAACAGCAGAGTCCTGAGAAGCTTCTACTCTCACTACTTCTTATGAGGGATGAGAAAATCAAATTAAAGAGCTCACAGCATAGTTTTATTCTCCATTCTCCTTTGTCTTTTATACTTATCTGTTCTTCTTATGTTCTGCCTGAATTATATTTTATATGTTGCTAAACAGTGCAGAACACAAGATATGATTGGGTGAACTTAAATAATTGGTGGCCTTGTTTTGACCATTTTAATGGTCATATCGTCTTCCAAAATTCTAAATTAAAAAAGAAAAAATCGTCTTCCATAATACCTGTTTTGTTTTTAGTGGTTGATTGTATCCTATCATGTTTCTTGGTCTTCATGTGAATGATATAAAGCGTTCAACAGATTTTCAGATGCTCGAATCGTTTGCACCAGACTCCGAAGAACAACAGGCTTGCATCACAGCCATCCAGAATGCAGATGGGTATAATTGGGGGTAAGATATTGTCTCCTAATATAAATCCAATAATAATATTTAATGTTTTCTTGACTGATTTTGTTTATTTAACACTCATTTGGTGGAAATCCTTTTCAATCATGTCTGAAAAGCTATAATCCTGTTCTTTGGGGTGTCCCAAAAGGGAGCTATGCAAGCAATCCCAATGGTTCCTGCCGAATAATAGAGTTTCGGAAGATGGTGCAGGTATGTATTTGCTTTACTAGGAGATTCGTCTTATCTTCATTTTCAACAGGGTTGTGCGGATGGTCTTCCTTATAATCCTATGGTCCACTAAAGATGCTTTATTTGATGGCAGGCACTAAACCGCATTGGTCTACGTGTTGTACTGGATGTTGTTTACAATCATTTACATGCAAGTGGTCCTCATGATGATTACTCTGTCTTAGACAAGGTCATATGAAATTGTTTAATTCTTATTATCGTTGACTTACCTGTACATTCTAATGTCATACATAATTATGTAATCATTAGCCATATGTACTCGAAAGAATTTCTCATATGTTCTTAAATTTCTTGCTTGATGTTTACGGTAGCGATGAGAATACGTTATGCCTCGAACCTTTTCTAGAAAGCTATTCAATTAAAACCATATGGTTTAAAACCAAGAAGGAAATAAACCAATGTTGATGTAAAATGCATGTAACAGCTTGCTTCTGTTCTCCCTTTCTCTGGAATACCTTTTTTTTTTTTATCATCAGTTTGCTATTTCTTTCCCCATCTTCTTGTATTGTGAAAATAAGTCCATTATAACACAGATTTGATAACTTAAAATGTCTAATTGACAGAGACATTGACAAGATTTAGGTGGTTGTGCCCCAAAACAGTATGTAACTGTGGAATAGCAGGAAACTCACTGCTACATGGTTAGTGCTTCAATTTAATCATAACACCAATTTCAATTGCAGATTGTTCCAGGTTACTACCTCAGAAGGAACCTTGATGGCTTTATTGAGCATAGTACCTGCATAAACAATACAGCCAGTGAACATTCGATGGTTGAACGGTTAATTATCGATGATCTTGTGCACTGGGCTGTCAATTATAAGGTAACCATTTTCAATTGAACACTTTCTTAATTTATCTCTTTGGGTAGCAATATTATCAAACTCACTAACATAGACTACTTGTGACATTTGCCACCAGTTGCTTTGACTCCTACTTCAGTAACTTGCATGGCTAATAATACCATAGAAATCTAGTAACATTTTCCTAACAGATTTATCAATTCTGCAGAATCTTAGATGCTCGCATTCAACAAAGCTGCTTTAGTCTTCAAAGTTATAGATTCTCTAGAGCTTCTTCGTTTCTCTAAAGGACCGGACCTTGTACTCAGAATCTAGTTATTTTATGATCTTTGGCATCTAATACCTCACAATATATATACCTTTGACAATAAACCCTCAGGTTCATGATAGTATACCACATCTGTATTTGGGATTCTGCTTCGGTTCTTGTCTAGCTAGGCAATCCTTCTAAAAAAGCTTCCACTCGATGGCATCCTAAGGGAGCTTAATATGGACAAACCACAATGCACATGGTCACTTATGGCTATGAGAATTTGTTTTGATATGATTTCTTCTTATTATTTTTAATAATCATTTGGTGGTATTGCAGGTTGATGGATTTCGTTTTGACCTCATGGGTCATATAATGAAACGAACAATGGTATGACTTGCATTCTAACATATATTTTTCCCGTTAAGGAATTGTATCTTAATATCCATTTCAAGCCATGAGAGTTTCAAGTGATATTCTAGGTTTACAAACTGTAGTTGGTTTCCATGAAGAAAACCCGTTCCATGAAAAGTGGAATACTAGAAAACTTATAGCTTCCAATACATCAAGCAACTTCAGGAGCGAGATAGTTTTTCTCACCATGCAGCGTGGCATATGTCCTTCAAACCTTGAGGTCTTTATATTGCCACAAGTGCATCCGTATTTGGATATTGTGACAGAGTATGAAAAGATGGTGGAAAAATAAGATAGAGGAATGTCATCTTATATACCTATGCAAAAGAGTAGAAAAGTTGCACATGAGCACATCGATTTATTGAAATTTTGTGAAAGGAGAAACTTCTTAATTTACTTGACAGAAAGACAAGGAAATGCCAAGGAGGCAAGCAACTCAGAAATAACTAAGTACATGAAAGACAATATGGGGATTAGAAGGGTATATGGATCAAATACCAACTTAAGGAAAATCGAGTGTCGTGAATTTGTAATTTTGCTACTTCTGAAATTTATGATTTGTTCATCAAGCAAGCCTCTCTTTTTCCCACAGCTTACTTTCATTATGCAGTACTTAGTTTATCTTGATTGGATGAGTACTCGTTATTGAAAAGAGGAAGGAAAAAAAAAAAAAAAAACAAAAAAGAGAAGAGAAGGAAAAACAAAGGAGGCACAATTTTCTTTCTTCTTCTTTTTGGTTGTTCATAACAAATAATGACATTTGAGTATGATATGAATATTTTGACTTGCATCCCAAGTTCAGGTAAAGGCTAGAAGCGCACTCCAGAGTTTATCAAAGGAGAACGATGGAGTAGATGGCTCTCGCATTTATATGTATGTTGGGAGGATTGAATTTGAATTATTTCATATTCTTCTTATTCCTTTGTACTTGCATTATCTTCTTAAAATCGGCTCTTTGTCGATTTTATTTTCATGTTTTAGTGCAATTTATGCCATATTTATTTTCAGATATGGTGAAGGTTGGGATTTCGGAGAAGTGGCAAAGAATGGGCGTGGTGTAAATGCATCACAGTTCAACCTTTTTGAAACTGGAATTGGAAGGTACTAGTGCTCACCCATCTCCATAAGTTCTTCAACTAACAGTTTTTCCCAAACAACTAAACTACATCAATATATTATACGAAGAAATTACTTCTTTGTATATGGACTAATGGTTCATGATAAAAACAGGAATGAGTATCACTATGATATATTAATTTTTTCTTCAATGCACCGAAGCTCACTTCTATGGCAAATTTGGGTAAATTACATTTTGGTCCCCTAAGTGGACCGATTTCTAATTTTAGTCCCATACTGCGGGAAATTGACACATTACATCCATATGTCCACTTTTTTTCCAATTTCAGGACCAAAATGGACTTTTCGTTAATTGCTAACGGTAGAATCACGTGACTCGTACACCTCCGTTAAATTGCTCTGGGTAAATTACATTTTTGGTCCCATAAGTGAACCCGTTTTCAATTTTGGTCCCATAATGTGGGAATTCACACATTACATCCTATATATCAATTTTTTTTTCAAGTTCAGGACCAAAAGGGGCTTTTCGTTAATTGCTAATAGCAAAATGAAGATTATATATCCTAATTTACATCCTATATTGCCGTAATCTTAGGAGGCTGAATAGAATGAAAGACAATATTTGATAGATGCAATGAAGGCAAACTATTTTAATTTATTTTTTAGTTGTTTCATGGACTATGGTGTTGTTTAAAGATTGCATTGGTTGAAATTTCTCATTGTTTGTGAGAATATATTTTGTTTGTGATAGAGATGAATGTTCATTATGCCGCTAATTTTTTCATTTTTCGGCAATGTTAAAATATAAATTAGAATATGTAATCTTCATTTTGCCATTAGCAATTAACGGAAAGCCCTTTTGGTCTTGAACTTGAAAAAAAAAATGGACATATAGAATGTAATGTGTGAATTCGACAGTATGGGATCAAAATTAGAAACGGGTCCACTTATGGGCCAAAAATGTAATTTACCCCTTGGATTTTAACGGAGGCGTGTGAGCCACGTGATTATGCTGTTAGCAATTAACGGAAAGCCCCTTTTTGTCCTGAAGTTGGAAAAAAATTGGACAATATGGGATCTAATGTGTGAATTCTCTACAATATTGGACCAAAAATGTAATTTACCCGGCAAATTTCAGCCGCTCATGAGATTAAGAATAGAAATGGACAACAAGCATTTGCAAATAGTTTTGTTTGCACGCACTAAAGTCTACTTTGTAGATTGAACATCTTGATCATGTTCTTCCATTTTCATCGATCAATACAATAATGTTGTTTAAGAAAAGTAATCCAATCCTTATTTATTTGCTAACTTTAAGGAATTTAGGTAGATTGTCCTTATGTTTACTATAGAAGTAATCCATTACATAAAGATAATAAATTAATCAAGATTCAACAATATGCTCTGAAAGATTAGGAAAAAGAAACAAAAAGGACCAAGAAATTTGCTCATTTCTTTTTATGTTGAAGTGATAATTCATAGCCACACCCACATTGACTTACACAAATGTTGTTAATTAAAAGATGGGCTAACTTCAATAATATTTGAAAATTGGATGTTGAACTTTGTTCCTTCAAGTCTGGTAAATAATTTGAGACATGATATTAGCTTCAATGACCGGATTCGAGATGCAATGCTTGGAGGATCTCCATTTGGACATCCACTTCAACAAGGTTTCATAACAGGTTTGTCTTTGGAGGTAATCTTTTTATGAACAATTGGTCCTTCACTGGATTGAAAAATTCAGTCAATCACTTTTGAAGCTTTTATTAGTTAACTTTTGATGTTTTTGTATTAATAGTGAATTTACTTTTGCTTTTTTTCTTTAGCCCAATGACCATGACCATGGAAGCAAATCTGCTGTTGACCATATGCTCTCTGTATCGAGGGATCATATTCAGGTATCTTATCCTATGAATATTACAATTAATTGAAAGAAGTAAGGTGATGATATCTCATATTCGATATTGACGTGAAAATATAAAATAGTAAATAAATGAAATCAATAATTTGGAATCATCTCGATATAATCTTTAGCAATCTAGCATAGACTACATGTGTTGCATGTGAAAAATATTATTTGCTATAAAGAAATTTAACAAAATCTCGTATTCCAAATAATATTATGACTCACGATTTATTACAAAAAATATATCTAATAAAATCAACCTAACTAAAATCATAATTACTCGATAAACTTTTCATATTGTTATATAACTAATGAAAATAATATTTGAATATGAAGTGTCTAAAAAAAAAACTTAAACTTAATGAATATCTAAAACCTATTTCATAACCTGCTTGTTAATATTCATTGTTGATTTGGTTCTTTACTTTTTGTTGTGATCTTAAAGGCACCAAAGATTCTCTTTTTGTTTTGTTTTATATGATGTTTTGATTTGTGTTTACTTTGTGATTCTTTTTAAAAGTATAAGTTTTCTCTTGGTTGTTGATTTGATTTTCTTTCTTCACTTTAAATTATAAAATACAAAATATATATATTAGGTCGGAAACAAAAATAGCACCTGCAGTATTTTCTTCAATTTTTTGCTACCTTTTATGAACTTGTTATAAATTAATATTAAAAAAAAAATATTTCCAGTAAAACTCTAGAAAGGTGAAGTTGATAATAACAAGGAAACTAGTTACTTAACAAACTCCATGTACTCTTAGATAATTTGAACAAACTTATTTCATGAGAAATAAACTAGTTTTAAAATTTTTTAGCTAAAAGCTCAAAATGATCCGTATATATTTTAAAATTTGATATTGTTATATCAATAGAAATATAGAACTTAAGTGTTTTTATATCTATGATGTCTGCGAAAATTTATTCCAAATATTCATATAAGAGTTTGTCAAGATTATAAGTGTTCTTAGTAAGTATATGCACAAGAAACAAATAGTTTATGTTTTATTTAGATGCTTGATAAATAGTCTTTAATTTCTAACTCAAAAAGAAAAGTTTCATCATAAAATGAAGTTTGGTTTGAACTGACACAAAATCTATTATATATCTTTCACTTGCATGTGCTTAATACGATACAAATATTCAATATCTTCATGTTGATATCTAAACTTTTATAAGTTTTATGTATTGTCCTGGTTTTACCATAAATGTCAAATTGATATTAATTGATGAAATCTTATGAATGTTTATTCTAAATTTTTCTTGGCATTTATCCCTTGTAAATAAATTCTATCAATATTAATTTTTCTTTTAATTGTTATATTTCATTTAGCTAAATTGACCTCTATATATTAACACCTTAAATTACACTCGCTCATAACACACTTTTGTATGGCTAAGACTTTTAAAATTGTGTTGGTACGAATTATATTAAATTATTGCTAAGAGTTTACGTAATTAGGTAAAAATCATGTATTGATTAGTGCATTACAAGTTAGGCAGAATTTACTCTGTTATTCATATTTTGTTTATTTTATCAATATTTCGTCTCTGTTTTTTTTTTTTTTTTTGAAAACACATCTCCGTTTAGTATGAAGGTTCTGGTAT
Organism: Sesamum alatum; assembly: GCA_034509735.1. Classification (NCBI taxonomy): domain Eukaryota; kingdom Viridiplantae; phylum Streptophyta; class Magnoliopsida; order Lamiales; family Pedaliaceae; genus Sesamum; species Sesamum alatum. The sequence goes on from JACGWO010000003.1 coordinate 19,553,284, forward strand.
CAGCTTTTCCATTTTATTTTGTAATGTAAATATGTCTTTCTTTTATCTCTAGATTTATAATATAAATAGTATTGGTGAGAATATAAAAAACATACTATAAATATGTTGTTTTATAGATCACTATATTTTAAATGACACAACTTTCTTATACGAAATTTTTCCATATGCTTATAACCTATTGTTAGAAAGCTTTTGAAATCAAGTTTTATATGATTTTAGTTTCATTTGAAAATTCAAAATATTGAAAGATTTATGATAAGAGGAATACATATCACCAAATTTTGTAGAGAGTTTGGAACATAAAAGAATCTTTTTAGGGAAAAATGCAAGCAGCCCCTGTGATATTGTAACTGAGTAAATTACCCCCCTATAAAAAATAAAATAGCAATTTGCTTCCATGTGTTTTTTAAATTTGAATCTATGTACCTCCCCTTGTTTTTTAAAATGGAGCAATTTACCTCCCTGGACACGGAGGTAAATTGCTCCATTTTAAAGAACATAGGGAGGTAAATTACTATTATTTTTTCATTAGGGGGTAATTTGCTCATTTGCAATACCACAGGGAGGTAAATTGAATTAACCCCGATTTTTTTATGTAATATTTATAATAATACTAATAAAAGTAGTAAAACCGAATGATGTCCAAATAAGTGAATTACAATGTGATAATTTCTAGTAAAGGTTATTTTAAATATGTTAAAAGTTCCAAGAAACTTCTACACTTTTAGAATAGAAGAGATAGAGATTTATATGTTTAAAGCTAGATATAGATAGGTTATAGTAATAATATTAATAGAAATAGTAATATTAATATAATATAATATTATAGTATATATATGCATGATTCATTAACTTTTAGTAAAAAGTAATTAATGCTCAAGACACATTTAGCCAACATTTAATTAGCCACAACAATCGTAAGAGATCTATAGACATAAATAAAATAGATTTTCTAAAAGCTAATTAATTATAATTTCAATTTACTTAATTGCCATAAAAAATACCATGATATGAAAGTCAATAGGGATATTTTAGTCTCCACAAAAATTTCAATATACGATGACACTTTTACAATAGAATAAATAAATTAGTTAATGGAAATGTTGGTTAATATCTTGTCTTAGACCAATTATGCCTAGAAAAAATGAAGAACTATAGGCATAGGCAAAGATTACATGTCCAGTCCATATAGCAACTGGTTTAGACAATTCTAGGTTGCACTTAGTCGCCTTAAATGTAATTCTTGCGTACAACGAGCTTGCGGGCTGAGAGTATAATACTTTTGTAACGGATTAAATACATTTTTGGTCCCGTAACTTAAGTCATTTGGCGTTTTCATCCTTTATGTTTCTAGTGTAGCATTTTGGTCCTACATCTTTTTCACTTTCGCGATTTCAGTTCTTTTGTTCGCCGAAGTTTACCTCCATCAGCGAGAAGGGTGAACTCCGGCAAAAAAGGGATTGAAATCACGAAAATTAAAAAGTTGTAGGACCAAAATGCTACTCTAGAAAGTTAAAGGACAAAAGTGCTGGCAGAAGCGGACCAATAGGAGCAAAAGTCCCAATTTTAAAATGTCACGTAAGAGGCACATGCATTTTTCCAAAAAGAAGGGTAAACTCTAGTGAGAAAATGACTAAAATCACGAAAATTAAAAAAATACAGGACCAAAACGCTATCATAGAAAGTTAAAGCATCAAAACACGAACTGATTAAAGTTACGGGATCAAAAATGCATTTAAGCCATTTTGTTACTTATGTTTGTTTGCCAAACCTCTTAATTTTTCTTTATGATTTTCTCTTGTGTAAGACAGGTTGGAATGGCTGCTAACCTCAAGCACTTCGTTCTAACTAACCATGAGGGCCAAGAGGTAACAGTAACATGTAGCTCTTGTAACCTACGTCTTCAATTGTCAATTTTCTATTGATTTAAATATTAGTCAGCTTTAATCCCGATTTTTCTAATAACTTCCACGCTTTAACATATAATATGAATTCAATCAAATCGAATCAAGCATCCTGTTTTATATCATTGGCAGACTGCATTGTTCTAAGCAAATATTGGAGAATGTGGGCCTATTTGTTTGTGTTTTCATTTCCAGTTTTCTGGTAGTAGTTCCACATATCTGTGGCAATCATGCAAATTCCCATTTGTGAAATGACATAATCATTGATGTAAGTAATTGTTTATATAGAATGCCAATAGGATCATAACCTCAACTTGTCATAAAACTAACTGCTCAAGAAATAAAAATGTTATGATCCAATTTGTAGAAATAATTTTTCTTTATACAATGTATAAACATTACGCAACAATTTCAAATGTTTCTATGAACATTAGTATGAGATTCCTACTAATAAATGGGGAGTACTTTCTACAGTTTGAGTTAAATTCAACGAGAAAGAGTTGGATAAAATGCAATTTATTATTATACCATCGCCCCTTTTTTTTTCCCATAATATCATAAATCATTATCATTAGTAGAAATCTGGTAGATTCATTTGACAAGATACATTTAGCCTAACAAAAATCTCTTTCCACAACATGGAATAGAAGACCTAGGAGCTACACGTTATTTATGTGGAGAAAATTGCAAGCAACCCCCCTGTGATATTGCAAATGTGCAAATAAAATAACAATTTACCTTCCTGTATTTTTTAAAATGAATCAATTTACTATCCCGTATTTTTCAAAATGTAGCACTTTATTATAAAGAACACAGGGAGGTAAATTGCTAAATTTTTTTTTCCCCATAGGGGAATAATTTGCTCATTTGCATTTAAAGGCTTTTACACTTGTTCATTTTGCAACTAAAGAAAAAGCTTTATGTTTGATTCTTGCTCTAACTCCAAGCTCATCCCATTTGTCTTCTTTATTATCATCAAGAACACTTAAAAACCTTTCCAACATTTTTCTTTTGCATTTCTTGGAAAAAATTGGTGTATTCTCCCTTGTCTCCAAACAGGTTAAAGGATGTGAAATTTCAATGCATGATGGAGCACCTGTTGCATATGCTTCAAGCCCCATAGAGACTGTAAGGATTTCCATCTATCTTAATTGCATTATTGACCTTCTATGAGTTCTTACCCTTTTTTATTCTTTGTAAGGTCTTGCTTTTATTTGACTCCACACCATTCATTTTTTTAATTTATATATTGTTTAATCTTATGGGATTAGGTTAATTATGTTTCTGCCCACGACAATGAAACATTGTTCGACATTGTGAGTTTAAAGGTAATTCTACTTTTATATTCGGTGAATAGTATTTCATGCACCCACACTGTATTCTAACACTAGTTGTCATTTGTCTAGACTCCGTTAAATATCTCTGTGGACGCAAGATGTAGGATGAACCATTTAGCGACCAGCATAATAGCGCTTTCCCAGGTTTGAATTTATGTTCTATAAGAAGAATACTAACTCTATGTTGTCATGTTGGTGAACAATTTACATCCATGTGGTTACTCTAAAGCCTTGTTTAGTGACTAGGATAGGATAGGATACATGCAGAACCTTATTGTTTGGCCTAATTTATTCTATATTTTAAATTTTATTGAATTGATTCATGATATAATTATATGCAATCGTGTTGCATTAGTTTTATTAGAAAAACTTGAAATATTAGCATAGTATGATCTAACATACGTACTTTTAATGTACTAGAAAGTATGGTGTGCGATGCACGTATATAAATATATTTTTATAGGTAAATATATCATCTATAGTTAGCTATAAAAATATTAAGTTCATAATATTATTTATGTTTTTGTCATTGAAACATTAGTATATACAATTATATTTTCCAAACAAATTGATAAATAATTATTTTAATTGATAAGAAAGCTATTTAATTATATTATTTGTAAGTCATTTAATTGGTACTATTAATAAAAAAATATTCTCCAAATTGAAATTTTGAAGTTCATATTGACTAAAGATTATATTTCATTATCTTGTATCAAACCAATTAGTATGAAGATAAAAATGATAATATTCAAAATATTAATATTAAGATAAAATAAAGGAAAAAAATAATTTAGTCCATTAACTTGGTTCTCGTTCAATTTTAGCCCACTAAGTTGATAGTTTTCAAATTTATGCACTATGTTGCAAAAATGCTTCAATTACGTCCTCCGACGGCCGAATTTTGCTTTTGTGGCCGGAAAATAGCATGTGCATTGCACATGCTACAAAATTGGGAATTTTCTTTTGTCCCAGTTGTGTGTTGGGCGATGGCGAGGCGCCCAGTGGTGTTAGGGGGAGGCGTCGCCCCCTTCTATGGGGGATGGAGGGGCAGCGCAGGTGGAGGGGGGGGGGATGTGGTAGGGAATTATTTTCTATAAAAATTTATATTATATAATAATTTTATTTTAATTATATATATATATATTTGTATACAATTAAGCCATGTTGGAAGCCTAGTGTACAAAAATGCCATGTAGAGATGCACATGGTTTAGGTTGTCAGACACTTAAGCAATTAAATGACACATCAGCAATTTCCGTTCATTTCACCTAAAATTGGCTCCAAAACCCTAAATTGGATGAAAATGATGCATTCTTGCAACATAGTGTATAAAATTGAAAACTATCAAAGTTAGTGGACTAAAATTGAACAAGGACCAAGTTAATGGACTAAATTTTTTTTCTGTAAAATTAATTAGTCAAAGCTCCTTATTTTGGATTTGTTTTTACAAGAAATTCCAGTTTAATAAATTTGATCAATTTTCATTTGTAGGTTTTATTATGCCTATTTGCTATTATTTAATTTATTTAATTATTTTTTATATTATCTCTGTGTAAGTTTTATTTTTTATTTCACTACTATATTTTGAATGTCATTTATTTTTTATTTATTGACATGAAATGATTTTTAAATTATTTATTTATTAACTATTTCAAATAAAAATGTAAACTAATTGGACCATAGTAGGGGTCCAGCAACCCCCAGCCTAGGCACAGACGGTGTTCGTCAGAAAAAAATAATAATAATAAAAACATGGAATTAAAAATTGGCATAATATATTTCTTATTCAATATTATATGCACATTCAGGATTATCTAATGAAAAAAAAAATCAAATAGTTAGAGATTTATTCAATAGCTGAATTTTCATAAGCAATTTCAATTTAATATATTAGTTCTTTCACTTTTAATTGTTATCGTCTCATTGTTTATTCACTATTTGACTTTCCTTTTTTGTCGTAATATAAATTATACCACTACAAGAAAAACGCTCAATAGCAACGAAAAAAAATATCGTTGAGCTAATTAGCAAATGAAATTTTCGTTGCTAATGCATTATTTAATACAAGAAATTTACTTGTTAATGAATTTGGTAACGAAAATTTACTTGCTAACAAATTTAGCAACGAATTGTTTAAAATATATATTATGTTGTGTAGATTAGCAACGAGAATTTTATTTGCTAATTTCGATGCTGATTTCATCAATAAATTTTTTCGTTGCCATTAAGCTATTTTCTTGTAGTGTACGTCCTATAATATATATATCTTATGAAGATAATTTTTGAATTGATTGATATATATATATATACCAATTGTTAGTCATATTTAAGAAAAAAACAATTCAAGTTGAATAAACCCTTAATATCATCAAACTAATTATATTTTACATCTAGAGGCGCAATAATGTTGATTATATCTCAATCGCAACTACTATATTTAGATCTTAAATTAGTTCTTTACTATAATGTTGTCTACACTATTCTTCTATCTCTATCTATTTCAATTATTTTTATTGTTATTTTACTTCTATGATATCGTGAAGAAATAAACAAAACTAATTTGTACTTTCATCTTAGAGAATGTACCAGTTCGATCTTGATAATTAGATTTAGTATATATTTTGAAATACTTTAGAAATTCATAGTGGTGCTACGTATTTGTTTTGTTATAAGTCAAATTAAAAATGTAAAGAAATAACTACAAAGTAAAAGAATCAGAAAAGTTTTATGAATCTAGGAAATTTTCATTCCATTATAATGATTGGAAACATTTATGTGCTTCTTTTGTTTTTTTTGAAAATTTTAATTTTTAATATTATTTTTAGTATTTATTCGCTAATTTATCAACGTATTGCGTACCTTTTGCAATATATTAAGTAATGCTATATTTTTTCCTTTTATTACTTTTTATCAATATTTTTATGTCTAATTTTTTTAATTGATTTATGATGTTATACTGATTGTTGGTTATTTTTAATAAAAAATTGATTTAAATTGAGTAAACCCTTTTAAAGCATCAAAATAATTCTATTTGTCTCATGAAAGTATGTCAATTGTATTTACTACTCTTCTTCAATCTTAATATCTTGAGGGGAGGGGGACATGGTGTTTTTATTAAAATAAACTCAATTAGTTAGAAGTACTCTTTTTAATCTTTTCAACAACACTGTAATTTCATAAGATTGATAAATTTTATTCCCAGTTAAATTATGATACTTATTTGCTATAATTATATATATAGATAGATAATAGATTTACGTTTAGATTAATTAATATTTTATATATTATTCATGTATTTTTTTATTTTAAATTCTAACGTATCATATTAAACTAAGGTTTTCTTAAAACAGTTAAGATTTTTTTTCGAGCAAAGTAAATTGAATTGAAATATTATTTGCATATTATAATTCTTTTAGTTGGATAAATTATTCATCTTTTAGTAGTTTAGACCAATTAGGACTACTAAATAGCTTTCTTTCCTTTTTTTATAGAATTTTATTCTTTTATAATTAATTTTATATTATTATAATTAGAGTACTTAAGTAAGGGCATAGTTGTCCTTTCACAATGGAGAACAAACACTTATAGATTCATAGTTTTATATATAAAATAATATAGAATATAGATATAGATTAACATTTTTACAGGAATAATTAGAATTATATGATCAAAATATATTAATAACACTTATTTATGGATTTTAGATAAAGTTACTTGCAGTATGGGGAACACATACATTTTACTAGTTAATTCCAAAAGTTACAATAAACCCCTATGGTACTGAAGGGGCTTCTACTTAAGCTGAAAGAGAATTTTCGTTCAGAAAAAAATGGTCAAAAACAGGCCAAATTCATTTCTCTCCCCCGGAAGGGGACTATTGAAAGCTAAGCGAATTTCTTGGTGGAACCTTGATGGAGGAATCAGGTGTTGGATGGATGTTAATACCAAGGGGATTAGTAATGCTGAAACAATAAGATTGTAATTGTAATTAGATGAATCTATAGAGGTTCTGCATGTAATTTGTCCATTATTATTTCCATTTATCTACTAAAAGGGGTTGAACTAGTTACAATATACCATCAATCACTCAACTAAGTTAACATATTGTCTGCTGACCGAAAAAGATCAATACGAACTTTATGCATGAATTGATGTATGCATTCACCAATCTTAACCTAGTATAACTAAAGATCTAAAACCAAGTTTCAAATTCTGGATTATTGTGGAATATAGCTGTTTTCTTATAATAAGTAGTGCTTCCCATTCCATGCACTGTCATTCTGAACTATTGGTTGTCATTAATCATAGGGAATACCTTTCTTCCATGCTGGTGATGAGATTCTTCGCTCAAAATCGTTAGATCGTGATTCATACAATTCTGGTGATTGGTTCAACAGGTATCTCGTCGATTCTGAATTTTAAATTCAATCTTATATCAGGTTTTGTTGCATTACTTTCAAATGCATGTTCTGAACATGGGATACATTCTCTGTTAGCAGCAAATGCTTTGAAACTTTTATAGATCTTCCTGATTCTATGATTATGTTCGTTTCATCCTTCAGGTTAGACTTCACCTACAAGTCTAATAATTGGGGAATTGGTCTTCCTCCGAAAGAAAAGAATGAACGACATTGGCCGCTGTAAGCATAATTTCCATAATGATAATGGAAGTTAACTATTTTCATTGGATCAAGTTCTTGTATTAAATTACATGATCACGTTGCAGAAAACCTTTCCTATATATTTTCTCTGGATGTTGTTATCTAGTTCCTTTCCCTTCTTTCTCCAGAATCAAAGCCAGATTGGCTGATCCGGCCTTTAAACCTCAGAGGAGTCACATCCTTGCAGCACTTGAAAACTTCTCTAGCTTTATTAGTATCAGATACTCTTCGCCACTTTTCCGTTTGGACACAGCGAAAGCAATTAAGGTTAGAAGAGATGCATGTGGATGAAGTGTTTATGAATTTCCTTTCTGAATAAAAGGATGCAAGCATGATTTCCCAGATAAAGAATCTGTTACTGATTGCCATCTTTATTTAAAAAAAGTATGTCATTTAGAAATTTTTATGGCTTGGTTAGGATTCTTTTGTGAAGATTGAAGTCCATGTTGCCAAAATGTAAAGGACTTGAAGCATTTAGTTTTATTCAGTCCAGGAAGAAGTTATTTCTTGCTTGGAGTACCACAGCTTTTTTTTTTTTTTTTTTTTTTGACACCTAAAGAGAGGGTTATAAATTATATGTTCTTGGTTGTAATGAAACCTTTTTTAAAGAACCGTTACTTCAATTTCACATCTTCATCTAGGAACGAGTACGGTTCCATAATACTGGTCCATCATGGGTTCCCGGAGTGATTGTCATGAGCATCGAAGATGGCCATGACGGAGTTTCAGGACTTTCTCAGCTGGATCCCATGTTAGTAACAATTAGTACCTGTACAATTTTCATAGCCCTGATGACAGTTATGTGAAGCTAATAGTTGTATGTGGTTTGTGCTCACAGCTACTCATACATCGTTGTTATAATCAACGTGTGCCCAACTGGTATAACATTTACCAGCCCCACTTTGAGGGGAAAAGGTCTACAATTGCACCCAGTACAGGTTCTTCTATACCCCCTCTTTTCACAATTTTGAGATGTAAATTTAGTTTTATCCCAGCCATAGTTTTCTGTGTATTTCCTACATTGTTGAGATGAGAAATAGGCTAAATCTTTCTGAATGAGGCTTATATACCTGAATCTTGGAGATAATTTTTGGTCATTAACCAAATATCTTGGCAAACAGTTCTTTTTATGGGATTAAAGTCATTTTTGGTCCTGTAACGATACCCATTCTCATTTTATTACTTTATCTTTTTAGGGTTCCAAAAAAGTCCTGTAACTTTTTAATTGTCACAATTTTGGTCCTCATTTCGCTGGAATTTCTTCAACGTCGCCGAAAATGTCTGAAATTTGGGTTACCACGTCAGACATTTCCGGCAACTTTGGAGAAATTCCGGCAAAAGGAGGATCAAAATCGTGACCATTAAAAAGCTATAGGACCTTTTTGAAACTTTAGAAAGATAAAGGACTAAAACGATAATGGAATATAGTTATAGGACCAAAAATGCCTTTAAGCCTCTTTTTATGCGGATAATGCTATGTAAAATCTATATAAAAAATGTAACTGTAGAAACCCATACCTACTGACTTATATTGACTTGATTGTTGTGTTTCGTCGACTTGGAATTATTTTATCAAAAATGGTCTTATTGGTAATCTGTATGAGTCGCATGACGACGTAAGAGACGCTTGAGTGATCGTGGAGTTGAGAGCAATTTATCTGTGAACTATGTAATTTTGTTTTTCTTTTGTATTTGATTTTCCTTCTTCCTTTGTATTTGCTTCACAATCACCACCTGTCTTAAAAGTTACTAACAAGCTCACACACTTCGTATCTTTGACTCTGTGTCCAGATGAACTCGACTGATCACATTGTCAAGGACTCGACATATGACTCGTCCTCTGGTTCTTTCACAATACCCTCAAGGACAACTTCCGTTTTTGTTGAACCTCGAGTTTCCTGAGACGTTTATGTTGTCTTTGCAACCGTAGATGTTTATCGTTGATTGCCGACTGAGTTTGGCTGTATCTTTGTTAAGGTAGATGTTTGAGTAACTTGAGGGAATTCCAGACCCTACACTATCCATGATATATTGTATGTTTTATTACTTGGTTTTGATTCAATAAACCAGCACTACTCTGATGTTGGCTTGTGGAAGATCCATGGTTCCTCAGCCACTCTATCCAAAATGTATAAATTGGAGACCTTTTGATAAATGAATGCAACTATTATTGTCTTCATGTAAACAAAATATTTAATTCATTATTTATGATTGCAATTTGGTTATTTCTTTATGCATACAGGACGATCCAAATAAGATTTTTTTTTTTTGTTTTAAGTTAAGGTTGGTTTGGTTTAATGAGAGGAAATGGGAAATGAAAGGGGGGAAGTGAAAGGTTGGGGGGAAATAATAATATTTTTTCTTTAAATTATTTGGTACGATTGGAAGGGAAGTAAATTTTATATACTTTTTTTTGTCTGGTACAAGAAAAATTGATTAAGAAGGAAATATCAAAATAAAATATGAATTTTAAAATTTTATATCAAAATTGATAAATTAAATATAAAATCAGATATATTAAACTTTAATTTTCAAATTTAAATATCTATATCAATATAAATTTTAATCAATTATAACAATTATATTTTATTAACTATATATAAATTATAATTTAGTTTGAATATATTTAATAAATTATATTATTTACAAAAATTGTTAAACTAAAAAAAAATATTTTTATTATTTAAAAATAACTTAAATCAAATTTCTTAACAAGATGCCAATTACAAAAATCCTCCACAACAATTGTACCTTCCGGTTTGAACCACTGTCTAAGTTATCTAACGTCAGCTATAACCGTATCTACCTTTCATAACTCAACTATACTATCATCGGGTTATCAAAACCTGTCTTACAGACTTTTATGGAGGTAGCACCTCCACAAGAGGTGAAAAGAAACACCACATTCTGAACACCTATTGTTTTTCAGAGTTTTGGTTTATCGACTAACATCACTTAATCCCTTTACGCATGCAGGAATTCGACATTACAATGGCCCAAGGATGCTTGTACCCTCAAGGTACCTGAGCACCCTATCCAAAGCCTCACCAATGGTTCCATCAAGACTAGTAATGTAGTTAGCTATGAGACAAACGATATCTCTACCCATACTAATTTCATTCTTGACATAAACTACAGAAGGATTTGTGGTGACTTTATAATTCCACGGTATAGACAATCTTTCTCTATCTATTGAGAAATTTCTATACCACCAGTTGACTGAATCAACATGAAGTCAAGAATTATATGAACCTCACGTGTATTCTTCACTTATTATTCAAGAACGACTTAGTATGATAATATCTAAGTTAGACTCTATTGTCAGAAGATTATCTACATGTAGGCAACATTATCTCCTCTTACGTGCAAAAGACACATGTTATTATCCCTTCAAATAGAAGCCACGGGATAGATCAGCTACACATCCTTCCGAGAATAGGTATACATGATCTATTCCCTACTTCTGTTTAAAACCTTTTAGCCACCAACTAAGCCTTTTACATATATCTATGGTCCCATCAGATATGAACATCTAACCACACCCAATAATAGTATAACCTAGACGGAGATGAACAAATGCCCATATCCCTTTAGAGACACTAGAGTACATCTCGCTTTTTATAGCTGCCTTTCGCTGCTTGACTTTAGAAGAAGTTATAGCATTCTTTGAAGGCTACAAGATCATTCTTGACATTTGTAAGCAATTAATCGCTTCCAAAATTCTTGACAATCCTATCTTCCTAGGTCCATCTGACTCTTCAAGAGTTGGATTAGAACTATTGGGACTAAACCCCACAGTTGCTTTCTTTTCCCCATGATCAGGAATAGAAGGGGATAAAAATGAATCATTTGACTTTTTCCAATTTCTGTATGAAATACATTTGCTAAGAGAATAGCACAAGAAATTTGACTATTGTGTTGACCCATATGCTTGAATTTTTGTTTCTAATCCAAATATTCTCAAAGCATAACTTGTATGCACATAGTTTCAAGACTCCGTTATCAAGAGTCTTAGGACCTAAATCCTTTCTCTTGTATTAGAGACTAGCACCTTTTTGCTAATCACCCCCACACTCGATAGTATATTGGGCTTGGTTTCTAGAATTCAGCAGAAGTATGCACATTGTGTTTCAGAAAGAGGCTTCATTCAGAATACAATTGAATGTATTCAAAGCCCTCCCCAAACACATTGACAACTCAGAATTCAAACTTGTTCTTCTATTTCATTAGCCGAAGGTGAGTGAGAGAGAATTCTATTAAGAATAACGCTACAGATGTTACAATATTCACTAAAGGAATTCGACTCACACTTGCCTCCCTTTTCGGACCTTAGCAGTAGTACACTTACCTATTTGGGTTTCTACTTATGTTTTTAGACATAATACATACAGGCTTTATAATTAAATCTGACAAGTAATATATTACAGTCCTGTCATCTATAAAGGAGATAAACATTTTTGGTCCTAGTTAGAACCCCATTCAGATATACACAAAAGTAGTGTGAACTGTAAAAAGTATTTGAAGTACTTATCTATGCAGAAGTGCTTATCTATGCAGAGATCAGTCTTCCTAATTGTTTAGCTTTTACACACTTTTTAGTATATGTTCACATTTTAACATGGTATTAAATCACAATCCGTTGAGCTTTTCTCGAAACTCTGATTTAACCGACCTATTATACCCTGACACATAGTAGATATTCTCCATACTACAGACTTATGACTTAGCAGGTAGGAAAGAACATAGCCCACAAGGTTCAAAACTCTATCGGTAACAAAAACTTGGTGCCAACAAGATTTATCAAACCGCAGTAGCTCAAAGATAATCTCATGGAATTTTGTTAACTACACTGAACTTTGAACAACTAAGATACGGTGCACCCATTTCAAAGATAGAACACGTTCTGAAAGATGTTGTAGACCTACGCTTTCTACACTAAGTTGCACTCTCATTATTCTTTCCATTAGTGATTTGATAAAACACTCCATAACTTTGTAGCACTTGCGTGCCTAATTACTTGAGTGTTGGCCAAACACCAAAATGGTTCATGATCAGTTAGTAGTTCGCATCGCGTAGATTTGCATGTACTCAAGTTGTTCCTAGGATGATAGCATTGCTAGGACCCCTTATAACTGTCTAGGTTTGCCTTGTTTTAAAGAAAGACATTCATCGACATAGGGTACAACTGTTTGACCATTTAGCATGGTTTCTATGCTTTTAGTTTGTTCGTCATGGCTTGGGCTCTTTACCGAATAAACAAGTTAAGTCAATTAATAACGTTGTTTTTAGAACCTCATTTCAATACACTGTATAATTTCTTCAAGATTGTTGGAAATCAATATAGAGGCAGTGTATCGAAAACGACTTAATAAAATAAGATTGGCTCATTATGTCATATAAAACATAATCATAAATAAGGAAAGTTAAACATGCTGAAAGCGAAAGCCGTAAACTTAGCTCAGACGCGTTATATAGAAACAACTCGAGTATATCAAAGGATATACACTCAGTCGATAATATTTCCATCAGTGAGTTTATCATCCTCATTAGGAATCTCCATGGGGAACTCCTCTGGATCTTCCTCTGGTTCCTCAGTGTACAGGTCTACGTAGTGTTGTAGATTCTCTCTGAGTTCTGATACTTCATTTTGAAGCAAGATGGTTTTCTTCATTAAGTTGTTCTATCTCATCTTCGTGTTCAGCCTTCAAGGATTCTGTAACCCACCGAAGTTTTGGCAGTTCATAATGAAGCTGGTAGTTTTATTGATTGAGTTGACCAATCTTATTTTTGTATCTAGTCTTCAAGGATTCTATCTTTTTCTCCAATTCATCGGCCCTCCTTTCAGACTAATGGTAATAGTACGCCTGATGAGATAGATCATTTTTGAGTTCTTCCATCTCATCATGTCGATCACGCAATTGCTGTTGCGATTCGGAGATAAGACTTGTGAAGTGGTCATCCGAGTAAGTAGTGTTTAATGGAGTAGGCAACGAAGATGACGCCATTTATAATCGAACCAAATCACAGAACAAGTTTTTGCTTGCCTTGAAAAATTATACATCCCGTCTGATTGTGCACTGGGTACTACGCAACTTCTTCTAGGACAAAACGGTTCCTGTTCGTTCAGTACTGCACTTGTACCGAAGAACACCTCGAACAAACACTCAGAAGCTTTACGGAAACTTGAGCTCAAAAGTTCGGATTTTAGGAGCACGAACTCAGATTTTTTTTTAGCAAAATCCAAGAGTGAGAGAGAGCAAATCCGAATGTGTTGATTTTCAGATTTGTGTTGGTATTGTGTGTCATTTGAAGTGCTCATGCCTAGCCTTTTATAGGCTTCAAAGTCATCCATAACTTGCAGCATTAAGAGCCAATTTCAAACAGATTTAAAGCCAACCGTAAATCAGAATAATGGCCACGAATTTAGTCAAAACCGAGTAGGAAAAACTGAAGGAATATTCAGGTTTTAAAACCTAACTTGAAACAACAATATTCAGGTTTTTTAAACCTGCTTTCAATACATTAAAAATCCGATTTTTGATTAATAAATTTGAAATAATTTCCTATTATTTTAAAATTCAAATAAAAATTAAATGGTTTTTGTTGCAAAAAGTTATATACTGAGACTGAGACATTCGCCTTAACGCCCGCGGCCGGAGCCGGAGCTGGAGCTAGGCAGGGTCAGGACGGGCGGGCAACGGCGGTGCGCGTGTGGTGCAACTCCATGTTCACTCTAGTTTCTATAACACTTCAAATTCAACTTGAACACTGAACTTAATATAAGGAGTTCATGTAATACATAGACTTCCAATGTGGGACAACTTTAAGTGTAAATACACTCACCCCCACATACACCTTATATCCTTATCAAATGCTCCATACTTTTCCATCAAATTCTTATGTGGGACAAGTGCATTTCTCTATTTCTCTCACAACCTAATCTATGGATTTAATCTTGTAATTGTATCCATATTTTAGACAATACTGTTGTTACAAATTAGCAACTAAGATACCAATTACAACAATGACTTGAATGAAGATATGAATAACAAGACGAATCTAAATTATATAATCGTTCGCCATTTCTTGGAATATCAAATTAATAGCCAATAGTGGTAGGTATTAAAAATAATGTTCAATATCTTAAAAGACAGAATAGTAGTTACACCTTGAAACTTAAATGTGCTAATTAACCAACTGCAATGACCATTAGTTGGGTAAATTACATTGACACCAGTGAGGTTAGGGTAAATTATACAAACACCCCCTGTGTTTTGCATAATTACAGTTACACCCTCTGTGGGGGTGTCAGTGTAATATTTTTCAGGGGGTCTTTGTGTAAGCTTTGCCTTTGAATAGGTGGTGTAGTTATAATTTTGCAAAATACAGGGGATGGTTGTATAATTTGACCTAACCTCAAGGGTGTCAATGTAATTTCTCCTTAATTTTTAAAGCACATGGGAGTAAATGTATTTTATCCAAAATTTTGTGGTGATTTTTATTGAGACACGATCCATACTATTTATAATTGGAAAGCACTAAACTTCATTTTGGTCTAGTTGTTATTCTCCATTATTGTTTTCATTTTTATTCCTCGAAAATTATTTATTCTCTCTCTCTCTCTCTCTCTCTCTCTCTCTCTCTCTCTCTCTCTCGCTCGCTCGCTCGCTCTCTTGTTTATTTCAAGTAATATATATTTTTGATGCCCCCCAAAATTATTCATGGACTCCAAGCCCAAAGCACATCCTCAAAGCAATTGAACTGGTTGTCCTGCCAATAGGGCAGGTAAAAGCCTGCAAACTTACTTGTTTTCACTAAACTGACAGGCCCAAGAAACGAGCTCATTCTAGACAGACACATCATCGTACAACTGGACGGACACATTCTATAGGTTGCAAACACATCGACACACGTCATACTTAAAGATCTCGGTCAGATTTGCACGGATTGGATGAGAATTAAGCTGATATTATCGCTAGTAACAACTTTCCAGAAAAGTAGGCAGACCTAGCATGACTCGTTCAAACAGGTATATCTCCGTTGATCCTTATCCGAATCACAAAGGGATTCGTATGTAAGATATCCAAGTCGAAGGGTTTTTCTGAGGTATACGACACTCATCAACCAACTTCCGGATTTGACTTCATCAACAGCTATAAATTGACCCATTGTGTAGACATTAGGGTTTAAGTTCCGTGACATCATTTCAATACTCTCTCTTTGGAAATTACACACTCTCACACTCATTTTTACCACCTTTTAGCTAGTTTTAGCACAGTTCTACATGAATTCTATCACTTACACGAATTATCCTTCATCATTTTTGCATTATTCATCTTTATTCTCACTTTATTTCAAGTTTTCTTTTATTTTATGCTTTACTGACTTAAGCATCAGAGTGCTAACGCTTCTTTGCAGATTAGTCCCCCCTAAATCTTAGGATTCTCTTGAAGGTTCTTTGAATCTGTAGTACCTCAGAACCCAGGTACACATCATTGGCGTCGTCTGTGGAACTTGAGTTCAAGACGTGAGAAATGGCAGATTTATACAATGGAGGTGACAATGGATCTTTCAAGTGTAGCACCCCCCTACTGCAATTGGATCTACCATTCTACCTCCGAATCAGACCTTGGGCGTTGCTAAGGCCCCGGCTCCAGCAGGTTGCAGCCCAGCTCCAGTTGGTGGCCGTCCAGTCCAGCTGGTGGCCACCAAGCTCCAGCAAATGGCAACCCCACTCCAGCTGGTGACTTCCCAGTTCCAGCCGGTGACCTCCTAGCTCCAGCAAGTGACCTCCAAGCTCCAGCTGGTGATAGTCCAAGCCCAGCTACCGATTCGACAACCGATCTTGTTGTCATGAATCCCCTCCTTTGCAAATGGCTCTGCCAATTCATAGTGAAAACCATTCATTCAACCTTTCGCGCCTCCCAAGCCAGCGGAGCAGGACCCTCTTCCCAGCTGGAATGAGGAGGCACACCAGGAAGTCATGTTATGGATGAACAGGTTCTTGGTGGACAACAACCACATAGATCTCTCCTTAGTGGCTCTGCCAGCAAGGAGGCAACCCCTTTTCAGCCTCCTGAAATTTGGCGAGCTCCCTGCTCATTTTCTAGCACCTTCCCATCTATCTGCCTATGATGGCACCTCGGATCTAATTGAGCACATTAGCAGGTTTGAAAATACAGCCTTGCGGAACAAGTATATTGACGTTTTAAATGTTGTGTGTTTCTTACTATACTAACGAATTCTACCTAACAATGGTTCGACCAGTTTCCAGCTGGGTTAGTAAGATCTTTTGTAGAATTCAACACTCTTTTCATGCACTAGTTTTCTAGCAGCCGGAAGTACCAAAAATTAGTTGTCAGCCTTTTTAGGATCAAGCAAGAGGAGAAGGAGACTTTAAGGGTATATGTTCACTACTTCAATACCGTTGTTTTGGAAGTTCCAACAGCTCACCAGAAGGTTCTGGTTAGCGCTCTTACTCGAGGCCTAAGAGGGCACTTTTTGAGTCTCTAGTTAAGAAGCCCACTACAGATTTCCAGGAAGTACTAGCTCATGCCGAAAAATATATGAATCTGGAGGATGCCTGACTGGTGAAAAGGAGCAATCATGAGGAGCGAAGACACTAGTGGCAGGAAACTTTCTCGACCATGGAACGCCTCCAAACTTAGGAAGTTTTATTCCTGAAATCCTTACTCTTTGCTTATAACTTGCTAACTTTTGTAATCAATCATTACCTTACATGAATAAAAGCAAGTCTTTCTTCCCTTCTTGTGCTATTCGCAGGCTCAATTTTCAGCTCCTAATTCCAATAAATTGCCTGTTGGCGCACGCTCTTACATTAGACGCCTGTTGGCGCACACACTTAGATAAGCTACCACTAGTTGGCACATGTTACGTAAGTTGCCACTAGCTGGTGCATGCTTCTAATAAGTTGTTCCTAGTTGGCGCACGCTTCTACATAAGTCGCCCATAGTTGGCGCACACTTTCAAATAAGTTGTCTGCTAGTGCACGCTCTCACATAAATCGCCTGCTGGCGCACACTCTTACATAAGTCGCCGTTGGAGCATGTTCTCACATAAGCCGCTTGTTGGCGCACGCTTTTACATAAGTCGCTTGATGGCGCACACTCCTACATAAGTCGTCTGTTAGCGCAAGCTTTCACATAAGTCGCCTACTGGCGCACGCTCCTACATAAGCTGGCGCACGCTCCTAAAAATTCGCCTCTAGCTGGTACACGCAATTACATAAGCTATCACTGGGTGGCGCACGCATCCAACTCAGCCACCACTAACCGACACACTCATTTCAGTTTCTAGCTGCCTTCTATTGGCACATATGTTTCAACATAATGCTTATGAAGCTTGTTTAAGCTAACTTACTACTTGAGTTTTGTCCTTAATCCTTTACTGCAAGATGTACTCTCTCTTACTAAATCACATCTTCCTCGTTAATAACAGGAACAACAGGATCCGCCCTGCTGGTGCACGAGCAGGAAGCATTTCTCTTTTTCCAGGACATTTTACCTACTCCAACAGCTCAGCTCTGCCACTTGTACTCCTGGAATGGGGGGAGTGATGATGCCCCCTAAAATCTTTCATGGACTCCAAGCCCAAAGCACATCCTGTAAACAACCCAATTGGCTACCAGCAGGCTAGCCCACCAGCACGGAAGTTAAAAGCACACAAGCTTACTTGTTATTTTCACTGAACTAAAAAGACCCAAGAAACAAACTTATTCCAGCTGAACACGTCATCGTACAATTGGACGAACACATTCTAAAACTTGGAAACACATCGATACACGTTATACTCAAAGATCTTGATTAGATTTGAACGAATTGGACGAGAATTAAGCTGATATTATCACTAGTAACAACTTTCCAGAAAAGTAGACAGGTCTGGCATGATGCAGTCAAATAGGTATATCTCCCTCGATCCTTATCCGAATCACAAAGGGATTCTTCTGAAAGATAGCCAAGTCAAAAGGCCTTCCAGAGGTATATGACACTCAGCAACCAACTTCCAAATTTGGCTCCATAAACGGCTATAAATTGACCCCTTGTGCACACAGTAGGGGTCAAGTTCGATAACATCATTTCAATACTCTTTTTGGCAATTATTCACTCTCACAGTCATTTTTACCATTTGTTAGCTAGTTTTAGCTCACTTCTACACGAATTCTATCACTTACACAAATTAACCTTCAATATTTTTTCACAATTCACCATCATTCTCACTTTATTTCAAGTTTCTTTTTATTTTATACTTTACTGACTTAAGCATCGAAGTGCTAACACTTCTTTGCAGATTAATTCCCCCAAACCTTAGGATTCTCTTAAGGGTCTTTCGAAATCTGCAGTATATACTAAACTTTCTTTTCATTCCCAAAATGATAAATAAAAATAATAAATATTTTGATTTAAAATATTAATTATTAATATTATTCATTCGCACTAATTAATAAGTGTACCAGACATAGTGCCCCCACTTTATATGAAAGTGCGAGTAAATTAAACAACAGGTTGAACTAATCTTGTAGCATATACACTTCATGAAAGATATGGAAAGATAAATAATTCGATTATGTTTGTGGAAAAGACATGAAGAGTAAGTGAAGCAATCCCAAATCGCAAAAATATTTAATTATTTGCTGCCCCAAAACAAGACATGCCTTACGTGCAACACACATTTAGCTATCAACTTCAATTATACTTATCATCTTCATGCCAAGAACTTGCCCTCCTTAACCCTCTAACCGTTTGACTTCTAACTTCTAAGTACCTCAAAGATACAATAATTATGTTATAAACTATATGTAAATATATATATATATATATATATGGTGCCATTTGGATATTGTTCATGTACCTAAAAAATATGCCACAACAAAGACATTGATTAATGATAGCCTTAGAAGAATAATTTATTTGCATATAAAGTGCAATTATTTCACTAGCAAGTAATTTATAGGTTTTAATTGTGTTTGACTTTTTGATGTCATGTCCCATATAGATTAAGAATCAATAAAGTAATTAAACATATTATAAGTTTTGGCTAAAGTATTTAAGTGTATTAATTGGGTATTCTTTTCTGCGAGTTGTTTGTGGCAACATTTTGTGATCCACACTTTGGGTTTTCAAGGTAATTCTCACGTTCAACGGATACGTAGTGCAAATTAAGGTGTAGAAAATTCTTCATCGATCTAAACAATATTCTTAATGCAATACTCAACAATTAATTTGGAATCATCTTAGGGGGTGTTTGCAGTAGATTCCGCTTTTGTAGTGGGAATAAGTTGTAAAACAGGTTGTAAGTTAAGTAGTAAAGAAAGTCGGGAGACTATCAAAACAAAAGTGAAGTGGAAAAAAGTTGAAGTTGGAGTATTTGATAAAATAATTTAATATTTATAATCAATAAACTGTAGAAGGTGGTAGGCAACTGTATATAACTTTTGGCTTACGTCAACTTTATTTAAGTAGTTAAAAAATAGAAAGTGTATATTAAAAATACTCATTTTAGTTTATTTAATAATAAATTGATAAATGCTTATCTTAAGCAGTTGCAAATACCCCTTTAATTAGTTTCATCATTTAAACTACATTAATATTAGTTTAAGGTAAAAAAAAAAAAAAAAAAAGCAAAAGAAAAAGAGATTGTTAAAATATCATCAGAATCATCAACTTCATAACTTCAGCCATTTATAGGCTCATAAAGATAGTCTGAAGAGAAAAACTAAGTGAATTTTCTTTTGTAGAAAACAAAAACATTCAATGATTAGCTATGAATAAATTATTATGCAATAAGTACCTTACATGTTCGTTTACTCATAAGTAACATTGCATTGAGTAGGATATACAACTTAGCAAATATTTTTTCTTTGTTAATTCAAATATGAAGCAATATTTTTTTTATAAGTTTTAGTTGGTGTAAACAATGTACAACCTCTGCAGGGCATGTGGATTAACGAATATACAATAAGGTAGCAAATTACGCCAACCAACGGCATATATTTGGATGATTTCTTCTGCCGTATGTCTTTTCCTTATTCTTAGTGAAGTAGGCTTACGTCGGACCTTTTGCTTGCTACGAACGTGGGTAGTAACTATGTTAATTACAACTTGAGGATTTATGTTGGTAATAATTTTTTAGGTTTTCAATATTTTTGGTCTATTGCAATCAACTACATGGGGTGGGTTTAATGGTGGAACTGAGTATTAATTTTCTTAAAAGCAACGGTATGATTTGTTATCATAACAATCTTTTTTATTTTATATATTTTTTATAATTGGAAAACGATATACTACAAAAGGACTGATTTTTTGCGACACTCTGAATGATCACAACTTAAAAATCATGGTAAATTAATACTATTAACTACAGTTAAATAAATCTCATGAGAAATTTTAAGTTTTTACCACAGTAATCAATGGCGCTTTCCCCCTTCCCCTGCCCATTTCCCTCGTCACCACCCCCCTTTCCCTATCCCTATCGCCGCCCCTTCTCCTTTCCCAGCCTCAGTCGCGCCCCCCTCTCATTGCCCCCTCGCCTCCTCCAGCCCGCGCTCCGTCGGCTTCCCTCTCCCTCCTCGTTGGCCATTTCTCCCCCTCCCCCCTCTATATATATAATTGTATATATGTAATTATTATTTATTATATTTTTTTATTATAATTTACATAAATATATATTAGATAAATATACAATTTAAACTATATCGTTGATTTGAATCAAGCAAAATATAGGCCATTGATCTACTAGTCAAGTTTTGACCTCAGTTTTAAATCAAATCGACAGTTCTTAAATAAGGTTATAAATATAATTTTATTAAACTTAAAAAAGAAAAAAAAAATAAAGAATAGGCGCGTGAGTTACACAAAACACGTGAATGGGTAATCTGCACATTTTCTAAAGAACACAGGGGGCTATGTGGTATTATTTTTTCCATGGAAGCTTATTTGAACATTTTGGATATCATAAGGGCTCGAGTAAAATGAAATTTACTCTTTTTTTATTTGATCATAGTAATTAATTTTAACGAAAAGTCATATTTTTTCAGGTATAATTTTACTAATTTTTGTGGAATTATATATATATCTAAATTATCGTATTCAAGTGTGAACATATCAAACATGTAAACAATCTATGTAGGCATCAATACTAATACGTAAGCCGTTCGAAATGAGTATACAACTTTATTGAAGTTGGCAATGGTCCCATAGGTCGAAGAGCATACAACTGATAAATATTTATGATATATGTGCAAAAAAAAAAAAAAAGAAATACATTGAAACATAGAATGTAGGACTTATTGGGGTACCATAGTTAAATACCATCTATTAATTACTACTGAAAAATAAATAACAAATAAAGAACGCCAGATTTAACGAGGATTAACCAAAACTATACCTACGTCCTCGATCACTACTAAATACATATTTCACTAAAAGACAACAAAGTGAAATATTACAAATATAGAAAAAAAAAAAAAAACAAAGGGCAAATTACAACGAATGCTCCTGAGGTTTGGCATAATTATGAATGTCTCCTCATTTTTTAAAAAATTATCAATAACCCCTGATTTTAACAACCGTCTAAGAACTGGCCCAATCTATTAGTTCTATTAAGTTTTGATTCATTTTTTTGTGTTCAACTGACCAAAATACCCTTGTGGACTATGAATTAGTCGTCTGCTTATTTTTTTTTAATTTTTTGAAATTTTTTATGAACTAATTGGATAATTTTTCTACAATTTCTCAAAATTTTCCACCTATCCCCACCTGTTTTTTTTTTTTTTTTTTTTTTTTTTTTTTCTGTTTTTACATTTCTTCATTTTTAAAAAGAACGGATAATTGCTTAAACCCCCTCCGTGTTTATGTTTTTCTACAAAAAAAATCCTATATATGTTAATTAAATAGGCTAAACCCCCCTATATTTTTAGAAATGTTGCTCACTTATCCTCTCAGTCAACTTTCATTAACACTATTAAAATTTATAAACAATTGACTATTTTGTCCCTATTTACTATATATTATCATTGTATTGACAACTATTGGATCTCTTTAACAACCGTTAAATCTGATCAACTCTTCACAACCATTGGATCATGTCCTTTTAAATTATTGGTCTCAATTTTTTTATACTTACTATATACAATCTATATTTTTTAAGAAATTAAAATATGCATTAAATAGAAATTATATTAATATAAATTAATAAATCTGTCAAAAACTATACATATCAATATAGTAAAAAAGTTATAACACATTGATAGTAATTTATAACTATCAATATTGATACATGCTAAAAAGATCAACCCAAAATCGAAGCCCACAAGTCCAAAAGACATTAATAGAAGTCCAAAAATGAAGGCCCCATACGAAGGCCCGCCTACACGCGGGTGGAGGCCCACTCGAGACTCAAGCCCACATCCAAGGGGGACCAAGATGGAGGGCCAAGCCCAGGACGAGACACCAAGCCAGGGGGCCCAAGGCGGAGGCCCAGGATCGCCAGCAAAGGAAAGGGTTAACCCGGTCTACCCCCTATCCTTATCCATAGAAGATCCCTTCAACATACTTCCTACTTTCAAGAAGTCCAGGGGCTGCTGAAGCCTGGGAAGGATAGCACGTAGTCCCTCCAGAATTCTAAAACAACTAGGAGTCTTTTTCAAATATGACTCTTCTCCTATAAATACCAGCTCGTATGGCTGGCTCAAGTAATATTTTCTGGCACTCTACACACGATTTCATGCTCTCACACTCACATTTTGCTTATTTCATGCTTTTTAATCACGAGACCTTACTTCTCTTTCATTTCACTTACGTTTATTCTTTTATAACTGCTTACTAACTTGAGCGTCGGAGTGCTAATGCTTTTTTTGCAGGTTCCTATTTCGTAGCTTGCAAAAATTTCAAGGCCATCACATTAAAGCCCAAGAACGAGCACTTTTAGCTCACATCAAATATATTAAAATTCATATACAAAAATATTTTATATTAAAAGATAAGTATACTAACATATATATTGAATATTATATACACAATACAAATATTAGATATACATATATATACACATATTGTTGCCCCTTTCTTGCAACGACGGCAATGGCACCCCCCCCTCCCCCCGGTGAAGCAATGGCCGCCTCCCTCTTTTTGGATGTTGTCGTCATTCATCCTTTCTGGGGCCGAGGGCGACCGCCATCGTTGTGAAATTATTGGGCACGGTCATCGACCCCTTTCTTGGTGGTGATTTTGTACAGTGAGGAGAGTAGCCCAGGCAAAGTGGGAATGGAATTGGTAGGGTAAAAGGGAAAAGTAATTAAAAAAAAATTATATTTTAGTTTTACAATTAAATTTTTTTATTAAATACAAAATAGAGGGTTAAAATAGTCTTTATTACATCAAATGGAATAAAAAATTGGTCAACTCTCAACATAAGCAAGTGAGTTCACTCTTTGTTAATTTGTGACGGAGAAGGGTTTTACTTAGTATTTTAAAAAACTCAAGGGTATTTTATGGTATAAAATTAACACAAGGGATTTTCACATAATTTTACTATGACACGAAGGGTAGTTATGCAATTTACCCAAAATTGAAGGTTACAACAAAGATAAATTTGACAAGTTCAAACCTTTATCCAATGATGCTATAATTTCATCAAACATCAGGAGGTATGTGGAATTTTTTAAATAACAAAGGGATATTTATAATTATGCCAAATCTCAGAGAAGTTCATTGTAATTTACCTAAAAAAATAATGTCAAAGAAGTTATATGTAAATGTTTTGTTTTGGTATGATTTAATCATATGCTTTTGCCTTCCTATTTATAGGATTTTCTCTTTAAAACTTTGTAAAATTTCCCTGTGGGACAATTTAGTTTGCTCTAATAATGAGTCAACTCTAACAAATCTACCTTGGGAAATTTCACATTTCTCTTCTCGAACAATTTTGGTAGTGTCTCCAAATTCAATGGGAAGTTGATTGGAGTCACAGTTTTTATCAACATATCCGTAGGATTCTTAGTGGTCTCTTTTGGATTTTCACTCCAACTTCTTCCAAATTCTCTCGCACAAAATGATGTCGAACATCAATGTGCTTTGTTCTTACATGATATACTTGACTCTTTGTTCACTAGATAAGACTATGCTTGTCGCAATGTATTATGACATACTTCTAATTAATTTCAAGTTTACAAAGTAATCATTGAAGCTAAAATGATTCCTTTACAACTTCCATGATTGCCATATCTCAACTTCCATAGTGGACAAAGCAACCGTTGGCCATAAGGTTGACTTCCAACTAACTGATGCTTTTGCTTGTGTAAACACGTAACCAGTAGTTGATTTTCGTTTAGCCAAATCAACAGCAAAGTATGAATAGCAACACCCAGTGACACACCGACTGTCTTCTTGCTCAAATATCAATGCAACATCCACTTTATTTTGGATTTATCGAAGAATCCATTTCACAGCTTGCTAGTGTTCCTTTAGGATCATGCATATACTTGCTCACCGATCCATCTGCTTATGGAATGTCGAGCCTTATACATACATAGCATATATCAAGCTACCAATAACATTTGCATCAAGAATTCTTGACATGTACTCTCGCTTTGCTTCACTCTTTGGTGAAATAGAGCCACTAAGTTTGAAGTGAGGAGCAAGAAGAGTACTAACCGATTCTGATTTTTCGTTTAAGCTGAAATAATTTAGCATTGTTTTTCAAATTTTGCTTTGGAGTTAAGCACAGCCTCCTTAGCCCTCAATAGTTGGTGATTTCTAAGGCGAGAATCTTCTTTGTTTCACATAGATCCTTCATCTCAAACTCCTTTCTCAACGATTCTTCAACTTCTTTTTCAATTTCCGTCTTACTCTAGGAAGCTATCAACATATCATCAACATAAAAAAGAAGATATATAAAAGATCCATTTTGTAGCTTGTGCAAATAAACACAATGGTCGTATTTGCTTCTTGTGTATGTTTGTCTCATCATAAATTTGTCAAACATCTCATACCACTGCCTTGGAGATTGCTTCAGTCCATACAATGATTTTTCAAGTTTACACACTAAATATTCTTTACCAGCAACTTCAAATCCTTCTAGTTGAGTCATATAGATTTCCTCTTCCAAGTCTCTATGTAAAAGCGCAGTTTTTACATCTAACTGAACTACTTCCAAATCTAATTGTGCTGCCAAAACCAATAGAGTTCTAATAGAGGAATGCTTCACAACTAGAGAAAATACCTCATTATAATCAAGTTTTTCTTTCTGAACGTAGTCATATTTCTATGGGAGTTCTTGGTTCTGAATATCCCTTTTATTTGAATCTTCTTCTATTGTAAGAGAGTTTTCAACAATTTCTTCATTTGATGGATATACAACTTTTTCAAACTCCACCTATTTGGGGGCACTATTTGACTGCTCAGCATCTATCTTCTTCAATATGGTAGATTCAACAAGGTTACATCCCTATTGAAGATTATTTTCTTTATCTCTAGGCACCATACACGACAACCTTTTATGTCCGAGGTGATCCCCATAAATATTGCCTTCTTTGCTCTTAGATCCAATTTTGATTTCTTAAAATGGTAGTATGCAGTAGAATCAAACACATGTAGGGAATCATAATCTATGGCTGGCTTATTAAAGCATTTCCCAAATGGTGTTATCTTATCGATAGTGGTAGACGATAGACAATTGACGAAATACATGCGTATGTCACAGCCTCATCCCAAAATATTTTATCCAACCCAACAATATGTAACATACATCGAACTTTCTCCAGCAAGGTTTGATTCATACGTTACGCCACTCTATTCTATTGTGGTGTAGACTTAATAGTGAAGTGTCTGAGAATGCATTCATCTTTATAGATTTTGTCAAATGGATCACTTTTGTATCCTCTATAATTTTCTATACGGAGACATTTGATCCTTTTGCCCGTCTGAGTTTTCATTATTTTTTTCCATCTGAGAAATACTCCTAATACTTCATCCTTTGTCTTCGTCATGTACACCTTAATTCTATAGGAATAATTGTCAACAAAGGTGACACAATAGTATTTCCCTCGTAAAGAACTTATTTTTTAGGGACCCCATATATCAGAGTGAACATAATCCAAAACCCCTGAGTTTTATGGATTGTTGTTCCAAATTTCACTTTTGTGTTGTTTCCCTTTGATGTAACGCTCATATAAATCTAATTGGAAGATTGCACTCCTTTCAATAATACTTGTTTTAAGAGCAAGCTCAAGGATTTCTCACATGTATGTCCCAAGCGCATATGCAATAGTTTGATCCCTTCTGACTCCCAATCATTCATGGAAGTTGTTGCAATAGTTCCAATAACTGTACTACCTAATTAGTTATATATATATTGTTGTTTTTCCAAATTCTCTTCAATACCACACGTGCACCAAAAATAATTTTCTTTGCATGATGTTTTGCTCTCACTTCAAACCCTTTTGATTCTAAAGTTCCCATATAATGAGAATTTTTATCAATTTCAGTATATATCGAACACCTGTCAAGGTTACAATTGATCCATCCTGATTCCTCAAGCAGATTGAAACAATTCCAATTGTGGTAAAAGTAGGGGAAGCGATCAGACCCGGACCCAAAATCGAGAACACCCACCTGAGATCCACCCCCAATTAGGGCGAGTTTGGGTACAAAAATAGAAATTGGGGAAGATAGTTTGGGTTGGTTAATTATTTTTATTTTTATTTTTATTTTTATTTTGTAAGTTATTAATCATATCAATTGAATCCCTAACCCAAAATTCTCATTTCTCTTCCCAAGCAGCCCCGACCCTCAAGTCTGTCTTTTCTCTTTGTCTCGACTTCTCTTTTTCTCTCTGCATTTGTTCTCTTGTCTCTTTGTCTCGACTTCTCTTCTCTATCTGTCGAAGCTAACCGTCACCACCTCATCATGCATCGTCTCCTCACTGCCTCATCTCCTCACCATCACCCTTCAACAACAGTTTCTCTTTTGTTACCCCAGTCTACTCCATCCCAACCCGCCCCATTTGCCACCCCTAGGTAAGTTGAATATTATTTGTTGTGTAGATAACTGCTGAAATTGTACTGAAGCCATGAAAGATTGAAAACGAAATGAACTCTCACACCAAAAATAGAGGTGTGACTTCCTTTAAATATCCAATGAGCGGGAAAAATACACCAGACTAACTACCTCGAACCAACTAGGTGCCAGCTGAAAAAAAAATCCAGAAAACGTAAAAGCTAACTAATGAAAACGTACTCTACAAAAGGTGCGTTTCTTCCTGGAGCTGAGATGTATGAAACTGTTGGAGAAGACCAACACTGCAACTCAACACTTCAATACCCTCCTCCCCTCAAGTTGGAGCTTGGGAGAAGGACACTAAGCTCAACTTGGACAACACGGAGATGAAAGCAACAACAAGAAGGATCTTGGTGAACAGATCAGCAAGCTGTGCCTTGCTGGAAATGTGACGGGGGTCGATAAAGCCTTCCTTGAACTTGTCATGAACAAGTTGACAATAAATATCAAGATGTTTCGTGCGTTTGTGAAAGATGGGATTCGCCGTAATGTGCAACACAGCCTGATTGTCACACCAAAAAGGAATCAGGGTGGTGAGAGGAACTTGAAAATCACGGAGTAAATACGAAAGTCACTGCAATTCACAAATAGTGGAGGCCATTGCACGGTATTCGGCCTCGGCAGAGGAACGGGAGGCAGCGTCCTATTTTTTGCTCTTCCATGACACCAAAGAAGCCCCCAGTAAGATACAAAAAATAGTGACGGAACGCCGAGTATCAACACAAGAGGCCCAGTCGGCATCCTAATATGCAGCAAGATGAAGGGTGTTTGTGGAGGGAAAGAAAAGGCCAGTGGATGGAGTACATTTCAAATAACGCACAACATGCAGGGCTGCATTCCAATGCACGTCAGTGGGGTGTTGAAGAAACTGGGTAAGCTGCTGAACATCATATGAGAGATTCAGGCGCATAAAATCGAGATAGAGAAGGCGACCAATCAAAAGGCGATAACGTTCGTGATCAGATAAAAAGACTCCTTGATCATAACTAAATTTAAGACCGACAGGAAGTGGTGTGGAAGCTGGCTTGGCCGAGGAGAAGCCAACATCAGAGATAATGTCTGGAATATACTTCTGTTGGGTGATAAAAGTATCAACCCCACGAGGATTTAACAAACAATTATCAAAATTATGACTAATCCCTAATTATCTAGGCGACCGAAAGTTGAGTGATGATTTACTGCTACTTCGAGAAATTACTAAAAAAAACTATGGCAAACAGTCACGTCGGAGAAAATTCATATATAGAAAAGATGCTAAGGCTATAGATCCACATGATCGATCCAATGAATACAATATTGACGGATTGATCTAACAAGCAAGTATTTCCACATGCTGAGATTTTTCCTAATTTAATCTACATACTCTTCCAAGTTACACCAAATCTATTACTATCAAAAAATTAGTGGATTCCTCCTTTGTAAAACTCGTGATAATAATGCATTAGGATCTGTGAAAAACCTATGTAACTAGATGGATCATGCCTATGTATGCCTACATATCATTCTATCCACACCATGAATTATTCTATCCACTATAGCTAATTCCCTTCCGATCAACATAATTAATTAAATCTAAGAGGTGATCAAACTCTCAAATAATAGCAACAAGCATAATAATTCATGTACATGTGAAAATAATGAAGTACATTAATCTCGAAAAATACTCAAAATATTGTATCAATTGGGTTTTCCATAAGCCCTAGCAAAGAGTAACTTAGTTCATACTAACTAACACTAAAACAAAGAAGAAAGATTTAGAAAAACTCATGGAGTAGAAGATCGGGCTTGAACGGCTGTCACTTCAGTGCCGGATCAACGGGTCCAATTGCTCATTGTCGTCTTCTTCGCTCCGAAATGTGATCTCTGCGTTTTTTTCTGCTGAAAATTCTGTATTTTTCTTTCCCTCTGCTCTTCCTTTTTATAATAAATCCTAACTATGGTATAAAAGGAAAAGGACTCTTCTTACCATAAAACTCTTTTCTTTCCCTAATCCTTCTAGGGCTAATTACGAAAGGGATAAAATATCTTCACATATTGCTAGAAATCGACATTAGGATCAGCACGTCTATGATTTTCACCCAGCGCACGTCTGATAACCCGTGGTCACGAGCTAATTAAGTTCCTCTTGCTTCTGCCCAGTGGATTTTCTTATAGCCCGGGTCACGGGCTAACCTTGACGTGCTTCTGCAGAAATTTTGACGCTATTTCCATATTTGAGCTATTTGCTTGCATTTGCCTGTTGTGCACAAAAACTCCTGAAATATCACGAATCCACCCCAAAACAAGTGTCATATCACGAAAATATAAAAAAATAAAAAGAAAAATATATCATATAATATCCTCTAATCATTACTCAAAAATATGTGACTTAACAAAAGGTGGTTTTTCATATCCATATCCGACAAATCATTCCCTCCTAATCATGTGATCTATATTCATGCTAATGTTAACATTCACCGGCGACCGTGACATATATCTGCAGACATATCTTCCCCTCTACGTAGGAATTATAAGGTTCATGTCTGCTATGATTGGAACCATCATCATGTACATTTTCTTTTTCTTTTTTCAATTAAACAATTAGTAGTATTAATTACTAACAGCAATCAATATAATTAATCTAGCAACTCTTAGGGTAATTAAATTACATTAACACTATCTGAGAGGTTAATTATATAAATACTCTCTATCCTTTTCTGAAATTATAGTTACAGTACCCCTTGACCATATAAGTGTAATGTTGAAATTACAGGTACACCCCCGATGGAGTGTCAGTGTAATGTACCTCAATAGATTTTTTTGTAAATTTTTGTCACTGCATAAGCATCATTATAAGAAAAATCCTCAATAACAACGAAAAAAAATTAGCATCAAGTTAATTAACAATAAAATTCTCGTCACTAATCTACATTATTTATACAAAAAATATACTTGCTAATTAGTTTAACAACGAAAATTCACTTGCTAAATAATTTAGCAACGAATTGTTTAAAATATATATTAAGTAGTGTAGTAGCAATAAAAAATTTACTTGCTAATTAGCTCAACGCTAATTTTAGCAACAAGTTTTTTCATTGTTATTAAACTATTTTCTTGTAGTGCATGCACATATAATTATAAAACAATTATAACCTCAATGGGTGTACTTATAATTTTATAAAAGATAAAGAATGTTTGTGTAGTTAGACCTCACCTCAAAAGCTCTCAATGTAATTTACATAACTATTATGAAAGTAAATAAACATCATAATTGTCATATAACTCAAACATATAACAAATTAACAATGAAGATACAATGAACATAGAACTTTGAAAGGTGTCATAGGTCATTATTTGAACGCACAAGTATACATGATTTATTGATTCACACAAAAGAAAATTCAAAAGGAGCGCAACTTGCTTTATTCGCTATTAAAAAAAAAAAAGAGCCAATAGGGAAGCATCTCTTCCCCTTATCATCAGGGGAGCAACTTATGGTAATGAGCTTTATGCTTTTGCACTTTATTATCTTCTTCTTCTTCGTCATCGTTGTCTTCCTCCTCCTCCTCCTCCTCCTTAACTTGTCTCTTTGGACCTGAAAAGGGAATTTTGTTCAAAAAATTTATGTACCATATGGTGCATTAAAAAAAAAATTACTATTGGCTACATTTTTAATGACTATGGCTAAAACTTGTGCTAAATAATTATTATTAACTACGATTTAATAAAAATCAATACAAAAACTAGGTTTGTCACTATGAAAAACTTATTTGCCACGGCTAAGAGCCGTACTAAAAGCATTCGCCATGAATTTTAGTCATGGCAAATGTTTTAGCCACCTTCTCAAAAACCACAATCGACAACCGTGTACCGTGGTCAATGACAATTTGTTACAGCTATTTAGTATTACGTACCATGGCAATTAACTATGGTTGAATGCTATATTTCTTGTTATGGTGGAGAGTGTATCTCGTTAAACCATTGACATAGTCCACATAAATTATGCCATATCGAACCATATATCCTTCACCACACTCATAATTGTCTAACAAAGACCACAAGAAGTAACCTTTGAGATTCACACCTTTACATTTCTGGTCCTGTAACTTTAGGTCATTAGCACTTTTAGTCCTGTATCTTTTGTGGTTTACACATTTCGTCCTTTTTTTGACACATTTAGTTCTGCACATCTCAATTTTGATCATTTCTTTTAACAAATTTAGTCTTGCCTTTACATTTTTGGTCCACCAGTAAATTTTTCGGCCAAATGAATTCCACATCAATAACACATCATCTGCCACGTGTTATTGACGTGGCGTTCCGACCAAACGAATTGGCCAAAAAATTTACCGGTGGACCAAAAATATAAAGGCAGGACTAAATTTGTTAAAAAAGGACCAAAATTGAGATGTGCAGAACTAAATGTGTCAAAAAAAAAAGGACGAAATGTGTAAACCGCGAAAGATACAAAACTAAAAGTGCTAATGGTCTAAAGTTACAGGACCAAAAATATAATTTTGCCTTTTACAAAATATAAGTACATCCTTTGAAATTGTAATTGCAATTACATATTGACACCTCATTAAGAGAACAAATTTACTCAAACACCTCCTGAGATCCGTTACATTAATATTCCCTCAATGGTGCACTTGTAATTTTACACCTTCAAATATTTACCCTTAATTCGATATAATCTTCATTTTTGCAATTTTAAGGCAAATTGATCGGAATTTTTAAAGTTGGTTGGAAAACTAGAATTCATTTATCCATAGATTATTTTATGCGGGCATAAGAGCTTTTTTTCTTTATGATCGACAGAAATCACATGTTATATCATATTTCATTTCCCAAAATAAAATTATGTTATGCTACAAGTCTAATTTTTTTTTTTAAAAAAAAAGAGTATGAGATTGGTTCCTCACATATGCAAAAAATCTTGTTGTTGTTTTTTTTTTTTTTTTTTACATGAAGAAATAAAGAAACCATTGCAATTGCCAAAAATATACTAGGCCTACTAAAGGCACAAAAATAGATGGAAAATTGAAAATTGTCATAAAAGGGGTACCTCGATTTACTATTTGTACCTGTTATTATTATTTTTAATATTTTATATTAATTACATTAATTAAGAATTATAATTATTATAAAGTAATTCAATTTGAAAATTCTTATTATAGATATAGACCAGTTCTAGAAAGTGATGTTGAGATGCATTCGAAAATCGAATAGGAACAGAAACACAAAGAAATGAAAGGTATCGAATTCGATTACTCCAGGCAACTCTAAATTCCGACTGATTGACCCTGAAATCGTGAAAATTAAAATGTATAGGATGAAATTGCTACCCTAGTAAGTTACAGGACCAAAATTCCAAATAACTACAATTACGAGACATAAAACGCATTTAAGCCTGAATTTTTGTCCATCATCTCATGATCCAAAAATAATGAATATTTATAGTATTTAAAAAGCACCATGAGTTCCTAAAAAAGTTTAAAACAAGTAAGTTACATATAATTTAAGTAATTTAAGGCTATGTTTGGATGGGATAATTAGAATTTAAAAAACAAATTTGAATGGAGGAATTTCAAATTAATGACTTCATGTTAAATGAAATTGAAATCCATCACTATTTGAAAAGTTACAGTTAAAAATGAAAATTTAAAAATTTAAAATTCTTTGCAATATCGAATTATCTAAATAAATTTGATAAATTTATTACTATAAATTTGAAATTCATAATTTTAGTTCTATCAATCCAAATACAAATGGAGGAGTCAAATAGGGCAAATTTATGTACATCTTACTCAATTCGACTTAAAGTTGGACAGCAAGTTAGCTGTACTACAATTAGGTAACTTAAACAATGGTACAACTAAGAGGAGATAACGAGTCAAGTTGTCAAATGAATTGTTATGTAAAGTTTGATGAGAACCACGTCCAAATGAGTTTAAATGAGCTTTAAATTAAACTTAAAAGTTAATAAAAAAATGTCTTATATTTTTTACATTTGTTTCTTTTTGTTGGTGTATTAAACGTAGCAACTTTACTAATGATCTTTTAATCTAGTGTTTATGATTGAGGTCACATGATTTTAGAGGTCATGTGTTTGAACCACACCAATTCATGAGATGATAGTTTATTGTATACTAGGTATTATTTGTATACTGTAATAGTAAAGTGTTGTTTAGTTTAATTTATGTGATATTGTGATCAGGATACAAATGATTGTTATAATTGTTTCTATTAAATATTAATATTCAATAGGATTGACTGTAATTAATTTATTTTAATTAATAATATTTATTAATTGCTTTCATTTTAAAAAAAACAAAAACCATAGCAATTTCTACAATCGATTTGGGAGAATTTCAAAGATCGAAAATTGGACATCGTTTCAATTGTTCAATTGATAAATTTTTTTAGAAAAACTGAACGTTCTGAAAATAGACGGTAGAAAATGATAAACGTATTAAAAAATAAAATTAAAAATAAAATAAAATAATTACTATTACTATTATTGTTTTTAATTATTTCCATAGTACACTAGAAGTACGTAATATCTCATTATCTATAATTAGTATATTGAGTACAAAAATTAACTAGTCATATAGACAAAGACTAATAAGGCTATTATTAGCTTCATAAACCTCTCACATTCACTAATTATTACATGTTATACTATAATGATCACCACCCCACACTACTCCTATAAACTCCCTCCAACTCCCACCTCTCTCCTACTTTCTCTCTCCTCCTCTCTCTCCCCTTCTCTCTCTCTAAAAACTGCAACAACAAAGCATTGCTCTCATAGCATTATTCTATACGGTGATGGTGGTGGTGGTGAAGCGAGGACATGGAGGCTGTGGAGGACGTGGCTGCGCCGCCGGGCCGGAATAACAAAGACCTCTCTCCCATCGCCAAGGGAAAGCGCACCAAGCGACACAGGCCTCATTCTCCTATTCCCTTCACCATTACACCTCCGCCAGGAGATCAAAATGACCCCACCGCCGCAGCCGACGAGCACCAGCTCCTCCGCCGCAGCCCCACCTTCTCCGCTGTCTCCTCCGAGGAGAGCACCACCACCGAGGAAGTCGATACCGCAAGATGCCTCATCCTCTTGTCACGAGGTTATAATTTCTCAGCACACCCTGCGAACAACAACCACGATGAGAATCAGCCCAAACAGAACATTAACAGCAGCAGGAGGTACGCGGAGGTTGCCACCAATTCCGCGGCGCCGGCCTACGGAGCCCCCCCAAGGCGGCGGCGGGCGGCAGCGCGTGCGTTTACACATGCAAGACGTGTAACCGGTCTTTCCCTTCCTTCCAGGCCCTCGGTGGCCACCGGGCCAGCCACAAGAAGCCCAAGAACGAGAAAAAAACATCAGCCACAGTCTCCGACGAAGAAGACTTCCCGTCGCCGACGATGTCATCGTCCAAGAACAGAATTCCGTATCATTCCCTTTCTCTTCAGCTGAGCAACATTTCCTCCACCACCTTCTCTGCTGCGCCCAAGTCGTCGGCTTCTCCAAGAATCCACGAGTGCTCCTATTGCGGGGCGGAGTTCACGTCGGGCCAGGCCCTCGGAGGACACATGAGGAAGCACCGGGCCGGGCCGATCATCCGATCCTCGGACGTTCCACCGGATGCCTACATTGAGGAGCTCGAGCCCGAACGGTCGAAGAGGCCCAGAAACGGGCTGTCTTTGGATCTCAACCTTCCGGCGCCAGAAGATGAGAATCAGAAGTTCGGGCTTGGGTCAAGGCAACAAAAAAGCCCGGAAGAAAAGAAGGAAACTGGAACGGGCCTTGGCTTAACCACCACTACTGCTCCACAATTGATTGACTGCCATTATTAGTTGAGAAAGGTTCAAATTATTCTTTTAATTGTATATTAATTTCCACTCAAATACATAACTTAGAGTCGACTAATCACCATTAATTAATATTCTCCTACTACTATTTTTTATTTAATTTTTGTAATTACCGAGACAGTTATTTTTTATTTTCATCAATTATTATCATGATCATCAACTTGTACATTCTTCTAACAGGTATTTCCAATGTTGATAACTTGGTCAATAGGCCTCAAATTATTGGAATTCTTTAATTTGTTACTAGTGCAATTACAGTTGTTTAATGGAAAAAATGCAAGTAACCCCCTGTGATATTGCAAATATGCAAGTTACCTCCTTATAAAAAAATAAATAACAATTTACTTCCTTGTATTTTTTAAAATAAAGCAATTTACCCCATGTGTTTTTCAAAATCAAGCAATTTACCTCCCTAGACAGGGAGGTAAATTGCTTCATTTTGGAAAACACAGGGGGATAAATTGCTATTTGCTTTTTATAGGGGGGAATTTGCTCAATTGCAATATCACAGGGGGGTAAATTGCATTAAACCCGTTGTTTAATACTCTTTATTTTATCTTAACTTTTCTCATATTTATG
This sequence comes from Sesamum alatum, assembly GCA_034509735.1. Lineage (NCBI taxonomy): Eukaryota > Viridiplantae > Streptophyta > Magnoliopsida > Lamiales > Pedaliaceae > Sesamum > Sesamum alatum. The sequence continues at coordinate 19,589,694 of JACGWO010000003.1, forward strand.
AAAAATCTATTGATCAATTCTTTTTTTGTGTTTTTATTTTATTTGAGCTCTTTAAGTGTTATCCGACTTAAATTTTGAGTAGAAATAAATAGAGATGGAGCTGGTAGTACTATAAAAAATATAATTTTTTTTCATAATTAATTATTATGATCAAAGTCAAAAAATCGTGACGAGTATAAATTAATTAATCTTTGTTGTGCAATTGTTGTTGGTTGTTGTTTTTGCAAGTGAAATCGAAACATTAGTCATAACTAAAAACTGTGACAAATGTTTTGCCCTAAGCTGAAATCATGACAAATATTGATTAATCATGATCAAAATTTATATTTTTGCATTGATCTTATATGATTATAGTAGATAATATTAATCTATCATAATTGTTAAAATGTAGTCGAAAACTATTTTTGTTTTTTGTTTTTTTTTTTGTTTTTTTTTGTTTGTAGTCTAGGGTGTTGGAATGGGTGATTGCTCCTTTTTACTTTGCTTATAATTGCAAATTTTATAAGTAAATTATATGAAATTTTAAATTTAATACCATTCTCTGAAATTTTAAATCATCCTCTAATTTTAATACAAGTAGTTATTTCTTCTTAAAATTAAGAATGTTAGCTCCTTCATGAGGAGTCAGTCACGAGGCTCGGTTAGTGGCTTCCTTAATTATAATTATTTATTAAAATTGCTCTTCTTGAGTGTAATTAAGCAGAACAATGAGGTCGATTGATGATTATCAACACCACCATCAGCATCTTTTCTGGCTTAATCTTACCTTTTGTTTGATTAAGTTCATTAAAAATGATAGTGCAACAATTATTTAATTGAATATATTACTTATCTTGATTAGGTGGTAAAGGCTAGTGTTGATTCCAAATATAACACCACACACATATATATATATATGTATGTTAGATCGAGCGGAAAGAATAAATATTGAAGAATAATAAGAATATATCTCCAGTATTTTGAGACTCGTAATTAAAAGTAAAATATTTTATTGTTGAATGACTCACTTTATAGACTTAGCAGTTATTTAACGAAATAATCCTAATATAGGTAAAATAGGCTTGAAATAGACTAAATTTTGGATTGCCTCGTAAATCCATGAAATTTGGTCCAAAAGTAGCCTAAAGCCCTAGCAATAATTTGGAAAATATCTGGGGCCAACTAATAACTATAGAAAATAGAAAAATATTAAAGTCAATTGGAAAATAAAAAAATTTAAAGAATTGTTAAGATGGTAGTTGAAACGGTGAAATTTCACGAGAAACGATGACCCTCGTGAGGGGTTGGATTCTCCTCTCGAAGATGATCGAAACAATAGGTAGAGTGTCTCGTAATTTCTTCTAAATCTAAAATTATGATTGTTTGAAATTCTACCGTCAAATCACGTAGCAACGCACCACACCTTTGACTTTTTCTTATCCAAATGCTCGGAATATACATCCGCCTGCTCCACATCATCTATACTATTATATAAAGAAAACACCCTCCACACTCACAAACGGCGGTTAATTACACCGCTGCACCATTTTTTGTGAGGTCAAAAATGCCTTTTAACCGATAATATAACCAACTTATTTAACTTCCAAAGTTTTACTAATTGATAAATTAGTTTTTTATTTTTTTAATATAATGTAATGGTTTATATTTTGATCTTATTTATAATAATAATATATTTTAAAGTATAAAAGAATATTTATTATATGCACGCAGGGACGGCGTGCCACAAGAGCTAGTATATATAGTAAAAATTACAAAAAAAATGCTTATTACATTTAACGTAATTAGAATGACATGCATGAAAATGTAAACGTCAGCCTGCCTACCATACATGTACTTATATTATTACATTCGAGGGGAAATAGCATTTTTGGTCCCATAATTTAGGGCCTCTCCACTTTTGGTACCATCCGTTACGGGATTATCACTTTTGATCTCGTAACTTACAAAAATTAGCAGTTTTCGTCCTCTTCCGTTTTTCCGTTAGTTTTTTAACGGAATGGCCATTTGGCCGTTAATTTTTTCAAATTGAAGGAAAATTTGGCGTCCTTTGTGCTTGGTATCATTTTTGGCGGGAATATAACTACTATTGAGAGTTAAAGTAAAAAATTGAAGAAAATTAGAGCAAATAAAGGTAATTTCTATCCTCTCTCACAAAAAGACAATCTTACTTTTAATTTTATTTGTGTTGCAATTTATCATTTTCTACGGACTCTGTAAATATTAGAACAAGTGTTGATCCACAAAAAATTCAATTAACCCAATGTAAGCATATATAAATGACATAAATTGCATAAATTACAAAAAATTAATTACATAAATTGCATAAATTACAAAAATTCAATTACATAAATTGCATAAATATTTACTTGAATACTTACAGAAATCAAGTACATATTCAATTACAAGAGCTTGAATCTTTGTAATTTATGCAATTTACATAATTTATGTGGTTACATTGGGTTACTTGAATTTTTTATGGGTCAACACTTATTCTAATATTTGCAGAGTTCGTAGAAAATGATAAATTGCAATACAAATAAAATTAAAGAATGAAAGATTGTATTTTGTGAGAGAGGATAGAAATCACATTTATTTGCTCTAATTTCCTTCATTTTTTTATTTTAGCTCTCAACAGTAGTTATATTCCCGCCAAAAATGATACCAAGCACAAAGGGCGCCAAATTTTCCTTCAATTTGAAAAATTTAACGGCCAAATGGCCATTTCCGTTAAAAAACTAACGGAAAAACGGGAGAGGACGGAAACTGCTAATTTTTGTAAGTTACGGTACCAAAAGTGCTAATCCCGTATCGGGTGGTACCAAAAGTGAAAAAGCCCTAAGTTATGGGACCAAAAATGCTATTTCCCCTATAAAAAATTTAAGAAACCTCTCCCTGCGCATTGTAGTCCAAAGAAATTTAAGAATTAAATAAAAAATAATTCAGTGCATAAGTGCATTTTGGTCAGTTCACCCATAAAAATGGATGAAAATGAATTATTTATTAGACGGTTACAAACCTCAGGGGATTTTTGTAATTATATCAAATTTCAGAGAAAATAGCTGTAATTTACCCAAAATTAAATGGAACACATTTCGAGCTGTTAATGAGCACACGTGTTCTTCCGTTAATTGTCAACCGCAGAATGTGAACAGGACCAATATTGCAACACTTTTGGGCTAACTCCGTCTATTTTAACGAAACATGGAATTTGAATTTTTTTTGTTGGACCAAATGTGTAACATTTTTTTAAAAGAAAATTATTGTCCTTAATTGTAAAAATTGAAATTAGAATGGATCAAAAGTTTCAGTACCCCACCATAGATACACCATGAAAAAGGGTTAAATATATTTTTAGTCCTATAATTTTGATATTTTGGCATTTTTATCTTTTACCTTTCTAAATATATAAAAAAATCTTGTAATTTGTTGACATTTCATTATAATAAATGAAATGATATTTATGTTTTCTCTTTTTGGTCGAGCTACTGAAGTCCAAAAGCGACAGAGCCCGTAAACGGATCAATCGCTTCTTCCTCATAACCTAGACTGACTTCACCAGTTCTCCCTGCAAGCACGGAAAGAGGGACCTACTCTCTCATATCGACTCTTACAATTTTGGTCTTTTCGGTGCTGGATTTTGCAAAAGTCGCCAGAATAAATCAAATGAGCTTTATGTTTTCATTTAAATTGGGGTTTTTATTCTCATTGGTTCACTTTTGCACGGGCGAAATTTTTTAAAAGAAAGGACATAGCACATTATTTATTTTGGCAACTTTTGCAAAATAGGGCATCAAAAGGACCAAAATTGTGAAATGTCAAAAGGTTACAGGACTCTTTTGCAACTTCTAAAAAGATAAAGGATACAGATGTCAAAATCACAAGGAGCACATGATTTATTCCGGCAATATTTGCAAAATCCGGCACCGGAAGGATGAAAATCGCAAAATGTCAAATATTTACAAGACAAATTTGCAACTCTAGAAAGATAAAGGATAAAAATGCCAAAATAGTAAAATTATAGGACAAAAATATATTTAACGCCTGATGAAAAATACATTTTCTCTCATATATATTATTTATTGTTTTATTTTTTTATTTTTGTGGTTGGGAGGGGGGAGGCGGAAGCTTCTTACAACATAACTAGGCTAGGTAGTAGGATATATATATATATATATATATATATAAATGTATTATCTTAGACTAAAGGCAAAGTTTCATACTATACTTTAGCACTGAAGCAAGCTCCTGTGTGGACTGCGAAGAAAAGAATACATAGATAAATTATTTCGATCTACCAAACGAAAGCATAAAATATAAGGTTGAATTAGTTGTTGTATTGCTGTGAGAGTGGAGAACCAAACAGTAACACAAAACAAAGAGTGGTGGAGTACCATGTCAAGGAAAGAACAAACAAAGCCAAGTTTATTTATAATTATTTATTCGAGATAATTACATCTATGATCTATTTATACAAGTTATTTCTATCTTTTGCATATTTAGGAATATCATCCTTGGCAGTCAAAAGCAGGGATCATTAGAGAAAAATTACTATTAACTACAATATTAAAGATTGTAGCTAAAATTCGCAGTAAATAACTATTATTAACAACGTTTAAAAAATCGATACAAAAAATTAGTTTGTCTACCATGAAAAAATTATTTGTCACACCTAAGAGTCATAAAAATATTTTCCATGATTTTTGGCCATGACAAATGTCTTAGCCACCCGGCAAAAGCCACAGTCACAACCGTTGGTTGGCCGTGGTCAATGACTATTTGCTACGGCTATTTATTATTAATCATGGCAATTTGTGATGGCTAAGCGCTATATTTCTTGTGGTGAATAGTTTGTCTAATAATCAATATTGGCCTTTCTAGAAAGTGTACGTGTAATTTTTTAAAAAGTAGTTTGTGAAAATAATATTGACATTTCTAGTAGGTATATGTGCATTTTTTTAAAAGACGGTGATAATCTCTGTAAATAGATCATAAATAAAAAATATAGATGTAATTATTTCTTATTTATTAAAATATTATATTAGTCTGATGATGTTCATTCATATTTACATCTAGCACATGAATTAAGGACGAACATGTCCCCACTTTAAGATATAATACAAAAATATGTTTAAGCGGATCATGTATTATATATAAGATGAAATCGGACGTCAATTCGATGCAATATGTGTCCCACTATACTCTTCGATTGTTCAAACCATGGATTAAAATTTAGTTTCCAACAAATGTTTCAAATTTATAAATATTAAAAAAATTTTGAAAATGTTTCGAAAATACTATGGAAAAATCGTAAAATTAAAGAAACATACATAATTGTCATAGAAAAAATTTAAAATATTACCTTTTTTTTTATTTATTCAAATATATGTAGTTTAATTTTGTATCATTTAGCCAATTAACATTGTTTTTATGTAGTATAATTATGTATTTGGAGTTATTAATTAATGTAGTTGTTATTGAAACTAAATAACAATATAATATTTATGTTTAACTATGTGTTATAAAATATCTATATTACATTGATACTTATACGTATAACATTACTAATTTAGCTTAATATTAAATTTGTTATCATTAAATGAGATACTTATGTATAACACAAGAATTCATATATTTGTAGCTAAAAGTATGAAATAAATGTTTCGCTGAAAAATTAGGAAAAATAAAAAGTTTCTTAGGAAACTCAAAGATTTAGAAGGAAAATTAAGAAAAATGAAGTGTTTCGAAGGAAACTAGATAATTTTGAAACTACCATGTATTTTTATTTTCATAACATCGAAAAGGGAAACGTTTCCATAGTTTCGATGGAAACGCATGGGTATTTTAAACCATGGTTTGAACTAGTATTTTAGGCCGAGTCAGCCTAGCTTAGTTGGCAAAGCTGAGGCCCCATGATCCTAGAGGTTGTGGGTTCGAACTCCTACGTGGGTTGATGTTATTTCTACTGTATAGTAGATATGATTTGCTGCTATAATAGCTAGGTGTTAGTTTATGTGATATTATTGATTTGATTATTTGTAATCGTCTCTGTTCGATATTGATAGCCGATAGGACTGAATGTAATCACTTTACTTTCGATTAATAAAATTCATCGCTTCTAATTCAAAAAACTAGTATTTGAGTGTGTGCATAATTAACTTAAATTTTAATAAGTATTATTATTTTAAAAAATATATTAATTAAATAAATGAATAATATTAAAACAATATAAGAAAGTTTTGGAAAATTATTGATAAAATGAAAGAAGGAAAAGGAATGGGAAAATTGAGTAGAGAAAATAGGGAGAGAGAGAGAGATTTTGATATTAATAAAATAATTAAAAAAAATATCAGACCAAGTAATTGGAAACACAAAAAGGGTGCTCTCCAATTATATAAAGGTATAGATGGTTGTTTTACTTTAAATTTTAAACTGTTGGAGAGAAGACTTATTTAATTAGTATTAATATCTTAATATGTCATTCTAATGTGTAAATTTTACATGTAAAATATTTCTTTTATAAATTAATAGTAGTGAAATTCGAATTCAAAATCTTTTATTTAGCGTACCTCTAATACTATATTAGATGACCACACCTCAACTTATAAAATGTTAGGTAAAGAAATTATTTAATATTAGGAAAAAGATATTGGCCTTTAATTTTGTCCGCGATTTATTTTGGTCCTCTAATTGTTACCATTATCATATTTTTACCATTAATTTGTAATAAAAAAAGTATAAATATAGTACGATTTAGGATTTTTAAACAATATTCCAGCAATTTTTGCCAGAATTTGGCATGTAACTGCCGGAATCATAGCCACATCATCAATTTCCTTGCTTAGGTGGAAATTTCGGCCAAAGCGTGACTAGTTCTGGCGAAAATCATTGGAAAATTATCTAAAAACTCTAAATCGGACCACATTTACATCTTTTTGCAAATTAATGATAAAAATTATATAACAGTAATACTTAGAGGACCGAAATGAATCGTGGATAAACATAAAGGACCAAATTTTGTTCCCTTAATATTAATATCTTAACAATTATCTTTTTTGAAAGCTTATTTGAGATATTTTTATCATTTCTTATTAACTATTGGAGGTCCTTTGTGAGAATATTTCTTTTAATTTTAGGTCCTCCTTTTACCTAATATAAATTGTGATCGTAAAAAACCCGAACCACTACAAAAAATATGATATTTAACCATGGCTAATTTTCATGGTTAATACTAAATAACCGTAGCGAATAGTTATTGACTACGGCCACACAACAGTTGTCGGTCGTGGTTTTTGCGAGGGTGGCTAAAATATTTGTCATGGCTAAAGGCCATGGCGAATGTTTTTACCATGGCTAAAAGTCGTGGCAAATAAGTTTTTCATTGTAGAAAAATTAGTTTTTGCATCGATTTTTATTTAATCGTAGTTAATAATAGTTATTTACCACGGTTTTTAGCCAAAGTCATTAAAAATGTAGCTAATATTAATTTTTTTTCTAGTGAACATAGACCTATGGAGTGCGGTGAAAATTACAAATTATTATATAAATACAAAAAAGGAGCAGTTACAAACCATAAAGATTATATTTCGGTAAACCTACATTAATTGATTTTTGTATTTGCTCAAGTATAGTTATAAGCTCACTAGGGGATGACTAAAATAATTTTACAAGTAATTTATTTTCAATCATAATTAAGGAATAAATGCAATTATAATCTCTAAGTTAGGAATTGGTAATTTTGGTCCTATTTAAATTAAAATTCGCATTTTGGTCCTATAACTTTAAAAAGTATGGCAGTTTTAGTCCTTTTCGATCGATTTGGCCCAGGAAAATTCCACGTCATTAGCCATGTTAACACCTAAACTGGGGCTTGCGATGAATTTGATGATGTGGTGATACAAGTCGTAATTTTTAATTGCAATGTTTGTCATGTATCTTTAAGAGGTTAACAATTTTAGTCTTCTAACTTTAGATGCAATGAAATAGTACTCTTTTATCTTTTAGAATAGTAATGATTTTGGTCCTTGGGCCCAATCAGTGATCATTTTGCCCTTTTATGATAAAAGCTTAATAGTCATGTCATAAATCACATGCTTTTAATCAGATCTAACATGCTTCCAAAAAAATTAAGCCTCGATAAACTTCATACCATGATTTGAATACCTTGCCACCTCGTATTTGAAGACCTTGGTTTTATTAACTTCTTCGAATGACAGTATCGCAACAGATGGTTCATAAGTACTTGGCTTCAGCAACAAAAAATACAGTGAGACGTCTACAATCCATCGAGATCCGGGTTGAACACCAACAATGAGATATCTCGTTCATATCCATAGTTTTGAGTTGTCTTTTGGATATCTATTAGATCTTGAGAGAACTTTGAGGTATCTGGCTCGAGTTCTTTCCATCTAGTTACTTTATCATAATATTAAGAACTATAACATTTCAAAGATTTACTTGATCGATCTCTCCTTACCGGTATTCTACCCCATCTTGTTATATAGTAGATGTCTCATTGCATTTGTTGTTGAGGAGGCAAGTACCTACAAATCATCTATTACAGTAGTGTGGTTGAAAGAAGTCCGTAAAATCGAGGGCTTGGAATCAGTGGCAAGGCGGTCAAACTAAGGTATCAAGTTTGTGGAGACTTAATTTTATTCTGAAAGCATGTTTGACATGATTAAAAGCATGCGATAAAACTATTGGACTTTTATCATAAAAGGTCAAAATAGTCACTAGTGGGACTTAAGGACCAAAATCACTAATATTTTGAAAGATAGAGGACTAAAATCACTATATCCAAAGTTAGAGGACCAAAATTGCCAACCCCTTAAAGATATATAACCAAAATTGCATTTAAAAATTACAACTTGAACTGTTACATCAAATTTACTGAAAATCCCAATTTAGGTGTTGATATGACTGATGATATAGAATTTTCTGGCCAAATTGATCAGTAAGGACTAAAATTGTCAAAGTTTTTGAAATTGCAGGACCGAGTTACGAATTTTAACTTGAACAAGACCAAAAATTATCACCTCACATGATTAAAATTATATTTTTTCCCCTTAATTAATTCTCTATGTAACAAAAAATCTAATTTATGTTACGTACATCACATTTAATTTATATATATATATATATATACTTTGCGTGTCTACTTTTTTATGCTATAATTAACTAATCTTTTTACTTTTTCAAAGGTACGTGCAAATAATATTTATTTCTAGAATAGCTGATATGACCAAATTACCTATGTATTTCAACTATATATGATCGAAATGCTAATGATACTTTATCCTCTGCATAGAGGATTAAGAGGGTGTTTGGCTAAGTTTTTTTAAAACATCTTATAAGCTCTTACATCTTATAAGATGTTTCGGGAGTTTATAAGATGTTGGATCTTATTTCAAAAATAAGCTCCTAAAGTGTTTGGGTAAAATAAGATGTTAAAGCTTATAAGATGTTTTCACATCTTATAAGATGTTAGGGTGTTTGGCGTAATAAGGCCTTTTTATTGGTAAAATAACCAAAAAGGACATGATACTATTAGAATAAAATAAATTAATATTTTTGTTGACATATTTTGTATTTAAATATTTTTGAAATAATTTCATAAATAGTATACATTAGTTTAACTTCAAATAAAAATTTATTAGATAATTTTTCTTACAAAAATAAAAAAATAGCAGATTATGACCTAAATTTTGAATGAAAATAATATATATGTACATTCATGCTAGTTGAATATTAATATAGATATATATGTTTTCTCTCTTGATATAAATACTATTTCTATTTGTATAGCTTATAATGTCTTGAATTTATATTTTTTTCAGTAAATATAATATCATACCAATCTTATTTTTATTTAGCTATAATAATTTATTATTTAATAATGAAATATTTTCTCTTTTTTAAATACAAAAAAAATAATAATAAATTTTAAAATACTATAGAGAGAGTATCTATATGTGTCTGTGAGAGAGAGAAAGAATAGTGTCTGTGCGTGTTTGTGTGTGTGGGGGGAAGAGAGAGAGAGAGAGTGTGTGTGTGTGTGTGAGAGAGAGAGAGAGGGTGTGTATGTGTGTATGTAGAGTGTGTATATGTAGAGAGAGTGTATATGTGGTAATGAGGGTATATTTGTCATATAACATTAATTTGATAGAACTTATAAGATGTTTTGAAAAAAGTTAAAAATCTTAATTTTTTTTAAGAGCTTATAAGATCCAAAATATCTTATTTTGAGATCTTATAAGCTCTTTAATAAAAAATTTGCCAAACAAATTTTTGGAGCTTATAAGCTTCCAAACATCTTATAAGATGTTTTGAGGAGCTTATAAGCTTAGCCAAACACCCTCTAAGACAGTAAAGTATAAGTATATATTCTGGAACTAGTATATGTATATCGAATGTAAGGGGAAATAACATTTTTGGTCCCATAACTTAAGGCCTTTTCACTTTTGGTACCATCCGTTACGGGATTAGCACTTTTGGTCCCATAACTTACAAAAATTAGCAGTTTTCATCCTCTCCCGTTTTTCCGTTAGTTTTTAAACGGAAATGGCTATTTGGCCGTTAAATTTTTCAAATTGAAGGAAAATTTAGCGCCCTTTGTGCTTGGTATCATTTTTGGCGGTAACTACTATTGAGAGCTAAAATAAAAAAATGAAGGAAATTAGAGTAAATAAATGTGATTTCTATCCTCTCTCACAAAATACAATCTTTCATTCTTTAATTTTATTTGTGTTGCAATTTATCATTTTCTACGAACTCTGCAAATATTAGAATAAGTATTGACCCATAAAAAATTCAAGTAACCCAATGTAACCATATAAATTATGTAAATTGCATAAATTACAAAGATTCAAGCTCTTGTAATTGAATATGTACTTGATTTCTGTAAGTATTCAAGTAAATATTTATGCAATTTATGTAATTGAATTTTTGTAATTTATGCAATTTATGTCATTTATATATGCTTACATTGGGTTAATTGAATTTTTTGTGGATCAACACTTGTTCTAATATTTACAGAGTCCGTAGAAAATGATAAATTGCAACACAAATAAAATTAAAAGTAAGATTGTCTTTTTGTGAGAGAGGATAGAAATTACCTTTATTTGCTCTAATTTTCTTCAATTTTTTATTTTAGCTCTCAATAGTAGTTATATTCCCGCCAAAAATGATACCAAGCACAAAGGGCGCCAAATTTTCCTTCAATTTGAAAAAATTAACGGCCAAATGGCCATTTCCGTTAAAAAACTAACGGAAAAATGGGAGAAGATGAAAACTGCTAATTTTTGTAAGTTACGGGACCAAAAGTGCTAATCCCGTAACGGATGGTACCAAAAGTGGAGAGGCCCTAAATTATGGGACCAAAAATGCTATTTCCCCTTACACTTAGAACCCCCTATAAAAATGTGAAATTACGCTTTTCTCAAAAAAATTATAAAATTATAGTTACACTCTCTCTAAAAATTCATTGTTTACACCTATAACCCTCTTTCGTTCGAATTTGAATCAAGAAATGCTGACATTAGCAAAAAAGTCACATAATATATTTTATCCCTCATTTAACATTCCATATAATAATTTTGTATTTATAAGAAAAAATATAATAATAATATTAACCTCACTCCATATATATATATATATATATATTATTTATCTCCGTATAAGTATAAAAACATATATGAGAATGTTCAATGAAGGACAAAACTAAAAATTTATGCAATTTTTTTTGTAACGTCAATCTTTTCCGTCCAAACCCTAACGAAAGGGGATTAGGTGTAAGTATAATTTTAAAACATTTTAAGAGAAAAGTGTAATTTCGAATATTTAGAGAGAGTCTACGTTTAATTAACCCTATTAAATATTAAGCCTTCGTATTGTGTATTTTACAAAACATATACCACTTTTTTTTTTTTTTATCACTAATTATACCATCACATAGTCCATTACATTCTTGCTGTCACAGGCCTCATAATATTTCTTCAGGCTCTAGGGTTAGGTATGACTTTGGTGTATACTATAAGTCCAGAAATAAATAATTCAAGGCTTCAGCAATAAGAACAAGTCTTTCCCTTCTGTTTTAAGCAACAATCTCAACAAGCTTGTATAATTTAATTACTTTTAGTTATAATACTCAATACTAATTTTATATATACCAGCCGTTGTGGCACACCGTCTCAGCATGTATGTAATAAATAATTTTTTACGTTTTAAAATATATTTTAAATAAAAATAAAATATATAAATTAATACATTACATTTCACAAAAAGAAAGAAATAAAAGAATGAAAAAATAGGGGTAATATTGATACCATAAAAATAATTGTATCGCGGTGTCATAAATCGCTGTTTGAAAGTAAGAACGATCTTTCTTTTTTATATTAATATACATATATATATATATATATTGTTTATTGACTCGAGAAATTCTTAGTCATTTTCAGGTATTTTTGTTTATTTTCTATAGGAATTGGCTTTTAATTAATATTTCGCTCTTCATTGCTTAAGTCAAATAATTGCTTGACATTGTTTTATTGTTAGGGTCAATCTGACTAATTATGTGTAAAAAATAATTCTTTGAATAAAAGATAATGTCTTAATGGAAAAACTAATATGCAAAGTTAGACAACTAATTATTACTACTAATTTTAAATGTGGAGACCGATTTCAACAATGTGATTTTTGGTCTAAGGCTCCCCATCATTTTTCCCGGTCCATTCCCTCATGAAACGATATCAACGTGTGCGTTATTTGGGAAAATTGTACTTTTCGTTCCATATAATAGATTTATTTTCAATTTAGTAACATATGTTATACCTTTCTCACATGAAGTCACATATATTTAGAAAAAATATCAATGTTAGTTCCACGTAACTTTTTCCGTTAAAAATTGGACGGAAAAGTCACGTGCCCGTTAGTAAATACACTTGATGCTGTGTTTTGTAGGGAAAAAAACGTCTTTATTAGGGGACAATGGAAGTTAGGATTCCCACCAATATTTTTGCACCCAAAAATTTGATTTTGCAAGCTGCCAAGGAGGCCGTGTTGACCGAGAGTAGAAGAAATTAGTTGAATGAAGAACCCACATGTTATTGTGGGAGGATGATATATTTAAGGACTTTATGGACAGACAATAATACAGGTAGAAAATTTTGCAATTGTGGGCGACATTGCAAGTGGGTCGGACTGTTTGTTTGGCAAGATCCACAATGTGCAGAAGATCTACTGTTGTTATACCCGGATTCCTCCGCTCCTCTACCGTACCATATACTACAATTTTTCCTTCAATTTCATAGATTTCAGTTTGAATTTTCAATGGTAGAATTAGGGTTCTTCATTTGGGGGGAATTTTGGCAGATTAGGATAAGGGAAATAAAATCTCATTTCTTCAAGTCAACCATATTATGCATGTGATATTCACGTGCAATTTGTTTTCCCCAAAAATTAGCCTTTAACGATCACGCTTAACTCGCTTGGGTTCTCCATCAAATTTTGGATGTGAAAATCATTTGAGACTAACAATTGAATTTTTTCTACATATATGGAACTTAATGTAAGAAAGGTATAATATGTGGAAAGCTTTTACACGAAAGCTTTTACTACAAGAAAATATCATAGTAAAAGGCGGCTATTAACTGATAAAACGAACTTGTAGCAAAAGAACAATTAAAATGACATCATTTTAATGTTTTGTTTCTGAATAATTGGTGTAACAAAAAATTCGTCTTTTTATGAGTTCTAAAACCCTACAAAACGAAATTATTTTCATTTTATATTTAAAATATTTTTTCTATGAATTTGCTTCGTTGTCACCAATAAAATCGGCCTCAAAATTTTTCTTTCCATCCAATATTTTGCTATGGATTAATTTATTAATTTAATTTTTATTTCAATTAAATAAATTCTAAAATTAATATACAAACACACACACACTGTTTACACAAATTTAATTTTTTTTTTATGATAAATTTGAATTTATTATGGATATTTCACTACAAAAAAACAAACCTATAGCAACGGATTTTTGCAACGGATTTCATGAAAAATTCGTTGCAAAACAGATTTGCCACGGACTTTTGCAACGGAAAATTATCCGTTGCTATAAGTACCACTGCTGTATAGCAACGGATTTGTTGGTCGTTGCAAAATATTGCCACGGATTTTTATCCGTTGCAAAAATCGTTATTTAAAAAGTTGACTTTTTATTTTTTGCAACGACTTTGTGATGGTATATTCGTGGCAAAGTTGATGACAATTCGTTGCAAAATCGAGTTTTATTTGCAACTACATTTGCAACGAAATGTCGTTGCAATATTGCAACGGAATATTTGCAACGTCATTCCGTTGCAAATTTTGCAACGAAATATTTAGCTATAATTCGTTGCAAAATCATTTTATTTGCAACGACATTTACAATGGAAGTCGTTGCTATATTGCAATAATTTTTTGCAACGATATTCCGTTGCAAAATTTGCAACGACATAATTTACTATAAGTCGTTGCTATATTGCAATAATTTTTTGCAATGATATTCCGTTGCAAAATTTGCAACGACATAATTTACTATAATTCGTTGCAAAATAATTTTCATTTACAATGACAATTGCAACGACCAATCCATTGCAAATTTTACTACGATAATTGCAACGACAATTTCATAATTTATATTCAATAATAATATATTTAATTTAATTCTAACAATAAAATTCAAATATGACAATATATTTAAGGCAACATACTTAAAATAAAGATAGTTCAACATTCCAATCCAAAAAATAAAAGTATTCAATTTAAAGCATACAAATTTAAAGAGGGGGATCAAATTCATTCACAATCTTGTGGAGGTGGGTGGTCGGGGGGATATCACCGGGACTATCTTCAGATTCACTCATATCATCTTCAAGCGCAGTACCAAATTTATCGGACATGAAACTCATTATTTTCTCCATCTTTTTTTAGCGTTGCGCTCTATTTGTCGTTTCATGTTCTCGTTTTCACGAAACAACTTCGGTACCAACTCTGATTCATGGTGCTCCGGTACTGGAGTGAGATTACTTGTTCTAGTCGAGTTAGAACAAGTATAAATCCTCGCCTCCGAACCTATCCCCCAAACTCGACCCTTCTTTACTCCTCCAATTGCTTCCAACCATAGTTGTTGATCGTTAACTGATGTGCTCGAAGATGACTCCGGTAGACTTTGAGAAGCAGTATTATGATCATCACTCAGCTTTTGAAATTTTTCCTATACAATTAAGAATATTATAATTTGGAAATAAATTAAATTATTTACTTATGATTTCAATGTAATAATAAAAACTTACAATTGCATCCGCCACTCTCGGACCAGCCCAATTGCCTTCTTTTGTTTTCCAACACTTCTCCACCTGCTCAATAAGTGTCGGCGGGCGACCGAGTGATTCCTCCTAACAAATTTTCAAAAACAAAAAAACAAACAATAATCTTGAGTAAAAGAATCAGTTATTATTTAGAAAATTAAAAAAAAAATTATTTTATATCTTACCAACTTCCGTTTGTGTTTTGAAAGAAGCAGAACCACCTCGATAAATTGTAGATGCAGATGCAATGTTTGTTTGACGATTCTTCTTATTAACTTCTGAAATGGCTTTAAATTTTTCATCACCCCACTCTTTCTGCAACCCTGCCCAAACTTCATCAGACATCCAACCAGCTCTCATTTTCGTCTTCCTACATCGTGACATCGCCTCTCTGATCCATTTTCCGACCCTAAAATTATAACTCTTGCGGATTTGGGTTTGAAGCATTGGATCCCACGTGTAACATTTCTACAAAATATAATACAACAATATGATAACAACACCAAAAATAATTAATATTCACATAAACTAAGAGTTAAACATATAAATCTTACACTAAATTTTTGAAACCAAAACTCCTTAGTCTCTTGGGGAACCTTTTTGAAACAAGGCCATGGCCCTAAATAATAGCCAATAATAATATCCTTGATGACCTCTTGAACTTTCGAATCCCTACAAAGTATCGAACAAATAATTGTAAAAACAAATATAATATAATATTTTAAAATATTTTTAAAACAATCAAACATTTTAAATTTCCTTACAAGATATCCGCCGGAGTAATGACTTTAATGGAGTTGCATCGGAAGGGACATCATTAGAGGCAACTTCAGGCACTGATGCAGATGGTGGTGGTGGTGGTGGTGGTGGTGCTGATGAGGAAACTGCAGGTGATGGTGATGGAGCTACACATGTATTTCCCGTCTCAACATGAAAATGAAGTTGAGTAGGAGATGAGGAAAGTGTCTCTCTAGCTACATGTGTAGTTGGAACAAGCGGTGGGGTGGATGATGGTCTAGCCTTATGACCCCTACCTCCTCTAAATCCTCCTCACACCATGTCTACATTAGTTGAAAGTTAACAATATTAGTTTAGTTGAATTTTTAACTTGTGATATAACTAAGTTTATTTAGTTTAGGTAAAGATGTTAAGTTGAAAGTTAACAAAATTACACTTGTTTAGTTACATTTTTAACTTGGGATATAACTAAGTTTATTTAGTTTAGGTAAAGATGTTAAGTTGAAAGTTAACAAAATTACACTTGTTTAGTTACATTTTTAACTTGGGATATAACTAAGTTTATTTAGTTTAGGTAAAGATGTTAAGTTGAAAGTTAACAAAATTACACTTGTTTAGTTACATTTTTAACTTGGGATATAACTAAGTTTATTTAGTTTAGGTAAAGATGTTAGGTTGAAAGTTAACAAAATTACACTTATTTAGTTGCATTTTTAACTTGGGATATAACTAGTAAAGATGTTAAGTTGAAAGTTAACAAAATTACACTTGTTTAGTTACATTTTTAACTTGGAATATAACTAAGTTTATTTAGTTTAGGTAAAGATGTTAGGTTGAAAGTTAATAAAATTACACTTATTTAGTTGCATTTTTAACTTGGGATATAACTAAGTTTATTTTGTTTAGGTAAAGATGTTAAGTTGAAAGTTAACAAAATTACACTTGTTTAGTTACATTTTTAACTTGGGATATAACTAAGTTTATTTAGTTTAGGTAAAGATGTTAGGTTGAAAGTTAATAAAATTACACTTATTTAGTTGCATTTTTAACTTGGGATATAACTAAGTTTATTTAGTTTAGGTAAAGATGTTAAGTTGAAAGTTAACAAAATTACACTTGTTTAGTTACATTTTTAACTTGGGATATAACTAAGTTTATTTAGTTTAGGTAAAGATGTTAGGTTGAAAGTTAATAAAATTACACTTATTTAGTTGCATTTTTAACTTGGGATATAACTAAGTTTATTTAGTTTAGGTAAAGATTTATAAATCCTAATCTACAATCATAACCAACAACACTCATCCAACCTCATCAATACAATTATCATTCCCATCCACCTCAATATACAAATCACATTCTCAATATATTCTCAATATACCAACCAAATACTCAATATACTCTCAATATACCAACCAAATACTCAATATATTCTCAATATACCAATCAAATTACATTGTCATACACAATTTTATATTAAACACATACTTAATATACCTGCCAAATACTCAATATATTCTCAATATACCAACCAAATACTCAATATATTCTCAATATACCAACCAAATACTCAATATATTCTCAATATAACAACCAAATTACATTGTCATACACAATTTTATATTAAACACATACTTAATATACCAACCAAATACTCAATATATTCTCAATATACCAACCAAATACTCAATATATATTCTCAATATACGAATCAAATACTCAAAAAATGATAAATGACTATTTAAAAAAACTATTAATACCTCCTTCAGGGCAGCGGCTGTCGGCAGCAGCGGCGGTCGGCCGCGGTCAGGCGGCGGCTCAAGAGAAGAGAAGGAAAGAACAATAAGTTAACAAAAAAATTGAAAAAAAAAGTAGAAGAAAGAAAAGAGGAGAAAGAGAAGAGATGAAAGGAGGAGATACCTCAAGGTGGGCGGCGGCGGTAGGCGGGCGGCGGCGGCAAAGCTTGAAAAAGACTTTAAAAAGTGAAAAACAAAAGTAGAAGAAAGAAAAGAGGAGAAAGAGAAGAGAAGAAAGGAGGAGATACCTCAAGGCGGGCGGCGGCGGCGGCAGGCGGGCGGCGGCGGCGGCAGGCGGGCGGCGGCAGGCGGGCGGCGGCTCTAGAGCTTGAAAAAGACTTTAAAAAGTGAAAAACAAAAGTAGAAGAAAGAAAAGAGGAGAAAGAGAAGAGAAGAAAGGAAGACATACCTCAAGGCGGGCGGCGCCGGCGGCGGTGAAAGCTTTGGTGGAGCTTCATTCTTTTCAACTCTACCTTTGGTGAAAGCTTTCTTATTTCTTCTATAAGGATGTCCTGCTCTTAAAAACTGTCGATGACAATCAAAGTAACTTGCTTTTCTGCCGTATTGAAGGTGAAATGCCCGTGTATTATCCATACATATTGGACAACCCATTATCCCAGCAGTACTCCAACTAGACAACATCCCATAAGCTGGAAAGTCATTAACAGTCCACATAAGTGCCGCCCTCATCATGAAAAAATCTTTTTTAGACGCATCATACGTTTGTGCACCTACTTGCCACAATTGTATGAATTCCTCAATCAAAGGCTGCAAGTATACATCAATAAGTCATTTGGGATTAGCAGGACCAGGAATAATCAACGACAAAAACATATACTCAGATTTCATACACATCCCTGGAGGAAGGTTGTATGGTGTAACGATAACTGACCAACAAGAATATGATTTGCCATATTGTCCATGAGGGGCAAAACCATCAGCACAAAGGCCAAGATGAACATTGCGCGGTTCTGAAGCAAAATCTGGATGTGTCTCATTAAAATATTTCTACGCCTCTGCATCAGATGGATGACACATAGCCCCACTTTCTGTCTCATGAGTGGCATGCCAACTCATGTGCTCAGCTGTTGTATTGGTAGCATACAACCTCTGCAATCGGGGAGTTAACGGCAAATACCGGAGTGTAGTATATACAATTCTTTTGACCCCTGGCAGGTTTATACCTAGCTTGCTCACAAAACTTGCAGAATTCCAAATGTTTGTCTTCTTTCCAGAATAACATACAACCAGCCTTACATGCGTCAATTTTCTCAACAGGTAAACCCAACACTCTTATCAACCTTTTCATACCATAATAATCATTGGGCAACGTGTGATCTCGTGGCAACATCTCCCCTATTACTTGTAAATACTGATCATGACAACTCTGTGATACATTGTGTTCAGATTTGATGTTTACTAACCTCGCTACTGCAAATAACTGAGAGTGAGTTTCGCTCCCAGCATATAATGGTTGATCTGCAGCACGCACAACATCAAAAAAATTTTCAGACAATGCTCCTAAATTGTCAGCCTCATAATAATTAGAACTCGGACCAGCCTCGTTTGCATATGGTTGATCGCTAGGATATGTCGAATCATTGAATACATCCCCCTGTGGACGAGATACAGGACCAGCTGCATCAAACACCAACCGCTGATCCCAATTCAATTGCTCATAGTTATTCCAATTTGTCGTTTGATCTACAGAGTTGTCAGCTGAAATTGAATGCTCATAATCCATCTGTATAGGCTCACCATGAGATGTCCAATTGTAATAATCTTTCCTAAAACCTTTCCTATAAAGGTCGCATGTCACCTCCTCCGTGGATTTGTACTTATGATTTTTACATACACTACATGGACAACGAATTTTCTCCCCATCCATAAAATCATGTTGTGTTTTTGCCCAATCTATAAACTCAGCAACCCCATCTATAAATTCTTTTGTAAGATGACGATTACGGGGTACGTTCTTCTCATACATCCATTTTCTCAAATCTCTCAACATATCTTGCTCTAGAATCAATAAATATTATACATATTCATTAACATACATACATACATAAAAAATTAAAAATTCCAAGAATAAAATGAATATATATAAATAAACTAGTAAAAATTTTGTACTAACCTTAATGTAAGCCAACAAACTATCCAAATGTGTGACTCGTTGCACTAACGTGATATCATTAACGGTCTAATGCAAAGAATTATTATAAAATCGGTCGTGTGGATGGAAGGAGAGAAGAGGAAGAAGAGGATGATTATAAAATGTGTGAACTAGAATGAGAGTTTTCTTATATATATTTCGGATTTTGCAACGGATTTACAATGGATTTTGCAATGAAATGATATAACCGTTGCAAAATCCGTTGCAAAACATATAGAATTTTAAATTAGTGGGTTACAGCTGTCACAAATACATTGCAACGGACACATCCGTTGCAAAAACCGTTGCAAATTCAACGGCTCAATAATTAATGTTTACAGCTGTATGTATGGATTGCAACGACTTCAAAGGTCGTTGCAACGCCGTTGCAAAATTGTCGGCAAGTTTTGCAACGAACAAAGTTCCGTCGCTAAATCTGTTGCAAATCATAAAATTCAAATTGCAACGACATGGAGTCGTTACAAATTTCGTTGCAAATATTTTGCAACGGATTTATCTAGAATGTTCGTTGCAAAGTATGCAACGAAGGACGTCCGTTCGAAACCCGTGGTAAGTTTGCAACGGAATGTGTCGTTGCAATATTTTGCCACGACTTTTGCAACGACTTATGTTGAATGTGGGACATCTTAAAGTTGATCAAATTTTGCAACGGAATTTTGCCACGGATAGTCCGTTGCAAAATATCATTGTTAATTTGCCACGAAATTTGCAACGAAAATGTAAAAAAAAAATAGAATCCGTTGCAAAGTCGTAGCAAAGGTCGTTGCAAATTTGCAACGAATTGGTCCGTTGCAAAATGTCCGTTGCTATAGCCTTGCTTTTTTGTATTGTTTATTTTAAAGTTTAATTAGTAGTTAATTTATTTGAACTTTAATTAATAATTTATTCCAAAATATTTTTAAGCGAACACAGGCTGCAACAAGAAGAGGGTGATGAAACTAAACTTAGGTTATCTTTGACATTCAGAACACTTCAAACTCACAGGGTGAAATTATTTAAATAATACAAAATAAAAAAAAATATTAAATTAGTGTTGTTTTAAAATATTTTGAAAAATAGGCAGAGAACCCCAACTCTGACAGAATTTTTTTTTAAAAAGAAAGGTTCTGCAAAAGACGGGTCCGAGACCCCGTCTTTTGCAGACATGGTTTTTGAATCAATTGGCTGGGTTACTCCAGCCCTCATTTTAATTTTTTTTATTAATTGTTAACTAAATTTTTAAATAATAGTTATTAATACTTAATTAAATCTAGTTAATAATAATTAATTAAAAGTAAATAGTTAGTATTAATGGTTCATATTATTCATATTTAAAAATTAATAGTTAATATTATTAATATATAAAAATAAATAAATTATTTGTTAATTCAGTATGATATAATAATATTACATTCTGTACGAAAAAATAAAACATACTATAGAATTAGTGTTTATAATTTTCACTAACTTTGTAATATCAATTTCATAAACTAAATTAATATTAATTAATTTCATAATATAACTGTTAATATTAAATAATTTGATATATATTAATTACTAAAAATTTGATAATATTGTTATTAATCATAGTTTAAAAAATAAATGAGTTGATAGATATGATTGGATGAGGAAAAAAAAAGAACCTCAACAACAATGCCAGCACTATACTTATGGGGTTTGTGATCATTATTATAATTTATAATTATTTCTATTTACGTAATATTTTTTATTTTTTCGTACAGAATGTAATATTATTAGGTCAATATTAATTAATTTAATAATACAATTTTTAATAGTAATCAATTTGATATATATTAATTATTAAAACGTTGATAATACAGTTATTAATCATAGTTTAATAAATGAATGAGTTAATATAACTGATAGGTGAGGAAAAAAAAAGTATCTCGACACCAGTGCCAACGCTATACTTGTGCGACTTGTGGTCATTATTATAATTTATAATTATTTTTATTTATATCATATTTTTATTTCTCGTACAGAATGTAATATTATTAGGTCAATATTAATTAATTTAATAATATAATGATTAATTTTAATTAATTTGATATATATTGAATATTAAAAAATTAATAAGATAGTTATTAATCATAGTTTAAAAAATAAATGAGTTGATAGAACTAATATGCGAGGAAAAAAAAAACCTCGACACTACTCAACGCCATACTTATGGGGCTCATGGTCATTATTATAATTTAGGATTATTACTAATTATATAATATTTTTTATTTTTCGTACAGAATGTAATATTATTAGGTCATACTAAATTAATACATATATTTATTAATTTTTAAATATGAATAATATTAACCATAATACTAACCATTTATTTTTAATTTATTTTAATTATTAACTATATTTAATTAAATATTAATAATTATTATTTAAAACCTTAATTAACAATTAATAAATAACTAACAAAAAAAATAAAAAAA
Source organism: Sesamum alatum (assembly GCA_034509735.1). Lineage (NCBI taxonomy): Eukaryota > Viridiplantae > Streptophyta > Magnoliopsida > Lamiales > Pedaliaceae > Sesamum > Sesamum alatum. The sequence goes on from JACGWO010000003.1 coordinate 19,612,180, forward strand.
GAAAGGAAAATGAGAGGGCTGAATTGCTCCGGGTAGGGGTGGCAGGCGAGTCAAGCCGGCTCGCGAGCTTCGCGAGCCGGCTTGATTTTGAGCTCGGCTCGAGCTCGATTCGAGCCAGCTCGAGCTCAATATACATTTAACTTTCATAGTTTATAAAAAAATAAACTTAATCAATAATTTAGTAAATTGTAATACTTTTTTTTAAAATAATTACTTAATATGACACATATAAATTTATGTTAAAACTTAGTGATTCCCATGAATTAATCTAAAGATGATGACAACGACGACGATGATGATGACGATCATAATAATAATAATAATAATAATAATAATAATAATAATAATAATAATAATAATAATAATAATAATAATTATAATAATAATAATAATGAAATCAACAAGTTTAATCAACAATTTAGTAAGTTTTAATATGACACATATAAATTTTATGTTATATTTTAATATTTATTTGTAATCTCTTCTAATTTTTTAAATTAACAAATCCTAACAATGAATTTATATATATACATATTTTATACTATTATAATTTATAATAATATAATTTTATTAACATAATAATACCAATAATTAAAAAAATATATAAAAAATTATACAAATAATTACAAGCTCGAGCTCATTAGGTGAGATTCGAGCTCGAGCTCGAACTGTACGAGCTCGTTGAGCTCGAGCTCGCCAAAGATGGTCGAGCTCGATTTGTTGCCACCCCTAGCTCCGGGCCCATGCCTTTTGTAGAATTTATTTATTTATTTTAAATTTCTGCCAAACCCCAACACTGTCTACTTTTTAAAATGTTTCAATACACCACCAATTTGGTAATTTTTTTTATTTTGTATTATTTAAATAATTTTACCAACTCACAGAGGCGCCTCCGCCGTTGCTGCTCCGCCGTCATCTTGTTCGCAACAAAACTCAGGCAATAGCTTCGAAAGGACCCACTTGTATTTTCGGCGTCATCAAACACATATAATATCACAGAGCGTGGCTCATTTGTTGGGTCTGGTAATCGTGCGCGCACACACAGTGGTCGCTTGATTTCTTCTATTAATTGAAAATCACCCACGCACTGGGTCATAATAGTTAGGTTTTTTTAGTTCAGAAGAGCGCATAATATTTGATTTTGGTTCTAAAAATTGCATATGCAGTTTGGGTTTCTGAAATTGTGGCTGGTCAGAGCAAACTAACAATGGCTTAGTAGCTGGGTTGGGGAATGTTTTGATCGACTGGAAATCTGCCGGGTAAGTCTCCAATCCATTGTGACATATGTATTTTTTAGTTTCCTTTTATAATTCTAATTTTTGTTGTAGATGATTGTTTTTCTACATCAGAAATTGAAAGTCTAAAGGGCAAGAACTGTGGTTGGATTCATCACTTATGATCTAGGAGGGACTGTTGCCCTATTTCATTTTCTTTATATCCTAAGTAATGGTTCTTTTCAAACTTTCTGGCAGAATGCAGGAATATTGGAGTCCTGCGGCAGCCTCTGATTGCGACAAAAGAAAGAGACTTGCTTAAAGATAATGATGCAGATTCTGATATGGTTTTGAGAAAAAAAAAAAAAAAAAGGAGGGTAGTTGCTGGTGGAGAAGGCTGGGACAAGAAAATGAAACGAAAATGTTCTGTTGGTGCTGTATTTTCAAGATCTGTTGACGATGATGGGAATTGAAACGAATTATGCATCATAAGCTTACTATTGAATCTAGCTTGCAGTCGAGTGATTCCATCCATGTTTTCAGGTCAGTGAGTTCGTTTTGTTAGTAGGATGATATAAATTAGGATAAAGCTCTTTATTCCTTTTCTTTATTGCAAGAGGAAAGATCTTACATTTGTTGTTGGGTTGTCTTATTAACTTGAGATTGTGAATGCTTATATTCATCTCTACCCATTTTGAGAGTTACCATACCATAGAAGATAACTGGAAATTTTTTTTTTGAAAATTGCTGAACAATATAAAAATTTAAGTGGGTGTGGGAGTGAAATGATCGAAATTTGGCTCGTGTCAATTGATATAGGACTACTAACTAAACTAAGCTAAAAATAACTAGCTATTCTAGGATAACCGACAACCGTAGTGGTTATTATAGGTGCTTGCCTTTAATAAATAGTACTAGGGGTGGCAGGCGAGTCAAGCCGGCTCGCGAGCTTCGCGAGCCGGCTTGATTTTGAGCTGGAGCTCGAGCTCGAGCTCAATATACACTGTTCGTTAAGCTCGCGAGCAGCTCGAGCTCAACATACACTGTTGGTTAAGCTCGTGAGCCGCTCGCGAGCTTTTCCTTTTTTTATATTTTAATTTTTTTTATATTTTTTATTTTTAGAATTTTTATATGTTTATACATTTATACATTTAACTTTTATAGTTTATATAAAAATAAACTTAATCAATAATTTAGTAAATTATAATAATTTTTTAAAATAATTACTTAATATGACACGTAAATTTATGTTAAAACTTAGTGATTCCCATGAATTAATCTAAAGATGATGATGATGACGACGATGATGATGATGATCATAATAATAATAATAATAATAATAATAATAATAATAATGATAATAATAATAATAACAATAATAATAATAATAATAATAATAATGAAATCAACAAGTTTAATCAACAATTTAGTAAGTTTTAATATGACACATATAAATTCTATGTTATATTTTAATATTTATTTGTAATCTCTTCTAATTTTTTAAATTAACAAGCCCTAACAATTAATTTATATATATACATATTTTATACTATTAAAATTTATAATAGTATAATTTTATTAAAAAATTATACCAATAATTAAAAAATATATAAAAAATTATACAAATAATTACAAGCTCGAGCTCATTAGGTGAGATTCGAGCTCGAGCTCGAGCCATACCCTTCAAAATTTGGCTCGTGTCAATTGATACAGGACTACCAACTAAACTAAGCAAAAATAACTAGATATTCTAGGACAACCGACAACCGTAGTGGTTTAAATATTTTAATTACAAATTAATAAGTTAATTTTTGTTAATTAGTATTTTTATATTATATAATCAATGTTTTAGACTTGATTATCGTCTTAACTAAAAATGGCAATTTACCCCCTTGTGTTTGGAAAAAAGGGCAATTTACACCTGTGTTTGACAAAGTGCAAAAACCTGAATAAATGCATCACTGAACAACAAAAGCTTTCAAAAGCAAATAAATACCCTGAATTTCCAGCAGGCCAATTTACAATGCTCCACTCCCAACTTGCTTCAACCAAAACACAAATATCCATCATTTGCACCCCAGAAACAAAAATAGAAGGTGGGTGCACCCCCATGATTCCACCAAAATAAACCCAACATAATTCATGTTTACACTTTGACAAAAAACACTACAAAAATCCATATCAGGGCCTCCAAGGCCTGTTCTTTGCCTTATCCTTAATATTCTGCAACACTTGTTCAATGGTGGGCATCTTGTTCCTCTTCCTAGCTACATTTGCACTTGAAGAACCTGCAACAGGTGGTAAGTTTTTGGTTGGTTCTTGTGTTGAGGTATGTTGTCCTTGTTTCCCCAACAATGCAGTGTTCCTAGGGCCTTCATATGTCACTCTTTCCTGCAGTTGAAACCAACAAATTAGTATGCAAAAATCACAGATTTGTAGAAATTTTTTCCCAAAATTACACTGAATAATATTTTACCTTTGAGGGTTCAAATTTGTGCCTTTTGGCCTGCTTTCCCTGTCCCCTTCCTCCAGAAGATGATTCCTTCTACAAGAAGAGTAAAAAATCAACAGATCTGAAAATTATACTTCTGGAATTCTGAAAAACATAATTAACAGATCTGAAAATGTCTTACGCTGTTACTTGCTTCTTGTTGAGATTGTTCTTGATTTTGTTGAGGAATTTCTTGATTTTCTGCTGCCACTTGCTGCAAAAAAAGATAGCGTTGTCAAAATAGAACAATAATTGAAAAGCTCATTTTATTTACAATTATTTACACTTGCTGCAGGTTCCTGAGATGGTGGTGGGCCTTGAGATCCTTGAGTAGGCAATTCATCAACTGTCAGGGCCCTATAAGATGCAAAACTGAAAACAAATTAGTAACATAATATTTAAGAATTCAAAGTAAATTCATAATTACATGTACTTGCCTTGTAAAATTTTGAGTTAGGATGGGTGGGATTCTTGCATCCAATCCTGTTATGGTCAATTTCCATGCAATTACTGCAAGTATGAGTTAAACCCTTCCTAGTGGAAGGGTTTTGGATCTCATCAGGACCCCTTCTCCTCATTTTCTTGGGTCTGCCCCTTGGCTTCTTCAACTGAAGTGGCTTCAATGGTTCATAGGGGGTTTTGATGTAGTCCTTCACCCCTGAAACAACATGTATCATTTCTGCATACACCTTGAGATAGGTGTCTTTCTTGTACCAATCCTCCACAAACTCCTCCAAGTTTTGTCTCCTACTTGAGATTGCAGTACAAGCATGTGCACAAGGATAACCACAAAGTTGAAACACTCCACAAGAACAATTTTTTTATTTTTTTATTTTATCCAAATCAACAACAAACCTATCCAAAAACTTGTCAACCTCAAATTCAGCCTCTCCACACCATCTGACAAAACAGTTTGTGGCAATTGCTTGTTGCTTGTTAAGCTTCTTCAGAATGTTTGGGCATATGTTCCCTGAATATTTTTCCATACCCTATTTTTTCTGTTGAACCCTAGACATAAGTTTAGTCCTTATCCACTCTAGCATTGTGATAATTGACTTGTCTCTTGCATCCAAAATGTAGTTGTTGAAACTTTCACTCAGATTGTTTACTAAAATATCACATTTACTGTGTGTTGGAAAGAAGGACCTACACCAATGCTCATAAGGTATTTTCTTCAACCACTCAGCTGCAGTATCAATTGAAACTGATGTTTTAGGGTCCAATTCTTCAATTTTTTTCATGTCTGTTTCAAAATCGTTTTTATTGGCTGTAGATTCAGTCCTCCAAAAATATTGCTTAAGCTCTTGAGACTTAAACTTCACCTTGAAGTTTTGGTACATGTGTCTCAAACAGTACCTATGTTCACTCTCAGGCACCAATTCTTTCAATGCTTCAATCAACCCTTTCTGTCTATCTGAAATGAAACTCCATTTTGCAGTTCTCATTCCCCCTATGTTATCTAGCAACTCCTCTAAAAACCATTGCCATGTCTGTCTATTTTCAACAGGTACAACAGCAATGGCTATGGGAACCATATTGTCATTCCCATCCCTCCTAATAGCCACCAATAACTGCCCTTTATAGCATGTTTTTGAAAAACAGCCATCCAGGCCAATGATTGGCCTACAACCAGACAGGAAAGCAACTTTCATTGCAAACAAACTGAAGTATAATTTTTCAAAGACAGGAGGATTTGAGCCATCAACCTTTTTTAACAACAGTTTGGACCCAGGATTATGTTTCCTAACTGTTTCAAAGTAGTCCCACAATTTTTCAAACTGGTGTGAATCTGCCCCCCTTATTGCCTCAAGTGCAGCCCTTTTTGCCCTTATTACTTTCCATCTAGTGACTTCCACATTTCACTTTCTTAAGATTGTATTCTTCAATTGAGATATTGGAATGTTTGGCTTATCCCTGACCATATTTTCCAATCTTTTTGCCAAATAAGAAGACTTTGCAAGACTGTTGTCATAAGTCCTTGCACAAGTGTGTTCACCCTTTATTGTTTTGATTTGAAAAGTAGGACCTTTCATGATGGGTGATGCATGGATTCTCCATTGACACCCATCATGTTTGCACTTTGCAGTGATCCTACGATTTTCATTCTTTAAAAACTCAATGTCATACCCCTATCTTACACACTAATCTCTTAAAACCTCCCTATACTGCTGAGCATTTTCAAAAGTTAACCCAACCACCAATTCTAGATTCTTCAAACTTGTATTTTCTTTAAAAACAAGATGTTTTGGGTTCGCCTCTTCATCATTTTCATCATCAGACACATGCAGACAATGTTTTCAAACCCGGACCGGACCGGCCGGTTCGACCGGTCCGACCGGGAACCGGACCTGTGTCCGGTCCGGATAATGGTGGAAGAACCGGGAAGGTCAAACCCGGAGCAGACCGGTCAAAACCCGGAAAAACCGGTAAAAACCGGCCAAAAAACTGGAACCATCAACCCGGTTTTGGTTAAAAAAGAAAAAAGAAAAACAGAAATGGGGCGAGGGCCTTCTCTCCAGCGACTGCGGCGGAGGCGTCTTCTCCAGCGACGGTGACGGCGGAATCGTCGGCTTCACCAGCGGCACAACAAAATAATTTTTTTTCTATCCCTCTCTCTCTTGTGCTCTCTCTCACATTCTCTATCTATCATTTTAATGGTGGTTTAAAATGAGGAAGAAGAAGAGTCAAAAAGAGAAGAAAGAGAACATGCATTTATGGGAACTTGAACCTAGCATATTTTCTTAATTTAATTCATTTATTATTGTTATTTTCTTTATTTGATTCATTTATTATTGTTATTTTCTTAATTTGATTCCTTTATTGTTGTTATTTACTTAATTTGATTTCTTTATGGTTGTTAATTAATTTGATTAATTATTATGAATAGTTAAATTTGTCAATTTTTAATTTTAATTTCTATTAATTTTTTATAGTTAATTTTCAATCAAGTTGGGTGTTATTTTTTAATAGAGTTGAATTTTAAATTATCAATTTTATAAATTATGAAAAATAAATTTTAATATTTTATATATTATTGTTATTAACTGTATTCATTTTATAAATTGTTGTTTACTTTGTGTGGTTTTTTTATTAAATATTGTTGTTGTTGATTGAATGGAATTTATTTGAAATTTTTCAAAGTTTCTTATTTGAATATTTTTTTCCTTTTAAACTAATCAATCAGTATATAAGGTATTGATATGTTATATATACATACATGTATATAGTATGGTCCGGGCCATCCGATTTTTTCAATCCGGTCCGACCGGTTGAACCAGTGACCCAGTGACCCAGTAACTTGACCGGTTCGATCCCCGGTTCGGTTCTGAAAACATTGCATGCAGACCCTCAATGTCTGACTTATCCCCAGGATCACTATACCACTCTGCCTCTCCAATTATGTCAGCTGTTTCAGTATTCTTTTTCTTCAATTTTCTCTGTTTCTTTACAATTTTCTTCAATTTCTTCATCAAATGCTTTTTGCTGGGATTCTTACTCATGAATATGTCATCATCAGTAGAATCTTCAAGGTCTTCTAAACAAAAACTAGGGGCCTCATCACTATCATCAAATGTATCAGCAGGTTGGACATAATCAAAGTCAGAGGAGTCATCAAACTCTGACTCTGATATGTTAGCTGAATTTTGATTTTGGGTAATTTTTCTCTTACCCTTGTTCAGTCCCTTAACCCCACTTACACCTTCTTTCTCAACCCCTGCCCCAACCCTTTCTTCAGTTACACTTGCAACACCCTAAACCCCTTCCTGAACACCTTCCTCAACCCCTTCAGCTGCAGCACCCTCAGCCCCTTCTTCAGCTACACTTGCATCACCCCTAACCCCTTCTTCAGCTACACTTGCATCACCCCTAACCCCTTCTTCAGCTACACTTGCAGCATCCTTAACCCCTCCCTCAACCCCTTATTCAGTTACACCTGCAACACCCTCAACCCCTGTCCCAACACCTTCTTCATCAACCCTTTCTCCCTCAAATTCCCCAATATCATCAAAGTTTATCCCTTCTAACAGTCCAATGATTTCCTCATCATTTTTAGTTATGATTTCATTCCCCTCACTATCTAACACTAGCATAGGCTCCCTTTCTTCCTCAACCACATAAATTTCAACAGGAATGTCCAACCATTTGTATGCATTTTGTAAATTAACACAACAAAGGTCTGGACATTCACTATTTATCATCCTCAGACCCATATCAAACCCCATCCCTAGCCTTTTGTAATAAAATCTTATGCAATTACTTCTTCCCCCACATTGTCCATACATTCCCCCCAGTTCAAGCAGTCCTAAATAATCAAGATCAACATCCTCAAATACATGTTTTCTACCCCCTATGTATTTATGAGTAGGAGTAGACACAAAGTGTCCACCCCACCAAAACTCAATGGTATCAGTTTCAAAGTTCTGCATATAAGTAGAAGAAATAAAACAGAAAAGAAAAAAACCCTATATTAGAGTCTTTAAATAGAGGGACCACAAAGCAATAAACATTAAACAATTGGGGGACCACAAAGCATAAACAATAAACAACGCATATACAATAAACAAAGCATAAACAATACACCGAATAAAGTATGTTACAGAGCAGACATAGCCAATCTTTAACAAAAACTTACAGATCACAATAAGAATTTTTTTTTACATTTCTTGCTATAATTAGCATACATAACAGAAGAAGACATACATATACATAATTCATTGTATGAAAACCATACAAATCAGCACAAATCGAAAAGCCTAAAAAAAGGCAAAAAGGGGATCTTTGTTACTAACCGTCATTTTTCACAATACTTAGCAATGACGTCTTCTGCAGTGTAGAACAAACTTGCAAAACAAAAAAAGTACGAGAAAAATGAGAAATGTAGCAGATCTGAAAAAATCGAACCCAAAAAAAAAAAATCAACAAGAACATTACTTACCGATTTCAGGCGAGCACTGTCTTCGCCTATTTCACAACATTCTCCAGGATCCAGACGGTTTAAAAATTTCTTTTTCCTCTGAAATCGCCTCTTTGAAACCCACTGTCCTTTTTTCCTTCAATCCCTACCTACTTCAACAACTACACAGTTTTCCCTCTCTAGTTTAAGAGAAAATTCACAAGGATTTTGGCTAAGATTCACACAAAATTTTCAATTTTTTCCAATGTTACGCTGGATTTCTACAGAACTAGGGTTTTTTCTCTCAAAAAAATCCCTCCACCCTATCTCTCTAATGTCAATCGTGTTGAAGTCAACGATTTGGGGGTCAAATATAAAGGGGGGTATTTCTGTCTTTTTGCCCCTAAACAGGCGTTCAAATTGTATAGGTAGCCAGTGTGCAACATTTTTAAACTTACAAGGGGGTAAACTGCTCTTTTATTTAACACAGGGGGTAAATTGCTATTCACCCATTTTTAATCATATATTGGTTTTTTTTTTAAAAAAATTTGTGTCGCATTTATCTGATCATACGCACGCAAGTACTGTCTTGTGTGTCATAGTGGGTAATTTTGTAAAAAAATAAGTATATTGAGATTATTTTAGTCAAACGCACAATTTGTGAACTCAAGTTGGTTACTCTACAGGCCTCAGCCATGATAAATAGTATTGAGATACACTGTTAACCTATTAAACGCGCAATACAGTCAATTATTAAGAAGGAATATCCTTTACCAGGAAAAGCCCTGTTCCACTGGTGGAGCTCCGGCCGCGGACAACTGCCTCAACTGGTGGTGGGCCGTTTTACGTCCTGTTAAGAAAATAAGAATCTCAAGTTTGATAGTACACGCATTGATTGACTTTCAAAATCTCATATACAGGAGCCCTAATGCTAATTGCAACCTGAATCAAGAGAAGAAGAGTAGCAACAGACACCAACAGTTCGAGTTTTGTGAGGTTTGTAGATTAAACCATTACCAGGGCTGCGGCCACAATCCATGATCCTTGGTTCCAATCTAAGCTCTCTGATGTTAAATTCTACCTCAAAACTTCGATGCTTCTCTGCCCTGAGCACACGCACCAAAATTGCCTTTGGTGTCCGTTTAATTGAGATATTCTCGAGCTCGACAGTCGCTTCGCTTGGTCAGTAACTTATAAATTTTGTTTACTTCATTGTTTTGAATATCAGAAATTGATACAGGTCTTGTTGTTCCTGTTTCTTTGTTATATTTTTGAGGTCCTCAGAGGCAATGTCGTCGAGCATTTTTTAATCAAATTCCGATTTGGCCCTTAGGCATGATATTTATCTTTCATTACAGTTAAATCAATAACAAAGAGTGATTTTATTTACTCATAACGCAAAGGCAAACAATTGTTTTTCTTTCTTTCTTTTTTGTTTAATATTTGATGGAATTCACTTTTTATATATGTAAATTGCTCCCTGTGATAATGTTTGATATGTCTTTTTCCCCCATTTGATATGGTTTAAGGTGTATTGTTATATATTTTTATCGGTGTCAACATTTACATTTTAAATGACATTTAAATTTGACACATATTCGCGCCTTCTCATGACCAACAATGTTGTCAATGGATCTATGTATTGTGTGGCTAAATATCTGGAGTATGATGTGTTTCTTTTTTCATGCTCTAAGATCTTTACTCTGCATATTGGCCGAGCTTGGGGACTTTAACCAGTTGTTGCACACACTTCAAACATCAAGTTGGTGAGTTTATGTCCGGGCTATTTAATAAGGACAAAACAGGAAAAGAAAATCGTAGTCCCACATGTGTGGATCAACTGGACTTTGTACAAATCCATAATTTCATAGGATTGGATTCTGGGCCTCTGACATTATCATGTATTGAACCAAATATAGGATTAGACTTGATTGGTAAGCCAATCAAATTCAAGCCTAATGCTTCAAAGCAAACAGGGCCTAGTAGTATAAATGCCTCCTTTAAGTATGATGTAAGCTCTCAGAACTCAACCGAAGTTCGTTTCTCAACTGTAGCTACAGTTGCATCCACTTCAATACTATATGACCATGTTTGCTTGGATTGTGGGCGATGTGATTCACAATCAAGCTCACTCAACTGATTGGTTAGAAAGATTGTTATAAAAGTGAGGCCCCATATTTAATCCGCTATCCTAGGTGATTGTGTATCCAATTTGTGGCTTGTGATCCATAATCCATGGTTGATGGTCCAGATGGATTGTGAAATTAAAATAACCCCTGTGCCCTGTCCTTTATAGTTTCACATTGAAAATAATGAGTTACTTTGTCCTTTTGTTATACAATTCCATTTTCAAACACCGAACCAAACACATGATTATCATGTGCAGAAGGGAATCCAGACATTTCAAAGCAACAACCAAACAGAAAATAGTGGATCATGGATGTATATTATTGGATAATGAATCATTTAGTTTATACGATGACCTTTATATCAGTGAATTCATAGTTCATCAAAATTACCCAACCCAAATTGCAGAAATTAAATAAAAGCAGAAAATGGAAGATTCTCTTTGATGTTCAAATGTCTTTGGTGGCACTAAGAGTTCCCTGATGTAATTATAATATAAAAATTGTTTCCATATTTATGGTATTACGTTGTTCAGGTATGCCACTGCATTGGCCGGGGCTCTGGACTGCACAACCATGGCAATTTCAATCTAATTGGGTGTTCTCAACTCTACAAATTAGGTTGTCTCAAGGACCTCAAGAACTCCGTTCTGCTCACAAAAAGATCACAGAATTAATTCGAGGTGGACAACTCGAAGATGCGAGAGCATTGTTTGATACATTGTCCCAGAGGAACACCGTCACTTGGAATTCAATGCTTAGTGGGTACGTTCAACATCGCCAGATTGCAAAAGCCCGGAGATTTTTCGATGAAATTCCTGAGAAGGATGTGGTGTCGTGGAATTTAATGATTTCAGGTTATGTGTCTTGCCGTGGGAGGAGGTATGTAGAGGAGGGTAGGTACCTGTTTGATAAGATGCCTGAAAGGACTTTTGTTTCTTGGAACACTATGATTAGTGGTTACGCCAAGAATGGAAGGATGGAAGATGCTTTGAGGCTGTTCTATAGTATGCCAGAGAAGAATGTGGTTTCTTGGAATGCAATGATAACAGGTTTCCTGAAAAATGGTGATGTTAAGAGAGCTTCAGAGCTTTTTAAAAGAATGCCGAGACGAGATGCAGCATCTCTAAGTGCCCTCGTGTCTGGCTTGATTCAGAATGATGATTTGGATGAAGCTGAAAAGGTCTTATTTGAATATGGCAAAATGGGCAACACGAAAGAGGACTTAATTCATGCTTATAATACTTTGATTACTGGGTATGGTCAGAAGGGAAGGGTTGGAGATGCTCGGCGCCTTTTCGATCAGATACCTGTGTGCAGTGATAGTGGAAGTGGGGGAAGCACGAGGTTTAAAAGAAATGTGGTCACATGGAATTCAATGATTATGTCCTATGTGAAAGCTGGGGATATGGCATCTGCAAGGGAGCTGTTTAATCAGACGGAGGTCCGAGACACTATTTCTTGGAATACAATGATTAGTGGCTATGCTCATGTGTCAGATATGGAAGCAGCTACTGAACTCTTCTCTAAAATGGGAATTCTGGATGCCTTATCATGGAATTCAATAGTCTTTGGGTTTGCACAGGCAGGAAAGATGGAACTTGCACTTGAGTATTTTGAAAGAATGCCTCTGAGGAATCAGGTTTCATGGAATACTATAATAGCTGGATATGAAAAAAATGCAGGTTATAAAGAAGTAGTCAAACTTTTTGTTCAAATGCAGGCGGAAGGAGAGAAGCCAGACCGACATACTCTGTCTTCACTTCTTAGCATTTGTGCTGAATCTGTTGCTCAGCACCTGGGCATGCAAATTCATCAATTGGTCACCAAACTAGTTATACCCGATATACCTTTAAGTAATTCTCTCATAACCATGTATGCAAGATGTGGGGCAATATCTGAAGCAAAGACTGTCTTCAATGAGATGAAGCTTCAAAAGGATGTAATCTCTTGGAATGCCATGATAGGAGGATATGCATCTCATGGTTTTGGAGAGGCCTAAGAACTTTTTGAATCAATGAAGTGGTCTGAAGTGACACCAACTTATATCACATTCATATTAGTTTTGAGTGCTTGTGCTCATGGTGGTCTAGTGGAAGAAGGCAGGTCATATTTTAGATCCATGATTTCTGATTTTGGGATTGAACCAAGAGCTGAACATTTTGCCTCCCTTGTGATGTTGTTGGTAGATATGGACAGGTTGAGGAGGCCATGGATATTATCAGTCGGATGCCAATTGAGCCAGACAAGGCTGTCTGGGGGGGCATTACTGGGTGCCTGTAGAGTTCACCACAACGTGGAGTTGGCGAAAGTTGCAGCTGACGCATTAATGAGGTTTGAGCCAAAGAGCTCGGGCCCTTATGTCTTGCTTTACAATATGTATGCTAATGCTGGCAGATGGAATGATGCGGACGAAATCAGGATGATTATGGAGAATAACAACATTAAAAAGGAGCGAGGTTATAGCAGGGTAGATTCCACGTCCTCGTAATGTTTGTGCTGCTTTTGGAAACTGAGTCTAAGAACCAGATGATTCAAATATTCACATCCTCGCAGTTATACATTTATGGCCCTCAAGAGTGTTTTATTGGTTTCTAGCTGGTGTTCTGAACTGGAGGTAGATACTTGATTCCACCAAGGGCGGGCTTTCAAGATGCCTTATGAGGTAATTGATTTATGATAGTCAACTCCATGAGTTAATGCTAATGCACATGGCTAAAACTCATCAATTTTCTTATATGTTTAATTTATTATAACGTATATAGTAGGATTGTAGTTCTCATTAGAATCATATCCTTCTACTCGTGCATATTTCGCGTGAAACATGATTCTTGACGGGCAATTAACTTGAAAGTAGATTGAGTTTGAGATTGAGAGCCATATCTTTTGTTGCAGTTAGAAACTCCTCATCGTTGACAGTCTGTTAACGTGCTGGGTCACCTCATGTGGAGCTCACAATGAGAGATCAGGTATGCTGATTTCGTAATATTGGTCCGTTAGGGCACATCATGCCCTCACCATCTGAACCTTTTCGTTCCTATAATTCTATGAATTAAATGGCATCTGTTTGCAGATTTCAGGCAGAGGTCTTCCAACAGGATGAAGGATCACCTAATCCCCCTCTGAGGCCAACGGTTTTGTTTGGAAAAGGTTGGCACAGCAGCAAGCTAAAAAGCTCAAACAGGAGGAAGGTTCACTCTTTATCCAGCATGAACTCTCTCTCCAGTACTCTTGAAAATGTTGTGTTTGCTTTCGTGTTTCAAGAAACAATTTTGTGACGTATGGAGGCGTGGTTCCATGAATTTTGTAAATATAAATATTTATAAGAAAATTATGAAATTTTGTAATCTGAATATTTATATCTCTAAGTTATTTACAGTTCAATTCTCAATTTTTAAAAAAAATAAATGAAAAACATAATATTAATATCCATAACTACCTAGATTAATTTTGCAATATGACAACTTATTCTCAAGAATGTTATAAAAATAAAGATCGATACGAAAATTATGAAACATATCTTTGGAAAAATGCATATATTGAGCTTCTTAAATATTTTCAAAAATTAAATAAGAACAGTAGTATTGCCATAATTTGAAACACTGTTCAATCCTAATTGATATATTCTTGAGCTCGACAGCCACTTCACTTGGTCATTTACTTAATAAATTTTGTATAGTTCACTGTTTTGACTATCAGAAATTGATATAATTGTTGTTGTTCCTGCTACTTTCTTTTGTTATATTTTGAGGTCCTCAGCGGCAGTGCCATCTACATGTTTCGCATTTTCTAAGGCGGATTACGCCAAGGTAACAACAACTTCATAATGTTGTCTGTATACAGTACAATACTTCGCTTGTGCATATATTGCTAACATATAGAATTCTGCTTTATGTCTGGAGTTTAACACAGATTATTAAAAGTTATAATCTTAGGATATTGCGCAACATGAAATAGTAACACAAAACACAACATCTCTAATTTGGATCTTATCTATTATAGATCTAAGGTCGATATTTTGAACAATATATATCGTGGGTGCCTGATTGGATCGATCAACTAGTGCATCGAAGGGCCACTCTAATTTGTGTGTTTCAATGCGAAGGCTCTGATACCATTTTCAAAATTCATATTGCGAAACATCATGATTCTCGTGGTGAAGGGAATCACTCTTATTGAAAATACTTTCATATATATAGATATATATATATAATATTAACTATTAGTAAACGTCTTATTCAAGTATGTTGGGCAGAAAAAAGAAATTAAAATTAAGTCGGTCATGTCGGATCCACATATCAAACTAAGAGATTGTAGAATTTTTAGTGAAAATTGTAAGTTATATGTACGATTCTTTTTTTTTTTAAATTATTGTCCTTAATTATCATTTCAATTTCGAGATGACTAAAAATGTCTCTGCCTCTAGTTATATAGAATGAAAATTATAATTTTCTCATATTTAGTAAATCTTTGTACTTTTATAAATGTGGAGTTAATTAGCAAGTAAAATTTTCGTTGATAACTCACATTATTTAATACAAGAACTTTACTTACTAATACATTTTTTTTTTAAGTGAAAGGGATGAATTATTATTAGTTGAAGTAAATTAATTACAATCAGTTATGTCGAATACCAATATCTAATAGAGATAATTACAACAATTATACCATGATCAACAATATCACATAAATTAAATCAAAACAACACCTTACTACTACAATATACAAGCAATATTCACTACGTAGTAGACAACATCCCACAAATTGTTTAAACTATATATTAAATAGTGTAGATTAACAACGAAAGTAAAACCACAAATTGTTTAAACTATATATTAAATAGTGTAGATTAACAACGAAAATTTTACTTGCTAATTAATTCGACGACAATTTTACCATCAAATTATTTCGTAGCTATTAAGTTATTTTATCGTAGTGTTCGAGACTCCGTACACTGGAGGCATTGATTTTTTCTTAAGAAAAAACTAAAATATATTATAAATAAAAATAAAAATACAAACAAACACATTTTCAAAATAAAACAAGAGTAACTTAAGAATATTATCACCACAACAAAAAAAATTAGAGCTAATTACACTTAGACCTCCTCTAAAGATGGAAAATTACACTTTCCCTAAAAAGAATTTAAAATTACACTTATACCCCCTTCCGAAAAATCACCGTTTACACTTAACCCCTTTTAGATAGAGTTTAGACGAAAAATACTGACATCAACAACAGAAAAATATATAATTTTTTTATTTTTTCCATTATTTAACATTTTCATATATATTGTTATAGTTATAAGAGAATACATGTTATAGATATATATATTGCATACAATGGGGTTAATATTATTGCAAGTTTTACTATAAGTATCAAATTTATTACATGAGAATATTAAATGAAAGGTAAAATAGAAAATTTATGTAATTTTTTTTGTCGACGTCATCATTTTTCGTTCAAACTTTAACAAAAAAAGGTCATATATAAACGATGAACTTTCAGAAGGAGTGCAAGTGTAATTTCAAAATCTATTTTAAGAAAGGTATAATTTTGTATTTTAAGATGGAGTGCAAGTGTAATTAACCCAAAAAAATTAATATAATAATGCTACAAATTATCGTTTGTAAATGAAATATATATTAGTATAAATGGATTGTTTTAAAGTGAGATAAGGTAAGGGAAAGAAGACACTGAAAGAGCGCCGGCGAAAGTGAAGTACAGCACACGTGAATATGGTGACACAAACTCCCTAAACTGCGCCCTCTGTTAAAAAGCGATGGGATGACGTCTTAACGCCGTTTACCCGTTTTACTGATAAGGAAAATAGAAGAACTCATAAATTAACTACCAATACGGAAATTATTGCATGAATCAGGTTTGATCAAATCAAACCAATCATAGAGTACATGTGATATACTTGTCATGTGATTGGTCACTTTTCCTTAACTGTATATCAATCACACGACAAGTGTATTGCACTTGCCATAAGATCACTACAAATTTGACTGAATTAGGTTCGGGCTAAAATTTCGTCTACCAATAAAGTGACATTGTTAAAATAATAAGGTGGGGGCTGTCTTCTTGTGTTCTTTAATCGCCTAATTTATAATTAATTTTTATATTTTACTCTGTGTATTATATATTTTTGTTCGAAAATGATAAATGATAAATTTAATTCATAAATTTCTTTCATCACATGAAATTGTAACAAGTGACTAATGAATATATATATATATATATTTTATATGCATGCTGGGATGGCGTGTCACGAAGTTTAGTATATCTATACTATTATATAAAGCAAATCCTGTTTTTACTAATAAATGGCGGTAACTTACACCGCAACACTAAATTTTAAAATTATCAAAAATATCCTTATGTATCTATCTCTATGCTAATATAAAAAGAAAAGACCTTGCTAACTCACAAATGAAGGTTAATGACACCGCAACACTAGTGTTTTTGTTATGACGATAATACCCTTAAGATAGTTTTCTTTCTTTTCTTTCTTTTTTTTAAATGCATCATGTTGGTTTATTTATATAATTTTTTTATTTATAATAAATTTAAAACGTGCAATATTATTTTATATACACGCAGGGACAGCGTGTCACAACGGCTAGTATAAAATAAAATGAATGAGACCAAAAGGTAATTGTGGCATGATGAACGGGGAAGTTAAATATAATTAATTTATTTATGTTCTTACAAAAAAGGACAGATCAAAATTAATTTAGATACGAAAAGAACCCTCTCCAATAATATATAGTATATAGATAAAATACCTTATATAGAGAAGATTTTTTTTTTTTTTTTTAAATTTTCGTCCACGGAAATGTCAAGGGAGAGCGTGCATCCTTTGATGTCTCACATTTTTTTTTGTCTATTTATTATTATTTTTAACATCATTTATTATTTTTATTTTTATTTTTTTCCTCTGTATAACCATAATAATCAAGTTGTCAGTTTTTTTCAACTTTCATTAACTTTGACTTCTTATAGCTTCCTTATTATTTTTATTTATTTTTAATATTTGTAAAATCTTTAATTACTATATAGTTTTTAGAATAAAAATTAATATTTAATTTTTTTATTTAATTATGCAAATGGTGGACAAGAGATTCGAATCCACGACTTCTTATCTGGTCTAATTCTGAAATCATATTAAACAATAACCTCAAAAAAAAATTTAAGCTGTTTTAGAGAAAAATGATTTAATTTTAATATATTACTTAATAATATGGTCTGTTGAAATAAATTATTTACAACTAGCAATCATAACATTAATTCACAGAAAATTGAATAGGTCAAAGTCAGAGCAAATAGCAAGAAAAAATAGTCGTAAAAATGTAAAAGAAGTACCAATAATTAGTCATATTTTTTTTTAGGTGAAAGCGATAAATTATTATTTATTTTTTAATAAATCGATTATAAACCATTCATATCAAATATCTTATATCTAATAATTTAACAACAACTATAACGATTTATAATCACCTATTATAAAGTAAAACTACGTCTACTATTAAGTAAAACAACATCTCACGTATTGACAGAATTCGAATCCATGACCTTTTGGAATCATGGGGTATCAGTTTTGCCAATTGAACAAGACCTCATTAACAATAATTAGTCATTTGGAGACAAGCACATACTCAATCTTATTTATTTATTTTTTCCCTTTTGTGTGTGTCCGCTTGCAATTTCATGTGGACAAAACGATAAACCCTACTAAAATGAAATATTTTCTGCTTTTTTATAAGATTCATATCATTCAATACATCTAAATTCGAGTAGTAAAATTGAGGCATCAAAATCAAAAAATTATAGATTCGAATCCCATAAATATCGATATATAATTTATTTTTATAATAGTTTCTTATTTATTTGTTTCCTTTGAATCTGTTTATTTGAAAATATCGAAATATTTTCTGTTTGAATAGCCATGTCTCATGCATTTATATTAATAGAAAAAAAAATCCAATTCTTCAAAAAGATTAATAGTAGTGGGCTATATGTATCTACCTCAATGGCCAGTTATTTAATTAGCAAAGATAATATATATTAGTGGGTGTATGATGTGGAAAAAACATAAAAAAGTATATATGTAAACCCTCCTCCTCCCATACCTTTTATGCCAAATAATATTGGTGGGAGATAATGGGCACATGGTGGCATGTGATGGGGGATATGGGATACTTTTATCATTTTTTCCCTTTTTATTTGGGGTCATTATCAATAATCAGATATTTAATTTGGTGATGTTGTCCATGTGAATTTGTACCCACACCAATTATAATGGATAAAATATTTTTTTGGTCTTGTAGGACTAAGATATTATTTATTTTGGTACCACAACTTAATTAGGTAGGTGGTTGTTTTAGTCCCACAAAATACGATTTTCAGCTTTTTGATCCTCAAATATCACATTTTTCAGTTCTTTTGGTCCCAAAATGTCATGTCCCATGTGCAAGGCACATGACATTTTGGGACAAAAAAAACTGAAAAACGTATTTTATGGGACTAAAACAACCACCTACCTAAGTTGTGGTACCAAAATAAATAATATTGTCCTAGTGTTACGGGATCAAAAAAGTATTTTACCCCAATTGTGACTGTTAAATCACACATAATATCATATCATGTGTTAATTTGACAATTTACAATTCGTGTGAATACAAATTTACATGAAGGACATCAAATTTTTCCGTGATCTCTTTACTTCAAATTTTATGGGATGTGATGAGATTGCATGGTGGCATGTGATAGGGGATATGGGATGTTTTTATCACTTTTCCCCTTTTTTATTTAGGGTCATTATCAGATAGATCTATGGGCTTAGTGATGCTGTCTATATAAGTTTGTAACTACATCTGTTATGACTGTCAGATATACATGATATTATATCATGCATTAACTTAACAATTTACAACTCGTGTGAATATAAATTTACATAAAGAACATCAAAATTAAATTTCCCGATATCTCTTCAATTCAAATTTTAATTTCTTTGTTATATACTATTATTAAAGACTTTTGTGGGAATCTAAAAAAAATCTTTTTTCTTTTATTTAATTTTCTATTTTGGTTCTTCATTTTATGTTTCTTTCATTCAGGGGGTTAGCAATTTTTTTGTGTATCTTCCAATACTTTGGGGCATTTTATTCTAATTGATCCGAAAATACAAAATCAATAAATCAATTAATATTCAGAAAATTTTGATAATTATAGTGTGAAATCATGAAGCAAATAAGCTTTTTTTTTTTCCCTTCTTCTTTGAGGCTATATATTAATAAAATAAATAAATAAATAAAATTTGAAATAAAAAATTCAATCCACCCTAAAAAAACACTTGAACATGAATAATTTGTACTCCATATAACCCTAAGAGGTCTGTCTGGCTAAAGAGTATATATACTAACAGATTCGTATGTAGAATAAGTGTACAATTAATTAACTAATATTAAAAGTAATTATCAAACCCTAATAATCCCAATTTCTTAAGTCAACACCAAATACCAAGAAAAATTCTTTACGAATCTTCTGCTCTGATGTAGATGGTGGAGAAATGGACAAGCCATGCATTAATACTTAATGCACTAAAAAAAATTAAATTATTCCCAACAATATAAACAATCACGGCTTAAAAACCATGATAAATCAATATTATCCACCACAGTAAATAAAATCGATATACAAACTTAAGTTTTGACCAATAGTCAATTAACATTTGATATGATGTTCAATTGTGGTTAATATTTTGACTTCGCTTGTAGAAACAACGATTAATAGCCGCTGCACAATTATAGTTAATTAGTATTTGCAATACTTTTTTACTTTTAACCATAGTAATTAACAATAACAAAAGATAATATTTCTTTCGGTGATCGAGGATGCTAAGTATACTTTGCACACCCTATATATACATACATATATACGTATATGTGTTTCTACAAATTGAATTAGGGTTAAATGCAATTTCCACCCTGTATCTCTTGTATTTTAGTATTTTAGTTCTTATCTTTCTAGAGTAGCCAATAGTATCTGTAACTTTTTAATGTTTTGCAATTTCGGGTCCTTTAATCGAGTTTGCAAATATTTTCGGAAAAAAAAAAAGTGCATCACACGTGTGGGGCTTTTGTTCCAATCAATCAATTTAATAGACCAAAATTGCAAAAAATTAAAAAAAAATTACAAAACCTATTTACCATCCCAAAATGATAAAGAATTAAGACGCCAAATGCAAAAGATACAGAACAAAGATTTGATTCCATGCTGGCAGAAATTGACGAATGGTGACAAAAGTCCCAAATTTGAAAAAGCATGCACAAACACATGCTTTTTTCCGACAATATTTATAATCAAAATCACAAAAAATTAAAAATTTACGAAATTTATTTACTACTCTAAAAAGATAAAAGATTAAAATATCAGAATAAATTATGTAATGTACCCCACAGGCACTTACAAGTAAAGGGGTTAACATGTGGGCAAAAAATTGGCCTTGTTTGTGATGTGAACCCTACTTTGTTTCCTCTCTTCTTCTTCTTCTTCTATAAAGCTGCTATAATTTCTCATACACTACACACATACATAATAGTGCTCCATCACACTACCTTTTCATATTCATTTTCTTCCTCCTTTTTAATTAATTAATTCATCTTTACTACGTACTGATCATCACTGTGCATGATCGATCAAGTCCATTCATGCTTTTCCACAGCTTTCTTGAACTTCCTTCTGCTTCAATTCTTGATCCATTTCACCAATGTGGGTCGGATCCATTTTCACCTGATCACTAACATCGGAGCTTATAACTAAGTTCAAGAAAGCTGTGGGAGAACATGATGTTTCTGGGCTTTTTCTCCATCGCTGGCTGGCGGCCGAAAATTTCCCTGTAGGGTTCAAATGCAGCTACTTTTTACTTTTATTCCATGGTAAATTCTGATATTTATCTGCATAATTTAACTCAATATGTGTTCTTCATTGCAAGTCACGGTGAATTATCTGATCATATCAAGGTAAATCATCCCAACCCTTGTTAAATTTTTATTTTACTATTTTAGCCAGGAAAATTGGAGGTAAGATGTTGAGAATTTGCTATTTTATATGATTTTCAGAACTTTGGGATTGGAGCGGTGAAAACTCAGAGGTTTTGCAGAGAAGATTCTGTATCTCTGCCCTTGTTTCCCTTTTTGTCATCAATAATTCATCATACTTCATCTTGTTTGCCCTTTTGTTTTTGCCTCCCTCTCATCTCATACATTTCTGTGGAAACTGGTGATCAGATCTTGTCACCTATTGCGACCAAAATATATATAAATAATTTGGTCAAATTGTAATTTTAGTCGGGCAGTGGTGACCGTCGTCATCCTGTAAGTAACACACTAGTATAATTTTGTGGCAGTTTCCCTTCGACAGGAAAAAAAAAAAACAGGAAATTTGCTTGAGCAATTGAGGATTTTAGAAAAATTGGGAGTTTTTTGCCGATTGAACGCTAATTCTGAACGTGACAGCTTTCATGGCATTAGGCATAATGTTGTGGACGGAAATTAATTAACACCCCTTTTGCATTTTTTGTCATACATACAATAGAATGAACAATAATTAGTGATTATATGCAAATTGTTCAAAAAACTTCCCTTTAAAACGTATAGATCTAATGTCATGTGAGATGACACGTTCAGAATTGACGTCCAATTGGTAAGAAATTTCAATTCTCCGAAAAGTCCGAATTGCTCCTGCTTATAAGATGACGGTTGCCACCCCTAACATACAAAAATTATAATTTTGCCAATATATAAATTGAAGTTACTTTTTTTTTAAGCACAAATAGGTACCGGAAAGATATAGGCTTAATTGCATTTTTAGTCCTATAATTATAAAAAGGGAAAAAACTTTTTTTAGTACACTAACTTGGCTCTCGTTCAATTTTAGTACACTAACTTTGGTAATTATCACATTTTATACATTATGTTGCAATTTTGCTTCAATTAAGTCCAATTGAGGGTTTTTGTTCCAATTTTCCGGTCAATTGACCGGAATTTGCTGACGTGTCCGGCGAAATTAACCACGTCAGCACATGACGTGGCAGGCGGCTGACGTGGCGGGATGACTTGGATGTATTTTCTTTCATAAGGATGAATTTTAGTACACTAACTTTAGCATGGTTTAATTTTAGTCCAATAACTTTAAATGAGGTTAAATTTAAGTACAGAATAATAATTATAATAATGATGATATAATATTTTTATTTTTTTCGTACGGAATGTAATATTATTAAGATAATTTTAATTAATTTAATAATATAGTTGTTAATATTAATTAATTTGATATAGATTAATTGTTAGAAATTCGATAATATAGTTGTTAATCATAGTTTAAAAAATAGATGACCCAACTGAACTGATAAGTGTGAAAAGGAAAAGATCTCGGCTATAATAATATCAACTCTATTAATAGTTATAAATAATTAACAAATATATTATCAAATTATTAATAATTATAAAATATATAATTATCTATTTTTTAAATTATGATTAACAACTATATTATCAAATTTTCAATAATTAATATATATATCAAATTAATTAATATTAACAACTATATTATTAAATTTATTATTCTCTAATTAATTAATTTAATAGCTATATTAACAATTATCAAATTATTATTAATTAATTATATCTAATTAAGTATTAATAATTATTATTTTAACTTTAACTAATAATTATAAAGAATTAACAAATTTAAAAAAAATTGAGGGCTGGTCGTGAGTGTAGCTCGCAACTATCGACCAATCATAAATATATAAGTGTATCGTTTTCAGCGATACACTTATATTTAATTTTTTTTATAATATAAATATAAATGGGCAGTGACAACCCCTAGACACAATGACAGGGGACTTAAATTTCACCTCATTCAAAGTTATTGGACTAAAATTAAACCATGCTAAATTTAGTGTACTAAAATTCATCCTTATGGAAGAAAATACATCCAAGTCATCCTGCCACGTCAGTCGCCGGCCACGTCATGTGCTGACGTGGTTAATTTCGCCGGACACATAAGCAAAAATTGGCCACGTCGGCAAATTCCGGTCAATTGGACTTAATTGAAGTAAAATTGCAACATAATGTATAAAATGTGATAATTACCAAAGTTAGTGTACTAAAATTAAACGAGAGCCAAGTTAGTGTACTAAATTTTTTTTTTCCCTTATAAAAAATATAATATTTTAGTCCTGTAATTTATTAGTGCTGCAAAATAGTCCTTTACCTTTTTAAATTTCGTGTTTTTAGAATAAAATTGACAAAAAATTTTAAAGTTTTCCGGAAAGTGACATATAATTTTGGTGAACTTTGAAAACTTTGCCCAATTTTGTCCTGAAACCGCGAAAACAAAAAAACGTACAGGACTAAATTGCTACGCAAGTAAATTATAAGATCAAAATATCAAAACATCATAATTAAAGGGCCAAAAATATATTTAAACCGTCATATATACATATATATATATATATAAACACAAATACATTTATGTATATGCATATACACACAATGAAAGAGGAAAGACAATAAAAGAAAAGAAAAAAATTTGACTTGCCATTACTTTTTCTCTATTGGGCTGATTAATTTAATTCATACACATAATAGAGACAAGACGTGCACACTCGATACTTGTGTTAAAAAAAAAAAAAAAACAATAGCTATGCATTTGATTATAGGAATGTATTTGTGAAAAGACAAAATATTAAATAAAATATATTTTATTATTATAACAGCATCGGTCACAAAATAAAATTATAACAATATACAATGAATTTAAAGAAAAAAAAAAAGAAATGATGGAAGTTATATATGTTGGTAATTACTATTTTTTTAGATGAAACTACACTTATAAGTTTATGAGAATACATGAGTTAAAAGAAGAATAAGGGCATTTTTGTAAATCAATTAATTCGCATAAGTTAGTTTCTCTACACCCCACACTTAATAAATAGGGTTAATTACCGCTCCATTCTAATTAAGATTTATTGTAATTGAACTAAGACCCATGTGATTTGAAAAATTACATTTTGTATTTTTGACCTGCATAAGCGGTAGTTTGTCCAGAAAACATTTGTTTGACCTGCATTAACTCTGTAATAAGTCAATTGGGATAAATATGATTTTTCTTTCGACTTTTTTTGCTAATATCATCAAGTTTTGTGAGCTTTACCAATAGATGGATCTATTGTTGGCCGTAATTAATTTTTCTAAATCACAAGAAGTGTATGTGTAATTACACCAAACCTTAAAGGCGATATTGCAATTATCCCCATAGTATAGATAAGTGCATATGTATAAGTGTGTGATTGATTCCGTTCGAAATTTTTTTGAAGTTAATAATTATACCAACCAATGATCTCTTGGCCTAGTGGTTAAGGTTGAGGTCTCATGACCCTGAAGGTCATGAGTTTGAATCTCCATCAATACGTGGGATGATAGTCTACTGTATAGTAGGAGTGTTTGTATACTGTTATAGTAAGGGGTTGTTTAGATTTCGTTTATGTAATATTGTTGATTAATGTAATTGTTGTAATTGTCTCTATTAGAGATTGATAGTCGACAGGGTTGATTGTAATCGATTTAGTTCAATTAATATTCATCGCTTTCACTTAAAAAAAATAAATTATACAAAATTCAGAAAGGTAGTACTACACTACTACTGGTTATGTGGAAAGCAATTGCCTTTTCTTTTACGTTTCCCCTATATATTTTGATAGATATTTTTATTGTCTTAGATTTTTTTTTTAAGCATTAACAATGAATTATTATTTATTTTTGAATTAATTTCCCATATTAAGTATCTTATATTTAATTTACCAACAACTATTACAATTATCCATATTAAATATCTTATAACTAAACTTAACAACAATTATTTAATAACTTAGCAATAACTATAGCCAATGAAGCCTAGCTCAATTGGCGAAGCTGAGGCCCCATGATCCTAAAGGTCATGGGTTCGAATCCCCTATGTGGGATGATTTGTTTGAAGTGCATGGTAGGTTTATTTATTTCTACTGTATAGTAGGTTATTTGTTTTTGTAATAGCACAATGCTAGTAAACGTGATATTGTGGATAGGAATGTTGTATTTGTCTCTGTCTATTATTGATCTGACAGAATTGATTGTACTCGCTTTATTTCAATCGTACGGGGTTTAAATCCATGACATTTAAAATCGTGCGATCTCAACTTCGCCAATTGAACTAAATCTCGTTCACTTGTCTTAGGACTTGCTGCTAGCACTAGCAGAGATGCTAAGAAGGAAACTTTCTTTTTTCCTCTAATAAAGCTGCAGTTTCTAGTTAATTTTCTGTTTGGTAGCATTAAATAGCTTTGGAAGACAGGCATTTAGAGCTATATAAATAACTGCTTGTCTGTTGGTTCTGGACCAAAATTGCATGGCAAACAGGCTGTAGCTGTTATGCTGTTGGCCACATGAATGGCATTAAGGTTAATTGCCACTAGAATAAAAATTAATATTAGTAATAAAATATTAATATTAATTTTAAAATTATTATTGAAAATATATATTGAGTCACAATGATTTTGATGATCTTGTTATACATACATATATATATAGGTTTAATTACATTTACTGCCACGTATATTAAGGGGTGCCAAAATAAGGACATTAAATATAGGGGTGGCAAATACTACCCTGGAATTAACTTTTTTTTGGCAATTGCAGAACTCCGGCCACCGAAATTTTAAAAGTGGCCGGAATTTGCTGACATGAACATATTTAGGGTTTTTTAAATTGGGAAAAAAGCTGACTGGGGATATTTTAAAAATACCCTACCACATAAGCGCTGACATAGAAAAAATATATAAAATAAATTTTAAATTTACATTATGTATATAATTATAAATTATAAAAACAAAATCATTATATAATATAAATTTAAAAAAAAATTATATTTTAAATATAATTTGAAAATTACGGTATTGGGCTGAATATTCCAAAGCAGTCGTCCTCATTTTCATCTCCAAGGTTGATGGGCGATGGAGACTCCTCTTTGTCACTGCTTATTTCTTCCATAATTTGCTGTATTTTTTCTGGTGTAGTTGCTTTGGCAATTTTGGCAAACAAATTATTTTTCTTCAAAAGAAATTGTTGCTGCTGCGAATTGAGTTCTTTTCCAAGAATTGTTGAAGTTTTGCACTTCGCAGGATTTTGTTTGAACCATTCAAGGACTGCTGGTTGTTCAAAATTTTCTGTGTTCATCTTGTCCCACCATTTGACGCAACATTTTTTGCCAAGAGAGAATATAATGGTGTCTTCATCAATTTTGAGAGATTTGAATTGTGGCTGAATTTTTAGTATCCAAGTGAGGTTAAATTGGATGTAGAATTTGAGGAGGTTAGGGAGATGTTGTCCTGGAAATTCATTGGGTCTGAAATTTTCAGAAAAAGAATTTGAAGGATTCTTGAACTGATTTTGGGAGAATTTGAATTTCTGGTCCAAAATAATACCACCATCTGATGAACCAATTTGGAATTTTTTCTGGGGTAATTTTGGTGCCAAAAAGGAAATAAAATGACATGGTATTTTTCTCATTTTGTTTGAGAAGAAAATGTTGGAAAGCTTTGGTGTAATCCCAGTAGGAGATCAATGGGTAATTTTTATTGGGGATGCTCTTGAGCTCGTATGGACTTTTTCCCCATTCAGATAAAGAAAGGATGGAGTTTATAAAAATTTTTTGGTAGCCAATTTGCGAGGAGTTGGCTGGGGCTCCTTTGGGAGGCATATTTTGGATGTAAATGAATTTTGTTGAAAGAAGAATGTCTTCATAGAATTGCTGGGTCTTTAGTGGATCTTCATAAATTCTATTGTGCCTTTGATCAAGGATCATGTTTGCCATTTGTACCGGATCATCTTGGGTTTGTTCATTGATCCAATCATCTTCTATCACGCAGTCAAGATGGAAGTCTGTTTTTTCAATATATGGTGAATTGCGTTGTGAACTGACTGGCCTAGCAGCAGATGTTCCTTCTATATCCTTGTAAGTTTGGGTAAGTTTTGAAGGGGCAAGAGGAATTGGTTTTCCCAGTGGGGTAAATCTGTTTGTGATTTGTATGGCTGTTTGTGATGTAGACGGTGCTTTTTGGGCCTATCTGGGTAAGGTTTTTTGGTTGAATTGAAGGGGGAAGAATTCGTAATGGTTTTGGATTTTGAGGGTTTTGAGGTCTCAACAATTGGAGATCTTGAGGAGATTGGGGTTTTAGCTGGAGTTTTTCTGGTGCAAGAGCCTTCTAATTTGAGAATTTGTGTATTGGGTTTTGCTAAAGGGCTTACCTTTAGCTTGGACTCTTCAATCGGTTTTGACATCCCTGCAAAAATTCTCTTGTCAAATAGTCAGGAATATAATTGTGAGTTCCTTTGATATATTCAATATCAAAATCAAAGACAGATAGTAAAGCTTGCCATCTAACAAAAATTTGTTTTGAGACTAAGTTTTTAACATCTTTTGTAAGTACATCTTTTGCAGCTCTGCAATCAATTTTTAAAAGAAATTTCTGATTCAGTAAATCATCTTGGAATTTAGATATGCATAAAACAATAGATAATATTTCCTTTTTTATGGTAGGGTAATTTTGTTGTGTTGTAGTTTTCCAAACTCCAGAATAGTATCTTACTATCATTTCTTTTCCTTCAATAATTTGACTGAGGATACCACCATACTCTATCTCAGATGCATCAGTTTGTACTATTTTTGGTGCAGTAGGATGGCATATGCTTAAGCAAGGGATTTCTTTAATTTCTATTTTTAATTTTTTCACTAAATTTGTATGAGTTTGGGTCCAAGGAGTTGGAGAATTTTTTAGTCTATCATATAATGGTTTACATATTTGCCTAAGGTTTGGATAAAAATCTGAGACATAATTTAAGCTTCCTAAGAATCTCTGTAATTGTGTTTTATCTCAAATTTGATCTGAAAAATTTTCTCCGAATGTTAAAGACCTTTGGATTGGGACAATGGTGAAGATATCATTCATGATTTTTTGAAATTCTGAAGGGGCATTTTTTAATCCGAAGGGCATGACATTCCATTCAAATTGGCCAAAAGGAAGAGTGAAAGCCGTTTTATATCTGTCTTTTTCATCTATTTGGATTTGCCAAAATCCTGATTTCATGTCAAACTTAGAAAAAAAATTTGCATTATAAAGTCTTTTAAGAAGTTCTGATTTATTGGGTATGGGATACCTAATCCATCTTAAAGCTTTATTTAAAGATTTATAATTGATGACTAACCTGGGAGTTCCCCTTTCTAATTCAACATTTTTCTGAACATAAAACGCTGGACAAGACCAAGGAGATTTTGAAGGACGAATTAATTTTTTGTTAAGAAGATCTTGAATTTCTTTTTTACAATATTCTAGTAGTTCTTGGTTCATTTGAATTGGCCTAGCTTTAGTGGGAATTTGTCTTTCATCAAAATCAATTTCATATGGGAGAGTAATAACATGCTTTTTTCTTTCCCAAAATGCATTTGGCAATTCTGAACATACTTGGCTTTGAATTTGGTTTTGGAATTCAAGGATTTTCTTTTGCACAAAAGGTGCTGAAATTTGTTCTTCTATTTTCTTATGGGAAATCTCATCTTTTAGAAAGAGAATTTGTTTTTCTTTATTACTAATATTTTCTTGAAATATGAAGGTATCTTGGACTACCTTAATGTCTCTTTGGGTTACTGGAAATTGGAATTGAAATAAGATTTCTTTTCCCATCACTTTGGTTTTAATTCCTTCAGCACTTACATTAATTGGGTAAAGCATTTGGAGGAAAGGATTCCCTAAGATTATGGGAGTATTAAGATCTTTCACTAGAACAAAACTGGTCTTGAAGCAAATTCCATTATTACAAACATGGGCTTTCGAAAGCTTAAAATTAATTTTGAGACTGGCTGAGTTGGTTGCTGAAAGTCTTTCTTTGGTTTTTTCAAAATACTTAGTGGGGATTAATCCTTCTTGTATGCAATTCATATCTGCTCCTGAATCCATTAAGGCTATAGCAGTTAATTTAAAATCTTCTATAACTAAATTAATTTTTACGTACCATTTTTGGTAAGCAATCCTAGAGATGGAATTAACAAAAGATTCTTCTTCTTCTTCAGAATTCTCAGATGTTGAAGCTTTACTCGGGTTTTCCCTAGAAATTTGGTTCTGGAGTTTTATTATTAAAAATTCCTATTGTAACTGATCATGATTCTCTTTTAGGGTTTTGACTTCCCTTTTTAATTGTCTTACTTCATGCTTTAGATCTGATATTGAAACTTTAGGATTGGAGGAATCAAACATATTCATAATTTCCGAATAGTCTGTTTTAGTAGGAGGTTTTGATTTTTGGGGAATTTCATTTGAGACTAATTCTTGGAGTTTATGTAAATAAGTTTCCTTGTCTTCAGGGCTTTGAATTTTATCAATGAGATCTAAGATTAACGAAAATTGGTTGGTTAAAGTAGCTATTTGTTTATTACAAAAGCATAGACCAGGGGGGCAACCAGAACATTCCTTATTATCTTCTTCGTTAGAATTTTGGGATTCTTCTTCAGAGGAAGTATATCCTTCTTCTGGTTGGACTTGATCTAATTGTTCTTCTAAATTGGAATTTTCATAATCTAATTCAAATACTTTTAATCTTCATCATCCAGGATATTTAGCAGTTGATTTGTTAATTCTTCTCCTAGACTTAATTCATTGATTTTCTGTCTCATCCTACAACTACTAGGATAATGGCCAGGCTTTTGACATCTATGACAGATAATAGAATTCGGGACCTTTGAATACTTTCTCTTCGGAAAATTTTTCTTTTGGAAATTAGGCCTAGAAGGGGGTCTATGGGAATGTGTTTTCTTTGAAGATTTATGCCTATGAGTGTTATGATGTTTTATTTTTGATGATGGCGAACGTATTTTCTGGAATCCAAACTGTTCACACCAACTTCCTAATTCTTTTCTAGTAGTAAGATTTTGTTTCTTTAATTGGGCTTTTAAAGTGAAATCATTACACAATTGTAATCCCACTAAGTTAATATGATTTATAATTTCTCCATAAGAAAGACATGCAATATTATCATATTTTTCTTTTATTTTTTCACGGACTTTTTCAGCAAAAGATTTTGGTAATCCAGAGATAAATTTTTCTTTCCAAAAATAACTATCAGCATCACTCCTTTCATAAATTTTTGACAAAAATACATATTTATACCATTTAAAATCATGGAGTTTTCTACATTTTAAGTTTTGCAAAAATTCCGTATTTCTTTCTTGGTAAATTTGGGGATTTTCAATAAAATGAATAATAATGGTATATATTAGAGAAGATATTGCATTAGAGTCAGGTCTTCCTTCATCATTATTAATAATGTTTCCTTCGGGATCTCTCCTAACACTTGAAAGAATTTGAGTTTTGGCTTCGGAAGTTATGGTGTTATCCCACCATCCTTTCAGTTGATCATTAAATCCTAATATAAGATTTTTTGCAGCATCTACATCTGTTAAACCTGCTCTTTCTTTATAAATATTTGCTACCATGACCATTTGTTTACACAAACTAAGGATTTGGTATTCGGATAAAGTATCTAAATTCCATTCATATATTGAGCTTCCATTAAAAGACCTAAAATTTTGAACTTCTTCTATTTTTAAATCAGGGGAGTTGGTCTGTAATAATTTTTATAGGGTGATAAATGTTGGACAGGATATATAAAATTAGAGGCTTGTTCTTTGTCGGAATCTTCATGATTTTGTTCAATTGTATTAATAACTTTATCTTTTCCTAAATCCCTTAACCTTTCTTGAATTCCTAGAAGTATATTTTTCTCTGATTTTAATTTTGGTATATGGTCAGAAATTTGAAAAGGAAGGTTATCAGCAGTAATATGAAGGGCTGTGTCTTTTGAAGTTATTATAGAAGAAGATGAAGGATTTGAATCTCTTTTCTCTGAGGCATCCTCAATCCTATCTTCTCCATATGTTTGGAATAAGTAGGAGAAAAAAGGAATATTTTGTTTAATATATGACATAGATTCATACCATTCAGATCTGATGTTAGCTCTTTGGGATTCAGAAAAATTATTCATGAACCATTTTCTATTGGAAGTATTTTCTTCTGAAAGGAAGTGTTTTTTAAGAAAGTCTTTATCAATCGAAAATTCTTTGGAAATAGTAAGGATTTGTGCAAGGTTTTGATCTATCCATATTCCTTGAAACTTTGAGGTATTTGGTCTAATTGTTTTTGAAGTTGAGTGTCTGGAAGGAGTGGCAGGATGGGAGTGAAAAGTCCTATTTGTTCTTAATGAATTTTGTCTAAAAAACTTGACTCCTACGGATCCATCAGAATGTTGTGTAATTTGATCGATTTCAAAATTTTCTATAGCTTGACTAGGTGGTATAGATCCAGGAGGAAGGTTCCAAGTTTCTAGTAGGGTGACATTTTTCCATTCTATGGTTTTAGGAACCATAAGGTTAGATTTTGCTCTATTTATCTCCCAAAATACTGTTTGTCCTGGTGACTTAGTGTGAGATATAGCTTGGACATCTAGACCAGTATTTGTAATTTTGTAATGAAGCCTGTAAAATATTTCATAAATATGAGACCCCGATTTCATTTTATAGTTATAATTTTTTACATTTAAAGTAAGAATGTCAATAATATGGGGATCATTAAGAGAAATGGTAAAATTCGGAAAAGAATTGAAATAAATTGGACCATTACAAAGACTAGTTTCTACTAACCCAAGTAATGAGTCATAAAAATCCAGATGTCTACAATCTCGCAAAGCGAGGAACACACTAGTATCTAATCCTTCTCTTATTAAGGGTTTAATAGCAATTTGAACGAGACCAATATGTAAGAATTTATAACCATTTTTAATATGTTTAATAATAGAAGATTTTGAAAATAAATGTAAAGTTTGTTGATCTGAAACTAGTGGTAAGACTTGTTCTTCAGTCTTTATAGTATATGCAGACTTAAAATCAATAAATGATTTTTTATAAATTTCTTTGGTACTAATTTTCGGAGGTTTCCAATCAAACAGATCTTTGTCTTCCCACAGTGTTTCTCCTGTGGTAATTATATTCGAATTCTCTTGGTTGTCCCCTGATGAGGAGGCTCCAGAATTCATGCTTCTTATGAATTTATCCATATTGTTAGACTTTCATACTTTGCTCTTTCGGATCAGACAACGATTTATCGCGGCACAGATAAAAGTCAAGTAAGCCGACTTACAACGTGTCGAAGTTCGATTCACAAATTATGAATTTCTATATATGGATATATCCAAGAGTTGCATGGCTCTGATACCATTTAGTACCAGGATATCACAACCAAGATAAATTTGAATATAACAACCATATTTGAAACTTTGTAAGGAAATATAAAGATCTTCACAATTGGAATTATAAATACAACAATATAACAATTATGGAATATAAACGTAAAGAATTTAACAATTATGAAATAATAACAAAATGTAAAGCGGGAGTTGAAGACAAATATAGTTGAAGAAAACTTACTGAATTTCTGAATTTGGATACACAAGAGATTTTACAGAATATTTGGATGCACAATGATATGAATTATCAAAGACATCAAATTTCTGTATTCTTCAAATTTTTCAAGGGAAAATGAGATGGTTACAATGGGAATGAAAAGAAATAATTGAAACTAGAAACAATGGCTAGAGAGGAATGAGGAGAATGTAGAATGCTCTTCAAATGAGTTGTGTTTTTCTCTCCTCCAATTGCTTCCATTTATAGAAGTTGAGAATCATCATGGTCTCCTTGCTATTGATGGAATTTGCTGAATTTGTCCATCATGGCTGTCAATCAAGAGTCCAATAATGTAGATAGTGGCTTGCAAAAGCTGATTTTTATTTTTATTTTGTTAAATTTTTTTTTTTCATTTTTCATTTTTTTTTTCAGATAAATTTGCAAATACAAGACTTAACTGATTTTCACAACAATAAAATTTTATGGAATTGAAATTACACAAATTGACCCATCACTAGAAATTTTTACGGTATTGGGCTAAATATTCCAAAGCAGTCGTCCTCATTTTCATCTTAAATTTACATGTATATATTTATATATTACATTATTATATAATATAAATTAATTTTTTTAAATTAACTTATATTATATAATAATAATATATAATTATATACATAATATAAATTTCAAATATATTTTATATTTTTTTCCATGTCAACACTTATGTGGCAGGATATTTTTAAAATATGTCATTCAGCTTTTTCCCCAATTTAAAAAACCCTAAATTTGTCCACGTCAGCAAATCCCCGGCCACTTTTAAAAATGTGGTGGCCGGAGTCATACAACTGCCAAAAAAAAGTTAATTCCAGGGCAGTATTTGCCACCCCTATATTTAATGTCCTTATTTTGCCACCCCCTAATATACGGGACAGTAAATGCAATTAAGCCTATATATATATTATATATATATATATGATATACTTATTACTGACAATATATGTTAATAAAATTGTCATTGTAAACAATTAGTGACAGTTAAGATCCCGTACCTCCAAAATCACAATTTATATCGCTGAAAGCAATTTGCAATGAAAACTTTCGTCATCGCATTTGCTACTCCTAACCCTGGCTTATAAATCAACTACTAACAAATTACTAGACCTATTTCGCACAACGATCAAGCTCATAGAGCACCCATCAGACTCTAAACCCCACTATCCATGCACACTTACACCCCAGGCAACTCCGCACATTTAAGTAGTTTTCTAGCATGACTGCAACATTCCGCCACACACCCCAAGGCTCCTAATGTCTGCTTTCCATCAGCCTTGGACATCGATGCATCTATATCGTCCAACAGAAAGTGAAAAAATGGCCCTGCTCCTCTTTGTCCAAGTACTAGATAACCCCCAAAACCCATTCTGTCCCCCCCCCCCCCCTCCATGACGATAGGAATCTCCAAGCTATGTTTGACAATGCCCATAGCTGCCATGCAAACGGACATTCCCAGAACACGTTCTTGGATGATTCCACCCCCTCGCCACACACCACGCACCGTGTATATCCACACTCGTGCCTTGTCTCGCTAATCTCTCCAACGTCGGCAGGGCCTTCATACATAACTCCGACATGAGTAGCCGGAAGTTTTGGAGGGGCCAAACACGCCACAATGATCTGCGACCACTAGTTAGATGTAAGTTTACGATGAACCTTGTTCCCAATCTCACATCACCATTGCAAGTCTATACGCACTCTTAACCGAGAACCTCTTTGCCCGCTCAAACTGCCACATCTTTGGCCTTTCGGTCCAACCAACACCCTTCAGCCAACAATTATCGTGCCCTAAGTATGCCCCGCCAAGTTAATAATGGTCGAGTCCCGCCTCCTAGAAAGAACCTGTCGGGAAATACCAAGCTTTCAGCACCCAACTCAATAAGGAGTCTAATGTAGACAAAATCCTCTATCGTAGTTTTGCCAGAAACACCACATTAAACTCCCTCAGCTATCAAAATTTGTCGTAGGTCGGCACATCTTACACCAAGCCCCACGCACTCCATGACTCCTCACCCCCCTCTGGCACTCCTCCGACTATAGCCACCGTACCTCAAACCTGAACTGATTTTTTCATCTTCCCCTCGGTGTCCCTCCTTCCTGCCACTGAATTCACATCGTCACATGATCAGAATACAGACATGATCTATGTGCCGAAAGTCGCTCGTAACACACCATATTCCCACAAGCTCTATCCAGTTGGGCCTATACTGTATCCAGTGCATGTCGCCTATTACACCAAGTATACTTGACTCCCTGGAACCTCAGGTCACATAAATCACTACTAGGTTGGCACTCCCCGAAAGTCCTCCAATTGCAAAGCCAGCCGCGGTGCCCCCGCTTTCTTGTGTTGCATTAAGATCTCACTAAAGTATCCCGCACATAACCACGGCGCATCTGATTGACCGCCCAACCAAACTAGTTTTTCCCATATTTCCCCCCCATCCTGTTACATTGATCGGTTGTCGAAGCCGTCAAATATAAAACTGATTCTAAACTGTAGTAGTCGTGGAACCAGGTCGAATCCCAAGGGAATTATCGTTTAATCTCTCGATCTAGATGTAGTAACCAAAAAAGGGGGGTGTGAAATAAGTACTAATAATAAACAAACTAAATTAACAAAAGCAAGAGAAAAATAACTAAGAAGAGATTATAGATGAACAAGTCCAATTCAAGGGGGTTCGTCTCACCAATCGTTATGTTTATCATGGATCACTAAAGATTAATTTCATAACCAAGCACTTAACTCTGGAATTAATTAGGATAGCCGTAACAAATTCCTGTTTTCCTATCGTAGTGGATTTGACTCACGCATCTAAATCCAAACTTATTATATCAAGACTGGGCACGATAGCGTTCCATATTTCATCAATAATGGCATTTGCATCAATGAAAATAGTTGAATCTAGATCAAACAACCGAGATAGCTGCAATTATCTAACCTAGTTTTCTCGTCCCTACAAATAAATCATGCAAGGCACATAATAAATTTGCTTGCTACTCATACCACTCATTCATGACAATTACGGATCACTGAACTCATGGATAGCAATAGAATAATTAATATTGAATCGAATTGTCAGATGTATCAATATAATCATCCCGCTGACAGTAAATCAAGACGAGAAATACTTGGTGAAATCAGATAAGTTCAAAATCTCAAAACATAACAATAGGGTTTAACGTTTCCCTTGAATCGGAATAGAAAAACTAGCTACTAAACATGTTCATAGCTAAACAAAATATTCTTGATGAAAGCATAAATTCAGAGACAGAGAGAGAACACGATGATCAAAAGATGATTTTTCTTTGTCTTCTAGTCTCCTTTTTATAGTTGAGAGACCTCTTCCTATGCAACTTAAGAGTCTTCTTTTCGTGCCAACTCTAGAGTCCTCTTTTGTGCCAACTTCTAAACCCGCGCAGATCTGGATGTCGGATAAGGCGTGATCACGCCTTAGAGGTCGTTCAAGTCTGCTGGCTCAAAACTGTTCTTTTCTTCCCGCGCAGACTCGGGTGTCGGACAGGGCGTGATCACGCCCTAATGGTTGTTCAAGTCTGTACATTGCTATTTTGTTTCTTGATCACTTTTCTATCTTTATTTGGGCTTTTTAACTCCTTTTCTTCACAACGGGTGAATCTCGATCTTTTATTCAAAACTGCGTAACTCGATAAGAAATGTGAAAAAAACCTTTAAAAATCATTCGAGTTAAGCATGCATATAAGAGATGAAATCCACCTTATCAAATTCCCCCACACCAAAACCATGCTTGTCCTCAAGCATCTCTTGATTCAAAAAGTATGGATTATCCAAGTAGCCATACCCAAATTTCCCTTTATGTTAGTCAAGTGTACCCCTTAATCAATATGTCTCACAGTTTAAGAAGAGATAGCAATATTGAGAATAAACACTAATGGCATTTAAACAAGCACGTATCCAATTGACTTTATAAAACGTGAACGAAACAAGTCTCAACACTCCTCACTAGGATGTCTCTCAAATCACTCAAGAAGTGTTTAAGGGATTTTTGTCACACTCAAATCAGGACATTAGAGTGCCATTTCCATAGGCTTGCTTGTGAATCAAATCTCCACCACTGCAAAATGCTTATCAGTGCATAAATCAAAGGGTTTTAACATGGTTGTAATGGGGCTAGGGTCAAGGTGTGTCAAGAGAGGTCAAACTGTGGCTCATGAATTCAAAAGGATCATGTCAACTTAGTTGCTTGTACTCCCAAGTCATTGCTTTTTTTTTTTTTTTTCGTTTCACACCCAAGTGTTTGAAACATGCATACTTTCGAACATGATTTTTTTTTGTTTGTTGTTTGTTTTTTTTTTTTTGTTCTCAATTTAACTTTCCTCTTTGATCCTTTTCCTATTTTTCTTTCTTTTTTCTCATTCGTCATTCGTCAAAGACTCGTTCATTCATCAAAGTCTTTGATTCTCTGTTTTTTTTCTTTGTTTTTTTTTTCTTTCTTTGTTTTTTTTTCGTTGCATCCCCTTTCATTTTATTTTTTTTTTTTGGTCTAGCAACATGTCTTCCATATGCCCCTTTGAACTTCTCTAGCTCTTTTTCTCATTGACTTACAAGCAACCATATTAACATCATCCCCTTGACAGGGTTCAAAAATCTCTGCAGGCAATAACAAGAAAGGATAATCGGCTGAAAATGCGGTTTAACCAAGAAAATAGAGGCCAAGGCTCAAATGGGTTTTCTAATGGTGAGTTTTCGGTAGGCTCTTTTCAAGGTTAATGGCTATTCCTAAGTGTCCTTATCATTTTCATACACCAATATGCAAAAATGTGACCTCGAAATGTATTACACAAGCAAGTTCTAGAATGCGCACACTAAGTCCGATGCCTCAATTGAAAGAAATATATGAGCACTATTTGAATGCAAGTGCTTTGGCTCAAAAAGCTCACATAAAAGGTTTCAGTGTTGATTATTGAACGTTGTTCGTTTAATGCAATCAATGGAACATCTTTCACACACAATATATTTTTTATGCCACTAGAGTTCGTTCTGCCTACTAATCTCAACTTAAACCATAAATTCCTATTGACTTCAGGGACAACACAAAACAACATGCAAGGAATTTAGTTCAAGTTACAGGACAACCCACACATTTCGTTTCAAGATCAACT
Organism: Sesamum alatum; assembly: GCA_034509735.1. Lineage (NCBI taxonomy): Eukaryota > Viridiplantae > Streptophyta > Magnoliopsida > Lamiales > Pedaliaceae > Sesamum > Sesamum alatum. Next base: position 19,650,652 of record JACGWO010000003.1, read on the forward strand.
CATTTCAAGCACAAATTACGGTGTTCATGACATATAATCAGTACCAAAACAACAATTGCACCCAGAAATTTCATCCACAAAGATTAATCCCCAACACAAATATTCAGCAATACCAGCAGCACAAAATCACAAGAATTATCAGGCCCATAACCACAGTCACCACCATACCAAATCATGCACAAACCTCCCCCACACCAAGTACATACATTGTCCCCAATGTATGCACATAAAACCACATATAACAAGGGAATGAAAAAAAAGAGAGAGAAATAGAGAGCATCCCTGAAATATGTGGTTATGGCAACGCGGTTAGGCAGGGGGTGCTGGGGGTATAGATACCCCCAAAGCAGTCAAGACCGCGTCGAGCTTGCGGTGCAACCACGCATCAGAGAGCTCCAGCCGGGTTTAAACGGCCCTCAATGGCGTCCGGAGGTGGGGTGCGGATATCGGTAGTGGCGGCGCGGCACGGAGTCGACGAACAGCAGCGGCGCGGCGCAGAGGAGCGACAGTAACGGGCGGCGGCGGCTGCAAGAGGGGTGAGAAATTAGGGTTTTGTAAGTAGAAGTGAGTCTTGCTAAACATATAAACATATATATATTTTCATTTTTTTATGTTTTTGTTGTTTTGAATTAGGGAGAAGAAAATAAACAAAAAAACTAGAAAGAAAAAAACTAATAAAAAAAATAGATAATATAAAGAGGATTCAGATTTGTCCCCTCTTTTAGGCGTGATCACGCCTAAACACCTCCTCAAGTCTGTACGTCTGGTGGAAAATCACCGATCTCGTCGTCTGTTGCAGACAGAAGAGACAGTGGGATAGGGCGTGATCACGCCTTATCTCGTTGTGAAGTCTGTCGGACCAATGAACATGGTGTTGCATTCGGCATCAAACGGGGCGTGACCACGCCTTATATGAAGGTCAAATCTGTGGAGATGAGAAGTAAAAATCCTAAACTAAAAGTTTAAATAAAAACATATAAAACGCCGGGTTGCCTCCCGACAAGCGCAATTTGTTTAACGTCGTCATGCTCGACGGAAGAGCTCATTATCCTTGCTTGGACTGCGGGGGTGACGCCAATGCAATATCCACGAGGTTACCTAAGTCATCACCTCGGAGGAATGGTTTCAAACGATGGCCATTTACCTTGAAGGTTTTTCCCGTATCCAAACTTTGAATTTCCACTGCACCATAAGGAAAAATATTAGATTCCTCAAAAGGACCAATCCAACGTGAACGCAGCTTACCTGGCATTAGTTTCAGCCGAGAGTTGTAAAGGAGGACCTTCTGACCCACGTGAAAGTGTTTTCGTAGGATTTCATTATCATGAAATGCCTTTGTCTTCTCCTTATAAATCCGCGTATTTTCAAACGCGTCCAAACGCAGTTCCTCTAGCTCTTGCAACTGAAGCTTACGCTCCATCCCGGCCTTGCTCATATCCAAATTACATTTTTGCACTGCCCAATATGCTTTATGTTCGATCTCTACAGGTAAGTGACATGCCTTTCCAAACACCAATCGATAGGGGGACATCCCTATGGGGGTTCTATACGCCGTCCTGTATGCCCATAAGGCATCATCCAAGCGTAAGCTCCAATCCTTCCTTCCGGGACTCACTGTTTTCTCCAAAATGGACTTCACTTCCCGATTTGACACTTCTACTTGGCCATTCGTCTGTGGGTGATAGGCGGTTGCCACACGATGGTGAACGCCATACTTCTTGAATAGGGCTCCCACTGCGCGATTGCAAAAATGACTCTCTTGATCACTAATCATTGCTCGTGGGACACCAAACCTGTTAAAAATATGGGTTTTGACAAAACCTATGACAGTAGTAGAATCATCAGTCTGGGTGGCCTTTGCTTCCACCCATTTCGAAACATAGTCATCAGCCAAAAGTATGTACGAAAACCCACAAGATGATGGAAATGGACCCATAAAATCAATATCCCAAACATCAAATATTTCAACAATCAAAATTGGAGTTTGGGGCATCTCATTCCTATGAGACACCGTTCCCATACGTTGGCATCTATCACACCGTTCACAGAAGTCATAAGCATCTTTGAACAAGGTATTCTAATATAACCCACAATCCAATACTTTCCTAGCCGTGCGTTTAGGACCAAAGTGACCCCTGCATGCAAAATTATGACAGAAATTTAAGACAGAGTGATGCTCATCATTAGGTACACGGCGCCTTATCACTTGATCCGAACAAAAACGCCATAGATAAGGGTCATCCCATACATAATATTTTGCCTCACTCTTGACTTTATCTATCTGAGCTCGACTAAGATCAGGGGGTAATGCACGACCGACTAAATAGTTGACAATGATAGAGTACCAAGGGACCATACCTTGCACCTTGAATAAATGCTCGTCAGGAAAAGAGTCGAAGATGGGTAAGTCATCCTCCCTCTTACCAATTGACTTAGGTGGTCGGCAACCGAATTTTTCGAGCCCTTACGGTCTTTTATGGTCACGTCGAATTCTTGAAGCAACAGGATCCACCGGATCAATCGAGGTTTAGATTCCTTCTTGGATAGTAAGTATTTGAGCGCTGCATGGTCAGAAAACACCACGATTTTAGAACCAAGTAAATTAGACCGGAATTTGTCTAGTGAAAAAACAATAGCTAGAAGCTCTTTTTCTGTCGTGGAGTAGTTGCACTGTGCGGCGTCCAAAGTCTTTGAGGCGTAGTAGATTACATGATGCCCTTGTCCAAACCGCTGCCCTAAAACAGCGCCCACGCATAATTGCTGGCATCGCACATGACTTCAAATGGTAGGTTCCAATTTAGTGGTTGAATGATGGGAGTGCTTGTTAAGGCTCTTTTCAACTCGTCAAATGCCTCTTGACAGTTTTGACCAAAGTCGAATTGTGCATCTTTTTGCAGCAGCCGAGACAGAGGTCGGGTGATCTTTGCAAAGTCTTTTATGAATCTCCGATAGAAACCTGCATGCCAAAGAAACGAACGAACTTCCCTAACACAAGTAGGGTAAGGTAAGTTCACAATCAAATCAATTTTTGCTTTATCTACCTCAATGCCTCTTGATGATATTACATGCCCTAGAACAATGCCTTGGTCTACCATAAAGTGACACTTTTCAAAATTAAGAACCAAGTTAGTTTCTATGCACCTCCGTAGGACCTTTGCAAGGTGACCCAAACATTCATCAAATGAACCACCATACACAGTAAAATCATCCATGAATGCTTCAATGCATTTCTCAATGTATTCCGAAAAGATACTCATCATACACATTTGGAACGTACCTGGGGCATTGCACAACCCGAAAGGCATTCGTCTAAATGCGAAGGTACCGAACGGACATGTAAAGGTTGTCTTTTCTTGATCCTCTTGAGCTATGGCAATTTGATAATATCCTGAAAACCCATCAAGAAAACAAAAGTAAGATTTTCCCGCAAGCCGTTCTAACATTTGGTCAATGAAAGGTAGCGGGAAGTGATCCTTGCGTGTTGCTAGATTTAGCCTCCTAAAGTCTATACACATACGCCAACCATTTTGCACTCTCATCGGCACCAACTCGTCATTTTGATTTTTTACCACCGTCATACCTGTTTTCTTTGGCACCACGTGCACCGGGCTCACCCAAGCACTATCAGAGATAGGAAATATTAAACCTGCATCCAAAAGCTTTAGGATTTCTTTCATCACCACTTCTTTTAGTGTTGGATTGAGTCTCCTCTATGGCTGCCGTGATGGTTTAGTATCGTCTTCCAAGTGGATTCGGTGCATGCACATTACCGGGCTTATACCCTTAATGTCGGCTAACGTCCATCCTTTCGCGGTTCGATGTTCTCGGAGAAGCGTCACCAACCTCTCTTCGTGTTCTTCCGGAAATTGATTGGATATGATGGCGGGCAAGGTTTCTCCGTCTCCTAAGTAGATGTACTTCAAATGCTTCGGCAAGGGTTTCAACTCTAGCTTGGGTGCCCGCAATACAGAAGGAAGTAACTTAGTGTGCGTGGGAGAAATGCTTGATTCATTAGAGGGTGAAGGATTCAATACTTCACTAAGTGACTCAACAAAGTCATCATCATCTTCACCTTCATCCAATTCCATGATTAAGTCTAGTTCAGTACCAACATTCTCTTCATCAAACACATCGTGTACTACTGAATCGATCATATCAACATGATAGAGTGCATGCAATTCATTTGGGTATTTCATAGCCTCAAAGATATTAAATTTTACAATTTCCCCATCAAAATTCGACAGATAAAGTGTCATCATCTACATCAATTTTTGTTTTTGCAGTTTTCATGAATGGTCGCCCCAACAAGATAGATGCAGAGTTATTAAGCCCCTCGGCCCCCATTTTCAAGATGTAAAAATCTACCGGAAAAAGTAAAATCATTTACTTTCACTAACACATCCTCAACAATACCAATGGGACGCACATCGGAACGATCAGCTAACTGAATTATCACATTCGTTTCTTGCAAAGTGCTCAAGTTCAAAGCTTGGTAAAGAGAATATGGCATGACATTAATGGATGCTCTTAAATCAAGCATAGCACGCTCAATTCGTCTACTACCAATCGTGCAGGAGTGTGAACATACCTGGATCCTTGCATTTTTCCGGTAACTTACGATTGATAACAACCGAGACATTCTTACCGAAAATCACCCTCTCCTTGTCTTTCAACTTCCTCTTGTTAGTGCACAGTTCCTTCAAAAATTTGGCATACTTCGGGATCTATTTGATTGCATCCAACAGTGGTATGTTGATCTCTACCTTTTTGAAAGGTGTCCAAAATTGTCTTCTCATGCTCTTTTTTCTTTGACTTGGACGACCTGTAGGGAAAAGAAAGGGGACAAGGATTAGACGACGATGGTGTGGTTAAATCAGATTTTACCTCCTGGCTTTCTCCTCCGGTGTCTTCATTCGTCTCCTCATCTCTTTTAGCTTCCTTCGATGTTGGTTCAATTGGTTCAAGCTCTTTACCACTCCGAAGTGTTATCACACTAACATTCGCTTTTGGAGTTGTCTCTGTTTGTGATGGGAGCTTTCCGGATGCTTGAGCTTCCAACCTACTTACCGATGTTGCTAACTGTGTAACTTGGTTCCCTAAGTGTTGAAAGCTGGCCTCTGTTTTTTCTTGAAATTGTTGAGTAGAAACAGCTAGGGATTTGACGATATCCTCTAAACTCATGCCGGAATTTGATGCTTGAGGTAGGGCTTGTGTGGGTGCCGGCAGAAGTCGGTTGAAGAATTGTGGTTGTTGCTTGGTTGCTCCTCATGACTCCTATAGCTGAAGTTTGGATGGTCTTTCCACCCCGGGTTGTAGAAATTGGAGTAAGGATCATATTTCCGTTGGGGTTTTCCGGAAAATCTTCCTATGGCATTCACTTCTGGCAACACTCCTTGTTGCAACGACGGGCATGCGTCGGTCCGATGCCCATGCCCCGAGCATATCCCACAAACCATTGCCTCTTGAACCTTTCCTACAACCATTTGTTGTACAAGAATAGTTAGTTCAGAGAGTTTTCCCTGCTAATTCGTTGGTGCTTACCTCATTAACCTTGGGGACGCCTCCCCCCGTGTGGTAGCCAAATTGCCTATACGTTTCCGCCATGGTAGAAATGAAACGGCATGCCTCGTCTGGGGTTTCGTCAACTAGGGCTCCACCGCTTGCGGCATCCACCATCCGTCTATCATTCCCAGAAAGCCCTTCGTAAAAGTATTGAATAAGGAGAGGTTCGGTAATCTGATGGTTGGGGAAACTCGCAACAAGTTCCTTGAATCTCTCCCAATATTCATACAAGGATTCGCCATTCAACTGTCTAATTCCGCAAATTTCCTTCTGAATATGAGTGGCTTTAGATGCAGGAAAGAATTTCTGCAAGAACTGTGACTGCATGTCTGCCCATGTCTGAATGGATGTTGAGGGAAGATAATACAACCAATCTTTAGCCTTGTCCTTCAGCGAGAACGGAAAAGCTCTCAGTCTCACTTGTTCAGCTGTGACTCCATGGGGTTTCATTCTTGAGCATACCACATGGAATTCTTTCAAGTGCTTGTGCGGGTCTTCTCCTGCAAGACCATAAAAAGAAGGAAGCAAGTGAATTAGTCCCGATTTTAACTCAAAATCAGCATCATCATCATGGAATGGAATGCACAAAGGTTGTTGATCAGGATTTGGTGCATTAATCTCCTTTATGGTTCTTCGGTTATCAACCGCCATCTCGATCTCAAGTTCGTCAAAATCAGATTCTCCTCCAACAATTGATTCTGCTTGGAGTCTCGCTCGAGTCCTCTTCTGCCGGGTCTCTTTCCTCAGTCGACGCGCTGTCTTCTCGATTTCTAGGTTGAATTGTAATTCACCTGTTCGAGTGGAGCGCGGCATAAAAAGCAAAGAGATCAACAAATTAGGATGACCAAATCAAGATTAAGAAAATTAAAATAATTCCCCGGCAACGGCGCCAAAATTTGATCGGTTGTCGAAGCCGTCAAATATAAAATTGATTCTAAACTGTAGTAGTCGTGGAACCAGGTCGAATCCCAAGGGAATTATCGTTTAATCTCTCGATCTAGATGTAGTAACCCAAAAAGGGGGGTGTGAAATAAGTACTAATTATAAACGAACTAAATTAACAAAAGCAAGAGAAAAATAACTAAGAAGAGATTATAGATGAAGAAGTCCAATTCAAGGGGGTTCGTCTCACCAATCGTTATGTTTATCATGAATCACTAAAGATTAATTTCATAACCAAGCCTTCAACTCTGGAATTCATTAGGATAGCCGTAACAAATTCCTGATTTCCTATCGTAGTGGATTTGACTCACGCATCTAAATCCAAACTTATTATATCAAGACTGGGCACGATAGCGTTTCATATTTCATCAATAATAGCATTTGCATCAATGAAAACAGTTGAATCTAGATCAAACAACCGAGATAGCTGCGATTATCTAACCTAGTTTTCTCGTCCCTACAAATAAATCATGTAAGGCACATAATAAATTTGCTTGCTACTCATACCACTCATTCATGACAATTACGGATAACTGAACTCATGGATAGCAATAGAATAATTAATATTGAATCGAATTGTCAGATGTTTCAATAATAATCATCCCTTGACAGTAAATCAAGACGAGAAATACTTGGCGAAATCAGATAAGTTCAAGATCTCAAAACATAACAATAGGGTTTAACGTTTCCCTTGAATCGGAATAGAAAAACTAGCTACTAAACATGTTCATAGCTAAACAAAATATTCTAGATGAAAACATAAATTCAGAGACAGAGAGAGAACACGATGATCAAAAGATGATTTTTCTTTGTCTTCTAGTCTCCTTTTTATAGTTGAGAGTCCTCTTCCTATGCAACTTAAGGGTCTTCTTTTCGTGCCAACTCTAGAGTCCTCTTTTGTGCCAACTTCTAAACTCGCGCAGATCTGGATATCGGATAAGGCGTGATCACGCCTTAGAGGTCGTTCAAGTCTGCTGGCTCAAAACAGTTATTTTCTTCCCGCGCAGACTCGGGTGTTGGACAGGGCGTGATCACGCCCTAATGGTTGTTCAAGTCTGTACATTGCTGCTTTGTTTCTTGATCACTTTTCTGTCTTTATTTGGGCTTTTTAACTCCTTTTCTTCACAACGGGTGAATCTCGATCTTTTATTCAAAACTGCGTAACTCGATAAGAAATGTGAAGAAAACCTTTAAAAATCATTCGAGTTAAGCATGCATATAAGAGATGAAATCCACCCTATCATACATCTGGCTCCCCATAAAAACCTGTAAACCTCCAATTTGTTGATGACGCCTCATCCAGTATATCCACATCAATATGATTAACAATAAAAGGACGTAGTTGGAGTACCACTTCCTTCCTCCACAGTAGCGTCAGACCCCTTAATCGACCAACAATACACACACACACACACACACCAAACATGTTAAGTCGACCTCACACCCTCTCAAATTTGCTCTATCTACACTTAGTTTAACAAATGGGCCGAATATTGGGTGGATTTTCATAGACTCGAGAATATGGGTTAGCCAATGGGCAATACAATATGGTTGGGCTTTGGCTTAACCAGTAACTTTGTCTTCAAGACCAACAATAGGCTTGGGTATCAACATGGGCTGAGGGACTTTAGTGGGTTCAAGAACAATAGTGGGATCCAGACCGATGATAGGTTTAGTGGCAATAATAAGTATAGAAGTGTGTTTAGGCTGGGTTTCACGTATTTTAGGCTGAGTTTCAAGGACTTAAAACACAGACTCCTCCACACCTTCCTGCGTTGGCCCAACACTTATGCGAGGCTCGCCAGCCTGACCTAATATATCCACCTCCACCACAAGCCTGGATGCCCTCATCTTTGCCCCCCACGTCTCCACTCCCACAAAACTCGCACCCCCATCACTTGTCGTTGCTGCTAACATGCCGGACTTCGCTACCTCCTCCAATCATTGTTACCTCATTCCAACGCCCCTCCTCCAGTCCTCTCCCGGCCCCCATCCAACTCCACACTATCTGCAGCGAAGATTGCCAGGCTTTTCTCCCTCCGTCACCCACACCATGCTACCAACCCCCTTTCCCACTCCTCCCGCCCCCACAAACCTCCCCCTTTTCCTAACAACTGCCTTACTGCCCTAGACTCCCTCAATTATGGCCCGTTCTGCAGCTCGACCTCCTTCTTGCCCTCTCTATCCAGCACCTCCAACCGAGCACCACAATCCCGCAAGATGTGCCCCAACACTTCATATGCATAGCAAAACGCTGGTAGTTTTTCATAGGTGAAAGACACAGTAAGTTGATTCCTAGGCGAAACCTACTTCGGTGGTTGTCAAACGTCCAACAACATCCTCAATTGAATCTTAGACCCCCACGCCGACTGTGCATATGCATGGTCCATAAATTTTTATTGGTAACCACCATAATTTGAATTTGTTTATTTGGATGCTCTAGGATTCGAACTCTTCAATTGGGTACCCATTAACAACCCTGTCAAATATAATATCTTTATTTTGATCTCTATTAGGTTCATTTTTCAAAATATAACAAGTAGCAAAAATGTTGTCTCATCAATCTATAACAAGTAGCAAAAATGTTGTACGAAAATCAATGTTTTGATATAATTGTCAGAAATTGAAAAAATATTTTTTATATTGAATTGAATTTTTAAATGTACATGAGGGTCAACTAATATAGAAGATCCCTTGACAATAAAGAGGAAAGAAAAATCAAATTCCATGATGCTAGGATATCCTAACTACCAATTTAATTACAACGATGCATATTATCCTAAGTAGCCGTTGCAATGAGCTTTATGATAAATTTGCGGCGGGCAAATGTAGCCGTCGTGATATAGTTGTTACTGCAATATTCCGACAGGCTTTGCAGCAATATTTTGACGATTTGAACTAGATGGTGGGAAATAGTTGTTAGTATTGTGAAGTAACAAGTCGCAAATCTATACGTTTATGTAATGGTATTACCAATGGATTTTAGGCCGCCGAAGGAAATGTTCAAATTCTCATGGGAAAAGTGTTATACCCATCACAAATACAGTTCCAAATATGCGAAGATAAAGTTCCATCGAAAAAAACCATCAGAATTTATCACTGGCAAATAAATTGAGATTGGTTTTCCAACTCTCGTTGGTGAAGTCTGACTCTGTGATGGCGGTTGTAATGATTTTTTCCGTTAATAATTTTGGATCTTTTTTTTTTTTTTGACATATTCCCAAACCACATGATATCATCCATCACTAGACCATCTCAAATATCGTTGCTAATTGGGATGGATGCGGTTGTCGCAATAAAATGAGTTTGTCTAGTGCTGCACGATTCAAATTGAATGTCGTCCTCCAATACATCATAAAAACTTTCTTCCACACACACCAATCTTAATGGCAGGTAAACCCAATTCCCTTATCCACTTTTTCATGTGGTAATAATCTAAGGGAAGAGTGTGATCACAAGGCAATAACTCCCCCACTAACTAGGACACCTCGTCGTAGCATCTCTACAACATGTTGTACTCGGCCTTGATGTTCACTAGTATAGCAATCATCAATAACTTAGAGTGGTCCTCACAACAAGTGCACAATGGCTAGTCAATTGTGTGCACAACATCATAAAATTGATTCGACAGCCCCAATACATCCTAGCCATAGGCTCCCCCATCATAGTACAAACTCAACCCCGTCCCGCCAAATTTTGTCGAAACCAAGGTTGGTCCCGCAAGCTCCGCATATGGAAAGTACTTTAGCCCAACAACATCACATATCATCTGGTCCTAGTTCATCTGTTGGTGATCACCCTAGTGCGCCGCCGTTCGTAGTGCAACAGGAGTTGCCTCGTCAACAATCGGGAGGGGCAGATCATCATAGTACTCCTACACAAGTTCCTCACCGTGCACTGTCTAATTATAATATTGCTCCACAAACCCCTTCCTACATAAGTCATGCATATCCTCATCCGTTGTCCTGAACCTTCGGTTCTTACAATTAGAGGGCGGGCATATAATCTTCTCGTAGTATATGTATGCATGCTAATCCTTAGTCAAATCTATGAAACCCATAACACCAACCTCATACTTTGTCCTAATTTCTAAATTCACTGGCAGGTTCTTCTCATACATCCACCTCCTTAATTGTCTTAACATACATGGTTACCTAATCAAAAACATGCACACAGATGAAGAAATATTCCAAAGAAATAGAGATTACACATTGATTCTAAATAATTCAAATTTACTATAACGCATTCATACTTATATACATATATTTGTCAAAAAAAATCATCACAGGATAGTAACTTATATAAACACAACAACAATAAAAGGGTTTCAATTGTTATTTGGAAAATGATGTACCTCTTCCAGCGTCAATTCAGACAGAACGGGCTGATTGCAACTTATCGGTACTGTAGCTAATTAACAAATAATAATAAAAATTTAAATTTTCGAAGGTTAATAACAGACGGGCTATGTGTGCGTTGATTGGATGCAAGAAAGTAGGAACACAAATGAGGGGAATTCAATTTATAGATGCTTTCGAAGGATATAGCGACGGATTTGGCACAATAAAATATAGCCGGTTAAATTTTGATGGAAATTTCAATGGATTTTGTGATGGTCACATCCATCAAAATTTTGACAGATTTGGCAATGGAAAAAACGCAAACTTAACAAGCGAATATTGGTTTGCCGATGGATGTACATTCATAAAAAATTTCATCTCAAACTTTGTTCATGAAGACGACCAGAATCAAACTGTCAGCAACCACTGTCATTTTCTAATGGTTTATTAAGTTAGGTGACAACCGTTGCGAAAACAAACATGTGTCGCAAAATCTATTGGAAATTTTGGACGAATTGCAGAATCCATCAAAATTGGGACATATTTTTCAACGGTTACCGGCAAACAACTCTTCTGCCAAATTTCCCTCAAATATCCAACAATTGTTCCCATGGACTGTCTGTTGCTAATTTTTTGTAAGTGCTTTCTGACGGAACTGACAACAGCGTCAAGGTTTCGGGAGGAATAACAACAAAAAAAAATTAGCGTCGAGCTAATTTATAAATAATATTCTCGTTACCTATTTATATCATTTAATACAAGAAATTTTACTTGCTAATATATTTAACAACGAAAACTACTTGCCAATGAATGTTTAAAACATACATCAAATAGTGTAAATTAGCAATGAAAATCTTACTTGATAATTAACTCGACGCTGATTTTAGCATCACATTTTTTTTTATAGCTATTGAGTTATTCTCTTGTAATATCTAATGTCCATTGCTATGTGCTTTTTTTTTTTTTTTTTTAAGTGTTGGTTAGGGAAACTACAAGATATGGTATTGGATGTCACGTAGTCGAGGATTGGTTATCAAAGCTCTTATCAAAGTCTAATTATTTTTTTTAATTGGAAGGGATGAATCTTTATTAATTGAAGTAAACAGATAACAAGCAGTCTTGTTGAATATCATTATCGAACAAAGATAATTACAACAATCAAATCAATAATATCACATAAGTGGCACCTAACTATTACAATTACAAATAATACCTACTATACAGTAGTAACAATATCATTCCACGCAGAGCGTTCAAAGTCTAATTATTATTTTTATTGTTTCTCATTTGCCCATGGGCCTTAATTAATTGAGATGGAACTGGGAAAGAGCATTTCTACTTGAAGTTGTTGCAAGGATTATGGGAAGAGTACAGAAAGTTAATGTAGGTGATTTGACATCTGTTTAAGGTTAATTTTCCTTTCGGTTTTTTTGTGATCTCATTACAAATACATAATTTAGGAAGAGGATCATCTATCTATTTATATATATATATATATATATATATATTATTTAAAAGCATCATCCATATTTTTTTTCCTATTAATGTGGATCTGTTCATTGCAACCATCATGAATTCTTGCTTTTCGTGTAATGTGCCCGTTTTCAATTCTTTTTTCCCAGTATTGAAGTACATAAATTATTTTTAGGCTTCGTTTACTTTGGTGTATTAACCTAAATAAACAATTAATATAAGTTAGTACAGTGTCCACTTTGCTATACGGGGGGCCGATATAAAATCAAAACTTTGTATTATTTACTGCTTCGGTTGCATAAACAATATCACCAAAGGAAGCGGTATAACTAATTATTTTGAAGAATAATACAATCATTATTGCTTAAGTAAACACCTTACGATTTATACAGGGCTTTTTAATCATTTATTTAATTCAAAATAATTCTATTAATCATTTAATACGTTTCTCAAAGTAAACGGGGCCTTATAGTTAAGTTTTTGAATTGCCGTCAATTCATGACAGTTGTTTCCATGTCTGCTTGAAAAATCCTAGTTTTTGTATAAAAGAGTGGCAAGTTAACTTTTTATCACTAAACATAATATTTTTAGTATCAATTTATATATTTCTTGTCACTGAATATTGTTAGAAATTTAGTGACAATTTTTAGTTATATAGTGACTAGCGATGAGTTGTATTCTCACTAATTCAAATTAAAAGAAACTAGTGGACATTGAACAAAAGTTAATTTTTGTCATTAACATTTTATTTGTCATAGGATCCTTATATCTGTTGTCACTTAAAAGCTTAGTTCTTGTAGTACAAATGATAATAAATATATGGTTGAATTAATTATAACATACACGCATTACTAATTATTAATAATGAATAAACGTACGTAAACAAAATTCCTATTACTATGTACTATTTTTTGCAAAATTATATTCTGGCCAATGAGAAAAATGTGATTTTAGTTCTGTAATTTAGGAAGTGGTTTTTTTTATTCGGTATGAATCAATTTTTCACAATTTAGTCCTATAATTTTAAAATTTTGATAATATTAATTCTTTTCTGGCCGACACCTTTTAATTGAGGCTTTCCGTCCTGCTGGGTTGGCATTTTTATGACGTGGTAGTCCAGTTGGAGTGCCACTTCATCATAATGGTCGGAAAGTCCTAATTTTAAAGGGCATGTACAAGTCACATAAATTTTTTGATTAAATTGACCACAAAAATGACTAAAATTGCTAAAAAAATAAAATAAAATTAGAGGAATAGACAAAATTACACTTTTAGTCCATAAGATAGGGGGTTCAACCTTCTGATTTACGTGATTTTGAAAACGGTTCCAAAGTTAAAAAAATTCCACACATTTAGTCCTATGTTTTACGGAATTTTCAAAATGATCCCAAAATTGGGAAATCTCGACACATTTTAGGTCCCAAAAAATCCCGTAAAGTAGAGAACTAAATGTGTCAAATTTTCTCAATTTTAAAACTATTTTAAAAATTTCGTAAAGCAGTAGACTAAATATGTCAATATTTTCTAATTTTGAGGTCATTTTTAAAATATCATAAAACAGAAAGTTAAATGTGTTGAACCAAATCTTGTGAGACTAAAAACTATAATTTTACTTACAGGATTAAATTATAAAAATTAATTTTTTGCTGAACCAAAACTATGAATCCCTGAATTACAGAACTAAAATTACATTTTACCTTGTTTTGAATTAATTGAAAATGCGCCAAAAGCAAATGAAAGCATGTGAATTAATGAAGGGCCGGCATAACAAGTGGTATAAAGGGAGAAAAATGCCAACGGAAAGGCAATAATTCCGTCCCAACGTGTTTGGAACGGGTACGTACAGCAGACGTCGCCGTCGTCGTTGTCGTCGTGTCCATTTGGCCTCTGTTCATATCCCTCAACAAATTTCATCAACAGATGTGGACCATATATCAATGGTGGATATCACATTACTTCAACATCACAAAACAATTAATTAAAATATAAAATAAATGAAAAAAATCAGCTGGCTCCATATATATTTTTTTGTTTTGCATATATATATATATATATATATATTAATTACTCTGTGAATAAATAATAAATTACTTCGCTGAATTTTTGAATTTTGTAATTCTGACTAATTCTATTCATATTAAACTTTATTTCAATTAGGATATCTAATATTTAACTTTTTATAAAATAATTATCATTTATATTAATAAAATATTCAATAATAATTGAAAAAAATCGATGTTTATTTAATTCAATAATGTTCGCATTATGTAATATAATTATTTATTCATGCACAATTGGCAAAATTATTATTTTTTTAGATAATCATAGAAATTTAATTTATATTTTCCTATTTAGGAATAATATCATATAATATAGAAAATAAAATATAAAAATTTTAAAATATTAAATATGTGAAATTATATATAAATTTTATTAGTGATAAATTATTCAAATTATTTGAAAATTCTAACATTAATTTTAGATGAAAAATTTTGAAAATAAATTTAAAAGGGAAAGATCGAATTAAAATTATCATAATCAGGGTAAAGTAGTCTAAAATAAAATTACATTTATTTACAAAAAAGTCAAACAGCTATAAGTACCCCCAAGATGCTTCTAACTTTTGGCTTAAAAGTGTTTTTTGTAACAGTTCCTGCAGAAGTAGAAATTGGCATCCCAAACACCTCAAAAATATTTTTCTGAATTCAAAAGCTGCCAAGCTTTTTTTCGAAACTCGCGCAAACACTCCCATAAAGACTTTCCCAGCTTGGAGTAAATAAATTTTGTATAAATTTTGAGTAAATAATTCTAAATAAATAAAGACCTATTAATTATGAGACTACATATATATATATATATATATAGTTAACTAAAACTAAGCTTCCAATATACACTACAAGAAAATTGTTCAATAGGAACGAAAAAAATCAGCGTCGAACTAATTAGCAAGTAAAATTTTAGTTGCTAATCTACACTATTTAATACAAAAAATTTACTTGTTAATGAATTAGCAACGAATATTTACTTGCTAACAAATTCAGCAACGGATTGTTTAAAATATATATTAAGTAGTGTAGATTAGCAACAAAAATTTTACTTGTTAATTAGCTCGACACTAATTTCAGCATCAAATTTTGTCGTTGCTATTAAGTTATTTTCTTGTAGTGATATATGCCCAATTAATTATCGAAATACATATAGATATGCCCAATTTAAATAACTTTTTTTGTAATACATATACTTTCCATGTGATTAAATTTAATAGAAGATAAATAATTAAAGAACTCTAACTCTAATTGTTAATTAGTACAAAATTACACAAATTTTATTAATATAACATACGAAAATAAAAAGTGCAGCGATAATTCATAATTGTGAACCTGCAGAAACAGTAACAAAAGTTGATTTTAATTAACTGTATATATATATATATATATATATATAAGACAAGGAAATCAAGAACAAGATGGGGTTGGGTTACATCAATCAAATTAATAATCCCTTTTTGATTTCTACTGTCTGATCGATGGTTAATTTTGTCTCCACCATAAATGTACAAAAGATCAAAGGTATGAAAACTTTTTAACCCTACTCTATCATCTTCATAGCCTATACTTTTCATACACACACAGTAGATTTCAGCTGAACAAAGGAATTCAAAGTGGTAAAAAAAATTTGGAAATTTTTTAAGAGAAAAAACTCTCCAGGAAACCTGATCATAGTGCATGCTGCATCAGCTACAATAATATATAAATTAGTGAAATTTAATTACGTAAATTGCTCCAAGTGTAGAAAATTATTATATACATAAAAGTGAGAATCTTGAAGCTAAACCATGGACGAAATCTTACTGCAAACCAAGAATTTCAAGAACGAATTAACACTACAAGAAAATAGCTTAATAGCACTGAACAAATTTATTGCTGAAATCAGAATCGAACTAATTAACAAATAAAATTTTCATTGCTAATCTGCACTACTTAATATATATTTTAAACAATTCATTGCTAAATTTTTTAGCAAGTAAATTTCTTGTATTAAATAATGCATTAGCAACGAAAATTTTACCTGCTAATTAGCTCGACGCTAATATTTTTCATTGCTATTGAATGTTTTTCTCACAGACAATCATAATAATTAGTACCAAAGAGAAGAAAAACTTACTGCCCATAAATGAATTAGATGTAACAAAAAACCAAGAACTCATCTTTAATGCAGGATTTCAAAATCTACACTGAAAAATGTAAAGATTTTTGTAGCATGTTCTGAATCAGGTCTTCTACAACTCAATAATCTGCCAAAATTACCAATATCTGTAGACCTAAAAGGAAACAATTCAAGATTGGATAGATTAAATTAATTTAGAGCTACTCCAGATTTTTAGAGTTGGATTACGTTGATCGTGCCGTTGAAACTAAAGAGGAGACAACAACATTAGGATCTGATCCACAGCCCTTAACAAGACAAAAAGTAAAAACCCTAGTTTTTTCTTGAAGTTTGTCTGCTTTTCATCTGCAAATGCTTTTTTTTCCCTCTCTTTTCCAAGGTGAAAATGAATCAGGAGCAAGTCTTGAATTGGATTTTACTTGACCAATTTGAAATTGATAGACCTTTTTTTGTTGAAACATTCTTTACTTAAGTGGCCTTAAGGTGTGGTTGCATAACATAAAGGCAAAATGCAAACTGTGTGGTCCAAACCAAACATATATATATGTCTGTCTAGCCCCAAGAATTATTGTAAACTTATGGAGTGTTATTGCAGTACTTACACTTATTAGGATAAATAACTTGCAATAACTAAAATTTATCACCTGCAATAATTATGGGCTTGGGATGAAAATACAGCCTGTACAAATTAAAATCAATAGAAATTACAAAATTAACTAATACATGAAAAAGAAACAAGGGTTCTAATATTTTCTCTAATAAAGTTGTGCTGAAAAAATTCAAGAACATCGAAAAATTTAGATCGGGTGAATGGTATAAAATTTAAATGTCATGGATTTTTAAACATTTTTCCATAATTAATTACCAGGAAATTTCATGTCTTTTGTGTTACATGTGAGTGAAAAGATCTGAAATCAGAAAAGACTAATCTTTTTCTTATCCCTCCATGTGTGTGTGTGTGGTTGAGGAGATACCAATTATTATCATATATATATATATATATACTGTAAAATTAAAGCTACAAAAGAGGTTAAGAATGACTTTTGCATCAATTTAGGGTATAAAAAGAAGAAACCGCAGGAAAGAGATGAGTAAAATTTAGAATCAAGAACACCGAAATTCAAATTTACTTGGAAATTACAATGTAAAAATGAGGTAAATTGAAAAGGGTTTCACCAGATCTGGTCTACTGACTAAACAATCATTTATTTGATCTATTCTAATGCAGTAAAACAAGAACTAACCGTACCGAAAAGAAGAATCCAACAGCAGAGAAAGACATAGACAGACAAAAATTACCATGCAGTAAAACCCTTATCTGATGTTGAATTCTCCTTGGCCCTTCCCATATCTTCCCACAGCTTTATTGAACCTCAGAGAGGTTGCACTTATAATCACCTCCGGTTGCGGGACGTACAGTGATCTGCAGTACTTTGCAGTTCAAGAAAGCTGTGGAAGGGTAGGAAAAGAGCCATTTCTGAAGAACCCTCCCAAGAATAATCTGCTGCAGCCCTAAATAGGGTTTCTTCAAGAAATATACATACAACTATTATATATATATATATATGTAGAGAGAGAGAGAAAGAAAGAGAGAGAGAGAATAGCAAGCGTAGGTTTAAGGGAAGAGGAGAGGGCAGTATTTATAGGGGAATTGGAAGTCTTTTCCACCAATCCCGAGAAGAATATTGGCCTATTCAAAAGCTGACTACGTTTGATCCCATTGCTTTGCTGCATTTATTTATTTATTTATACATAATATTATACACTTCTCTTCCAAAATTACTCTCCCATTAATTTGACCACTTTTTACACCCTTTTAAACTGATAATTTCAGAATTTTTTTTATAATAATAATTTTCAAAAATAAGATGTAAAAACATATCTTATATATATATATATTAAACATAAATATATTAAATAGTAACAATTACACAAAATCAACATAATAGAGATTTCTTTGTTGTACATAAATTTTTGGGGCAAAATATTTTTTTGTCTCGTAAGATTAGGACATTATTTGTTTTGGTACCACAACTTAGATAGGTGGTTGTTTTAGTCCCATAAAAGACGTTTTTCACATTTTTTGTCCCGAAATGTCATGTGTCTTGCACATGTGACATGACATTTTAGGACCAGAACAACTGAAAAACGTGGCATTTTGGGATCAAAAAAACTGAAGAACGTGTTTTATAAGACTAAAACAGCCACCTACCTAAGTTGTAGTACCAAAACAAATAATACCCTAGTCTTACGAAACCAAAAAAGCATTTTGCCTAAATTTTTGGTTAAAAATTAATAATATGATATATATATATATATAGGTCGATAAGAGGAGAAAACAGGGGTGGCACCCCACACACCCGTCAACAAGGATTGTGCGTACGACATTCATGTGCGTCGGCTAAGGTCCTTATAAGTTATTGTCATCAAGGTCTAATTACATGGGAATCAATATAGACGTCAGAACTAAGACGTAACCACATCAAAATCAATATACAGGTCAGGACCTACATTTAACCCCATTAAATATCTTGGCAGGGATCTGAACCTACATCATGGGTGTGACAACGTTCGATTTTAACTACTGTATAATAATAATTGATTGTATAATTATATATATATATAGTTATTTAAGTAATGTGGGATTTTTGGAAGGGAGAAGTTTCTTTATAGCAAAAATAATTTTCCAAAATTAAAAGTAATAAAATGAAAAATAGAAAAGAATATTGTATTACACTAAAAGACAGAACAGAAGAGCAAATTCTAGTACACATATATCATGATTATAGGTGTGGCCAGGATGCAGCATACCGGATCCAATGGTGGTGTTTGCCCTGATGGGGCTACATACGAAGGGTCCCTCCCTAGATCTGTCCATTCGTGGGGGATATCACTATAATAATCCAACAATTCATTTCTATGTATAGTGTGGGTTACTTACTACGTAGATGGGGGTTCAAATTTCATAATACCTTATTAAATTATTAATATTAAATGATTTTTTTCTTTAATAATTTAAATTTTTAAAATGAGGTGGTCGTTTAATATAATATATTAAAGACTGACCAAATAACAAGTTCTAGGTTTGAATCTCATCACCACCCATTTATAAAAGAAAATTTTCGTGTAAAATTTGCACGTAGGGGGACGAATTAAGATATTAATGTTAAATAGTTAGAGAAACGTGTTCAGATATTGTTTAGACATTAAATTAAATTTTTAGATTAAATAGATAATAGTTAACATACCTTTATTATATTTGAATTTATATATTTTAACTTATTTAATTTTCCTTATTTTTTTGTGAGTTTTCATGATTATTTATTTCTCTCATTTTAATTTACATTTTATTTGTCGTAGATTATATCATAATTTATTTGGCACCATATCTCACATTTAATGCAATTATAAATTTGGTATTGTAACCCATGAGCAAATTAAATGACTTAATCAGATATGGTTCTCTGGATAAAAGTGATTTTCATAGATTAATTTAAACTATGATGCTAAAAGAAAAAAAAAAAAAAAAAAGGTGGTTTCTCAAAACTTAGAACAATGACTTTTTAACAAAAAAAAATTGAATTTTACCAAGAATATCTTAGTCTAATTGTTAATGTTGAGGTCCCATGAACGAATTTGAGGTTATGATTTCGAGTCTCATCAGACGTATGGGTAATACTCTCATTTTATGTGAATTTATTGTAATTTATTCTATTATTCTTAGCTATGTTGATGTATCCATCGAATCAACGTATTATTTAATTTATTAAAATATTGATGAATTCATGTATTTATCATTTCAAAACAAAAATAAATAAAAATTATTGAATTGGTACTAATCAATTAATTATCTGAACGCAGTATTAGATGAAAGATTATTCTTCTCTGAAATATTATATAAGTACGTCTCATCATGATATATAAATGACCACATACATTATGAACAATTTCATCCTTAACATATATACCCAAAGAATTAATCCATGCTAATGATAACAGGATATTGATTAAGTGTCCGTTCTGATTTCATATGAGTTTGATAATTATGTCTTGAAAAGACGTCTCGCGAGTTTTTAAATTAGAAGCGATGAATTTTATTAATCGAAGTAAAATGATTACATACATTCAGTCCTGTCGGCTATCAATATCGATTGGAAACAATTACAAATAATCATATAAAAAATATCTTAGCTATTACAACAACAAATCATATCTACTATATATAGTAGAAACAACATCAACTCACGTAGGGATTCAAACCCATGACCTCTAGGATCATAAGACCTCAGTTTCGCCAACTAAGTTAGGACTCATGAATTAAAAAGAGAAGATCTTAAATCTTATAAGTAACTCAAGCTCGTCGTCGTCAGTATCATCAATAATAAAGTAAGGAAGAAAGAAATAGTTATAGGAAAGGATTGGGTGGGCACATGGTGGCATGTGAGGGTGACCCACAGTGTGAGAGATGACATGCAACCCGGTTTTCCCGGACTAAGGTCTCTCTGTCGGGTATGCCTTCTGCTCGACATCTTTGTTCTCTACGATGCACCTTCCTACCACCTACAGTACTCCCAATACTTTTTAAACTTTAATCAATCCTCTCTCTCTCTCTCTATATATATGTATATTGTAGGTAGGTATATATGTGTATTATTTATATAATTAATGAATGCACTATATTATATGGGTTGATTAATTCAGCAGCCATTGCAATAAAATGTAATATTTGCGATAAATTATCATACGATAATTTTAAATTATCGTTGCAAATATAAGGTGATTGACGGTGAATTGTATGTTATCACAATACAATTATTAGTGGCAAATATTGTGCACATTGTCATTTTATTATAGATAATTAGTGAAGCATATATTAATTTAATACTAATAAGTAATTTTTATCACTAGCTAGGTTGTCATGTGTGACTAGTTGATTTTACTGACAAGTTTATGCACAATTTATGTTGCTGATTTTTTATAATGATAATTAGAAAATAAGTATGACTATTAAAATAAATTTTGTTAATGTGAAAAAGAAAAATGACATTAGATATATATATATATATATAATGGAAAAAATGCAAGTTTAAGCAATTCTTGTGATATTGCAAATGAGCAAATTACCTTTCTATAAACAATAAAATGACAATTTACCTCTCTGTGTTATTTAAAATGGAGTAATTTACCTCCCTGTATTTTTTAAAATTGAGCAATTTACCTCCCTAACTCCCCGTACTTTTTTAAATGGAGCAATTTACCTCCCTCCATTTTAAAAAACACGGAGAGGTAAATTGCTATTTTTTTCATGAAAGGGTAATTTGCTCATTTGCAATATCACATAGAGGTAAATTGCATTAAACCCTATATATAATTAGTAATAATATTAAAAGGAATTTCTGATGAATTAATATGCTCAATTTTCTCTATATAAAATATCATGTTAAAATAAAAATAATTGTTAATAGTAGTTAATTAATGCTCTTTTTCTCAACTTATATATATCTTTCATTAAAAAAAATAAAGAAATAAATAAAAAAGAAACATTAGGGTGAATGAGGTGTGTGAAATTTGATGCACATGAATGCGTTGGTTGTCTTCTAGTTTTAGAAAATTTCATACACACAAATAATACGTACCACGACAGCTATACTATGTTACATACACACATTAATTAATATATGAACAATATATATTAATTTATTTCTCTCTCTCTAGAATTTTAAATTTTCAATGCATATATGTCTCTTAGTGTGTGTGGTGTGTGAAAGAGAAAGGGAGAGTCGACAAAGAGAGGTCATTTGATGTGGCATTGCACGTTAAAGCATGATCATAAAGCTATACAAACCCTTTGATTGAATGGAAGTTAGTGGGTGATATTGTTTAAGTTAGCTGGCAAACACTAATTCTTTTTAGCTTATCTTATTAAATAATTAATGTTGGGCTTCACTGATTAGATATCACCCGACTATTTTTTTATTTTATTTTATTTTTTAATTGAAAACGATAAATTTTATTAATCGAAAGTAAAGTGATTATATTCAGTCATGTTGGCTATTAATATCGAATAGAGATAATTACAAATAATCAAATCAATAATATCACATAAACTAATACCTAACTATTATAGCAGCAAATCAAACCTATTATATAGTAGAAATAACATCAACCCACGTTGGGGTTCGAACCCATGACCTCTAGAATTATTAGACCTTAATTTCACTAACTAAGTTAAGCCTCCTGATCAACCACTGGACTATTGTTCTTATACACCACACACATGTTATATAATATTCTACATTATTAATTTTCTGTTTTGTTTTTTTTTTTCCCTCTTTCTGATTAAAGATAATGCATATGAATGTGTTGTTACTTATTTGGTTAGTTTGTACTTAATTAGTTCATTTATGAATTATTCCATGTTTAATTACATGAAGATGTCGAATTATAAAGGGAAAAGATTAACTATAACTTTTTAAAGTTTTTTTGTGTTTGACAAATCCATGAGAATTAATATGTTTTCGGTTTAAAGAACTCATTCATCACCGATGTATTCTAAAAAACTATATTTAACTTTTACTCTATTAATTTTCACTAAAAAGGGAAATGGTTTAATATCACCTAAAATTCAAGTTGAACTTTGAACTTAATATAAAGAGATTTTTTTTTTCAAATTAATTTTCAACGTGGGACAAATTAAGAGTTATTTTTATTCTTATAATAACCCAAACATATATGTATACTTGTCAAAGCTCAACTACATCCTTTATTCTTTCAATGTGGAATAAATGCACACAATTTCTCATTTCTCAATCTAATCCATGGATTAACCTTTAAATTTGCATCGAACTTATTAGATAATTTTGTTGTTACAAATTAGCATTTGTAATGCTAATTATGATAATTCCCCACACATTCATAGATTTAGATTTACTCAAGCTATCGTAACTTGCTTTCAATAGCAGTACCTTCCGATTTGAACCATTTTCTAATTAGTCATCGGACTTCGACTGCCACCAAGGATAGACTTTAGATACCAGGTATCAGTCTAAATTTAGGTGTTCATGTGTACCCTATGACTTATTTATACCACATTAAACCTTCTTCATGGTATCTCCATTTAGAAGGCTGGGTTGCTACCGTAGACACATCACTGTTGGCTTTTTAGGCCCATCCCCAATCTAGATTTTTGTAACTAATTATAGATCAAGTCCTTTCGTTAAAGGATCAACCAAATTGTCCTTTGTTCCCACAAAGTCAACGTCAATTTCTCTATCTGACACCAAGTCTTTATACACTTGAGTCTAACTTGGATGTGTCTTTTGGTCTTTTGGTTGAATTTACAACCCTTATCTTTGCAATTGTAGTTTGACTATTAATATGCACTGCAATAGGGCGGAAGAGGCTGGCTTATAATGGGAAGTTGTACCAACAACCTATACAACCATTCTGCCTCTGTCCCAATCATGTCTAATGCACAAAACTCGGCTTCAAAAGTAGACCGGGTTATCAAAGTCTGTTTTGTAGACTTCCATGAGACAAAGCCCCTACCTAAGGTAAAAACATATCAAGTACACCTATTACTACCTGAGTTTTGTGCTATCCAACTAGCATCACAATAACTTTCAAGAACTGCAGAGAACCTTCCATAATGTATGGCCAGTGATGTTGTGCCCTTCAGGTACCTAAGTATCCTATCCAAAGCTCGCCAATGGGTTCTATCATGACAACTAGAGTATCTATCAAGTCTAGAGACAGAAAAGGAATTATCTGATCTCGAACATTTGCTAAATACTGTAAACTCCCAATGATTTTCAAATGCCTTAATCGAGAAACTGATACACCACTTTCATTCTTGAAAAGAGCCACTAAAGGATCACAAGGCGTCTTTGCAATGTTACAATCTTTATAGCCAAAATTCTTAATTACCTTCTCAATGTGCGATTGAGAAATAGCCATACCTCCAATTGACTGAATCAACTTGATGCAAAAATTACATTTGCCTCACTCATATCCTTCATTTCAAACTTATCTTTCAAAAATGACTTAGTGTCAGTGATAAGTTTCAAGTTAGATCCTATTAACAGAATGTCATCTACATACAAGCATAGAATTATACAATTATCTCTTTTAACTTTACAATAAATACACTTGTCACTCTCATTAACATTGAAGCCAAACAACATAATAGTTTATGGCAGGTGCATCATCCATATAAATAGGGCATCCTATAATACCCACAGTACTCCATCTAGGTACTATACCATTGGCGGGTAGGTCATTCACGATCCACATCAATATGGCACGCATCATGAACGTCTGGTTTGTGGCATGATTGTACGTTCGCACACCCACATGACACAATTGCAGCAGCTCATCGGTCAACAATTACATGTATATCAATCAAACATTTCAAATTCGACGATCTAGGCATCACTAGGGCCAAGAACGTGTACTCAAATTTCATATACATCCCCGGTGGGAGATTGTACAGTGGCAGGATAACCAGCCAACATAAGTACATGAACAAACCTGACCATATTGAAACTGTGTAGTGCAAACCCATTATGGTGCATGCCACGTCATGTGCGAAGTCCTTGTACCTCTAACATTACATGGAAGCTCACTGTGAAAAATGCCTTCACACCTCAGTATCAGCAACTGCTGGATGGCACATGGAGCCCTTCACCGTCTCCACACGATAGATGCGTTCTATCATTAGCTCGGGTAGTCGGAAGTGATGGCCGTAACACTTTTCCCCCTTTCAGCTTCGGTATGGGGCCATAACTGCTGCTACTGTCGAAGAGAGTGCCGGCGAATACTAAGCAAGCAAATTCCACAGTTGATTGAGTCCATGGCAAGTCAAAAGACTTCACTTCGATCTCATTGGCCGGATATTACCCCTAGATGTCCAGTCAACTGCTTTCTTACACGAGGTGTGCGGGGAATATTCTTGAGCACTTCTCCCTTGAGTTCGAATTATGCTTACCTATATCGTTTCCCGAGTCTTTGACAAAACTGGCAAGGTAATGAATTGGTCATTGCGCATTACTCCAACTCACTATCGTACCTGTCCATATTACAACCTTATTTTGACTTATAGGCCCAATGCATTTTGCTCACAGAACACACATCAATTTGGAATCTAGACTGGCTTTATTCACAATCAATTCGTTAATTCCTTTAGTCATCTTCTTCGTGTTGCAGTAATCCAGATGAAATCGGTGTGTGATCATCGACGAAGGCAGTAAGTCTAGGAGAATCTAAACTCAACGAGAAAGAGGCCCTACTCACACTAGGACACCTGATCGTAGCAAATTAGAATCTGATTTTTGTTGTGTTTGCTCGACCCTTAACTTACCAAACACCGTATTGAATTTGATCCTAGCAACTGCTGACAACTGGGATTCGTTACAGTTGTTGTACAGCGGATGGTCGACAGCATGCAATACATCGAAAAAAATGGTCTGATAACCCAAACACATCATAGTCGTACGCTCCGATCCCCATTAGGCGCCTTCTCGGTGTACAATAAAAAATATTCCATCCCAACTGCATCTAAAGCGATAATATAATCCCAATTCATCTAGTGGTAATCACCCCAATGCATAGTGGTCTTCTATGCAGTTGAGATATCCTCGAAAACTAGGTTGGTCATTGAATCATAGTACTCCTGCATCCTTTCCGCGTCATGTGAAGTCCACAAACCCTTTCCTACATAAGTCGAACATAACTTTGTCCACTATTTTGAACCTTTCGTCCTTGCACTTCCGACACAGCACTTAATCTTCTCACTATCCATATATGCACGCGAACACTTGGCCCATTCTATTAAAGAGTGAACACCATCCTTAAACTCCTACTTAATACCTGTATTCCTCGATAGGTTTTTCTCATACATACACCTCCTCAATTGTTTCTACATGATGAACACTACCTACATATATATATACTAGTCAACGTGGCACGTCGTCCCTGCGTGCATATAATAAATAATATTTCAAACTTTAAAATATATTATAACACACTTAAAAAAAAAAAGAAGAGAGAAAGAAATTAAAAAAGAAAATAAACTAACTTAGGGTATTATTGGCATAACAAAAAATTGGTGGCGCGGTGTAAGTAACCGCCTTTTGTGAGTGAAAACGGTATTTTTTTATATATTAGTATAGATATACTAACCGTCGTGGCACACTGTGTGCGTGCATATAAAATAATATTGCACGCTTTAAAGTTACTGTAATTAAGAAAAATATACATATTAATCAACACATTGCATTTAAAAAAAAGAAACAAAGAAACAAAGAAAAGAAATGAAAACTAACTTAGGGTATTATCGGTATAACAAAAAAAATGGTGTTGCGGTGTAAGTAACCGCCATTTATTAGTAAAAACAGAGTTTATTTTATATAATAGTATAGATATATATATATATCCATATAAATTTTGAACTATAAATTAATTAACTAACACTAATAATAATTAAGATTTAAATATATAAATTAAACAATAAATAAAGTACACTAAATGATTAAAAAAAAAAAGTTCCAATTGTTACCTGGTCAATGGTAGTCCACCTCTCCCAAACTCAACTCAGTGATCAATGGTACGTGATGATGGTAGATTTAAAATATACTCGAAAATTAAAGAGAGATAGAGATAGTGTGTGTGGTTTAATGATTCAAGAGAGTGGATACAAATGAAATAAAAATAATAAATTTGAGATAGACTTTGCGACACAATTTACAATGGAAAAGAACTATAGCATATGCAACAATTTTTGCGACAAATTTGCAAACGGCATAGTAGCCATTGTGGAAATAGTTGTTATACTTGTGACGGTCTACTACATTTGTGACTGAAGAAGAAAGAAGTTGCAAAGCTTTTAGCACCTTTTCGACTAATATTAAAGTGGTTTTGCTACGGGAAAGAAAATTGCACAAATACAGTCCTAATTGTACTATTTCTGTCAGAAAGTCCGTCACAAAATTGTGTTTAAGTCTTCCTACGCAAAATTCCATCAAAATTTGTGGACGAAAGAAATTTGGGACGGTCTTTCCTACTGCAAACGACGACTTACTCTGCGATAAGAATGGCAATGGTTCTGTGTTGGAACCACCCCCGAACCACCCCACTTAATTTCTTTTGTATATTTACATATACTTATATAGAATATATTTGTACATATATAAAAAAAATATGTATAAATTTATTTATACTTATATATAATACATAAACTTAATACTTTTATAAATTAAAATAATGATATAAATAGTTTATAAATACTTTAATTTTTATATAAGTAACACATATTCTAAAATTTTTAATATTTCAATGCCTAAAACATGTACATATATTCAGAAAAAAATATTAAGAACTTTCAATAATCTATTGTCTCATATTTATAAAGTTATGATAGTATTATTTTTAAAAATATATTTATATTTTTAATATTCTAAAAATATTAATCGGGTCTATTGGGTCCAACCCGGCTAGTCCTCACCGAGGCGAGTCCAAGTCCCAAATTTTCTTGAAGAGGCTGGTCCCAGATTTAGGCAAATTTGCCCCGTTATCAACCCTACTCTACGATGGTCTTTGCGACGGGCTTTCCATTGCAAAACCATTGCAATATCCGGCGCAAATTGAGACTGATTATTTCCATTCGCAATACTCATGTCACAAAAATAAAATTTTGTTTGTAGTGGTTGTTTGCAGATGGTAATGGAAATTCTTGAGTCCTAGGTTACTATAGAAAAACAGAACTAATTGTATTATAATAAGGGTGCAAGTGAATAAAGACAAAAATAAATTTTGAACGTTGGGGTCAAAACAGTTAGTTTGTGTAGGACACTTCACATAGGTTAGGGGTGTATGCAACGTTGTGCATGCTAAATATAATTATTACGAAGAAAAATTATTCACATGATACTACTCGTTTGACAAAAAACACCTGAAAAATGTGTGTCCACAATTTAAACTAGAACCTAGGAGTGGTATGGGTAAAAGTCCCACAAACGAGTTTAAAATTGACCAAGTTAAAAGTCGAATGGATTTGACAATTGCTTGAATACTTTGAGAACTTTTGTTTGGTACCAATTTGGATTTTAAGCCTTGTTTGGTTCCATTTTCAAAGGTTTATTTTCAATCCTATACTATTTCAAATTCCAACAGATCATGTTTGCTTGGCCCTTCTATGTGGGATTTGACCTTAAACTTTAAAAATTCATTCTATCATATCATTTTTTATACATAAAAAAGTTTATTGAGAAGCATCATCTTTTTTTACAAAAACCATCACAAAGCATCATAACACAAACATATTTTCACTCTATCATGCCTTTTGGTACAAAAAACTATCATAGAATATCCTAACCCATGCATATTTTTATTCTATCGCTTTTTTTTTTTTTACCAAAAACTGTTAAAAAATATTCTAATTCAAACACATCTTCATTGCATCTCATCTTTTTATAAGAAAATTTGTGACAAAACATACTTATGTAAACATATTTTTATTTTTCATAAAAAACCCAATACTAAACGAGAAAACTCACTTGAAAAAATATTACAAATTGAAAGTTGAAAATGCAAACAAAACTAATTTTATGTTTTCTTATAGAAATGTCATAAGAGGTGATTTGACTCAAGTATATCAAGAAGAAAATGTCAAAGTTCACAAATTATTGGATGAACTTAGATGCAAGTGTTTTTTACCACGGATATTTTGGTATGTTGCTTATCGTCATTTGCCTGCTCATTTTGTTGATGATAGCTGAAAACTGTAAGAAAAAATTCTTTCATTTAGAGAGATTCCATATCCGCAAGATAAAGTATAAATTGTCTAAGAAAAGTAACATGTGACTTTGCCATTGTACTGACCTAAATCATTGGACTTATGAAATTGTTGATAATACGGCATCATCTGAAACTGAAGTGTGGATCACCTTGAACCTTGGATGTTTCTCTTTCACATAGCAATGGATCACAAATTTTGTATGTCTTGGATATTGAGAATTTTGACATGAATTTTATTGGAAAACTCTATAATTTAGAATATGAGGTTCTGAATTCTAGTTGGAAATCGAACATCTATCCTGATAAAATGGGACTTAATTACCACTTTTGTTGGATATTTCTGCTCAATATTATCCCCACTTCAAACTTTGGTTTGTTTTCCTTTCTTTGATGAAGTGATCAAATTGCAGGAGTGAGGAGTTGTTATGATGAGGGATAGTAACAGAAACTTTGATGTTTGATTATAGGTTAATTATACTTAGACCCCTTCTAAACATGTGAAATTATATTTTTCTTTAAAAAAAAGTTTCAAAACTGCACTTACACTCTCTTCGAAAATTCACCCTATAAATATACATGACAATGTTAAATGAGGAAAAAATTAAAATTTATGTAAATTGCTGGCGTTAATATTTTACGTCCAAATTCTAATAAAAGAATAAGTGTAAACGGGGATTTTTTAGAGGGTGTAAGTATAATTTTAACATTATTTAGGAAAAATTATAGTTTCGCATTTTTAGCAAGAATCTAAATATAATTAACGCTTGATTATAATAAGCAGCATGAGTTGGTTAGTCTCTCTTGCTTTCATTAAATACATAAACACATTTGATCATCAACACCTCAAATTGGTACGATGGTATTGGAACGGTCGGGTTGTCAACAATTTCTTAGCTAACGCAGGTATACACAGGGGTGGGCAAAATTGCAAATTTGGTCTCAAATTCCAAACCCGTCTCGTTGCCACCCCTAGCTATACAATTACACTTCTTTTCCAAATTCAACAGGTCCGTTTGTTGTATTTTTATTTTCAATTTTCAGGAAAAAATATGTATTTTGAATTTTATATAATTTTTTGTATAAAATGATAATACGATTGGATTATTTAATGAGAATATGATTGAATTAATTAATTTTCTTAGTGATTCCTTAGCTCAAACGACACCTCAGTGATCATTTTCAATTATGAGAAGAGATCCTTATATCTGTTCATTGTGATTAAAATTAAAACAGCCCCTTACATTTTTCGTCCTATAATTTCAGGTCTTTCCACTTTTAGTCTCATTATTATAGAATTCTCACATTTGATCCCATAACTTTAGAAAATAGTACTTTTAATCCCATAACACATTTTCGTTAGATATTTTAATGGAAATTGTCACGTGATTAACACGTGGCTGTTAGGGTCTTTACATTTTTGGTCTCATTGGTTACGTAACTTTCACTTTTGGTCCTGTAACTTTTATAAAGTAGCATTTTTTGTCCCATACACTTGACGATCACATGGTCTTTTCCGTTATATATCCAATGGAACGGAGCCACATGACTAAAAGTGCTACTTTTGAAAGTTATATGATCAAAAGTGACAATCCCACAACCATTAAAACCAAAAATGAAAAAGCCTTAAGTTACGGAACAAAAAATGCTATTTCTCCGCCAAGATAAGAAGATGTTTGAATTTCTTTACATTCTTTAACCTTGGGTAGGCATGAATGTACAGGAATGTTGATTCTCTAGTTATAAGTGCTTTTTAGAAATTTAGAAAACGATCCCTGAATTTTTCCAATTACTGAATAATTATAATTTTAAAATTTGTGTCACTTGCTTACAATAAGACTTTTAGCATTTTATTTCATTCATAAATCTTGTAACTTGTCATAGACAGAAAATTTTTGTGAAGAAAAAACTACATATCTTTTCTACCATTAGGGACTTGTATATTGGTGTAGACCTTAGGTATGGTACAGAAAAGACATTTTGAAAAAATAGAAGTAATAATTGTGTTAACCTCAATTTATATGTATACATGAATCTCTATAAAAATAAAAAATAAAAGCATGAAAAATCGCTACTTTTTCATTCACCAATGACTATCTTTTATCCAATGGCAAATATTTTTGTTCAAATTGCACCATTTTACCTTGTGTATTATATTTTCCGGCACCTTATAAGTATAAAAAAATTAGTAGGGTAGTTTTCTCAATTATTTATACAGAACACATAATAAAGGATAAAATTGAAAGTTTATATAATTTTTTTGCTGATAATAACATTTTTCACCCAAACCCTAACAGAAAGGGTACAATTGTAAACAAAGAATACTCATAGGGGATGTAACTGTAATTTTAAAAGTTATTTAAAAAAAATATATTTTTAAATTTTTAAAAGAGATCGAAGTGTAATTAGCCCTTTTAATAATAATAATAAGAATAATATATATATATGTATAACTAATATAAAAATAATAATTTCTCGCTCACAAATGATGGTATGTGACACCGAAATACCACATTTTAGAATTCCAACTATACACTTAAAGAACATAATGTAATATCATCACTTATTTCTTTCAAATAGTCCACACCAGCTTTTAATCACCAATCTATTATTATATTTATCCTCCCACTTCCACCCCTCAGCATCTCTAATCCCACTTTTAACCGCAAGTCAATTTTTTGGTACACTAGAAAAAATTATTATTGCTTATATTTTTTATGAATATAACTAAAAATCATGGTAAATAACTATTATTAACTATAGTTAAATAAAAATCAATGTAAAAACTAGTTTTTCTACCATGAAAAACTTATTTCCCACAGCTAATAGTCCTGGTAAAAGCATTCGCAATGGTTTTTAACCATGACAAATGTCTTAGCACCCTTGTAAAAACCACGATCGATAACCGTTGTGTGGCCGTGGTCAATGACTATTTGCTATCACTATTTAGTATTAACCATTATAATTAGCTATGACTAAATGTCATATTTTTTGTGGTGGTATAATATTTATTCTCCTATTTTTGCTCCATCTTACTCGCTCCAATATTAATGATGTGTTGGTTTTTGTTCTTAAAACATGTGTCGTGTTCATCTTATTATATGCGCATAATTACTGCGTTCATAATAACTAATATAGTATAGGGTAAATTACAGCTTCCTTCCCTATGATTTAGCATAATTACAAATATCTCCTTATTATTTGATAAATTTCAAATACCCTTGATTTTTACAACCATATAACAACCAGCTCAATCCATTATTCTCCGTTAGGTTTCCATCTATTTTTTGTAGTGAACTGACCAAAATACCCTTGTCCACTATAAATTAAAATTTCATTAAACTTTAAAAAATTTCTGAAACTTTATTGACTAAGTGAATAATTTTTTTTTTTTATAATTTTTCAAAATGTTCCATCCTCCTCATGCTTTTTAAAATATTTTTTCATTCTTAAAAAAAAAAGAAAGAAAAAATACTGCAATGATAAAATTGACAATTTCAAGTCTCCATCTAAAAATTATATAATTTCATCAAGTATTATAGAAATATTCATTATTTTTCAAACATTAATGAGGTATTCATACTTATATCAAGTCTGAAAAAGAGTTCGTTGCTGTAATTTACCCTATAAAATATAGATGTCAAAATTTAAAGTTTGTGAGAGGGTTTCTGAGCCCATAGACTAATGGGTTGGATTCAGATTCTAAACCCACCCATCAGAATTGCTATATAATTTAATGGCATAGGGAAAAGTAGCAGATCTACTGCTACTCACCACATCTCCCATCAACCCATATGCTCTCATTAATTCTTAGCCTAACCAAGTACAAATATTAAGTATTAATAAATATTAATTGTCATTATAAAATAAAATAAAATTTAAAAAATATTTGGAGGGCACATAAAGTTTCATTTATTGCAAAAGAATAGAATTTGTTTGGCTAAACTTGTTTAAAAGATTCTATAAGCCGTCAAATCTTATTTCTATATTAATTTTTTAAAGTGTTTGAATAAAATAGATCAAAGGAGTTTATCAGATATTAGTAGTTACAAATTTATGATTGATTAATTTAAAAGAATTTGTTAAGATCTTAAAATAAGTTAGAAACTCTTTATTTTTTTTTAAAAAAAAGAAAAGAGTATAGAAGCTTCTAACATCTTATAAAAAGAGCGTATAAACTCATCAAAACACCCTCGTAAACGAACAGCGCATAGAAAACAACGCAACAACAATGAAACGAAAAAAATAAAAAGAAAAAGACTATTTAATTAATGCAAAGTACAATGAGTTATTAGGTGGCAATATTGAAGTTGACCTATGATTAAGTGTAATAAATAAATTCATTTAATATAATGAATTATTGCTTGATTTTTTTATTTTTTTATTTTCACCCAAGAAAACAAGCACCCTAACCCCCATCACCAACATAGGCCTTGGACCAATTCTTTTGAAATTATGAACATGGGATTGAGATCTCTTTCATTGATGGAAGAACAAAATAAAAAACAAATAAATATTGTCCACATCAAATGGGCTAAAAATTTCAAAAAAAAAAAAACAATTTCCCAAAAAAAGAATGATTCCAACTTCAAAATTTGTAGGCCCCCACAAGAAGAAAACCACTAAGGGTTTTGAATTTTGCCCTTTGAAGTGGGCTACACACACTAAAGGTGGGCTATGTGGTCACATATTAAAAACCAAGAAAAGAATTGTTAAGTTATGTGACCAAACTATGATGACATTTGTGTGTGTGTGACCAAAACACACACTAATACACCTTAGAACACACACAATAAACCACCAAGAAAGTAGATGGACCTCAAAGTCCATATCCAATTCACTTACCCCAAACAAATAATAAACCTTCTAACAACTTACCATCAAACGAACCCCCAAAAAATTAGGTCCAATTGCAAGCCCAATTCTCCCTTTCTCTCTCCTCTCTCTCTCTCTCTCTCCGTTTCTTTCTCTCTCCTCGAAACCCTAGATCTGGGAGCTGGGAACCGCCGGAAATCGCCGCCTCCGCCTTGGATTCGGCCCAAGAACGGATTTTTTCATCTGGGCTTCGCTCGAAACTCTTGGTTTTGCTGGTACGGGAAGTTTGAGATTGGTTTTGGAGCGTTTTTGCCGTATTTGTTTTTTTTTTTTTCTATTCTTGGTTATGCTCTTTGTTCGGTGGTTAATTATGGTTGAGTCGGATTTTTTTGTGTTGTTAGTTCGTGGATTTTGGCGGGTTTTTCCTTGTTATTTGTCTTGCTTCATGTTGTGTAGAATTCGACTTTAATCCTTACGCCACTTCTGCTTATGTTAAACTGGGTTTTTGATTCGGATCTCCTTGAGGAAGTTTGTTTCTTTTGACGTTTAAAATTGTTGCGTGCTGATTTTGGTGCGTTTTTGTTTCTAACTTCAAGTCCAAGATCTGCTAGAAATTTGACTTCCCTGTGTAGGTAGCTTGTGTTCTGTTATATTTATTAGAGTTTGTTTGATGGTCTCTGTTCATGAATCGTCTCTCAGTTCAAATTTCTGGGCGTCTTTGATTTTGAAATGGGCCTTGCTTAGATAAAAGCCCGTGTTGATGAGGCTGTAGATCTGTTTTACCTTGTGTTTGTTTTTGGTGCCTTGTAGGTGGAATCTGTCCATTGGGCCCTTCAAGTATATGTGTTAAATAAATAAATATGTGATGGTAGAGTGGGGTAGGTGAGTTGACCCCTGGCCCGTGCGGGTCTCGGATGTTTAAATTAAAAAATACACCAACCATTTTGATTCAAAACAATGTCTTGTGGATCTGTTTGAATTTCTAACATTGGATAGAGAAGGTAGCAACTTGGCCTGTTCGACTGCAAATTTCTGGGTGGGTTCGTTGTGTTAAGTTCTTTTGTCAAAATCAGTTTATGTCTTGATATTGCAAACGATTTAACGGTCAAGTTGGGAAGAAAGTTTTAGAAACTTTAACTGAAGAGTTCACAATAGGACTGGTCTTATAACGTATTTGTTGTTCATTGGTGTGATCTGTTGATTTGTATCATCCTTTTCTCTTCCTGATTATAATGTCTAAAAGGAGTCCTTTCTGCTATGCATTGGTGTGATTCTCTTGGTGTGATTTGTTGTTCATTGGTGTGATTCTCTTCCTGGTCTTTTCTGAAGTGTTGATCAATTCATTGAGATTAATCTGCTATGCATCTCCGCAATGCTATTTTTTATCAATCTCATATAAAAGATTTTGACACATTTCGATACAGTTTTTCAACTCCAGTAGGTGCTATTGATGTGAACTTTTATTTGGGATAATTGCATAATACCCCCTGTGTTATAGGAAAATTGTTAAAAACCTACCTGTGTTAATTAAATAGCCAAAAAAGACCCTCTATAATTATAAACCCTACAAAAAAAACCCTCTCCGTTAAAAAAAACGAAGAGTGGCCTACACTCGCTCCAAATACGAGTGGAATATGATTTTGACCCATTTTTCACCTTTGACTTTTTTTAATAGACAAGATTGCCCCTCTCTTATTCAATTACCCTTTTTCTTCATTATTTTGTTTAATTCTTTTCCTTTTGAATATTTTGCTGAATTTTTTTGATAAATACTAAAAAAATAATACTCATCAACACTTATATGTAAAAAATATTATTACATTAAAGTTAAATTAATATACATATTTTACATATGAAATATTTTAATATTATTTATAAGTTTTAAAAATTTATAAAGATTATTACTTAATTTAAATTATAATTTTGTGTTGAATTATAATTATTCCCCTCTTTATTTTTATGTAATTAGTTTTATTTTTTTTATTTTTTTATTAACTCTTTACCTTTTTCATATTTTACTAAAAAAAAATAAGATAATACTAAATAATTAATATTTATTAATAAGTATATGAAAAATATTATTACATCAAAAAAAATTATTATATGATATTTTTAGATATTTTAATACTTATAAATTTTAAAATCAAAATACATTTAAATATGATTCTCTTTGATATTCAAATGTCTTTGGTGGCACTAAGAGTTCCCTGATGTGATTATAATGTAAAAATTGTCTTCATATTTATGGTATTACATTGTTCAGGTATGCCACTGCATTGGCCGGGGCTCGGGACTGCACAACCATGGCAATTTCAATCTAATTGGGTGTTCTCAACTCTACAAATTAGGTTGTCTCAAGGACCTCAAGAACTCCGTTCTGCTAACAAAAAGATCACAGAATTAATTCGAGGTGGACAACTCGAAGATGCGAGAGCATTGTTTGATACTTTGTCCCAGAGGAACACCGTCACTTGGAATTCAATGCTTAGTGGGTATGTTCAACATCGCCAGATTGCAAAAGCCCGGAGATTTTTCGATGAAATTCCTGAGAAGGATGTGGTGTCGTGGAATTTAATGATTTCAGGTTATGTGTCTTGCCGTGGGAGGAGGTATGTAGAGGAGGGTAGGTACTTGTTTGATAAGATGCCTGAAAGGACTTTTGTTTCTTGGAACACTATGATTAGTGGTTTATGCCAAGAATGGAAGGATGGAAGATGCTTTGAGGCTGTTCTATAGTATGCCAGAGAAGAATGTGGTTTCTTGGAATGCAATGATAACAGGTTTCCTGAAAAATGGTGATGTTAAGAGAGCTTCAGAGCTTTTTAAAAGAATGCCGAGACGAGATGCAGCATCTCTAAGTGCCCTCGTGTCTGGCTTGATTCAGAATGATGATTTGGATGAAGCTGAAAAGGTCTTATTTGAATATGGCAAAATGGGCAACACGAAAGAGGACTTAATTCATGCTTATAATACTTTGATTGCTGGGTATGGTCAGAAGGGAAGGGTTGGAGATGCTCGGCGCCTTTTCGATCAGATACCTGTGTGCAGTGATAGTGGAAGTGGGGGAAGAACGAGGTTTAAAAGAAATGTGGTCACATGGAATTCAATGATTATGTCCTATGTGAAAGCTGGGGATATGGCATCAGCAAGGGAGCTGTTTAATCAGACGGAGGTTCGAGACACTATTTCTTGGAATACAATGATTAGTGGCTATGTTCATGTGTCAGATATGGAAGCAGCTACTGAACTCTTCTCTAAAATGGGAATTCCGGATGCCTTATCATGGAATTTAATAGTCTTTGGGTTTGCACAGGCAGGAAAGATGGAACTTGCACTTGAGTATTTTGAAAGAATGCCTTTGAGGAATCGGGTTTCATGGAATACTATAATAGCTGGATATGAAAAAAATGCAGGTTATAAAGAAGCAGTCAAACTTTTTGTTCAAATGCAGGCGGAAGGAGAGAAGCCAGACCGACATACTCTGTCTTCACTTCTTAGCATTTGTGCTGAATCTGTTGCTCAGCACCTGGGCATGCAAATTCATCAATTGGTCACCAAACTAGTTATACCCGATATACCTTTAAGTAATTCTCTCATAACCATGTATGCAAGATGTGGGGCAATATCTGAAGCAAAGACTGTCTTCAATGAGATGAAGCTTCAAAAGGATGTAATCTCTTGGAATGCCATGATAGGAGGATATGCATCTCATGGTTTTGCAAAGGAGGCCTTAGAACTTTTTGAATCAATGAAGTGGTCTGAAGTGACACCAACTTATATCACATTCATATCAGTTTTGAGTGCTTGTGCTCATGGTGGTCTAGTGGAAGAAGGCAGGTCATATTTTAGATCCATGATTTCTGATTTTGGGATTGAACCAAGAGCTGAACATTTTGCCTCCCTTGTGGATGTTGTTGGTAGATATGGACAGGTTGAGGAGGCCATGGATATTATCAGTCGGATGCCAATTGAGCCAGACAAGGCTGTCTGGGGGGCAATACTGGGCGCCTGTAGAGTTCACCACAACGTGGAGCTGGCGAAAGTTGCAGCTGACGCATTAATGAGGCTTGAGCCAGAGAGCTCGGGCCCTTATGTCTTGCTTTACAATATGTATGCTGATACTGGCAGATGGAATGATGCGGACGAAATCAGGATGATTATGGAGAATAACAACATTAAAAAGGAGCGAGGTTATAGCAGGGTAGATTCCACGTCTTCGTAATGTTTGTGCTGCTTTTGGGAACTGAGTCTAAGAACCAAATGATTCAAATATTCACATCCTCACAGTTATACATTTATGGCCCTCAAGAGTGTTTTATTGGGTTCTAGCTGGTGTTCTGAACTGGAGGTACATACTTGATTTCACCAAGGGCGAGCTTTCAAGATGCCATATGAGGTAATTGATTTATGATAGTCAACTCCATGAGTTAATGCTAATGCACATGGCTAAAACTCATCAATTTTCTGATATGTTTTAATTTATTATAACGTATATAGTAGGATTGTAGTTCTCATTAGAATCATATCCTTCTACTCGTGCATATTTCGCGTGAAACATGATTCTTGACGGGCAATTAACTTGAAAGTAGATTGAGTTTGAGATTGAGAGCCATATCTTTTTGTTGCAGTTAGAAACTCCTCATCGTTGACAGTCTGTTAACGTGCTGGGTCACCTCATGTAGAGCAACCAATGAGAGATCAGGTATGCTGATTTCGTTATATTGGTCCGTTAGGGCACATCATGCCCTCACCATCTGAACCTTTTCGTTCCTATAATTCTATGAATTAAATGGCATCTGTTTGCAGATTTCAGGCAGAGGTCTTCCAACAGGATGAAGGATCACCTAATCCCCCCTCTGAGGTCAACGGTTTTGTTTGGAAAAAGGTTGGCACAGCAGCAAGCTAAAAAGCTCAAACAGGAGGAAGGTTCACTCTTTATCCAGCATGAACTCTCTCTCCAGTACTCTTGAAAATGTTGTGTTTGCTTTCGTGTTTCAAGAAACAATTTTGTGACGTATGGAGGCGTGGTTCCATGAATTTTGTAAATATAAATATTTATAAGAAAATTATAAAATTTTGTAATCTGAATATTTATATCTCTAAGTTATTTACATTTTAATTCTCAGTTTTTAAAAAAAATAAATGAAAAACATAATTTTAATATCCATAACTACCTAGATTAATTTTGCAATATGACAACTTATTCTCAAGAATGTTATAAAAAATAAAGATCGATACGAAAATTATGAAACATATATTTGAAAAATGCATATATTGAGCTTCTTAAATATTTTCAAAAATTAAATAAGAACAGTAGTATTGCCATAATTTGAAACACTGTTCAATCCTAATTGATATATTCTTGAGCTCGACAGCCACTTCACTTGGTCATTTACTTAATAAATTTTGTATAGTTCACTGTTTTGACTACCAGAAATTGATATAGTTGTTGTTGTTCCTGTTACTTTCTTTTGTTATATTTTGAGGTCCTCAGCGGTAGTGCCATCTACGTGTTTTGCATTTCTGAGGCGGATTACGCCAAGGTAACAACAACTTCATAATGTTGTCTGTATAAAGTACAATACTTTGCTTGCGCATATATTGCTAACATATAGAATTCTGCTTTATGTCTGGAGTTTAACACAGATTATTAAAAGTTATAATCTTGGGATATTGCGCAACATGAAATAGTAATACAAAACACAACATCTCTAACATGAAATATGGATACGAGTTTTTATTGTTGATTGTATGAGAAACACATATCTGATGTTAGGAAACTGTAGGTAGTTTATTTTATGCTCCTAGCATACAATTGTTCCATAGCCTTTCTAACTTTCACTTCCCCCCCTCTTTTTGTGGGGGTAAAATTATTTCAATTAATATTTTTCTTGCTTATTGTCATTTGGGTTTCAGAAATTCACTTCTATCTCGTTCAGTAATCAGCCGTGTTAGAAACTGTAAAGCTCCACAACATGTATCATTTACCTTTCTACTATGCTATAATGGGGGAAAGGTTGCTAATTGAGTGAAATGAAAGAAGGTGAACATAATATCCACAATGATGGCTGATTCAGTCTAGGCAGCGGGAGGTCGGGGGACCATGTACCTTTCATGTGCTCTTTCTCTTTATCTCTTTCATTACACACACACCTGATGAGGCTAAGTACTTGATATTTTTTTATTTTTCTCCAGTATTTACATCCCCATCCCTTTAAGAAATTCTGCTCCATCTGTATGCGCTTTACTGAGTTCTGACTTCTATTCTCTTGTAAATGGAAAAATTATTTGGTGTGGCCAAAAAATGAACATGAAATGTTTGTGCGGCAAGTTTTTGGCCGGTTTCAATATGAAAAACTTTTAAAACCTCTCCAAAATAATACCCAACGCTCATTACAATTTTCAATAGGCTTTTTAACACTTTTTCAAACCCAACCTCATTTTTCCCAAACCTTACCAAAGATACCTAAAAGTTTTACATGATTTTAGACTGGATACTATTAAATCACAAGATTGGTTTCTCTTTCATAAGTTCCTCGGCTTACTTGTCCGTCTTTTTGCTGCAGCGTAGATATGCAATTTCACAATTGGACCTCTCTTGACACACCTTGGCCCTAGCCCCGTTACAATCATGTTAAGACCCTTTGATTTATGTACTAATGAGCATTTTGTAGTGGTGGAGATTTGATTTACAAGCAAGCCTATGACAATGACACTCTAATGTCTTGATTTGAGTGTGACAAAAATTCCTTAAATACTTCTCGAGTGATTTGAGAGACATCCTAGTGAGGAGTCTTGAGACTTATTTCGTTTACGTTCGATAAAGTCAATGGGACACGTGCTTGTTGTATTAATGCCATTAGTGTTTATTCTCAATATTGCTATCTCTTCTTAAACTGTGAAGACATATTGATTAAGGGATATACTTGACTAACATAAAGGAAAATTTGGGTATGGGTACTTGGATAATCCGTGCATTTTGAATCAAGAGATGCTTGAGGACAAGCATGGTTTCGGTGTGGGGGAATTTGATAGGGTGCATTTCATCTCTCATATGCATGCTCAATTCGAATGATTTTTAAAGGGTTCCTTCACATTTTTAATCGAATTATGCGGTTTTTGAATGAAGGATCGAGATTGACCCGTTGTGAAGAAAAAGAGTTAAAAAGCCCCAAAGGAAGACAGAAAAGAGATCAAGCACAAAACAGTCATAAGCTGACTTGAACAACCATTAGGGCGTGATCACGCCCTATCCGACATCCGAGTCTGCGCAGGAAGAGAAAAAGAATTTTGAAAAGACCTCTTTCCTAATTTTACGAAAGATACACACATAGAAAGAGGACTCTGAGATGGCACGAAAAGAGGACTCTGAAGTTGCATAGAAAGAGGACTTTGAGATGACACGAAAAGAGGACTCTGAAGTTGCATTGAAAGGGGACTCTCAAGTATAAAAGGAAGACAAGAACGTAGAGAATTACCATCTTTGGATCATCGCTTTTCTCTCTTCCTCTAATTCATGCTTTCGTTTAAAATATTTTGTTTTGCTACGAACATGTTTAGTAGCTAATTTCTCTATTCCGATTCAAGGGAAACATTAAACTCAATTGTTATGTTTTGAGGTCTTGAATTTATCTAATTTCGCCGAGTATTTCTCGTCTTGATTTACTGTGAATGGAATGATTATTATTGATAGATATGACAATTCGATTCGATAATAATTATTCTATTGCTATCCATGAGTTCAGTGATCCGTAATTATCATAAATGAAATGATATGAGTACCGAGCAAATTTATTATGTGCTTTGTATGATTTATTTGTGGGGACGAGAAAACTAGGTTAGATAATTGCAGCTATCTTGATTGTTTGATCTAGATTCAACTGTTTTCATTGATGCATATGCTATTATTGATGTGATATGGAACGCTATCGTGCCCAATCTTGATATAATAAGGTTTGGATTTAGATGCTTGAGTCAAATCCATTACAATAGGAAAACGGGAATTTGTTATGGCTATCCTAATGAATTTCAAAGTTGAATGCTTGGTTATGGAATTAACCCTTAGTGATCTATGATAGACATAACGATTGGTGAGACGAACTCCCTTGAATTGGACTTTTCATCTATAATCTCATCTCAGTTATTTACTCTTTCTTTTGTTAATTTAGTTCATTCATAGTTAGTACTCTATTCATACCCCCCCTTTTGTTACTACAACTAGATCGAGAAATTAATCGATAGTTCCCTTGGGATTCGACCTGGTTCTACGACTACTACAGTTTAAAATCAGTTTTTATATTTGACGGCTTCGACAACCGATCAGTTGTACAGAGGTCTGAGGCAAGAGATCAACCCACTCGTTAGAGAAAAGAACCCTATCAAGGTGTTGCTATAGTCGGTGATCCGTCCATGTGAACTGACTGCCCTGAAAACCCACATCGATCAAACCACAGTCAAAGATAGCCTCAGAAAATTCCTCAATGGAATGGTGAGACGGATAGCTCCCGGAAGACCGCTCTGTGACGGAGACCATAGAGTTGAAGTCCCCCCTAATAGCCCAATGGACACCTTGTTCTGCTATCGAACGCATGATTGACCATATTGCCCACCAAGCCTCGTTGTCGCACTTGCCACAAACAATTGTACAAAGAATGGGGTTCTAGAGGTCCGGTAGCCGCACTCGTAAGTGCAGGAACTGCTCGTCGTCAATCAGCACCTCCACATCGTCCAAGTCGTGTACCAGGCACCAGATCTTATTATTACAACTTTAAACACTGCCGAGAAGCCCAAACACCGACAGATTGCGCTGTCATCCATTGAATCTGGGGGATCAATGACGCCAAATATGTCCAATCTGTGCTCCTTCTTCATTCTTTTATCATTTTGAGTTTATTTTCGATTCCCCGCGCGTTCCATATAACAACGTTCATCACACAACTTCGGAGGGGAGGTGGAGCAAGCCCTAGCATGGCTTCTTGTCAAAACTCTGTCTGTTTGGGACATTGATCTCAGCCGGCGGTGGCGGCCTTTGGCCTTGACAATCTCAAAGTCCTCATCAGAAAGCTATAAGGATGAGTCCCGTATGTCAGAGGAGCCGTCTCCCGCCAGCTCGGCGTCCGGGCACTGGTCCTGCTGTGCAAAAACACATATGGTGCGAACAAGATTAGTGTCACCATCGTCACTTACCTCAGTATGATGCGATTCCGCCGCCATCCTCGCCGACACAGGATCCTGCCACCCCAGCGGTTCTGATTCAAGCACAGTCTCAAGGCCCGGCATGCTGGCGGAGTCCCCATCATCCTCCTAATTTATTTTCAAAAGGTCCTCCGCCACTTTCTCAGGGTGCACGGTAGGAGGCGGCGGAATCCGCGTCTCATTGCTCGGCGAGCCACTCCCCACCAGTTCAGCGCTGTCAGTGGACTTGGTGGCCGACTCCATCCCAGAGACGCTCTCAGTCTAGGCTCTGACGCCCTGTGCATTTTGTCACCGACTGATGATGCTGGCGTTCCCGACGCTAAGTAATGACGTTGCGAAGATCTTCGGGGGGGGGGGGCTGCCTTATTGGTGTGTTCGACCTTTCTCCCCTCCCGACAATTTTCCACCCTGTGGCCGATGTGGAAACAGTGGGAACAGTACATGGGGAAACGTTCATATAACACAGTTTGCAGTACAAATTTGCTATCACGGCCGAACCAGACCGTCTGTGGCCGAGGTTTCATCAAACCTACTTCCATACAAACACGAGCTACGCTAGGCCGAAGCCCTTCTACTGTCGCCTCATCCAATTTCAGCGGGCCACCCACGAGGCTGGCAATGTCGTAAAGGGCCTTCTTATGAGACAGGTGTATCGATAATTCCGGGAGCCAGATCTAGACTGGGGCAATCGACGACTTGACGTTGGGGTTGAAATCTGGCGACCACTTGAACATTCTCATGGGGAATCCGTTAACAAATAGAATCTGCTTGAGCCACAAACGCGAGAGGTCCTCTTCATTACTCAATTTTATCAAGATGTATTTGACGTTGATAACGCCAACAGAGTAGGCACCTCAGAGCCCTAACTTAGCCAAATGCGCCCGTATAGCCGGTGAATAAGAAGGCATGGAACGTGGCTCTCAAGTTAGATATGGTGAAGGCCTACGATCGGGTAAGCTGGCCTTTCTTGCAACATATGCTCTCGCACTTGGGTTTCTCGGATCTCTGGCTTCAGCTTATTCGGAATTGCAGATAGAATTGCTGGTTCTCGGTTATAATGAATGGGGAGGTGTGTGGCTTTTTTCCTTCCACACGGGGCCTTCGCCAGGGGGATCCTCTGTCCCAACCCTTTCTGCACTTGCCTCAG
Organism: Sesamum alatum; assembly: GCA_034509735.1. Lineage (NCBI taxonomy): Eukaryota > Viridiplantae > Streptophyta > Magnoliopsida > Lamiales > Pedaliaceae > Sesamum > Sesamum alatum. The sequence goes on from JACGWO010000003.1 coordinate 19,695,082, forward strand.
AATTTCTCTCACGAGGACTAAACCGCCTCTTTGACTCGAAGTCAGCCTTGGCGTTTTCTAGAGCCCATGGCCTCACTCACTTGGCCTATGCCGACGACTGCCTCATCTTTACCAACTCCCAGGAGAACAACTTGAGATGCGTTATGGACTTTCTGGCTAAGTTCTCGATGGCATCTGGACAGAGCTCTAATGTGGAGAAGAGCTCCTTCATTGTAGCCCTCAGCGCTCCAGGCCTAGTGATCCGGCGGGTGAAACGCCTAACGAGCTTCATTCAGAAACTATTCCCTCTCACCTATTTAGGAGCACCGCTATATTGTGGTCGGCATAAGGCCGAGCTCTCGCCCCCCCTTATTGAGGCGATGGCCAATAGGATTTTCGGGTGGGAGAAAAAGGTTTTGTCCTACGGTGGCCGCCTCCAACTTATTAAATCGATCCTTTTATTTATGCCGATACATCTTCTCTACATCCTTAAACCGCCCAACTCGGTCATACTCCGCATAGAAAGGCTTTTGAATAAATTTTTTTGTCCTCTTATGGGGCGTCTCGGAAGCTACACTGGACGTCATGGTCCCGCCTCAGCACCCCCGTCACGGAGGGCAGACTCAGCCCTAGGCGGCTGCACGATATGGCGGAGGCTTTCTCTTTCAAGCTTTCGTGCGGTTTCCGGATGTTAAACTCTTTGTGGGCGGATTTCCTTCGATGCAAATACTGTAAACGCAGCTGCCCGGCTTCATCCTAGATTTTCATAGTCGGCATGCCTCTGAGGCGTCGAATGATTCGAGCTCGGCCGCTCTCAGAAGCGAATATTTATTGGTCCTTGGGCACGGGCGATTTATGCTATTGGCACGACGCATGATTTGGTGAAGGGCCTTTGGCTCTCTCTGTTGACCCCCCAGCGACAACACATGAGCCCGTCAACTCTTATTGGCGTGACGACGAGTGGGACAAGGCTAAACTACTGACTGTCCTCCCGAGTCCCGTAGTGGAGCAAATCCTTGAAGTCCCCTTTGATGTTCAGACTGAGGACCGAGCCTGGTGGAAAAAGGAGGCCAGGGGGTTTTCACGACAAAATCGGCCTGGGGATTAGTCTGCACCCATGCCGCCGCACAACCTGTCTTATCAGATTTTTGGCACTCGGCCATCCAGCCGACTATCTCAATCTTTCTGTGGAGACTATTGCATGATCTCGTGCCCATAGATGAGCGCATGAGAGCCAAAGGTGTGCCTTTAGCCTCATGGTGCACATGTTGTTGTAGCATTGAAAGTGTCCTGCATCTTTTCTTGGAGAACCACCATGTCCGGGATGCCTGGGTTTTTTTTCGCTTCACTGTTCCGCATCCCGCTGTTGAACACCTCATCAGTCTATGTCATGTTGCAGGCTTGGCAATCGTCCTCTCCCTTCGCTGGTCGTGGGCACGTCCGCCTCATCATACCCACTCTACTTCTATGGTATGTGTGGCGACTTAGAAATGCGGTGAAATACGACGACCAACGGTTGACGACAGCGGCTCTCATGCGCCGGGTAAGGGGTCACCTTAGGCTTCTTTATCAGGCACGACAGATGAGTTATAGCATGTGGTAAGGAGACATAGTAGTGGCAGCGATCATTGGGTTCTTCTGAACCCCGCCCAGGCCAATTTCGGTCTGGTGGCGTGCGTCTGACGAGGGTTGGATTAAACTAAACTGCGACGGGGCAGCCAAGGACAATCTGGGGGTGGCGGGCAGTGGAGGTTTATTATAGGACTCTGACGGGAGCGTGCTCTTTGCTTTTATTGAGCCACTTGGCGTGCGCACGAACGTCTTTGCGGAGCTCTTCGCCATGGTTAGAGGGTTGGAACTGGTGAGATCTTGAGGATTCACGCGAATCTGGGTAGAGACGGACGCTTTGGTTGTTCTCCAGATTGTGCAGACCGGCGTTGGGAGTTGGACGCTGCAGCCTCTCCTCACAAGATTGCGTCGTCTACGACGTAGTTTGGAGCTTCGTTTCACACACATCTTGCATGCGGGAAATCGGCCACTGGATCATTTGGCCAACATGGCCTATGCAACACACTTTGCGGCGATTCTAGAAGTGGCAAGGGGTGCTCTAGCAGGCTCAGTTTGCATGGACTTACACTTCCCGAATTTTCGCTTTCACTAGTATAGGTGATTTGTAAAGGGAGTAAGTACTCCTTGTTTGCAGTTTTTACATTTGTATAGGTATTTTTTGATCGTTTAATAAATGGGTAGGGGTCCGCCAAACCCCCCACCACGGCATCGGCGGCTTTAAAAAAAAAAAACTAATATATTTTTCTTGAATAACAAAATAAATTACATCATCAAATATTGATATTTTTAGGTTTAATTGTTTTAATTTTTTTTAGTAATATTAAAGTTAATTTTATATTAAAGTATTTTCAGATATATATAGGTAATAATAGATGGTTGAGCAAATACTCCATTATTTACTGTAACATGGTCCATGAATTAAATTTTCATTTCTAAAATATGTTTCGAGTTAATAAATATTAAAAAAATTTCAAAAATGCTAAATAAAAATATTAAAATTAAGAAAATATACATAATAATCATAAAAAAATTTCAAAATTTTACCTTTCTATTTTTCCTTCAAGGATATCTATTTTGATTTTTTATGATTTATGCCAACCAAAATAATTTAATTTCATGTCATATAATTATATACTTGGAGTTATTATTTGAAGTTGTCGCTATTGAAACTAAATAATAATATAATATTTATTTTTTAAGTATTGTTATAAAATGCCTTTATTTACATTGCGATATATATTCCTATAAATTACTAATTTAGCATATTATTAAATCAATTATCATTAAATAAAATATTTGTGTGGTACAAGAATTTAGACATTTGAAGCTAAAAGTATGGAATAAGTATTTCACTAAAAATTAGGAAAAATAAAAGTTTCCTTGGGAAATCAAACACTGTGTTTGGATCATCTTTTTATTTAGTTTGTCTTATTTTGTAGAAGTAGAGAGAGAAAATAAAAGATAAATGGGTGTGTTTTGAAAATTGTGTGGTAAGTTTGGATTTATTTTTGGAATGGATAAAATGTTATTTATGTCAAATCTGAATTAGTGTTATATATACACATGTACTTATTTTTTTAGACCATATTTATAGGAAATTGTGTAGTACATTTTATTTGTATTTGGTATTTATTGACAATATTTTAATTATATTATAAATATTAATAATTAAAATAAAATTTTATATTCCATTACACCTTTATATACATACAAATACAGACACGTCACTTTACTTTATGTTGGTGTAACAGCGATGCAATTCTTTAATCAATTAATTTAGAAATTAAGCTAATTTGATACATGATTATGCACTAGTAGTTATACAACTTGTACACTACACAATGTACACATGTGTAAAATTCCACCTATATATAATAATTTGTGTATATAATTACTGAAATATAATATTATAATATATAATATTTTATTTATATTTTCTTTTAAGTGAAAGCGATGAATATTATTAATTAAAATAAATTGCTTATAATCAGTCCTGTTGAATATCAATAGCTAATAGAGACAATTACAATAATCATAGCCTGATCAACGATATCACATAAATTAAATTTAAACAACACTAACTATTATAGTATACAAACAATACCTACTATGCAATTGACTATCATCCCACGCATCGGTGGGGTTCGAACCCATGAATTTGTGAAAGTATTGAATTGTAATTGAAGTAATTTTTAATATCAATAATTTATAGCTTCTTACATATTTAAATATAAATTAACACTTCTAAATTGTAAATATACATACTAGTCATCGTGGCATGCCGTTCCTGTATGCATATAATAAAAACTCTTTTACGATTTAAAATATATTATAAATAAGAAAAAAATGCATAAATCAATTCATCACATTTTGCCATAAATAAATAAATAAAATGAATGCGGAAAAGGAGAGGGAAGAAGCTGGGTGAAGTCAAGAAAAAACGAGGAATCTCCTTTGCCTGTTAAAACATGAGAAAAAGTTTGAATAGTAAACTTAAAACAAAACTGAAAAAATGAGATGGGCCAAAATATTTTTTGTGAAATGTTGTCCAACATTTGGGCTGTTTGGTTTGTTTCAGAAACAACTCAAAATCAAATCCAAACATAGTGAAAGATTTAATAGAAAAATTAAGAAAAATGAAGCGTTCTCAAAGGAAACTAGATAATTACGAAATTATCACATATTTTTGGTCCGATAAAATTAAAATATGAAACTTTCCCGTAGTTTCGAAGGAAAAGTATGAAATTTTAAATAATGGCTCGATATATGAAACGAATGCTAGAAAATTCGAAACAAGTAAAAGTTTTCTAGAAAATTCAAAAATTTTGTTGGAAAATCAAGAAAAAAGGAGTGTTTTCTAAGAAAACTAAATAATTTCGAAACTAACATCTTCTTTTTGTTTCCATAAAATTGAAAATGAAAACTTTCCTATAGTTTGGATGGAATTGAAAGAAAATTTTAAACCGTGGCATGGTGTCACCTGCCGCCCCTTAGCCAAGACGGTCGGCAGTGACTTGTGGAGGACGTGCGGGCGGCAAGGGGATGCCGATCGGCACGCAGGTGCACAAACGGCAAGTGAGCAGAGACTCTTACCGATTGGAGATCGCAATACTGTTCATATGGGAACTTCCTTGATGTGTAAGGATGCTATCCGCCAAGTATGAAAGTCGTTTCATGAACGTTTGGGCACGGAGATATAAGGGCGACTACCGGGCGCCATTCTGTGCGCGAGCAGAAGATTGAAGTGCGAATCAGAGTGCTTTATCTTTCGAGATTTGCAAAAATGTTTCACTGGTGTGTTCCATGGAGTGTTGGTAACATCTCCACCAAGTTTCAGAGTTAGACGGTTCCGATTGAGTAGGAAACGATGACGATGTTTGGAGCCTGCCAGTGCAGTGGCGAGAGGGCTGTTTCAGATTATTGCGCGGGCAATTCCCGGACGATGGATGATCGGATGGGGCTGAAACTGTGGATTTGGGATGTAGACGTCGTAGACTACGCAACGGTTCAAGCGGGACGTGATTTGGACGTCGGACGAGGGAGATAGCAAAAATGTGCGCTCCTCGGCCACTTTAATGTCTACTGCTGGAATAAGGGAAATTATTTTTAAGCCTATTATAAAGGGGGCATGCAGTGGTGAGCTCCAGCCAGCCTCCCCCGTGCTGCAAGGCACTAAATGAGCAATCCTTGGGGCATGTTGGGGCCTCCAAGGGCCGGCTTTAGGCACCTCGAAGGGAGGGCTAAAGTCCCCGAAGGGTATGGGAACCGGACGGGCGGCGTAGGGCTAGGATGGCCTATGTTGGGCAAGAAAAGGGTCGAGAGATTCCATGCTATGCGCAAGGTTGCCCCGTGGGCTGCGGGAAATCAGGGGCAACACCTCTAAGCTGAATGAGCAATCGAGGCAAGCACTCCAAGACCTCGTGAGCTAACTCGTGACATGTGCTATTGGGTTCTAGCCATGCACGGGGGTCCGTTGGCTAAGGTATGCGGTCGTGGGGCGACGCCGCATTGTGGGCACATTGTGAGGCCATGCCGAAAGGCAAGAAGGCATGTTGGGCATGCCGTGCGGGATTGATGCAAGATGTGGGCATTCGGATTGGGCCACGGACTTGTGATGTTGTCCTACTCGGGCGAGGCATAGGAGACGGGCATGGTGAAGACATGTGCCGGTTATGTACCGAGTGAACGTTGAGCATGCGAGGGGCGTTGTGGGCAAGAATGGCCCATAGTGCCGAGACGGAGCGAGGATGCTCCGAGCCATTGCGAGATGTATCGCAAGGACCCGAGATTTTGGGCGAGATACATGATGGCGAGCTAGCTAGTTGGGGCCGGACATGAAGACACGCAAGGCGTGCAGGCCGCGACCCTCGGCGAACATGGGCATTTCGAATAGGCGAGTGTCGGGCACAAGGTGCCGCACAGGGAGGTGTTCGAATGTCGTGCTGTTGAGCTATAAGTGTCGAAGACACACGACGGGGAAACCGTTATGACTCGAATAGATGAAGGCCGGTCGAAGGTTGAGTGCAACTTGAGAGGCATCACGGGCGAAAAAGATATATTCCGCTGCGTCAAAAGAGTCCGCCCGTGACAGTTGGTATCAGAGCCCGGATAATCCCGGGCTCCCAGAGGACGAAGTGCGCACTTGAAGGAGAAGTGTGGCACATGAACTCTACAAGAATGTAGAGGCGAGTTGAGAACGATTTGAGACAGAATCAGACCGAATTACGGCACAGTGGTGTAGGTTTGCTGCGTTGGGCTTTAAAATGTTTCAGTGAGCCGATTGTAAGATGGAATGATTTTGGGGGATGTCCGCCACAGAATGAGGAATCGGTGGCGTCCTTTTGCGCGCGTTTGGGTTGCTTCAGTGAGCAAGTAGCTACGGTCCGACTTTGAGATAGTTGTGTTGTGGGTTGGCAGTTGTGTAGAGCATTGCATACGTTTGGGCAAGCTGTTAACCGGTCTGAAATTTTTTTTGGACGAAGGAGGAATAATCAGATTTTCAGAATTCATCTTGGCTTCCCTATGCGAGAGGGAGACATGCCGATGTGTCGGGTGGACTGCGAGAGCCACGATTGCGCCGTTAGCAACCATGTGTGCGGAAATGCCGCAAGTCAGGAGACGATCAAGGCGATGAGGCCGTTTGATGGGCAAAGTACCACCGTGTTGAGGAAACCTTCCAGCGGGGAAGGATGAGCGAATTGATGAGGTGCTGAGGCACAACTGCACATGAGGTGCATGAGAGCACGCCACCCTTGGGGTTGCAAGGAGTGGAAGTCTAGACCCCTACGTGGACAGAGTTGCATGTGGTAAAAATGAAAAGACCCGAATATGTTTAGACAGAGCGAAATGTGGAATGAAGTTCTCGTGGGCAGATGGGGGTGCATCACAGTGAAAGGATGACACGCTTCAAGAGCCAGAGGGCAGAAATCCGAATATGTGTGAATTGTGGCAACTTGTCCGAAGCTTGGGTGGAAGAAGGCCACCAAGCCGTGTTGTGTGCTCGTCAGGAGCACAACTGAGCTGAAATGAGAACGTTCCTTGAAGAAGTTCTGACACCATATGTGGGCTCTTTGGTCTAAGGATTTCTGAGGGGGACAAACGCGTTGAAATTGTGGGGAGCATCAGGCTCCATTGGCACCATGAGCAGCATGGTGTTGTCGGGTGGGGAAGTAAAAATCCTCATCCTACCGTCAGTTGGGGTGAAGACCCTGACGTTTGTGCTGAGTCAAGAGGACTCTATGGACGAGAATCCGGACCCGTGAGCGGCGTGGTTCCGAAGTTGGGCGAGACCCAAGTGCTTTCGAGTTGGTTTAAGTGTGGTCACCGTAGAGGCGGATTGCGTGCTTGCCGAGGACGGCAACACATCGAGTGGGGGAGAGAGTGCGAACGACACGCACAGACTTCAAGCTTGACTAGTTCCAGATCAATTCGGGTGTATATGAGGCACTGTTTTGAGGGACGACACAATTCTGAATGGCACACTTGAGAAACTTGCGGCACATTTTGCTACCCGGCAGTCACAGAAGAGAGTGCAGTGATACGGCACAGACTTCGGGCCTGTGGAGTTGAGTGTATTGAGACACTACTCGTGGGGGCAAACCATCAGTTGGGGCGACAATTGAGGAAGAGAGTGTAGAAGTGCACACAGACTTCCAACTTGAGTTTTCATGAGAAATGGAGTGCATTGAGGCACTATATTTGTGGGAAGCGACCCAGCTACCGAGGAAGAGAGTGCAAAATGAGTGTACAGACTTCCGACCTGAGTTTTTTGTGTTTGAATTGGGTGCATTGCGGCACTATTCACATGGAGCTAACCACCAATCAGAGGAAGAGGGTGTAGATGAAGTACACGGACTTTCACTTGCATTGATCAGGCCACAATGGGATGCATGAGAGGCATCGTTGGTGTGGAGCAAACGTGTTGTGCTGAAGGGCACTCACGAGAAAGGCTTGAAAGAGCCGGAGGTCGGTCTGGTGTAGCGGGATACTAGAGATGAGTATCGGGCACTGCATACACTTCAATTTTTTGTGTATGTGTTGACGAGGACGTCAACAAATCGAGTGGGGGAGAATGTCACCTGCCGCCCCTTAGCCAAGACGGTCGGCAATGACTTGCGGAGGACGTGCGGGCGGCAAGGGGATGCCGGCCGACACGGAGGTGCACAAACGGCAAGTGAGCAGAGACTCTTACCGATTGGGGATCGCAATACTGTTCATATGGGAACTTCCTTGATGTGTGAGGATGGTATCCGCCAAGTATGAAGTCGTTTCATGAACGTTTGGGCACGGAGATATAAGGGCGACTACCGGGCGCCATCCTGTGCGCGACCAGGAGATTGAAGTGCGTAGCAGAGTGCTTTATCTTTCGAGATTTGCAACACCGTTTCACTGGTGTGTTCCATGGAGTGTTGGGAACATCTCCACGAAGTTTCAGAGTTAGACGGTTCCGATTGAGTAGGAAACGACGATGATGTTTGGAGCGTGCTAGTGCAGTGGCGAGAGGGCTGTTTCAGATTATTGCGCGGGCAATTCCTGGACGATGGATAATCGGATGGGACTGAAACTGTGGATTTGGGATGTAGACGTTGTAGGCTACACAACGGTTCAAGCAGGACGTGACTTGGATGTCGGACGAGGGAGATAGCAAAAAGGTGCGCTCCTCGGCCACTTTAATGTCTACTGTTGGAATAAAGGAAATTATTTTTAAGCCTATTATAAGGGGGGCATGCAGTGGTGAGTTCCAGCCAGCCTCCCCCGTGCTGCAAGGCACTAAATGAGCAACCCTTGGGGGCATGTTGGGGCCTCCAAGGGCCGGCTTTAGGCACCTCGAAGGGAGGGCTAAAGTCCCGAAAGGTATGGGAACCGGACGGGTGGCCTAAGGCCAGGATGACCTACGTTGGGCAAGAAAAGGGTCGAGAGGTTCCATGTTATGCGCTAGGTTGCCCCGCGGGCTGCGGGAAATCAGGGGAACACCTCTAGGCCGAATGAGCAATCGAGGCAAGCACTCCAAGACCTCGTGAGCTAACTCGTGACATGCGCTATTGGGTTCTAGCCATGCACGGGGTCCGTTGGCTAAGGTATGCAGTCGTGGGGCGACGCCGCATTGTGGGCAAATTGCGAGGCCATGCCGAAAGACAAGAAGGCATGTTGGGCATGCCGTGTGGGATTGATGCAAGATGTGGGCATCCGGATTGGACTACGGACTTGTGATGTTGTCCTACTCGGGCGAGGCATACGAGACGGGCATGGTGAAGACATGCGCCGGTTATGTACCGAGTGAACGTTGAGCATGCGAGGGGCGTTGTGGGCAAGAATGGCCCATAGTGCCAAGACGGAGCGAGGATGCTCCGAGCCATTACGAGATGTATCGAAAGGACCCAAGATTGTGGGCGAGATACATGATGGCGAGCTAGCTAGTTGGGGCCGGACATGAAGACACGCAAGGCGTGCGGGCCGCGACCCTCGGCGAACATGGTCATTTCGGATAGGCGAGTGTCGGGCACAAGGTGCCGCACAGGGAGGTGTTCGAATGTCGCGCTGGTGAGCTACGAGTGTCAAAGACACACGACGGGGAAACCGCTAGGACTCGAATGGATAAAGGCCGGTCGAAGGTTGAGTGCAACCTGAGAGGCATTACGGGCGAAAAAGATATATTCCGCTGCGACAGAAGAGTCCGCCCGTGACATATGGTCAGGAATGACTTCTCCCGTGCTTCAAGTGTGTCGCATGTGGGGTTTTCCGGCAACATTTGTCCTTGAAATCATATTTTAAAAAGTTGTAGGACTATTTTATTATCTTAAAAAAATAAAGAATTAAAATTTCAATTTAAATCAAATTACAAGACGACATATACATTTAAACCTTATAAGATAATTTGTCATTTCGAACTTCTATTGAAAATCTGAAACCTCATTTGACCTTTTCCTATATATATGCAATAAAGAGAATATTACTAATAATAAATATATTCACAATCGCAAAGTCTTGGCGCTTGGGAAAAATTGCTTTATTTTGATTAAAAAAAGAAATAACTTTGTATTCTACATTTATTTAGTAAAAGTGTCTTTTTTTTTTTTTAACTGAGTTACTACAAATGCACTCAAATAAAAGTATACACATTTTAATTTTGACATAAAATCATAAAAAAAAAAAGAGAGAATTAAACTTCAGTCTTATTTAACATTTAAAAGCATCCCTGTTACATAACAACTTTTCATTCCGTCTAATTGTTCCAATCAAATTTTTTGATCAACGAACTTGTAGAAGAGACCTCTGAATAATAAATTCCGTCACTCTTTGCCACCCAATAATATTGACCGTTGGATGTTCTTAGTGGTGGTCTTTGCTTATAAGCATCAAAAGCTTTATCCTTAGAACCCCACCAAAGATGACAAAAAAATAAAGTTTTTGGGATAAAATCATCGCAAAAACTCCAATTAAAATCTTGATTGGTAGAAAGAGTATGAGATCCCAAGTCATCATCTTTGGATGCACAATGCAAGTTCAGTGGCGCGGAATTTGGAGGGAGATTATTAACGATGTGAACAGTTTCTTTCTCTGTGAAAGTACATGCTTGGAGAATTTTGACTTCCAAAAAGAGGAATAGCAAGAGGATTTTAGTCATGGTATATCTCATTTGTGTAATATGATGGCTGAAGATGTTCGCTAATTTTCATCTTTGAAGTTTCTTTTATAAGCATTCGGCTATGCCGTTACAATCAATGGGAGTTGTAGTTCACATTCAATAATGAGACATGTCTAACATAAAACATTTTTTCAATTACATTCACAAAACATTTGTGTAATAAGAAATCAAATTAAAGATTAACATAAATGAATTATATAAATCAAAACTAAAAGCTGACAGATTCAAGGTCAAAAGGCTAATTTATGCAATATTGTCATGTGAATAATAGAAATGTAAATCTTATTAGATTGTAGCCAATCATAAAATAAACTTTCAATCACTTTGACCTTGGATCAGAATTTTCATTGGAGATATAATATAAACAAGTTCGATCAGAAACTAGCTACCAATGTTTTTTTGAATTTTCTGTTAAACTTATTATAATTGATAAAATTATTTTTAAGGGTAATACTGTAAATCATTTTATTTTAAATTTATTGTTGGTAATATTTTATTTTAATATAATACATTATGTTCAAACAATTTGAAGCCAGTTATGAGTAAAAGAGTAGTAAATTTTAATATAATGCAGTTATACCAATGGGAGTTGTAGTTGACATTCAATAATGAAACACTTTCAAAATAAACACTTACCAATAAAATTTTCAGAACAATTCTGTAATCCGAAATCAAATTAAAGATTAACATAAATGAATTATCTGGAAAAAAAAAAAGTTGAAAGATAATAAGAGGTAAAAAGGCAAATTTACGAAATACTGTCAGGTGAATAATAAGTATGTAAATCTTCTCAGAATGAATATAAATTGTAGACAATCATAAAATAAACATTAACAATTTTGCGTTCGATCAAGAATTTCAAACTAGATATAATATTGATGAGGGAAGACATATTAAATATACTGAAAATTAAAACACCTGAAAAATATGAGTTCTTAACATCATTTCACACGAGCTCATCTAAAAATATTAGACCTCATTACCCACGAGCTCATCTAGAAAGTGAGACATGTCTAACATAAAACATTTTGTCAATTAAATTTACAAAATATTTGTGTAATAAGAAATCAAATTGAAGATTAAAATAAATGAATTATATAAATCAAAACTAAAAACTGACAGATGGACGTCAAAAGGCCAGTTTATCTCTAACATAAAACATTATGTCAATTAAATTTACATAACATTGGGAAATAAGAAATCAAATTGAAGATTAACATAAATGAATTATATAAATACAAACTAAAAGATGAAATATTCAAGGCCAAAAGGCCAATTTATGCAATACTGTCATGTGAATAATAAAAATGTAAATCTTATCAGATTATAGCCAATCATAAAATAAACTTTCATCACTTTTACCTTGGATCAGAAATTTCAATGGAGATATAATATAAACAAATTTGATCAGAAATTAGCTACCAATGTTTTTTTGAATTGTCTATTAAACTAATTATCATTGTGATAAAATTATTTTAAAGGGTAATACTGTAAATCATTTTATCATAAATATATTGTTGGTAATATTTTATTTTAATATAATACATTATTTTTGGTAATATTTTATTTTAATATAATACATTATTTTTTGGTAATATTTTATTTTAATATATCACATTATTTTCAAACAATTTGAAGCGAGTTATGATTAAAGAGTAGTAAATTTTAATATAATGTCGTTAAACCAATGGGAGTTGTAGTTGACATTCAATAATGAAACACATTCAATATAAACACTTATCGATAAAAATTTCAGAACATTTATGTAATCCAAATCAAATTAAAGATTAACATTTATGAATTATCTGAAAAAAAAAAAGTTGAAAGATAATAAGAGGTAAAAAGGCAAATTTATGAAATACCGTCAGGTGAATAATATGTAAATCTTCTCAGATTGAATATAAATTGTAGACAATCATAAAATAAACATGAATTATTTTATGTTGGATCACAAATTTCAAACTAGATATAATATTGATGAGGGAAGAAATATTAAATGGACTGAAAGTTATAACACTAGAAAAATATGACTTCTTAACAATCATTTCGCACGAGCTCATCTAAAAAAATTAGAGCTCATTTCTCACGAGCTCATCTAGAAAGTGAGACATGTCTAGCATAAAGCATTTTGTCAATTAAATTTACAAAACATTTGTGTAATAAAAAATCAAATTTAACTGAATTATATAAATAAAAACTAAAAGTTGACAGATTCGAGGTGAAAAGGCCAATTTATGTCTAACATAAAACATTTTGTCAATTAAATTTACAAAACATTTATGTAATAAGAAATCAAATTGAAGATTAACATAAATGAATTAAATAAATCAAAACTAAAAGCTGACATATTCGAGGTCAAAAGGCCAATTTATGCAGTATTGTCATGTGAATAATTAAAATGTAAATCTTATCAGATTGTAGCCTATCATAAAATAAGCTTTCATCACTTTTACCTTGGATCAGAAATTTCAATGGAGATATAATATAAACAAGTTCGATCGGAAATTAGCTACCATTGTTTTTTGAATTTTCTGTTAAAGTAATTATAATTGTGATAAAATTATTTTTAAGGGTAATACTGCAAATTATTTTATCTTAAATTTATTGTTGGTAATATTTTATTTTAATATAATACATTATTTTTGGTAATGTTTTATTTTAATATAATACATTATTCTCAAACAATTTGAGCCAATAATTATGATTAACAGAGTAGTAAATTTTTAATATAATGTCGTTAAACCAATGGGAGTTTTAGTTGACATTCAATAATCAAACACGTTCGATATAAACACTTACGAATAAAATTTTCAGATCATTTCTGTAATCCGAAATCAAATTAAAGATTAACATAAACGAATTATCTAAAAAAAAAAAAGTTGAAAGATAATAAGAGGTAAAATGACAAATTTACGAATTACTGTCAGGTGAATACTAAGTATCTAAATCTTCTTACATTAAATATAAATTGTAGACAATCATAAAATAATATTAATAATTTACGTTGGATAACAAATTTCAAACTAGATATTATTTTAAAGAGAGAGAAATATTAAATAGGCTGAAAATTAAAATACCTGAAAAATATGAGTTCTTAACAATCATTTCACACGAGCTCATCTAAAAATATTAGAACTCATTTCCCACGAGCTCATCTAGAAAGCGAGACATGTCTAACATAAAACATTTTGTCAATAAAATTTACAAAACATTTGTGTAATAAGAAATCAAATTGAAGATTAACATAAATGAATTATATAAATACAAACTAAAGATGACAGATTCGAGGTCAAAAGGCCAATTTATGTAATACTTTCAGGTGAATAATAAAAATATAAATCTTATTAGATTGTGGCCAATCATAAAATAAACTTTCATCACTTTTACCTTGGATCAGAAATTTCAATGAAGATATAATGTAAACAAATTCGATCAGAAATTAGCTACCAATGTTTTTTTGAATTTTTTGTTAAACTAAGTATCATTGTGATAAAATTATTTTAAAGGGTGATACTGTAAATCATTTTATCTTAAATATATTGTTGGTAATATTTTATTTTAATATAAAACATTATTTTTGGTAATATTTTATTTTAATATATCACATTATTTTCAAACAATTTCAAGCCAGTCATGATTAAAAGAGTAGTAAATTTTAATATAATGCCGTTAAAGCAATGGGAGTTGTAGTTGACATTCAATAATGAAAACACGTTCAATACAAACACTTATCAATAAAATTTTCAGAATATTTATATAATCCAGATTAAATTAAAGATTAACATAAATGACTTATCTGAAAAAAAAAAAAGTTGAAAGATAATAAGAGGTAAAAAGGCAAATTTACGAAATACTGTCACGTGAATAATAAGTATGTAAATCTTCTTAGATTGGATATAAATTGTAGGCAATCATAAAATAAACAATAATAATTTTACGTTGGATCACAAATTTCAAACTAGATATAATATTGATGAGGGAAGAAATATTAAATAGACTGAAAATTATAACACCAGAAAAATATAAGTTCTTAACAATCATTTCACACGAGCTCATCTAAAAATATTTGAGCACATTTCCCATGAGCTCATCCAGAAAGTGAGACATGTCTAACATAAAACATTTTGTCAATTAAATGTACAAAATATTTGTGTAATAAGAAATCAAATTGAAGATTAACGTAAATGAATTATACAAATCAAAACTAAAAGCCGACAGATTCAAGGTCAGAAGGCCAATTGATGTCTTACATAAAATATTTTGTCAATTAAATTTACAAAACATTTGTGTAATAAGAAATCAAATTGAAGATTAACATAAATATTGAATTATATAAATTAAAACTAAAAGCTGACATATTCGAGGATAAAAGGCCAATTTTATGCAATACTGTCATGTGAATAATAAAAATATAAAGGGTAAATGCTACATTTGGTCCCTTAAGTTTTCGTTTAAAATCACTTTAGTCCCTTAAGTTCATTTCTTGACTTTAGCATCCTTAAACTTTAGTTTTTGTCTCAATTTGGTCCCTCTAACCGTTTTCCGGCGAAAATGTTATCCCAATCTAAGTTTGAATTTCACTTTAGTCCCCTAAGTTTATAAAATTATTTAGTCCTTTTTTAAGTGAAAAATAACCATGTTTAATATGATGTAATTATCTTATGTGAATAATAAAACTTTAAACTCTTGAGTTAAAAAACATCAAAATTATGAACTTATCTAATGAAAAATATAATAAAAAATCTATGTCAATATTTTTTTCTTATCTAGAGAGAAGTCTAGAAAAGTTAAACTTAAAATATTTATTGAAATGATTAGAGTTTAGAATAGAAAGCTGGTGGAATATACTTTTGAATTAGATTTTTTGATTTCGTATTACATTTTAAAGAAAAATGTCTATAAGAATCTCTTGAAATAAATTATATATATATATATATATATGAAATCCACTAAATAATCTAGTTATACAATTACATTCCACCAACTTCTTGTTCAAAACCTCAAATGTTAACATTTCATAACATTGTTAAAATTTATGTTCTTAGACTTATTTTTAAGTCCTAAGATTAAAAACTACTAACTTAAATTTTTTTATTATATTTTCAGATTATATAAGTTCTGTAAAATTTGTTCATAATTTTAATTTTTATTGTAACTTTGGAAAATAAAAAAAAAGAGACTATTTTGTTTTAAGTTATGCAAGATATTATTATTATTATTATTATTATTATTATTATTATTATTATTATTATTATTATTATTATTATTATGTTTACAAGATTTCAAAATTTTAATTATTCACACAATATAATTAAATCATTTTCAGCATATAAAAATTTTAAAAAATGGTTTCTTGGCTAAAAAAAGGACTATTTTGATAATTTTACAAACTTAAGGGACTAAAGTGAAAAAGTAAAAAAATTTGACCATTTTACCCTCTAAAAAAGTCAAAATCCGGCCACATTTTTCGCCGGAAAATGGTCAGAGGGACCAAACTGGGACAAAAACCAAAGTTTAGGGATGCTAATATCAAAAAAGGAACTTAAGGGACTAAAGTGATTCTTAACGAAAACTTAAGGGACCAAATGTGACATTTGCCCAAATATAAATCTTATCAGATTGTAGTCAATCATAAAATAAAATTTCATCACTTTTACCTTGGATCAGAAATATCAATGGAGATATAATACAAACAAGTTCGATTTGAAATTAGCTACCAAAGTTTTTTGAATTTTCTGTTAAACTAATTATCATTGTTGTAAAAATTATTTTTAAGGGTAATACTGTAAAACATTTTATCTTAAATATATTGTTGGTAACATTTTATTTTAATATAATACATTATTTTTGGTAATTTTTATTTTAATATAATACATTATTTTCAAAAAATTTGAAGCCAGTTATGATTAAAAGAGTAGTAAATTTTAATATAATACCGTTAAACCAATGGTAGTTGAGATTCTGAAACACGTTCAATATAAACACTTATGAATAAAATTTTCAGAGCATTTCTGTAATCCAAAATCAAACTAAAGATTAACATAAATGAATTATCTGGAATAAAAATGTTGAAAGATAATAAGAGGCAAAAAGGCAATTTTATGAAATACTTTCAGGTGAATAATAAGTATATAAACTTTCTCAAATTGAATATAAATTGTAGACAATCATAAAATAAACATTAATAATTTTTTGTTGGATCACAAATTTGAAACTAGATATAATATATATTGATGAGGGAAGAAATATTTAATAGACTGAAAATTAAAACTCATGAAAAATATGAGTTCTTAATAATCATTTCACACGAGCTCATCTAGAAATATTAGACCTCATTTTCCACGAGCTCATCTAGAAAGTGAGACATGTCTAACATAAAACATTTTGTCAATTAAATTAACAAAACATTTGTGTAATAAGAAATCAAATTGAAGATTAACATAAATGAATTATATAAATCAAAACTAAAAGCTGACAGATTCGAGGTCAAAAGACCAATTTATGTCTAACATAAAACATTTTGTCAATTAAATTTACAAAACATTTGTGTAATAAGAAATCAAATTGAAGATTAACATAAACGAATTATACAAATCAAAACTAAAAGCTAACAGATCCGAGGTCAAAAGGCCAATTTATGCAATATTGTCATGTGAATATAAAAATGTAAATCTTATCAGATTGTAGCCAATCATAAAATGAACTTTCATCACTTTTACCTTGGATCAGAAATTTCAATGGAGATATAATATAAACAAGTTTGATCAGAAATTAGCTACCAATGTTTTTTTGAATTTTCTGTTAAACTAATCATCATTGTGAAAAAATTATTTTTAAGGGTAATACTGTAAATCATTTTATCTTAAATTTATTGTTGGTAATGTTTTATTTTAATATAATACATTATTTTTGGCAATGTTTTATTTTAATATAATACATTATTTTCAAACAATTTGAAGCCAATTATGGTTAAAAGAGTAGTAAATTTTAATATAATGCCGTTAAACCAATGGGAGTTGTAGTTGACATTCAATAATGAAACACGTTCAATATAAACACTTATCAATAAAATTTTCAGAACATTTCTGTAATCCAAAATCAAATTAAAGATTAACATAAATGAATTATCTAAAAAAAAAAGTTGAACGATAATAAGAGGTAAAAAGGTGAATTTACGAACAACTGTCAGGTGAATTATAAGTATGTAAATCATCTCAGATTGAATATAAATTGTAGACAATCATAATAAACATTAATAATTTTACGTTGGATCACAAATTTCAAACTATATATAACATTGATGAGGCAAGAAATATTAAATAGACTGAAATTAAAACACCTAAAAAATATGAGTTGTTAACTATCATTTCACGGCGAGCTCATCAAAAAATAATAGACCTCATTTCCCACAAGCTCATCTAGAGAGTGAGAGCTCATTTCACACAAGCTCATCTAGAAAGTTAGAGCTCATTTGACACGAGCTCATCTAAAAAAGGTTAGTCACAATAAAAAAATGCGGGATTAGTAACGATCAGGTTAGAACGTCCAAATATTCGTTCCAATTGGAACGGTCATTGTAACCAATTTGGAACGGATATCCTTTGCTGGCGTCATGTAGTTGATTAAATGAATTTGGCCTTTTTAGAACGGCCAAAGAGTTACAACGGCCGTTCCAAAAGCATTTTAAAGGGTGATTTTCGTATAGGCATTACAAATTGCAGGTTGTTGCACATTTGGAACATCATTTGGCACGACTCTCGTTGAATTGTAACGGCTACACGAACTTTAAAAAAATCCCTACAAAAGTGTGTGAAAAGCCATTATACATTTGCAGTACGGCATGTCTATTACAAAAGGTGCTACAAAATGGAGGCCGCTTCACATTTGCAACTTCTTTTGGGACGGTCTTGTTTGCAATGTAACGGCCATGCGAAATATGAAAATATCCCTTTCATTTTTTGTGTAAAACGCAATTACAAATTTGTAAGACTATTAGGCCAGTCCAAAAGTCATTCTTATTGGTACGGATTTTTTACGTAAGCAATTATGGGTTACAAAAAGCCCTTTCAATAATGGCTTTAGTCTAATGGCTGTAATGGTTATATTGATCCCTTCAACAGTTGTTCGACCGTTCTAAATAATCTTATATATATGTGTTTCATATTGTTTTCATTTCATTTCATTTTGTTTAGAATTGATTAATCGCACACACTCTCAATCTCTCCCCGATTTTCGAGCAAATACAGTTGATCAGCTAGGATTGAATCATTTTATCATGTACCATTGATCTCTTTTTAGTTGGTTGACTAGGTAACAACTTGAACCCTCTTTGTTAATTAAAATACAGTTTAATTATTATAATTTTCTTATTTTATATTTGAATGTTATGTATTATAGTGAAAAGTAATAATTATTTATAGGTCGAAATATATTTATATATACATGTGTATATGTAGTAATCATCATGTTAAGACAATTGAGATGATGGATGTATGAGAAGAACCTCCTGAGAAGGGCAAGTCTTACGCTGAAGTTTGAGGATAGTGACTTTTATAGAATGGGGCCAAGTGTTAGCGTGGACATATGAACCAAAACAAGATTATGTGTCCGTGCCGGAATTGCAAAAATAAAAGGTTTAAAACACCTGATGAGGTCAATTTTTACTTATATATGCTGGTTTGCCTAAATATTATAATTGGATTTCGCATGGCGAGAAGAGGGAGCAGGCCTACTTTGATGCAGTGACTGTCCCTCCAGTGCAAGATGAGCAAACCCCAATTGCTCAGGAGGAGTGTAGTAAGTACTAGGGTGATGAGCAATAGATGGATTGGGCGCAGAGGATGGTTTTTGATACAGTCGGCCCGGGTTTTTTTTTTTTTTTTTTCCGTCTTACCACGAGAGTTTGCTTGATGATGGTACAAGATCCTATTCTACTTATGCCTGTCCTAGTTCGTGGTACGGTGGGGGCCCTATGATTATGTATCATGATAGTTAGACCATTTTTTCGATGTAGTGCACACTGCCAACCGGCCGTTGTGGAGCGATTGTACCCAATCTCAGTTGGCGTCGGTTGCTGGACTGGTGAACATCAAGGTCGAGAATTTTTTTTATCAGAGATGCTACGATCAGGTGTCCCAGTGGGCTAATAATATATTGCCCCGCGATAACAGCATGCCCACTGATTACTATAGTATAAAGAAGTTGATAAGGGATTTGAATTACCCATTGAGAGGATTGATTCGTGTAAAACAGTTGCATGTTGTACTGGAAGGACGTCATTCACTTGGACTACTGGAAGTTTCGTGGAGACGGTAGGTACAAGCCGATCAGGGAGCTAGATTCCCACCGCAAGAAGTTCCAGTATGCCATTCTTAGGTACCTGTCGCTTACTCCCCGACTACAGAGGTTGTATGCTTCATCAGCGACTACAGAGCACATGACATGGTATGCCACACATCAAACGGAGGAGGGCTCCATGTGTCATTCATCCGATGTAGAGGTTTAGAGGCACTTCGACCACATATCCCGATTTTTCAATGGAGCCCCATAATCTTAGGTTGTGCTTTGCCTAGATGGGTTTGCACTACACAGGCAGTATGTTCATACGTAATAATGTTGCCCGGTTATACTTACACCATACAATCTCTCACCGGGAATGTGCATAAAGTCTTAGTATATATTCCTGACGAAGGTGATCCTTGGCCCATCTAATCCGAAGCATATGATTGATGTGTATTAAGAGCCATTGACCGAGGAGCTATTGCAACTGTGGCATGTGGGTGTGCTGAGGTATGGCTATGCCACGAACCAGGCATTCATGATGCGCGGCACATTGATGTGGACTGTGAGTGACCTACAGGTTTATTGGATAGAATTGTTGGATGGAGTACCGTTGGTGTTATGGGGTGTCAAGTTTATATGGATGATAGATGGACATTCCATCTGCAACATGGTAGGAAAGCGTCCTACTCTGACTGCCATGGATAGTTTCTCCCCCAGGACCATCCGTACCGAAGGAACAAGAAAACCTTCACTAAAAGTCGAGTGGAAATGAAGGTTGGACGTCCGAGGTTGACTAAAGAGCAGATCCATGATTGGGTGGCAGATTTGAGTCCGGCTGTTGAAGAATTATTAACACTCCCACTAGGCTATGGTAGCTACCACAAGTGGACGAAGAAAAATATATGAATGCACGGAAGGACTTGAAAATCATATGTAACCAATCAGAGCTTCAGGTGGATGAACGAAGACTGAACGCTATGTCTAAAGCGGTATATACCCTGACGAAGGAGTAGAAAAGAAGAATATGTGATTGGGTTTTTTTGTCTTAGGTTCCCTTATGGGTACTCATCTAACCTTGCCCGTTGCGTCTACATGACGGAGTTGAGGACGCATGGCATGAAGAGCCACGATTGTCATCTCTTCATGAATAAATTGATCCAATTGCCTTCCGTGAGATGCTTTCTGTGTATGTGTGGAGTGCATTAATGAAGGTGAGTCTTCTATTCCAGGTCCTATGCTCGACCACTCTTGATGTCACCAAGCTACAGGAGTTGGAAGACCGTGTAGTCGTCATCATGTGCAACCTTGATAAAATATTTTCTCTGGCGTTTTTCAATTTAATGGAGCACCTCATTGTTCATCTGCCAGACGAGGCCTCATGTGGGAGGGCCCGTGCATTACAAGTGGATGTACCCATTTCAAAGGGAATTACTACTGAGTAAGATATTCAGTTGTGTTTGACTTTTTAGTGTCAGTTGCACATAGGAGGCCATATTAAAATTAATTTGTACAGGTTCCTTTGTGATTTGAAGAAGAATGTGAGAACAAAGCACACATTGAGTTGTCCGTTGTCGAGGCATACATTGTCGAAGGAATCGGTCTATTCTCTTCTCAATACTTTGAGCCGCACATTCTTTGCAAGCGAAGAAGACCCCGCAAAACCGATGACCTCACGAGCAACGACGATCGAATCCAACGGGCTATTCTCAACCACTCTGGCCATGCAAGTGGTGCCTCAAAAAAGAGGTGGCTCAGCAGTTCTTTGCAAATGAAGAAAACCTAATAGAAACAATGATCTCACGAGCAACGACAACAGAGTCCAATGGTATATTTTTCAACCACCCTAACCGGGCCAGTGTGGCCTCAACGAAGAGATGGCTCAATAGTTCAGAACGCCACATAATCGAGATGTATGTATTGGGCAACTGTGAGATACCCACGCTATATTACGAGTAAGTATATACATATTTTTTTAAATCTTTATTTTGATGTGCATATTTATTAATATATATTTACCAGAATTTGCAAATAGGTCGTCTTTGAATGAACTATACCGGCACCACCATTCGGATGATCCAATTATTGATCAACTAGTAGCAATCGTTTCAGAGATTAGTTCAAACTTCGTGTAAATTGATGACTTTTTTATAACTATGTTTGGTTCAAATTTTCTCATAAACTAAAATTGTCTATGAACTACAGTTTTATCCCCAAATTGAGTAACACGGACAACGAGCTCCTGAAATGTCATTACTCGGGTCCAAGCACAGAGGTGACGATGCCCTGTGTTAGTTTGTGAATGGTTACAAGTTCTACAAGGTTAATTTCAAAAGGTGTAACAGAAAGATAAACCATTCATACTGACACAACAATCAGTACAAGTTTGCTACATAGAGTACCCAAGCATAAAGAGAGACAAAGCGGATTGGATGGTTGTTTACAAAACCAAGACTCAAAGAGTAGTTAATGACTCTCGATGGACCGATGTCGCATATCAGCTGGAGGAAGTCAAACCTATCCCTAAAGTTGCTACGGACAATCAGACGTACAACCTGCATGATCCAGATGGTGTACAACTAGTCGTTGATCTTTTTGTGGTACTTTAACAGGGAGCAAGAACATCTCGTTCGTCCCATGGTCACACCAATATTGAAAAGGACAACAATGACGAAGATAGCTGCGAGGAATACGAGAATGATGAAGATAAAGATTGAGTATTTAGTGTTAGTTTCTGGTTTTTTAGAACTAAAATATTTAAATTTATATTATTTTATGAATAACTTTTTTAAAAAAAAATACATTTTGTAACGACTGTGTTTAAAAAAATCATTTCAACACCTTTCCAAACTACAATATTTGGCGTATGGAGTACCCAAAAAAATGGGTGAGAATTTTTAAAAGGTTTGGAACGGTCTTTATAGGGACCATTTAAAAGGCTCTTACATTAAAAAAATTTGACTAGCGTTCATGGGGACCGTTCCAAATACTGACCTAAGTTATCGCGAAAATAAAATTAAAAATTTGGGGGATTCCAATTTTTAAATAGCCGTTCCACAATTTGCACAACAAACCGTTCCAAGATACTAATTTTATGGACTGTTTAAAATGGCCACCACAAAATATGTCTGAAATGTGAAACTTATGTTCCAGATACGATATCTCAAAATCCGTGAGCCAGATTCATACCAAACTTAAACACATAAGACTGTCTATTCTATCATATCTGATGGTTTGATTTAAAAGCACATGGTCTGATTGAATGATCCACTGGTTTAAATGGTTTATTACATTCTGGATACAATATCTCAACATTTGTGAGACAGATTAGTCATGAACTTCATCGAATGTATTCTTGTCAGTTTGATCATATCTAACACTCTGTTTAAATTTTGATGGTCTGATTAGGCGAAACAGTACCACAATATAAGATGAGAGTTACGTTAGTGTAATATACTAACAACTATGAATATACAAATTTATTTCATATTGTGAACATATATCAATCTAAGTTCCAAATATTTTATGTTTTCAATTGTGTTATTCCACACATTGTATACTTTTGTTCAATATTAACGTGCTCAGTATGGGTTCTTTTTAATTTTTATTATCTTTCTTTAAAAAAATTTCATTATTTTGAATACTCTTTGGAATGGCTTTTGCATACGAATTATGAATACGATATCATTAAATTTAGAAAAAATATTATATAGAAGTTTGGGAAAATTATTTTTTTAGTCCATTAAGTATGCCCAATATTAATTTTAGTCCAGTAATTATGCCCATTTTTTTCTAAGTCCAGTAACTTGCAAAAACAATGACATTTAGTCCTCCGGTGGTCGATTTTTAATTTCGTGGCCGGAAATATTACATGGCATGCCAACTGGACATATTTTGAGAATTTTTAACCTACGTGGCAATTGAAATGAGGTGGATTTTAATTTGAATGCCACCTAAATATGTGTGGTTGTGCAAGTGGCAACTAATACATGTGATTGTACATGTGTATAAGTTGCCATAAATTAACCAAATAATTGCCACATGTGTAATTTTTTTGCTTATTTTCAAAATATCGCCGGAACATTGAGTAAAAAATCCTAATTCAGACTAAATCTCATCAATTTTGTAAGTCACTGGACTTAAAAAAATATGGGCATAGTTACCGGACTAAAATTAATATTGGGCATACTTAGCGGATTAAAAACATAATTTTCCCTAGAAGTTTTGAAATTCTGTTTGGAACGACTTTTGCATACGGATATCTATAAGCCTTAGTTTATACGACGCCATTTTTGCATAAGAACATCGTCATTTTGCGGTATAAATGACGTCGTTTATGTTTATTGGAACAACCTTATGCACAACTTTTTTAGTAGATGGTCGTTCCAAAGTTTGAAATAAATACCATACTTAGCAGATTTTTTTCCCTCACTCTCTCCATCTCTCTCTCTTTCTCTCTCTCTCTCTCTCTCTCTCTCTCTCTCATTTCAATCTACCCCTGTTCTCCCTCCCTTCTCTTCTCTCTGTATCTTCCCTTCTCTCTCTCTCTCTGTACACTCTCGTCCACCGCCACCGCCCAAACTACGGTTGGCTAGTGTTTGCCGCTCCCACCATTGGCCTCTATCTGCCGCATCCACCACTCTGCCTCTGTCCACCGCCACCATCACCTCTATCCACCGCCACCACAACTCCATTCATCTATTTGATAGGTTAGTAAATTTTTTGAAATTTTTTATGTATATTATTGGTAAATATTCTGTGTATATTGTTGGTGAATGTATTTTATAATTTTTGTGTATATTGTTGGTAAATTTCTGGTATTTTGGTAATATTGTATGAATTGCTGGAATTGTTTGATAAATTATAAAATTTGTGTAAAATTGTGTTATTTTTTATACAGGCAAGATTTTTTTTGCTTTTGTAATTTTCTGAAAACTTTGTAATTTGTAAAAATTTCTGAAATATTCTGACATAAACAAACTATTTTATGAAATTTACAAACTGGTTTAAAATTTCTATGTATACTGTTGGTAAATATATTCTGTAAATGTCTGTGTATATTGTTGGTAAATTTTCTTGTATTTTGGTAAATATTGTTGGAATTTTTTGATAAAATTGTAAAATTTTTGTAATTTTTTCTTTAATTTTTAGGAAAATAGGCTCATTTTTTTTCGTAATTTTTGAAAATTTTGTAATTTTTCTAAAATTTACTGAAGTTTTCTGAAAACTATTTTCTGAAATTTAAACATTGTTTTAAATATTTTTGTAATTTGAGAATTTTCTTTTATAATTTTTCTGTAATTTTTTAGTTTTTTTACTTTTTTTTTCTGTTTTTTCTTGTATTTACTGTATTTTTAGGTCATTAAATACCTTTTTGTTTTCTTATGTCATTTAGCATAATTTAGAAAACTAGAAAAAATAGAATAATTTTTTACGATTTAGTACACATTTTAGGAAAAAAATATTGTTGGAAGTTTTTACATAAAAAACTGAAATTTTTTAGAAAGATTCTGAACTTTTAGATTTTTCTGTCATTTTAAAGAAATTTTCTAAATTTTTAGATTTTTCGATGTTGTGAAATTATGTAAGTTTATGTCGATGATGGATTTTTTTTTTTTTTTGTAGTTTTCTATAAATTTTGAATTTTTTTAAAATATGACTATTCTATAATTTCTAATTTTTTTTTTTGTAATTCTCTATAATTTTCTTAAAATTTTTGTCAATTTCACGTTATAGGTCCATGACGATATGCAGTCCGCCCCCTCCGGGATGTGGATGAGGTTGTGGCCCGCCCATTTCTATTCCCGCCATTGATGCGGAAGCACCCCCCCCCCCCCACCTTTTGTCCGTCTCTATATATCAGCCTCCGAGATGCTAGGGTAACGAAAATAATTTTGGTTAAATTGTTTTCATGCATTTTTTCTGCGTGGATTTTAATAATTATTTCAAGTTTTCATGTCAAATCGAGATTTCCACACCTGCACAACCATTATCCTCATCCTTGCGGATGTGTATCTCAAATTCCACAAGAGCACCAAACTCTTATGGTTTGATAATCTGAAGGCAAGAATTTACAAAAAAAAATTATTACGTTTTCAAATATAAATATTGATATTAACAACTACTTACAATTTTCTTTTGCTATGTGAATGTTCATCTTAATTATTAGTGGGATTGCGACGATGAATCCATGTTCAAAGTGTTCAAGATGCAGGTCAGTAAGTTCCTACGGAAGTAGTTCGGGACGCCAGAACTCAACTATCTCGGCTGCTGCGGCTGCCCCGATCAGATTTTGTGCCAGCTGTTGGAGTACTGAGCGAGCCCAAACTTCAAGGTAGCCCTGGCCAAGAATAAGGCCAGCCCGGTAGCTAATCCAGGGCCAACAACTAGCGTCTACTGCGGGGATCATCCCCATTGGCATGCACAAACGGAAGATGTAAGTATCTTTTTTTTGGGGGGGCGGGGGGGGGGGTAATGCTTTTATCATTAAATAATCACTTACATGCTCTTTTAGTTCTTGGACAGGAGACACAACTCGGTCGATGATTCAAATAGAATGGAGTGTCTCCAAATGGTACAAGAAGAAGGATGACGGGCAATGAAGCGACCCGAGTGGGCAGAAGATGTCGCGGTAAGTAGTTTATAGAAATGTTTTTTTATTTCAATTCTAATTAATTTAATTTTTTTTATTAATCAGCTAATTCATTTCGCAGGAGACATTCCAGAAATGTTGGAGGACCAACAGGCCCAGGCACTGAACGATGCGCAAGATCCCACGGCCTCTTTCAAGGCTCGATCATCATGACCAATAAAACAGCTATGGATGTCGGCAGCGGGTGGCCAAAAGAGGGGCCATGTTTTCAATTTGGGTTCCGAGGCCCACAACACGTTTGTTGGACCATCACAGCCCAGCTGCTCACATACGGCAACACTGCCCCTACCATAGGGGACCGGGATGCCCAGACCTCGATCATCGAGGTTACGGGGATCAAGGAGATGTTGGAGCATATTGTGAACACCTGTATCTCTCTCTCTCGCTCTCCTCTCTCTCTCTCTCTCTCTCTCATTATAACCCATATTTTATTAAAACACACGAGGACACATCATACTAAAAAAAATATCTCTACCAAATTCCCACAAATTCAAGGATAAACTGAGCTGGTAAATCACAAGTACCTGAATTTCGGATTTTCAGGCAAACCTGACAAGACCTACTCAACGGGACATATCTTACCAAGTCCAAATCCTTAACGGAGTTTTTTTGCCAGATAACTGACTCAAAGGGCTTTCAAATGGTGTAGGACTGTCCATAACTAACTCCTGTATCCTTCTCTACGAAGCCCTATAAACAAAGGCGTCATGCAGTCATTTGGCAAGGAACATCTCTCCAACATCACTTTCACACTTCTACTCTCAATTGCTCTCGATTTTAAAGCTACCTTTAGCTCATTTTCATACTTTGCATGAATTATCACAACCTACACTGACATTTCACCATTATTCTCACGTTTTATCAAGTTTCTTTTAAGTTTAGAACATTACTAGCTAATTTAAACATCAAAGTGCTAACCCCTCTCTGCAGGTTAGTCCATCTTAATCTTAGAATTTTCTTGAAGATGCTTCGATTTTTGTGAGTACCATTAGACCCAGGGTTCGCATCAAATATAATGAGGGGAAAAAGCTACTATCACTCATGAGCATTCATCAAATATGAAATATGGGATTCCTTATTCTTATTTTTTTGGGAATTTCCATTTTTACCCATATCAAATTGACGCCGTCTTTGGGAATTCCATTAACAATAAGATGATAAGAAGAAGGATTCTTTTGAGACCACAAAGAACAGAGATAGAAACAGATGGATGCAGTTGACGATGGTAACTCTGATATAGAGTTGTTTTATCTTTCGGAAGGTACTTCACCATTTTGTTGGTATATTTCTTGTTGCGAGAACTTATTTATATATTATTAAGAAAATATAAGAATCAACCAAGTAAAAAAAAAAACAAAATAAAAATATATAATAGAATCTGGAGAAAGTTATTTCAACGAATCTAGGGATGAAAGAAGTTTCTACAAACTTTAAGTAATAACGAGAGATTTATTAATTGATGCAATGTAGAAATTGTCCCTCTTATGCGACTAAAAAATCTCTAAGAAGAAAATAGCATTTAATAATTTCGTTGGAATGAATTCTTTAAAAGTTAAAATTGTGTGTCAAAAATTAATTCAGAATGAAAGAATTCAAGTATAGAAGTATAGAAATGTTGATTATTTAAAATTATTAATTATATCTAAAGAATAAAGTTCATTTTAAATTATTTAGAAAAGAATGTCCGGTTGATTAGGTCTGCCTACTTTTTTTTTTAAAGATTCACTATTTTTTATTTTAAAGTAAACCACCCTGAGGTGGGGGGAGCTTTTCGGGGTCCTCGTCCCTTCTATATTAAAAAATCAAGAAGGAATATACAACGAGGAGAGCTACCTCCCCTAGTTAATTCTAGAAAGCAGTAAATAAGGAATACTACTCCCTTACAATTGAGAGAAATGAAAATGTAAAATGAGGAGTACTACCCCTTACAACAAAAAAGTTATATATTCCTAAACAAAAGTCAGTGACATTATTCTGAGAATAGAGCTTCATTGTGCCAAAAAGAATATGCCAAGTCACTGAAGATATAACTATAATTATCTGCATCAAAAGGTTGGGCAAAAAGCCATCAGCACAACGAGGAGGGGCAGTTCTATTAAAGGAAAAATGTGCAACGACCAGGTGCAAAAACAATAACAGAAATAGAAATATCAGTGCGGATACAACATCACCAATCAGCAGAACAACAATACAAAATAGCAACTATCCTCACATACACAAACATGAGCATCAGTTAATAGAAGCATAACAGGGCAGAGACAACAAGTATTGCACTGGCAAGGTGCACCCTAAACAAGTCACCGATAAGGTGCGCAGGTAATAGGAGAAGCATAACCAGGCACAAACAATAATACACCAGCAATGTGCACCCAAAATAAGTAATGCACCGGCAAGATGCGCAGGAAATGCAGAAGAAAAAAGATCTAAACAAGCAAGGTAATCCACAAGTAATCCCAGCATAACATATCCAGAGTAATTAAGCAGAGAAAGCAAAGCTGAGAAATAAAACCAAAGCTACTTAAGAGACCTACGCACATTGGGAAGACCCATCGAGTCGAGCTTTAGTATACCTGTGAGTTTACCTTGTATTTGTTCCTTGGAGATAAGTGTCAATGAATCCCCCAAGCAAGCTTGATTGGCAAGAAAGTTTTCTGCTTGATTACCCTCTCTGCATATATGTGAAATATTAGTCTCCATTCTTTTAATGCAAACTCGAATCTGTTGTAGAGTATTCTGGTACATCCAGCCCCCTTTGAGGGGGGAGTGGAGGAGTTGCAAGATATACCAGGCATCCACTTCAATCCAGACTTTGGGAATCTCCAAGTCAATACAAAGGAGCAAACCTCTAAGACTTTGGGAATCTCCAAGTCAATACAGAGGAAACGGTGCTCCCATCCTGCAATTTTTTGCACGAATTTTGTTAATAAGATCATCATACGACATTTTGGTTTTGTGACTTTGTACAGAGGGGCTGCAAGGTAGGTAATTGGAAAGTTTCTCCATGGAGAATCCCGTGGTATGATGAATGATCCTGTATGAAATCAAAATTGACTTTCTTTCTGGGGACGAAGGAACTTTTGGCTTTGTTGATCTTTTGGCCTGAGATCTCCTCATAGTCCTCCAGAAACTGCATAGGTTTTAAAAGAGAGTTATCCTCACAGTTAGTGAATAATATGATATCATCTGCATAAGCTAAGTGAGAAACTCTAATATTACTCCCTGTCTGGTAGAACATATAAGGGTTGGAGTCGAAAAGGTGATCCAATCCTCTTGAACGAGCTTCGGCTACAAGGATAAAGAGCGCAGGGGAAATGGGGTCTCCTTGTCTGAGACCCTAACTGGATTTGAAAAAACCACTTGTTTCACCATTAATGACAACAATGAACCAACAATTTTGAATCAAGTTTTTAATAAGCTGAATGAAATTGAGGGAGAACCCCATTTTTACCAATATTTTGTATAGAAAGGTTCATTTGATCCTGTCATAGACCTTTGTCATGTCTAATTTGATGATCAGATTTCCTTGCTGTTCCTTGCATCGATGGAATGGACCAGTTTCTTGTGCAAGAAAGATTTTGTCTCCCAATGAGTCTGCCTGGGATGAAGCCACTCTGTGAAGGTGAAATGAGTGAGGTTCTGAGCAAGTTTCCTATATAGGAGCTTGGAGAGGATTTTGTTGCAAACATTGCACAGGAAGATAGGATGGAAGTCATTCCAAGACTGGGGTGATTCCACTTTAGGAATGAGAGTAATAGTGGTGGCGGTGAAACTTCTAGGCATGGGAGTTCCTGAAAAAAAAAAGTCTTTCACCGCGTCAATGATGTCCTGTATGATGAAGTCCCAACATTCTTGACAGAAAGTAGGAGTGAAGTCGTCTGGGCCCGCCACATATCCCTTCTAATGCTGAAAACCACTTCTTTAATATCTTTTTCTGAAGGTATGGAAATAAGTGCATCTCTAGCTTCCTCCGATATAGAGGGGAATATGAACTGGGGATCAAACTCCAAGTCGTGGGAGCCGGCTGCAATAAGAAGTTCTTCAAAATACACTGCTGCTGACTCCTTGATTTGATTGGGGTCCGTGATCTCTTGGCCATCAACCGAAACTCTATGGATGCGGGAATTTTACCAACGCATGGAAGAATTTAGTGTTTCTTTCACCTGCTTCTAGCCACTTGCAGTTGCTCTTTTGTCTCCAGAATTCAGACTCAAGGGATAAAGGTTGGATCAACTCAGTGTTCCTTTTGTTAAGTTCGATGTGGTTTGCCTCCATGGGGCGTCTGTCAAATTGTTCTTCCATCTCGATAGCCTTGGCTTTAGCCTGTTCCACCCTGCTGAAAATATTTCCAAAGGTATGTCTATTCCATTGTTTTGAGGAGTTCCTTGCTACGATAGAGTTTCTGCTGCAGCCGGTACATACTATAGCCCATGATGGAAAGGTTCCACGAGTGTTTAATCGTGTCAAGAAATGTCGCATGTTTCGTCCACATATTGAGAAATCTGAATGATGATGGAACTCTGTTCTCTGAGTAGTAGGAAGTGATGAGAAAAGGATTGTGATTAGAGGTCCTTCTCGGTAGGTGTGAGATGCGAGTACAAGTAAATGTGTTAGTCCATTCTTTCGAATAAAGAACTCTATCTAATCTCCTCCAAACTCAATTATTGGTCCAGGTGTAAGGTTCCCCTCAAATCCAGCATCTATAGGCCCAATATATAATATCATATCTGCGAAATCCCCCATATGTCCATGTGTGTCCAATTGCCCTCCCAGATTTTCGTTGGCAGTCAAAAAGGTGTTGAAATCTCCTCCCACTAGCCAGAGAGTCTCATCCAAAGCTAGAACATTAAGCTCTTCCCATAGGATTCGTCTAGAAGATCTGTTGCATTTTAGCATAGATGAAAGTGCACACACGGTTTCTGGGATGAGACCAGATGTAACCTTGACATGAAGAAATTGTTGATCGTTCCGAAAAACCTGCACATTAACAGCTTGCGACTAGAAACACTAAATTTTGTTATTCAAGTTAGTGGCGACAAAGGAAAGGCCAAACACACGAGTAAAGACATACTCATTAAGCTGAACAAACGGTTCCAGGAGAACCAAAAATATGAGGTTTATGTTCCGAAATCAAGTCACAAAGAATTTTTGTTTTGAAGCTTTTCCAATCCCTCTAATATTCCAGAGTAAGATTTTAATCATTTAGAAAAGGGTAGAAGAGTTGGACCTTGTACTCCTTTTCAAGAGTGTTTTGGAGGAGCTGTTACCTTTCACCTTTTTACCTTTGGTCATGGGGGCGGTGGCTTTGTGGGAGGGGGTAGCATCCTCACTTGAGTTGTGTCTTTTATGCCTGTTATATTCTGTAGACTCAAGTAGGAAGAGTTGAAGCTTTCCCATATCCTTTTGCTGCCCGGTGTTGTGTAAGTCTTGTGTGGAGTTCACCGTATCAATCTCCTTGCTGGAAATAATTTGAGTTTCACTTTCACAATCGGTAGCATCTGTGTCTAAGTTTGCC
Organism: Sesamum alatum; assembly: GCA_034509735.1. Lineage (NCBI taxonomy): Eukaryota > Viridiplantae > Streptophyta > Magnoliopsida > Lamiales > Pedaliaceae > Sesamum > Sesamum alatum. The sequence continues at coordinate 19,727,218 of JACGWO010000003.1, forward strand.
ATCAAATGGAATCTATTGGAAATAGGTTTGTTGTCGCCCTCTTCAGTGCCATCAACCTCCCTTTCCTAATTTGGTTCTGATTGCCCTGTTGTGTGGGGTGACAGTGGCTATATTAACGAATTTCGCGATTGCCTGGAATTTGGATTTTGCCTGGAACTCCATCATAAAATTGATAGCTTCAATATCTTCAAGTATCCCCTCTTCCATTCTTTCTTTGTTTGGGCCATCAACGTCCCAATTTTTGTCCTGGAGAGCAGTCAGAAGAGGATCCTCATAGTCAAAAATAATCCCTTTCATCCTCCAGATGAGTTTTCTGTAGTAGAGGACTTAGTCCTTCCTTTTCCTTGATAGATTTAACATTAGGAATAGCACTTTTCCGTCCCTAATCCTTTTAGCTCGTGTAGTTGTTATAGGTCTCCTTATTCCTGCTACACTCTCCCTAATCCTATACTTCCTCAGCTAACACCAAATCATGGTCATATAATATCACATTGTTTTCAGCAGGAGTGATTTCATTGTGGTCTAGGACATTAAACACAACCTTCTTACCCTTATCTTTCTCATTGGCAACTTGTTTAGCTTGTTTATGCACTTTATTAGGTTGTGGTTCTTTTTAAAAGAGTTGGATTGATATTCTTGATTTTAAGCATGCACATAGTATGATCATGTCCAACATGTTTACATGGAGCACAATATGATGGGCAATTTTCATAGATGACCGACTATCTAATGGTAGTATCTTCAGACTCTAAAAAGACAGATTGAATTTTAGGGGCTGTTAAGTCCAATTCCACACATACACGAGCTAAGCTGGGTCTGGTTAAATCCGCAATAGGTTCATTCATACGCAGTGGTTTACCAATAAATTTGGCGTGCTGAAAAGGGCCCTATTTTCAAACAGGTGACAAGGCTATTCATGAAATTTAATCCAAACAGGCGCAATAAGTGATTCAATTTGAGGATTAAAAGTAGGTGTCCATTTAAAAACTCTCATATGAAAAGTATCAAATGTCCATTCTCCCTTAAGCCACAGTCGAGAATAATCTTCTTCATGCGATAAATGTATGAGAACATGTTTCACGTTAATAGCACCCACAGAAACAGATCCTCTCAAGCCAAGTTTAACAATGAGATTTTTAAGGAATGTAAGATTAGGCAATCCATGTGAAAATTTACCAACGAGAGCATATTCAACCGTTCAGCAAGGGTAGCAATTTCAGAGTGAGAGAAAGAAATACCTAGGTCTCCTTTGAAGGAGGAGACCATACCTATGGCAGTGCATTCCTCTTCCCAAAATGTTTTTTTGGCAGCTCAGTTGGGATCAAAATGCAAGCTTGCAACGATGTTGTTTGGAACAACATTGGAATATGTTCTCTTCGCCGGAGGAACTGTCGGAGTGGGCGGTGGTTGAGGTGCAGCTGTCATTGAATCAATTGGCGGTAGCTAGTTTTCCGTCGGAGGCAGATTGTCTGTCGAGGAAGCATCCATCATAAACACATTGCCAGAGAAAATGTTGGTGGTGGTCAGAGAGTGAGGTGAGGGTCGGCCGACGCGGGGGGTTGGGGGCGTCAGGAAGTGGAGGTGGTCAGATGAGCGGTCGCCGACGTCGGAGTTGGCGACGAAAGTGAGGCTATGCGATGCGCACAAACAGGTGGCGCATGCGGCAGCGTGGGCGGAGCAAAGTGGAATCTATTTTTCGGGAAAGGGTCTCCTGGGAGTGGGTAACGGGGTGGAGGCGTCAATTTGGGCGGAGGCCTGCGGCGGCGGAGAACGGCAGTGTGTGTGAAAACACACACACAGCAAGGTGTAGAAGGAAGTGAGGCGTGCGGGCGCGTCGGTTGAAGGAGGGAGATGTGAGTCAGAGGGAGGGACAGAGGGAACGTGTTAGAATAGGTGACCAGAAAGTCAATGGTATTGGCTGTTCTGAGAACCATTCGTCAATCTGTGAACAAGTAATATTATGTTAATGAATGTAGTAAGGATTCATAGGCATGAGTTTGTTGTACTTACTGCTTGCATCGTTACGATGTCACAACAAACGCCCACAGACTGAAATAACATTTCGGGAAATTGGAACTACGCTTGGAGGTAGGTTCATGAAATCAGTTTCGCCGAATCAGTCTGAAATACTCCAAGTCAAAGGAATCTCGAGACAGGGCATCGAGAATCCATTTGAGACTTGCACTAAGCATCTGCTGTCGTGTTTCATCGACGGGTGACGAGGATCGTCTAAGCAGTGTTAGTGGGTCGGCCTGCTGGGGAGCGGCCGACTGAGGTGACTTGCGGGAATCGTCATATAGAAACTACTCGGGCTTGGTCGGTATGACTCGTATTCCCGGTTCCGATAGTAGGGGATTAGTCCTCGGACTTGAGGATCACGGCAGTCCCCTACATACTAAGGCTGTATCTTGGATCTGGTGAAATTTGACCGATTATATCACATGGTCATCATAAGCCTCGTCCAGTGCTGTCGGAGTATGTAAGAACAGTGAATTCCAAGATAGGATCTGTCCCCTGTCAAAGGATATGACAGCAAAGATCTCCTATGCGCTCGGAGATGGTTTAGACTCACAAAGTCTATGGCCATAGCACTTGATGTAGTGGGAAGGATTTCCTACGTCGAGTTAAACCTATCTCGAGCATTATGCATAGTTGCCTAGTCAACGATGGGAACCGACCCCTAGACTAAAGGCCGGGAGACAGGCGACAGTAGGACCGTACCCGTACGTATCGAGCGTCGGTAGGACCGCACCTGCGTATAACTCGGAGCCTAAATGTTCACACCATAAATTCACCTAGTCTCTAGTGCCATGGACCGTTGCTAGATGGCCACCCATGGTAACGGACTACTTTAGTTATGAAATAACGAAAAGTAGGTCCAAGTCTAGCTGAAAGGTGAACCTAAAGAGTCACACCCGCTACACCAAATGAAAGGGAATTAATTTGGAATTAATTCCGGGAGAAGGTTTAATTTAATGGAATTAAATTATACTTCTTGGAGATACAAGCCTCGATGTATTATTTGGAATAATCGGGCATGAGTTCATAAATTAGATTTATGAATTTTACAAAGCATGGGCTTTCCTTTTAATTAGATTAAAAGGGTGAATTAATTAATTAATGGGCTTGGTATTAAATAGGATTTAATATAAAGTCCATGGACTATTTAATTTTGGAATTAAATAAAGTCCATTCCATTAATTAATTAATGGGCTTAGTATATTAAATAGGATTTAATATAAAGTCCATGGGACTATTTAATTTAGAATTAAATAATCCCATTCTATGGAATTTATTAATGGGCTTGGTATTAAATAGGATTTAATATAAAGTCCATGGACTATTTAATTTGGAATTAAATAAAGTCCATTCCATTAATTAATTAATGGGCTTAGTATATTAAATAGGATTTTAATATAAAGTCCATGGGAATATTTAATTTAGAATTAAATAGGCCCATTCCATAAAGCCCATCAAAATGGATGGACAAGATTTGATCTAGAGAATGATGAGATGAAGGGCCATGATTAATTTGACTTAATCAAAGCCTAATTTGACTAGGATTTGACTAGGTCAAAATCCTAGTCAAAGTGTGTCTCTTTGGAAGAGTTTGAGAAGGAATAGGAATTCCATCTTCTATAAATACTTAAAAACACACACACTTACACCTAGTATTCTCTACAACTCTCATCTCTCAATTTCCTCTCAAAATTCGTCCATGCCCTTTTCTTACTCTCCAAGAATATTACTTTGTTCTTCTTGATTTTATTCAAGTTAAGAACATAAGAGACATTGATTGCGTTAATTCATAGCGTGTATCGATGTCTCTTCTCCCCAAATAATTTCTTGCTAGCACAAGGGTTGTTTGCTTTCCGGTGGAGCGAGTGAGATGATTTAGAGGGTCTCTTCTTTGAGATCTTGGTGCAAAACGGGGAACAATGCGTGTAGCCGAAACGAAGACAAAACTACAACCGGGTAGGTTTCTTTAATTTTGTTTTTTTTTCGATTTCAATTCTATGGCCTCCATGTTGTGTTTTATTGAACATGAGATACACCGAACGCCCGGAGAATCAAGGGCACACCCCTTGATTCGTTTATGTATATTATGCATAGTTTAAATTCCATTTAATTATGCTTTGTAATTTTTATTACGCACTATTTCGCGCTTCCGCTATTCGCGTTAATCTCCCGGGACGATCCACCGATTTCTTTCAGGTGGAGAACGGCGGTCGGAGTTGAGCTTCAAGAATAGGAAAGTGTACTGTTTGAGTTTCTGGAACCAGAGTTTCTTACCCCAACTTTTCAAAGTTGAAATTCAATTTGGCCTCAAATTTTAAAGATTCACTATTGCATAACAAAGCAGAACGCTTCTTCAACTATTTGATCTCTCCCAGCAGCTTTTTGTCTCTCTCCATTAGTTCGGCATCACTCTTGGACTTCTTCCTGGAGAGAGGAATTGAGTTATGAGATTCTTTGGGTTCGAGTTTGGCGAGCTTGAAATTTTTTCCACCATAGTGCTTATAATTTTTGGAGTAGTGGCAGCATGGAAAAGGATAAACTCCCCCAAGTTTCCATTGAAAACAAATAATTTCTTCTTTATTTCCTTAAAATGAAAAAGAAACTGGGGACTCCTAATGAGGGAATGAATATTTAATAGACCGGAAATTAAAAACAATGGCAAAAAAATGAGTTCCTAATGATCATTTAACATGAGCTCATCTAAAAAGGTTAGAGCTCATTTCACACGAACTCATCTAAAAAAGTTAGAGCTCTAACACTATATGACCTGAAACTATACAACCTGACACTATACGACCTAAAACTATACAACCTAAAACTATATGACCTGAACTATATGAGCTGCGCTAGTTCATGTACGCAACCCACTTGAAGGATCTCCTGCAAATCAGCTACTCATTTGAACCAATCAAAAGAATGCAAGAAGACATCAATACTATGATAAATAGGCTAATAAGAAACTAAAAGAGGGGTATTTAATTCTCTCTCTCTCTCTCTCCATGTTTGAGTTGATCCTTCTTGCTAATCAAGAATGGATGCAAATAATTTTTTAGGAGAAAATTATATTTTTTGTCCCTCCAAAACACTTAATAATTATGGTCGCCTGGTTTCATTAGTTATAGATTTGGTCCCTTAACTTATCATTTTTTAATGGATTTAGTCCCTGCCATTAAGGAGCTAATGGAAACCGCACGTGCGGCGCACGTTGGCTGGAATTGGTGGAAATTGGCTGCATATTAGCACCCAAATTTGTTGGTAATCATATAAATTGACTTTTGACGTATTTGACTCCAAAATTCTATTACTAATTTGCCCCAACTTGCAGCACACCTGCGTCCAATACGGGAGATCTCCGTTAGTTTTTTCACAGAGATTTAACGTCAGAGACTCAATCCGTTAAAAGATAGTCAGTTGAGGGACTAACCCTATAACTCGTGAAACAAAATGGATCAAAAAATATTTGTCTAGTCCTTTGGAGGGACTGAAAACCTATTCTTTTGTTCATTTTTAAGGATTAATTGCATTTTAACCCCATTACAGAGTAACATAGTCGATTGCACTCTTAAAAGAATAAGGCAATGTGACCCTTTGATGCAGGAGAGGCAGTGAACTTTTGAACAGACCACGGGATCTCTTTCTTGCAAGCCTCCATCATATTGGCCCAAGGTATGACTTGGAGATAGATTCAAAATGGCAAAGTCATTAGCATTTGAGTAATAGCTTTATTTTGGTCAACAAAGGAACCAAATTTAGGATGAATTATATCGACACTCCCTGAAATTAGATTAAATTATATAGGTAGATATTTCGAAGGGTGTTAGTATAATGTATTCGATAAACATATTTTTAGTTTTACAAAAAAATTTGGAGTGCTTGTGTAATTAGACCTAACATCAGAACTATCAATATAATGTACCTTTAGAATTTATGTTCTTTATTCTTTTGTAACAGTTAGAAAGTATGACGTGCGATGCACCTGTACAAATATGTTCTTAGAAGTAAATATATCATTTATGATAAGTTCTTGATATTATTCATATTTTTGTCATTGAAACATTATTATTATACAATTATATTTTCAAACAAATTGATAATAACTATTAAACTGATAAGGAAATTATTCAATTCTATTATTTGTAATTCATTTTTTAAAATTTAATTGGTACTATTGAATAGAAAGATATTTCCCAAAATTGAAATTTTGTATTTCGTGTATTCACTAAATAATTAATATGAAAATATAAAATAATGATATTCGAAAAATTAATATTAAAATAAAAATAATTAGTCAAAGCTCCTTATCTTGAATAGAAGAAATTCCAATTTAATAAAATAAATTGATCAATTTTATTTGTAGGTTTTATTATGCCTATTTTTGTTGTTTGATTTTGTTTTATCTTTTGTTACATTTTGTATGTGTGTGTTGTATGTTTTTCTTTTACTACTATATTTGAATGCCATTTATTTTTAATTTATTGACACTATTACAAACTAATTATTTATTGACTATTGTTATAAAACTATAATCAAATTGGACCATAGTACCAATATTTGTATTCTAAGATCCTATAATGTATGTTAATCATATTTCAGTATCTACCTTTTTGTTGTCAAAGCATTATTTACATGCTTTATTAGCTTCTAAATTTTAAAATATTATTCTATCAAATTTTACTTTTTACCTTTATAAAAGAAACAATAGATGTAAAAGCAAACCATTTGGATTATAATACTAAAAAAATCAAGTGCTAAGAGATTCACTCAATAGTTGAATTTTCATAAGCAATTTCAATTTAAAAATATTCTATTAATATATCAATTTTTATTCACTTTAGTACTCATGTTTTTTAAACTTTTAAGTTATTGTTATAAATTTATTACTGGAAAAATATATTGATCTCATTGGCTTATTTATTTATCATTTTTATTTCTAATTTCAACATAATTAACTCAGTTTTTATTTATTATTTTATTGTACTAAATTTATTCTCAAAATTTATTAATTTTCTTAATTTAAAGATGTAATTGTAATAATGTGTTAGTATATAATTATTTTAAAAGTTTATGCTTTAATTGTTATTGTGTTAATGTTTACTCACCATTTGACTTTTCTTATTTTCCTAAGAGAAAATATCATTTTTCAGTCCGTAACTTAGGTCATTTCCATTTTTATTTGGTCCATTGATTTTGGAATTCTCACTTTTGGTCTCGTAAATATTAAAAAGTAGCAATTTTGGTTCCATAACACATTTTCCTCTGGGTATTCAAAAGAAAATGCCATGTGGGTGTTAAGTGTATTATAATACCAGGGGACTAAATGTTACAACTTTTATGCACCTTTTAAAGCATAAAAAATTGTGATATATCTCTTGTTAGGACCTATAATTATGTTAGTTAAGTTACTACTCAATAAGTTAAGTTTTTAAATTAAATTATTTATTATATTACTATTTATACGCTTCTTCAATGTCAATGTCTTAGGGATGCAGAGGGAGGAGGACATGGTGTATTTAGTATATATTGAAATAAAATCAATTAGTTAACCCTTTTTTAAATTTTGAATAGCACTTCTAATTTAATCAGATTGATATTTTTATTTGTAATTAAATTTTGATACTTAATCGTTATTCGATTTTAAAAGAAATTTCATTTTAATAAAATTGATCAATTTTTATTCGTATGATTTATTGTGTCTCTTTGCTATTGTTTGATTTTGCTATATTATCTATGTGTATGTAATATATTTTATTTTACTATATTTTGAATGTCGTTGATTTTTAATTTATTGACACTAAATGATTACAAACTAATTACTAATTGACTATTATTATAAATATATAATTTAATTGGATAATATTACCAATATTTTGTATTGTAAGATCCTAATGTTAATTATATTTCAGTATCAAAATATTGCCAAAGTATTATTTCCATGGTTTATGGCTGTTGGAATATAGCCATTAAATACATAAAATTTTGGAACAGTCTTTATAACGTATAGTTCCTCAATACACAAGTCGTTGCAATTATAACTGTATTTGTATCAGTCTCTATTAGTTAGCGTTTGTAACGGTTTCAGGGTACAATATTTGTTATGGAGGGGGTTACATTTCAACAAACCGTAACAAAATATATAGACCCTTTAAACTGCCATCCCAAAATTGTACTGGCTTGTAATATTGTAGCGGCTATTGTAACGGATGATGGTAAGATGGCGGTCCGCCGTTCCAACCTTAAAAAGCAATTTCAAAGGCCGATACAACTTGTAACGGCTTTATTTTTGTAGCGATTTTACACACACCTTCATTTTGTAACGGTTCTTCAAACATCCAGAATACAATTTTCGTTCATCTAAATTTGTGACGTCATATAACTACTTCCGTTTCACATTGGTTAAAAAGATTGTTGATATTGAAATGACTTCCTGGCCGTTACAAAAAATCATTCCAAATTTTGCATTATTTTGTAGTGTTATTACCTTTTAAATTTTGAAATATTATTGTATAAAATTTTATTTTTTGCCTTTATATTGAAATTTTAATTCTATATATTTTTAATTTAACTTCTTAATCTTGTTTTCATATGCACTGATTGGTATAATCTATTTCTTATTCAATAATATTTTATGTTACAACTTAATTTTTTATGTCACATTTGTTGTTGGAATACTTTTATTCTATTAATTGATATAAAAAAAATAATAAATATAAAAGTAAAGCATTCAGGATTATTAATACTAAAAAATCAAGTACTAAGGATACACTCAATAGTTGAATTTTCACAAGTAATTTCAGTTGAATAATATCATATCCAAATATTAATTTTAATTTGTAGTTTAATTTTGATATTTATTCAAAATTTTGATATATCCATATATCACATATCCATATATATATATATATATATAAGTTTAGTTCAGTATTTTATACATTATTTATGTGTAGTTTATTTTAAATTTTAATGTGTCATGATAAATTAAAATTTTCTTAATATAATTAAGATTTCTTCTAACAAAGTAATTGTGTTGAAATATTATTTGTCATATTAATCTTTTTAGTTGAATAGTTATTCCTAAGTAGTTTAGAGCAATTAAGAATCTTAAATATTTTTCTTAGAGAATTTTATTTTTTCTATAACTAATTTTATAATGTAATTTTCTGTAAATGTTATTAAATTTAACGTGTGATAGGTTTGTGTAATTGAGCTCATTCATGATTCACGATTAGAAGTAGGTAATTAAAATTCTGTATAATTAGATTCATTCATGATTCACGATTTAGGTTTTATCCCAAAATAATATGGAGGAGGTTTAAAATATTTAGAATTCTAAATTGGTAAAAATTCCACAATCTGTAATATAATAATTATTAATATTAAATGAGGGTATATTTATCTTTTCACAATAGAGAATAAACAACTTGAGTACTCACACATTTATATAAAGTATAGATAGATATTTCTTTCTGCACACAATCACTATAAGTGCATTCTGACAAAAATACTGATCAATTTCAACATAAAGGATCACAAAAAAACAAAAAATTCTACAAATTAAACTTCATTCATATTTATTCAAACGCATTACAGTTGGATAACAATTTTTCGTTACCTCTAATTGTTCCAATTATATCTTTTTATTAATGAACTTGTAGAAGATATTTCTGAATAATAAATACCATCACTCTTTGCCACCCAATAATGTTGATCACCATACACCCCTATCGCTTTTTCTTTAAATGCATCGAAAGCTACATCCTTTGATCCCCACCAAAAATGACAAAAGTATAAAGTTCTCGGAATAAAATCATTGCAGAAACTCCAATTAAACTCTTGATTGGCAGAAAGTGTATGGTACCCCAAATCATCGTCTTTGGATGCACAATGCAACTTTAACGGTGCAGAATTTGGAGGGAGATTACTGATGACGTGAATGGTTTCTCTCTTTGTGAAGGAACATGCTTGGAGAATCTCGACTTTCGTGAACATAAATAGAAGGAGGATTACTAACATGATGTATCTCATTTTTTTCTAATGTGATGGTTGACGATGTTTGCTAATTTTTATCTTTGAAGTTCTTTTATAAACATTCGATGCGGTTACAACCAAATCTGGGCTGTAATAAACATTCAATGAATTAACACAAAATAAATTAATGGGCAAATGGCATAACTGATCACCCCCGAACGTTTAAAATATGTATTCAAGTATAATTATCGAAGAATTAATGTTTAGTTAAACAGGGGTCAAAATCTCCATATATTTTCATCCAAAGTAAACATCATTTTTGGTTGCTAAACTATGTCACTTATCCATTTTTGGTCACTCATGTATTCTACTCATCAGAGTTGGTCCCTCAAGTTTAAGGAATCCATTATTTTATGTCCATCCGTTAAAATTTCTGTTAAAATTAACAGACTTCTAAAAAAAAAAAAACAAATTTGTTGCTCAAGGAAACTTGAACCTGGATTTCAAGTATAACAAAATAAGCCTATTATCATTGGGCCAAATCTATTACTAAAGTTTTTACTCACCCGAAATGTTACTTATTTTATAACTTCTCTGTAGCAACTCAAGTTCGTTTCTTGATTTTTAAGTCTCCAAATTTTACAAAACGTCTCTAAAGTGTTGTATTAGCCCCAAACAAAAATCGAATACATGAGTTATAAAAATTCCACAAGAATACATGAGTCATAAAAGTCGTAAAAATATCAAACAATGTCTTAAAAGTCATAAGAATACGTAAGTCATGTCATCAAATACATAAAAATAATCTTGAAATATTCTACATCAATTAAAACATAATTCAAAAATTGATCCATTACAACAAGAATATTTATTACTTGTCTTTTTTGTTCTCCTTATTTCCACTTCCATTTGATGTAGCCGATTTGGGGATTAATGCAACATATTTAGGTAACAGCTTGGCCTAGTGATAATAAATTTGTTTTGTTATACTTGAGACCCAGGTTCATATTCTCTTGAACACAAATTTGTGGGTTTTTTTTTTTAAAAAAAAAAGTCCGTTAATTTTAACAGAAATTTTAATGGAGGGACCAAAAATAATGGAATCTTTATAGTTCAGGGACCAAATCTGATGAGTAGGATACATGAGAGACCAAAAGTGGATAAGTGACATAGTTTAGAGACCAAAAGTGATGTTTACCCTTCATCAAAACTATGATTTTTCACATATGCAATAGAATCATACATCATAAAATAACTATAAATACTTTGATTTACTTTAAGCGATATAATAATTACTTTTTACATTTATTATTTACTCTCATTAACTACTTGGGACCCAGGTTCAGATTCTCTTGAACACAAATTTGTAGGGTTTCTTTTTTTTTTTTTTTGTAAGAAATCCATTAATTTTAATGGAGGGACCAAAAATGATGGAATCTTTAAACTTCAGGGACAAAATCTGATAAATAGGATACATGAGGGACCAAAAATGAATAAGTGACAGTTTAAGGACCAAAAGTGATGTTTACCCTTCATCAAAACTATGATTTTCACATATGCAATAGAATCATACATCATAAAATAACTATAAATACTTTGATTTACTTTTAATCTATATAATAATTACTTTTTACATTTATTATTTACTCTCATTAACTACTTTTTACATATTCATATTTACTAATATTAATTACTTTTCATATTATACTTATTTACTCGTATTAATCTTTTTCTATCTTGTATGCATAATATAATACACCTACTAGATCAGGAAAAAAAAAAATGAAAACCTTATTCCACATAAAAAAAAATATGATTAGCCCTAAAAGCTTCTTTCATTTTTTTTTACCTAAATTAACCTAATTTTAATAATATTATTTCTATATAAAGATAATTATGTAAAACTATTTACTTTTAATCTATATTGATTACTTTTTACATTTATTCTTTACTCTTATTAACTACTTTTCATATTATTCATATTTACTCATATTAATTACTTCTCACATTATACTTATTTACTCATATTAATCTTTTTCTATATTATATTCATAATATAATACACATACTAGACCAAAAATACCCATATGATATAACCTCAAATGACTAGAAAAAAATCATAAAAATTGAAATAATTAATGCATTGAGAAATTTTCCTAACATAGATGTAAAATGAGAATTAGTTAGATCAATTGTCACATCAAGATAGGTTAGATAGCAAATAAAATTAAATACATAAAATTGTCATGTAATTTTGAAGAGTAAACAGATTAAAAGACAAATGCAATAAATTAAAGGATTAAATACATTTTGCACCCCTGAACTATACATATAGTCTCATTTAGGCCCCTAAAGTATGAAATGTAACAAAAAGGCCCCTGACAAAATAATTTGATATTAAAAGGACAAAAATGTCCTTCTCACTTATCTCCTATACATTTCATTTTATTCCCTAAAAGTATGTTTTATTACTTTGCCAAAATTACTTTTAGGGATTTAAAATTTTACTCAAATTTTATTTAAAAAATAGTATTTAAAATTTATAATTTTTTTATTAATTATGTAATACAAAAAATATTTACAATCGCACTATATTCATATATATTTTACAAAGTAAATTATTTATGTTAAAAAATACATGTAAATATGTGTAAATAAATGATGCATATAATTTTATAAAAAAGTATGTTATATAACCTATAATTTTTTGTTTAGGTATATATACACATAATTAAATGATATCATATCATTACTCAAAAGATTATAGAATATTATAGATTAATTATATTATAGATTTGCATATTTGTAGTGTATTATGTTTGATGTAATATTTTTAAATTGTATCAAAAATATTATTTTTTAAAAAAAATTCAACATATATATAACAACACAAACAAAAATTATGTAAATTTTTAAACATTATGTAAAAAATATAAGGTCTGTAAATTTATAGAGTGTTATACAGATTTTATACTAATTATAAAAATAATAGATTCTGATAGTATTTATGTTAAATATAACTTTAATAATAATTAAAATTATGTCTTAGGGGAATGATTGAAATAAACATATTTTAGGGGTGTAAACAATAAGGACATTTTCGTCATAAAAAAAATAATCCATGTCACGAGGGGTCATTTTGTTACATTTTATACTTTAGGAGGATAAATGCACTTTATGCATAATTCAGGGGTGCAAAGTGTATTTAACCCTAAATTAAATAACTTTTTGCCACGCCAGAGCTCTTTCCCCGCCACCAACCCATCTTAAATGAATGCATTTATTTGGAATATACGAGGTGTCGAGAATAAGCAGCGCACAATGTCTTGGTTACAGAAAAAGTACAAATTAAATATGATTGGCCTTATTGACCCTAGAATGAAATGGGAGGATGAGGCTATGATCGGTTGTCGAAGCCGTCAAATATAAAAACTGATTCTAAACTGTAGTAGTCGTGGAACCAGGTCGAATCCCAAGGGAACTATCGATTAATTTCTCGATCTAGATGTAGTAACCAAAAAGGGGGGTATGAATTGAGTACTAATTATGAATGAACTAAATTAACAAAAGCAAGAGTAAAATAACTAAGATGAGATCATAGATGAAAAAGTGTAATTCAAGGGGGTTCGTCTCACCAATCGTTATGTTCATCATAGATCACTAAGGGTTAATTCCATAACCAAGCATTCAACTCTGGAATTCATTAGGATAGCCGTAACAAATTCCCGTTTTCCTATCGTAGTGGATTTGACTCAAGCATCTAAATCCAAACTTATTATATCAAGACTGGGCACGATAGCGTTCCATATCACATCAATAATAGCATTTGCATCAATGAAAACAGTTGAATCTAGATCAAATAACCGATATAGCTGCAATTATCTAATCTAGTTTTCTCGTCCCCACAAATAAATCATGCAAAGCACATAATAAATTTGCTCGCTACTCATACCACTCATTCATGACAATTACGGATCACTGAACTCATGGATAGCAATAGAATAATTAATATCAAATCGAATTGTCAGATCTATCAATAATAGTCATTCCGCTCACAGTAAATCAAGACGAGAAATACTTGGCGAAATTAGATAAATTCAAGACCTCAAAACATAACAATAGGGTTTAACGTTTCCCTTGAATTGGAATAGAAAATTAGCTACTAAACAAAAGCGTGAATTCAGAGGAAGAGAGAAAAATGATGATGAGAAGATGATTTTTCTCTGTGTTCTAGTCTCCTTTTTATAGTTGAGAGTCCTCTTCCTATGCAACTTAAGAGTCTTCTTTTCGTGCCAACTCTAGAGTCCTCTTTTGTGCCAACTTCTAAACCCGCGCGGATCTGGATGTCGGATTAGGCGTGATCACGCCTTAGAGGTTGTTCAAGTCTGCTGGCTCAAAACTCTTCTTTTCTTCCCGCGTAGACTCGGGTGTCGGACAGGGCGTGATCACGCCCTAATGGTTGTTTAAGTCTGCACATTGTTGTTTTGTTCTTGATCACTTTTCTGTCTTTATTTGGGCTTTTTAACTCCTTTTCTTCACAACGGGTGAATCTCGATCTTTTATTCAAAACTGCATAACTCGAGAAGAAATGTGAAGGAAACCTTTAAAAATCATTTGAGTTAAGCATGCATATGAGAGATGAAATGCACCCTATCAAATTCCCCCACACCAAAACCATGCTTGTCCTCAAGCATCTCTTGATTCAAAAAAAAGCATGGATTATCCAAGTAGCCATACCCAAATTTCCCTTTATGTTAGTGAAGTGTACCCCTTAATCAATATGTCTTCACAGTTTAAGAAGAGATAACAATATTGAGAATAAACACTAGTGGCATTCATACAACAAGCACGTATCCCGTTGACTTTATCAAACGTGAACGAAACAAGTCTCAACACTCCTCACTAGGATGTCTCTCAAATCACTCAAGAAGTGTTTAAGGAAGTTTTGTCACACTCAAATCAGGATATTAGAGTGCCATTGCCATAGGCTTGCTTGTGAATCAAATCTCCACCACTGCAAAATGTTATCAGTGCATAAATTAAAGGGTCTTAACATGGTTGTAATGGGGCTAGGGTCAAGGTGTGTCAAGAGAGGTCAAATTGTGGCTCATGAATTCAAAAGGATGATGTCAACTTAGTTGCTTGTATTGCTCAGCTCATTGCTTTTTTTCTTCCACATCCAAGTGTTTGAAGTATGCACACTTCCGAACATGATTTTTTTGTTTTCAGTTTCACTTTCCTCTTTGATCTTTTTCCTCTTTTTCTTTCTTTTTTTTCTCATTCATCATTCATGAAAGACTCGTTCATTCATCAAAGTCTTTGATTCTCGGTTTTTTCTTTTTTTTCTTGCTCTCTTTTTTTCGTTGCATCCTTTTTCATGTTCTTTTTTTTTTTTTTTTTTTTGAGTCTAGCAACATGTCTCCCATATGCCCCCTTGCACCACTTCTCTAACTCTTTTTCGCATCGACTTACAAGCAACCATATTAACATCATCCCTTTGAAAGGGTTCAAAAATCTCTGCAGGCAATAACCAAGAAAGGGATAATCGGCTGAAGATGCAGTTTAACCAAGAAAATAGAGGCCAAGGCTCAAATGAGTTTTCTAAGGGTGAGTTTTCGGTAGGCTCTTGTCAAGGTTAATTGGCTATTCCTAAGTGCCCTTATCATTTTCATACACCAATATGCAAAAATGTGACCTCGAAATGTATTACACAGGCAAGTTCTAGAATGCACACACTAAGTCCGATGCCCTCAATTGAAAGAAATATACGAGCACTATTTGAATGCAAGTGCTTTGGCTCAAAAGCTCACATAAAGGGTTTTAGTGTTGATTCTTGAACGTTGTTCGTCTAATGCAATCAATGGGACATCTTTAACACACAATATTTTTTTTGTGCCACTAGAGTTCGTTCCGCCTACTAATCTCAACTTCAACCACAAATTCCTATTGGCGTCAGGGACAACACAAAACAACATGCAAGGAATTTAGTTCATGTTACAGGACAACCCACACATTTTGTTTCAAGATCAACTCATTTCAAACACAAATTATGGTGTTCATGACATATAATCAGTACCAAAACAGCAATTTCACCCAGAAATTTCATCCACAAAAATTAATTCCAAACATAAATATTCAACAATACCAGCAGCACAGAATCACAAGAATTTTAGGCCTATAACCACCATACCAACTCATGCACAAACCTCCCCCACACCAAGTACATACATTGTCCCTAATGTATGCACATAAAACCACATATAACAAGGGAATGAAAAAGAGAGAGAGAAATAGAGAGCATCCCTTAAATATGTGGTGACGGCAAAGCGGGTTAGGCAGGGGGTGGTGGGGGTATAGAAACCCCCGAAGCAGTCAAGGCCGCGTCGAGCTTGCGGTGCAACCACGCATCAGAGAGCTCCAGCCGGGTTAGACGACCTTCAATGGCGTCCGGAGATGGGGCGGCAGGTGGTGGCTGTGAGCGGCGGTTTGGGCATTCTTCAAGGTCAAGGTCGGCATAGCTCATGCCACTCGGGACCCCGTGATGATTAAAAATGTGCATTTTGTGCAAAGTCGCCACATCCAACGGCTTCTCCTCGCAAGCCAAATGTAAATCATGATCAGACAAGTTCAAGACACCCAAATTGACCGCAAGGTGAGTAATTAACGACCCAAGGCAAACATGCTTAGACGAAGTGGCAACAGTTTGAAATTGAGAAGCAAGCCAAGCACCTAGATTCACATGCACCCTATTGATCATGCTCCAAATGAAAAACAATTCAACCTTAGAATATGTACCCACAGTGGCTTGACGTCCAGAAAAGTTAAAAGCAATGAAACGTTGCATATATACCCATTCAAATTGGCGTAAGTGACATGCCTTGTACCGACTAGGGTGATATACCCAGGAGTCCTTGGACAACTCTCGCCACACAGAGATGGGGTCAAAAACACCATAATCAACCAAAGTCTCACGGTACTCTTGTGATGCTAAATATTCATCATGCACAAAACCCATAGCCAGATTGAAATCATTTATGCTCATTCTAAAATCTCTACCAAGCAATTGAAAACGAATAACATTGGGTGCAGTGAGGGTAAAGGGTTCCGGTTTGTTGAAGACGAAAGTAGTATAGAATTCACGAATCAACTCAACAAACACAGGCATACGGATATTGGCAAACTCACGCCATTGCATATTAAAAAGCAAAGCATCAATACTACCACGGATACCCAATGCATCTAACGACGGTAAATGTAGAGACTTACCGGGGTTGAGTGGCCGAGTTTTAATAATAGAGTACCTTTTTTGTGTTCTCTAGAGATAAAGTGGAGGTGACCTGCGAGGTCCGTCTCGGCTGTGGATGGAAGACCAGCGATGGAGCGACAGCGGCGGTGCAGCAACGGCGGCAGTTTTGTTGTGGCTAGTTGGTGGAAAGAAGATTTAGATTTGTCCTTTCATTTAGGCGTGATCACGCCTAAACAACCCCTCAAGTCTGTACGTCTAGTGGAAAATCGCCGAGCTCGGCGTCTGCTTCAGACAAAAGAGACAGTGGGATAAGGCGTGATCACGCCTTATCTCCCTGTGAAGTCTGTCGGACCAATGAACACTGTGTTGCATCTGGCATCAAACGGGGCGTGACCACGCCTTATATGAACGTCAAATCTGCGGAGGTAAGAAGTAAAAATCCTAAACTAAAAGTTCAAAATAAAGCATATAAAACACCGGGTTGTCTCCCGACAAGCGCAATTGTTTAACGTCGTTATGCTCGACGGAATGCTTTATTTTTTTCAATGTGTTAACTGTTGGAGTGACGCCAATGCAATACCAATGATGCTTGTGACTTCATCACCACCAAGAAATGATTTCGATCGATGGCCATTCTTCATGTTGAGACTTTTAATTCTTGCTACACCATGAGGGAAAACATTAACACTTTCAAAACGACCAAACCAAAAAGAACTCGACTTACCTGGGATAAGCTTCAAGCGAGATTTGTAGAATAACACCTTTGTGCCAACCTCAAATAGCTTCTTCAAAATCATATGTTCATGAAATCTCTATGTTTTCTCCTTGCAAACTTCTCAATTCTTCTCTTCCATCCAACTTTCGTTCATTCATCTCTGTAAACAGTCCTTTTAAAATCATGGCAGATAATGTCTCTCGTATACCCAAATAGAGATCTTTTAGGTGGTTGGGAAAGTTTTTCAGCTTTAGTGGGGATGCCTTCGTGAAGGTATTCATTATCTCCATCTCACGCTCATCCTTCTTTGATTTCTGTATAGGGGAGGAAGATCACAAGTATTAGATGAAGAAAGTGGGATTAAATCGGACTTTACCTTTTCTTTTTGAACGTCGGTATCTTCGAGAGCCTTTTCAACTTCATTGGATTGCACCGGTGTTTGTTCAATTGGGTGGATCTCCTCCCCACTCTGAAGTGTTATAGCACGAACATTTGCATTTGGATTTGTCTCTATTTGGGACGGTAGCTTCTCGGATGTTTGAGTTTCCAACCTACTGATAGATGTCGCTAACTGCGCGAGTTGGTTCCCCAAGTATTGAAAGCTCGCCTCCGTCCTCTCTTGAAACTGTTGAGTAGAAATAGCAAGGGATTTGACAATATCCTCTAAACTCATACTTGAATTTGATGCTTGAGGTGAGGCTTGTGGGGGAGCTTACCAATATCCTCCGTCCCATTGGGTGTGCCAGGGTGCCGGTGGAGGTCGGTTAAAGAATTGTGGTTGTTGCCTTGATTGCTCCCCATCACTCCTATAACTGAAGTTTGGGTGGTCTTTCCACCACGGGTTGTAGAAATTGGAGTAAGGATCATATTTCTGTTGGGGTTGCCCAGGAAATCCCCCTACGACATTCATTTCTGGCATCGTTCCCTGTTGCAACGATGGGCATGCTTCGGTTGAATTCCATGGCCTAAACATATCCCACAACCCACTGCTCCTTGAATCTTTCCTCTAGCCATTTGGTGTACAAAAACAGTTAGTTCAGAGAGTTTTTCTGCCAAATCATTGGTGTTTACCTCGTTAACTTGTTGAACATCCCAATCTCTTCGAAATCCATATTGTCTATAATTCTCGGCCATGGGAGGAATCCACTGTCCTGTTGCCATCTCGTTTTCAATTTCCCCAGAAATAGATTCAACACCAACAGTTAGTCTATATCAAGCACGAAGGTCCTTGCAAAACAAAAAGATTAGCAAGGGAAAAAAGAAGACACAAAACTAGACTAAGAAACTAAAAATAGTTCCCCGGCAACGGCGCCAAAATTTGATCGGTTGTCGAAGCCGTCAAATATAAAAACTGATTCTAAACTGTAGTAGTCGTGGAACCAGGTCGAATCCCAAGGGAACTATCGATTAATTTCTCGATCTAGATGTAGTAACCAAAAAGGGGGGTATGAATTGAGTACTAATTATGAATGAACTAAATTAACAAAAGCAAGAGTAAAATAACTAAGATGAGATAATAGATGAAAAAGTCCAATTCAAGGGGGTTCGTCTCACCAATCGTTATGTTCATCATAGATCACTAAGGGTTAATTCCATAACCAAGCATTCAACTCTAGAATTCATTAGGATAGCCGTAACAAATCCCGTTTTCCTATCGTAGTGGATTTGACTCAAGCACCTAAATCCAAACTTATTATATCAAGACTGGGCACGATAGCGTTCCATATCACATCAATAATAGCATTTGCATCAATGAAAACAGTTGAATCTATATCAAATAACCGAGATAGCTGCAATTATCTAATCTAGTTTTCTCGTCCCCACAAATAAATCATGCAAAGCACATAATAAATTTGCTCGCTACTCATACCACTCATTCATGACAATTACGGATCACTGAACTCATGGATAGCAATAGAATAATTAATATCAAATCGAATTGTCAGATCTATCAATAATAGTCATTCCGTTCACAGTAAATCAAGACGAGAAATACTTTGCGAAATCAGATAAATTCAAGACCTCAAAAAATAATAATAGGGTTTAACGTTTCCCTTGAATTGGAATAGAAAATTAGCTACTAAACAAAAGCATGAATTCAGAGGAAGAGAGAAAAACGATGATGAGAAGATGTTTTTTCTCTGTGTTCTAGTCTCCTTTTTATAGTTGAGAGTCCTCTTCCTATGCAACTTAAGAGTCTTCTTTTCGTGCCAACTCTAGAGTCCTCTTTTGTGCCAACTTCTAAACCCGTGCGGATCTGGATGTTGGATAAGGCGTGATCACGCCTTAGAGGTTGTTCAAGTCTGCTGGCTCAAAACTCTTCTTTTCTTTCCGCGTAGACTCGGGTGTCGGACAGGGCGTGATCACGCCCTAATGGTTGTTCAAGTTTGCACATTGTTGTTTTGTTCTTGATCACTTTTCTGTCTTTATTTGGGCTTTTTAACTCCTTTTCTTCATAACGGGTGAATCTCGATCTTTTATTTAAAACTGCATAACTCGAGAAGAAATGTGAAGGAAACCTTTAAAAATCATTTGAGTTAAGCATGCATATAAGAGATGAAATGCACCCTATCAAGTTATAAGGAGAAAGCTGGGTTTTGTGAATATTGTTAGAAATTGCATCAACGGGATCTCATGCCTTATGGATGAAAAGATTGAGATTGAAACAGTGGTGGACGACAAGTAATTTCTCCATTTTAAGTGTGCGGTACAGGGCTTAGCTGAGCCTTCTGGTGTATGGTGGTCTATGGAAAATGCAGTAAGGTGGCCAGGGTCGATATTTGGAGCTTCATGAGACATGCGGCCAAATAAGGGAGACGATAGATGATAGGTGGGGATTTCAACACTGTGCTCTCCACAATGAAAAGGTCGAATGGAACATATTCGACTCACCACTCAATCGAGGAGTTTGGAGAAACAACTGATTGCAGCTTGGTAGATGGGTTCTGAGGGTAGTCCATACACTTGGACGGATCATCGATCGTTGGAGAGATTCGATCGCATATTACTTTCTAGTGAGTGGGTTGATGCTTTAGATGAAGGTTACACACCTCCCTCCTTCGGATCATTGTCCGCTATTGATTATTTACTGGTATCTACAAAGACCGCCCTCGCTGTCTTTCTATTTCCAGAACATGTGATGTAGGCATGAGCAGCTTTGGGTAGTGGTCGAGAAGTGTTGGACGATGCCTGTTGCGGAGCGTGGCATGCTGAAGCTTAAAATCAAGCTTACTCGCCTTAAGCAACATCTGAAGCACTAGAATAAAGAGGTCTTTAGCAACATGTTTTAGAACACCGAATGTGCTGAAAAGGTTGTTAACAAAGCCGAGCAGAACTATGATGCAAACCCTGTACATTTGTACCTCATGGAGATGAATCAAAAGATAGGCATATATCAAAATACGCTTGTGGCGGCGGAGGACTATTGGAAACAGAAAGTGGTGTGTAAGTGGCTTGTTGAAGGCGAGCACAACACAAAATATTTCCAAGTCTCTCATTAAGAAGAAGAGGGTGAGAACTGATATCAGAACTCAATGAAAAGATAGGACTCAGCTGTTTGATATGTCTGAAATTAAGGAGTCCAGGGTTTACTTATTTAAAATATTGTTATCAGCGGAGCCTAGGGTCCTGGCCACGATCGCGCGGAGGATTTTATCCTAGCAGTCCTTACAGAGGAGATAGGAACATATTTGTGTGGACCGGTAATGCTGGCGGAGGTTTGAGCGGTAGTATCTGCTCGAAGTGGTGAAGGATTTTATGTGTGAAACGGCGTTACCAAAGAGCTTCATTCTGACGTTGATCATTTTGATTCCTAGAGTTAAGAATCCATCGCGGTTGGCGGAATTTAGACCAATCAATCTTCATAACACAACTAATTTAGATATTAACGAGTCTCCTTAATGAGCGCTTGAAGCAATGGTTACGGCATCTCATCTCATTTAATCATAGTGGTGTTGTTACCAATCGATAGATTGGAGACACTATTCTTTTTTCTCAGGAGATAATACATTCGATAGGTTTTTCACAGAACTGATTGGAATGTCACGTTGAAGTTGGATATGGCTAAAGCCTATAACCGAGTGGATTGGGTTTTTCCTAGGGGAGGTCCTCAGTCGTTTCAATTTTTCGAAGAGGTGGATTACGTTGGTCATGAAATGTGTTCGTAATTATTGGTTTTCAGTGTTGATCAATGGGGAGCTCTGTGGGTTTTCTCAATTCATCCAGGGGTTGCGCCACAGTAATCCTTTATCTTCGTTGTTCTTTGTGCTTACTGTCGAGTATCTCTCAAGGGGTCTCAATCAACTCATGGTTGATAACCCATCGTTGTATTTTAGGGGAAGAATGGAGGTCTCGCATCTTGCTTATGTCAATATTATGATTTTCACAAATGCCAGGAATGTGGTGGATTTCGTGCACAAAGTGGAATGTACAACTGGTCAGCAGATTAATATGGATAAAAGTGCTTACACACTTGCGGCGTGGACTCCCCTACTAGCCCGCCGAACAGTAAAGCTTTTGACAGGTTTTTGTATGAAATCACTATCGTTAACTTACCTCGATGCTCCTTTGTTTGTACGGAGGAAGATAATGCCTATATTTGATAAACTATCGACAATATGACGAGCCATATAAGCGGATGGGAGAAATCAGTTTTGTCACAAAGTGTTCCATTACAATTGATTAAATTTGTACTCTTGTCAATGCTGGTCCACCTACTCTAGGTCCTCAAACCATGGGAGGGTGCTTAACTAGATACCAAAAAATGCTGAATCGCTTTTTCTGGGGTTCAAAGGGTGCCACACGGAAAATGCATTGGACAACTTGGAGCCGTTTGTGCCACCCAGTGGAAGAGGCCGGCAACAGCGTGCGTCAATTCGAAGACATGACCTCTGCATTTGTGTTGAAACTGTGGTGGCGATTTTACGTGGGCACCTCTTTGTGGAATGATTTTATGAGAGACAAGTAATGCAAGAGGGCGTGTTCGGCGTCCATTAGTAGCTGTGAGAACAACAAACCTAACTGGAAACTAATGTGTGTTGCGCAGCAGGTGGCTGAACGGCACATCGTGTGGTCTCTTGGTAGGGGTGAGGTGTGTTTTTTGCATGATAATTGGCTAGGTAATACGAGCTTGGCAGAGTGGTTGCAGTTGCCCTTTCCCAATCAAGAACGGGTGTGCTAGTATTGGAGGGATAGGGAGTGGGATATGGAGAAGCTGTGTGAGTTGTGTTGGCATTTGTGGTGAGCGCAAGCATTGCCATCCCTTTCCATCTTAGGTGTACTAATGCAGTGTAGTGGAAACTGGGCCAGCAAGACGCTTTCAAGCTGAAGTCTGCTTGGAATGCTATTTGCCAGTCAGCACTTCCAGGCCGTTGCGGGCTGATTTTTGGAGTTTGGAGTCGCGTCCCACCATCAACATTTTTGGGTGGAACTTGTGAATGATATGTTCCCTCTTGATGATCGCTTGCGCCATAAACGCCTCCAAATGACGTCAAAGTGTTCTTGTTGATAGGATTTTGACATAATGAAGCACGTCTTTTTTCACAGACCTGCTGTGAGGGAGGTTTGGTGTCATTTTTGTTAGCTATTTCATGTATCCATTCCGAACACAGATTCAATCACAGTACTACTGCTATTTTTGAAAACTTAGTCCCCTTTCTTTGGAAAAAGGCATGCCCGACTCTGTATCCCGCTACTAATTTTATGGTTTACATGGATGATGCGAAATCAAGTCCGGCACCAGGATAAAACATTGAAGTCCTATGATATTATTTAAAAATTTCTTAACCTACCTTAGTGAGCTATATAGGACTCAGACATTACGTGCGGGGAATTGGAAGGGCGATTTAACAGTAGCCGCACGGTTAGGGTTTTTTTACAAGAGGTTGCCCACGCCTCTTCCCCAGTTGGTGAGATGGCTTCCTCCTCAACGAGGGTGGTTTAAACTGAACTACAATGGCGCTTCGAAAGGGAACCTCGACCCTAGCGGGAGGAAGGAGTGCTTGTTGATGAGAGGGGCGTGAGGCTTCTTGCTACTACCACTAATATGGAACACAAACAAACACCCGCTAAACTAGTTGCAGTCTTAGGTGGTTTGAAGGTGGCAAGTTCAAGAGGGTTCCAACACTTATGGGTGGATATGGACTCCCAAATTGTTTTGAACATCATCTGTAGTGCTTTGGGCCATTGGACACTCTGGGGCTTGATTACCAGGTTGAGAATCACCTCTTCGA
This sequence comes from Sesamum alatum, assembly GCA_034509735.1. Taxonomy (NCBI): domain Eukaryota; kingdom Viridiplantae; phylum Streptophyta; class Magnoliopsida; order Lamiales; family Pedaliaceae; genus Sesamum; species Sesamum alatum. The sequence goes on from JACGWO010000003.1 coordinate 19,751,393, forward strand.
CTTGGAGGTTAGGTACAGTCACATATTTCATGAAAGGAACACAGTGGCAGACTTTCTTGGAAACATGGCTTGTGAGGCTAGGGATGATAAGGTTCTGAAACGGCAGACATGCACGGCTCCCTTCGTTCGTTAATAAGCTTAGATATGTGCTTTCCTAATTTTTGTTTGTAAGAGAGTTAGTACTTCTTAATTATGGCTCTCTACACATGCTTGTACAATTATTTTTGGGGTCCTTTTATTTTTTAATAATTGGGTAGGGGTCGGCCAAACCCCTTGCCTAGGCACAGACGACTTTAAAATATATTTATATATATAACTAGCCAAGCCATCAAATCACTTCTTTCAAAAGACACGCTTTTCCCGAGAAAGGTGTTTGGTGCTTCCCGAGAGGGTGGGATGGTAGGGGGAGTGCTCGGAGAAGAGTTTATATAGGAGAAAGACGAGTGGCCCACAAGATGGTACGACCTAGCCCCTACCCGATCATCGGGTGCCCACATGCGCAATTAATAGAAAGTCATTCGTCTACATGGGGGCGGGATAGCCACGTAGCCTTTGACGAGGCTCAAGGATCTAAAACTCACTCCAACTACGCCCTAGGGATTCGGGATATCTAATCAAGAGCCCCCAGTGTACGTGATCACCAAAATCTCCTCTAGATTTGCTGAAGGCTTATCCAAGACAACTATCGGTTCGAGTCCCAAGGGGCTACACTTAATGAGCTGGTGGGGGACTGAGGTTATAAAACTCGGCCTCTCTTTCCTACTAGAAGGTAATTAATGCGATGTTTGCAATACATACGCACTAAGTACTAATATTTTAAGCATTCTATTGGTATGTTATCACTCATTATTGCTTTATTTTACTCTATGTTATTTTTCATAATTATTTCCTAACTTGAGTGTTGGAGTGCTAATGTGTTTTTTGCAGGTTCCCGTTTCAAGGCTTGTGAAAAAAATTGGCCTAAGATAATAAAGCCCAAGACATATAAACGAGCAACTTTTTGCTTGCATACCGACATTTGAAAAGAAACAACTTAGAAAATATTTGGGGTGAAATTTTAGAATTAATGTTGTGGAATAATCTATTAGTTACACCTTTCCATGTTCACAATCCTACCACTTCATGTTGTGAAATTTTCTTTTCTTTTGCATGTTTGTGTCCACAATCAATTCAAACGAACGATTGAGGAGAATGAGGAATTAATGCAGTTGAACGTGATAAAAGAGTGAATAGTTTCTAGTTGAAGAGTCAATATGAATGTGGATTATTTCATTTTCAACTTAGGCCCTTCACTCCCCTGTGTAACAGGGTTAGTTGGGAGTATTTTGTCTAGAAATTATTTGGTGTCATTCGCATCATAACGTACCACTTTGAGCTTAAAAAGGGCTTCCTTTTATATATGGCTAAAATGCATAAAACCCCCTGTATTTTGAAAATCGGCGAAAAATCACCTTGTGTTTTAGAAATATGCGAAAAACCCCATGTGTTTTGTAAAATTGAGCTCAATCGCCCCTCTCCGTTAAAGACCACTAGCGGCATAAAATTTTTGATAATTGACCGTTATGTCCTTACTTATTATATATTATTATTTATTTTTCTAATCGTTGGATCTTTATTGATTAGATCTGAACCGTTAGATCTAATCAATTAATTTTGACCATTCGATCTTAAATTTATAAAACAAATCAACAACATAGATCTAACTAATTTAGTATTTAATTAAATTACTAAAATTAAGTATTTAAATGGTTGTAAAATTTTAAAACAATAAAACACAAAAATTAAATATTTTTTAATCTTAGTAATTAAAAAAGTTAGGGTTTTAATCTAAATAAAATTAAAAAAAATTAAATATTTAAATAGTTGTAAAATTTTAATATAATAAAACACAGAAATTACATATTTTTTAATTTTAGTAATTAAAAAAAGTTAGGGTTTTAAATAGTTGTAAAACTTTAAAGTAATAAAACACAAAAATTACATATTTTTTAATTTTAGTAATTAAAAATTACCAAAAAATTAATTATATATTTTTTCTTATTGTTTTAAGTAAATATATTTTTTAAAATTTAATTTTTTATATAGGTGAATATGCAAAAAAATAACTCAAAGAAAGTAAAAAATGCCTAAAGTTAAATATATGCACATAATGAGGACATTTTAGTAAAAAACACCCAAAATTAAGGTCAAAAGAAACTACAAATCACCCAAAATCACATGAGACGCACGTGTGGCGCACCTTCTATCAATTATTAACGGAAGGGGTTTTTTTTGCTGCGTTTAACAAAACACGAGGGGTTTTTTTTGCCTATTTTCATATCACAGGGGGTTTTTTAGCTTTTTCAACAAAACACAGGAGGGTAAATGGGAGTTTAGCCTTTATATATAGTATAGACAATGCATTACTTCAAAAAATGAATTCAGACTTGGTTTTGGAATAAGATTTTATAAATTCATTGAACTATATGATTCAATTTTTACCAATTATTAAATTTCTAATTGTATTTTTTTTAAATATATTGTTTTATTCATAACCATTTTATGATGGATAATATGTCAGTTAATTAAGATATCGAATATCATGTTACTATAATTTGAAGGACTACTTTCACATGTAAATAAAAATAATAAGTTTAATACATTTATTGGCGCACACTAATTTTCAAAGATTATATACTTTTAATAGTGAATTTGCATTATATGATCCTCTTCTCCTTTAATTAATCTTATTTCCAGTGTCTATTAATAAAAATAGACATTTCCAAGGTTGATTTTATTTTCGTTTCATCTTTTGCGTAGTAATACAGAATTATTTTTGGATCAGCATGCTAGAAATGTCAGAATTATATTTGTTTGTTTTTGTTATACACAAAAAGACGTACTTCATTTAAGAAATAATATTGGGATTTAATCGTACTCTTTACTTGTATTAATTAGAAAAAAAATGGGGTCCAATTAATTATGTCAATTCTGTTCATCAGATTATAAAAATGGTAGAAATAAAACTATGTGATACTTTTGTTGTAAAGACAGTTAAAAAATTGAAAAATATATTTGAAAATAGTAGAAAATGAAGATGGTCGAAAATAAAAACAAACAAATCTGAAATGTATATATTTCATGTGATCTATACATCTTATTAGAGATTAAATTAATTAGGATAAAGTTAAATACTATTGAGTCACAACAAATTTTTTAGAGAAAAATAAAATATTAACGAAGTATAGCACAACAAAGGTTTTTAATATATATTTACATTTAATGCAAACATTATTATTTGATTTCGAAATAAACACTACAAAAGAACAGGGCTATAGTAATGGACATTTTGCAACGACTTTTGCTACGATTTCGCAATGGATTCTAATTTTTTTTACATTTTCGTTGTAACTTGCAAATTAACAATGATATCCAACGGAGTATCCGTTGCAATATTCCGTTGCAATATTTCGTTGCAAAATTTGATCAACTTTAAGATATCCACATTCAACATAATTCGTGGCAAAATATTGCAACGACAAATTTCGTTGCAAACTTCCAACGGTTTTTGCAACGGAAATCCATCGTTACAGACTTTACAACGAAGATTCTAATTAAATCCGTTGCAAAAAATGTGCAACGGACTTTGCAACGAAAACGTGTCGTTGCAAAGTGAATATTGTGATTTGCAACAGATTTAGCAACGGATAATTTTCCGTTGCAAAACTTGCCGACAATTTTATAACGGTATTGCAACGACCTATGAAATCGTTGCAATCCGTACATTCAGCTGTAAGCATTAATTATTGAGCCGTTGGATTTGCAACGGTCTTTGCAATGGATCCGTCTATTGCAATATGTTTGTAACAGCTGTAATCTACTATTTTAAAATTCTTTATATTTTGCAACCGATTTTGCAACGGAAATATCATTCCGTCGTAAAGTCCGTTGCAAATTCGGCGTTGCAAAAATCGTAATATAAGAAAACCTTCATTCTAGTTCACACTTATTTTTATAATCATCCAACATCTTTTTCCTCTTCTCTCCTTCCATCCAGACAACCGATTCTTTAATTAATCTTTGCATTAGACCGTTAATGATCACATTAGTGCAATGAGTCACACATTTGGACATTTAGCTGACTTACATTAAGGTTAGTACAATATTTTTACTAGTTTATTTATATATATTCATTTTATTTTTGAAATTTTTAGTTTTTTTTATGTATGTATGTATGTTAATGGATACAATTTCCACACTTTAAACCATGGAGAAGTGAAGAATATATACTATGAACAACGGAGTCTGTGTGAGAAGCTCTAGTTACACAGACTCTGACACTGATTTTTTGGGATGGTTGGATGAGGTAACACAATTTGAATACGAATTTGAACATCAAAATCTGCATGTCGTTTTGTTCAAGTGTAGGTGGGTTGATCCTACCAAAGGAGTGAAGATTCATCCGAAGTATCACTTGGTTGATGTAAATCACAAACGTCTGTACCAGAAAGATGAGCCGCTTATCCTAACACAACAAGCTATCCAAGTGTATATACGCTCAATATCCTAATTTAAGAAGAGATAAAGTTGATTGGATGGTTATATGTAGAACAAAAGCTAGACAAACTGTTGAGCCAAGGTGGATTGATGCTGCATTTCAGGAGGATGAAGTCAAATCTGTTCCAGTGGTTACTATTGAAAATGAAATTCAACCTCTAGATGACATTAACGGCACACAATTTTTTGTTGATGAGGATAATGAAATGAAAGGTGACGAAGAGGAAGAAGACAGTTTTGAAGAATACGAAACGACTAATGATGAACAAACACTTAGACAAGATGATGATGATGATGATGAATTGAACATAATGTATTTTGATGATTTTTGTCATGATGTTTTACTAATTGAAGAGTATATCTTGAATCATTTATCTTATTTAACTTTAAAAATAATTATTAATTATAAAATATTTTATATCATTTATTAATTAAAAATATATCTTAAATCATTTATCTCATTTAATTTTAAAGGTAATTATTAATTTTAAAAATATTTTATCTCATTTACTAATTAAAGATTATATCTTAAATCATTATCTCATTTTATTTTAATAATATTTATTAATTATAAAATATTTTATCTCATTTATTAATTAAAAATATATCTTAAATTATTTATCTCATTTAATTTTAAAAATAATTATTAATTTTAAAATTATTTTATCTCATTTACTAATTGAGTAATATATCTTAAATCATTTATCTTTAAGAGAGAAAAACTGAAAAAAAAAAAAATAGAAGAAAGAGAAGAGGAAGGAGGAGAGGAGAACCTCGCTCAGCGGCGGTGGCAGGCGGGAGGCGGTAAAGCCTTGTGCAAAATCTCATTAAGAATTTGCCTCATATTACCTCTCCTTCCTCAATAAATCAACATTTTAAAACATTCGATTAACCATATGACAATTGGGATTGAACATATAAGTTATGTAGAGAAGTGTTGTAATGCCATTGCCTTTTCCTCTTATTTTCCTTCAGAAATTTTGTGATCCAGTATGGTTTGTACCTATTTTTCTATTATATGTGAGAAACTTTTAAGTTGCTAAAAGATATGTAATGATTGAGATACTGATAAGTTTATGGGAGGGTAATCAACAGTGACAGAGGTCTAGCAGGTGCTTTTGGTGTTCGAGTGCTTGTTATTATTGTGCATCTTATGTCAAATATATGGACTCTTCTTTTCGAAAAAGGTCTAAGTGTATTAATGTGTTATTTTGAAATCAAACTAAATAATTTAATTTATTTTCAAATTATAATATTCTTAATTGTATAGGAAATTTTTTTAAAGTTGAGTGATGATCATAATATTGCTTCTCAAAGTCTACCGGAGTCATGTTCGAGCACATCGGTTAACGATCAACAACCATGGTTGGAAGCAATTGGAGGAGCAAAGAAGGATCGAGTTTGGGGGATAAGCTCGGAGGCAAGGATATCCCACCCGACCACCTACGTACCTTCACAAGATTGTGAAAATGAATTTGATCACCCTCTTTAAATTTCTATGCTTTAAAATTGAATACTTTTATTTTGTGGATTGGAATGTTGAATTAACTTTATTATAGGTATTTTGTCTTAAATATATTGTCATATTTGAATTTTCTTGTTAGAGTTAAATACAATATATTTTTATTATTGAATATAAATTATGAAATTGTCATTGCAATTGTCGTTGTAAACAAAAATAATTTTGCAATAGATTGTCGTTGAAATTATCGTGGTAAAATTTGCAACGAATTGTCGTTGTAAACGGAAAATATTTTGCAACGAATTGTAGTAAATTATATCATTGCAAATTTTGCAACGGAATGTCGTTGCAAAAAATTATTGCAATATTGCAACGACTTCCATTGCAAATGTCGTTGCAAATAAAATGATTTTGCAACGGATTATAATTAAATATTTCGTTGCAAAATTTGCAACGAAATGACGTTGCAAACATTCCGTTGCAATATTGCAACGACTTTTTGTTGCAAATGTAGTTGCAATAAAATCCAATTTTGTAACGAATTGCCATTAACTTTGCCACGAATATACCATTGCAAAGTCATTGCAAAATATAAAAAGTCAACTTTTTAAATAACGAATTTTGCAATGGAATTTTGCAACGGATAAAAAATCTTGGCAATATTTGGCAACAAACAAAAAATTCGTCGCTATATGGCAGTGGTACTTATAGCAAAGAAAAAATTTTCGTTGCAAAATTCTGTGGCTAATCTGTTTTGCAACGAATTTTTCATGAAATCCGCTGCTATAGGTCTGTTTTTTTGTAGTAAAAGTTATAACTATTCACAAACTTTTGATTAATCTTCATAAGTTATAACTAGGCATCTATCTAAATAAATAATATTAAAAACTAAATATTCTCTTCAAAAGCACAAAAATTAGTAACAGGCATATAATATTTTATATATAGTCTTGAACATTATAAGGTAATTTGTCATTTTTTCGAACTTCTAATGAAATTTTGCAATGTCTTTTGACCTTTTCCTATATACATGCAACAATAAAAAATTACAAGGAATATGTCTAAAATAATAAATAGGATATTACTAATTATAAAAGATAAATTCAAAATGGCAAGTTGGCATTTGAGCAAAATTACTTTATTTTGATACAAAAAAGAAAAGGAATTATTTTATATTCGACATTCTTTCAGTAAAAGTGTTTCTTTCTAAACCTAGTTACTATAAATGCACTCAAATTAAAGTAGACACGATTTAATCTTGACATAAAATCATGAGAGAGAGAGAGAGAGAATTAAAGCTCATTCATATTTAATGTTTAAAAGCATCCATTAAATAACAATTTGTAATTGCCTCTAACGGTTCCAATCATATTTTTTGGTCAATGAACGTGAAGGAGACTCCTCAGAATAATAAATTCCATCACTCTTTGCCACCCAATAATGTTGATTGCTAGTCGGTCTCTCCCATTTTTGTTTATAAGCATCAAAAGCTTTATCCTTAGAACCCCACCAAAGATGACAAAAAAATAAAGTTTTTCCTGGGATAAAATCATCGCAAAAACTCCAATCAAATTCTTGATTGGTAGAAAGAGTATGAAATCCCAAATCATCATCTTCGGATGCACAATGCAATTTCAATGGCGCGGAATTTCGAGGGAGATTGTTAATGACATGAACAGTTTCCTTATCTGAGAAATTACATGCTTGAAAAATCTTGACTTCCAGAAAGATAAATAGCAAGATGATTTTAATCATGGTGTATCTCATTTGAGTAATGTGATGGCTAAAGATGTTCCCTAATTTTCATCTTTGAAGTTTCTTTTATAAGCGAATGGCCATGCGTACAATGGGAGTTGTAATTGACATTCAATAATGAAACATGTAGAATATAAAACTTTACTAATAAAATTTACAAAACATTTGTGTAATCAAAAATATTGTCAGGTCAATAATAAATATGTAAATCTTATGAGATTGAGTATAAAATGTACACAATTAGAAAATAAACATTCATAATTTTACATTGGATCACAAATTCTAATGGAGATATAATATGAACAAGTTCGATCTATTACTCTATTACAAATTACCTACCATTTTTTGAATTTTCTGTTAAACTAATTATTCATGTGATACAATTATTTTTAAGGGTTATACTGTAAATCATTTTATGACATATTTATTTTTGGTAATACAATGAACTTAAACTTTATTTCATAGTAAAATTTTATGAATTTATTGAACTATACTAATTAACGAGATTAGATTAATTAGAATATGAAGTACCAAAAATAATTAAGTGACACATACACTTACAGGACCAAAGGCGAAGTTATCCCAATAATGAAACCTCATCCAAAATCTAGGATATCAACGAGTATGATCAGGTTTTTTTTTTTTTTTTTAAAGAAAAAAAGTATGTCCAAGCCCAATGCAGATGGTTAGACCCAAATCTAGACTCGGATCATTCAAAAAATATAGTTTGAGTGTGGATCGGGTCTTGACCCATCAAACTTGGGCCATATTTACCATTTGGACCTTTACAAAATGCTTTGATTTTTTTTCCCAATTCAAATGGTTATTTTCAATCAATCTATCTAAATCAAGTGAACAAAATCACAAAAACTTATGACATAGTAAAATTATTTATTGATAATTCTTTAATCAATAAGTAATTGAATAATGAGTTATATAAATATATACATTATACTAAGTATATTTTTCAACGTTTTGATAGGCATTAATATTTGATCGAAGTGATAAAATTGAAGCTTAAAATTCTCTAATATTAAATTCAATTTCCATTATATATTTAGATTTCATATTAGATTTTTTTAAAGGGTATAATAAATGATATATTCTTTAGAAAATCAATTAAGAGTTTGGGTCTCAGTAATCGTGAATTTATCAATAAATTATTGGTAAAACTGGAAAATAAAAAGAAACATGAAAAATATATAGATAAATTTGACGTATAAGTAAATGATATAATAAATTATTGCTGGTTCAAAACTCAACTTCTTATTTTTATAATCATTTATTCTGATATCCAAATATACATAATTAATCTATTTTAGGGGGCTAAATTCATGATTATTCTTTTGATAATCGGAATAGAAAATTCACTCGCGCTACAAATAAATAATCCAATTATCTTTAGATACCTTGACCATGCCAATGTTCTAAAAATAGTACCATTTACACCTGATATAGCAAATACTACGATGGACAGATGAGGACCTCAGAGTTCAGAACATTATTGAACATTGTTGAATATGCTACTTTAGTGAACATCCAAGAGAACCAAGTCAAAGTTCAAAACAGTTTTTCCACTACATTCAAAAAATTTAATGTATCTGCACTCAAAATTTAGAGAAATTAAGAAACAGAGTACTTTAAACTACACTAAAGGAAAGTAGAGATAATTACAGAGCTAACACTAATATCATCAAAGAGAAAGATGAATATCATAATCACATTAAAAATTGGGCAAGTCTCATACGGATGAAAGAGACCAAGAAAAAGACAATAAAGGAAGTTGGAGGAAGAAAATACTCACCCTTGAATGCTGCTTTTCATCAAACAAGTGAGATGCCTCCAAAATTCTCACTTTCAATTTGTGATTTACTGTGTAAGTAGCATTTTCAAGCCAACTGACCAATTTCACCAAAGTGGTGAATGAATTATAGAAAACTATAGGACAAATTGTGTAAAAGTACATAACATAACTCTATCCTAGACAGAAAAGGGTCTTCCCTTTTATAATTAGTATAGATGAATGTTTTTCAATTCTGAGCATATATATTTCAAATTTCAATTTTCGTAAATCATTTTTAAAAACTGCAACAAATCTTGTCAAGATTTAATCGTTTTCTTTAAAAATCTCATTCTTTATTAAATCCGTAAGCTCCAACGAATTCAAGGTTGAAGTTTCTAATTCATACGACTCACTAAGTTCTAGTCCTAATATTTTCTCACCAATAACTCAAAACTTAAACAAATCACATAATTTCAAGTAAATAAATCATCTAGTAATTAAAAACAAATAACCTATCTTATCGTGACATGATTAAAGTAATAGTTGCAGGTTACAAGCTACCTCAAATTCCCAGTGATGGAGTGCCTCAACTTTCTTGTATTTCCTTTTTACCACGATACCATTTAGGTTCAACAATTTTGGACATAAAATATGAGTTTATAGTGATTGAAGGTTGAACTTTGTTTATTCTCGTCTAAGGAGAGGTGTGTGGAAGAAAATAAGTTTTAGAGTTTGAATAGGGTATGTTGTCATATTATTTGTATGGTAGTTGGGTATAGATAGACTTGGGAGGTTGTATTATACCAAAAATCTCCAAAAGTATTTTAAAATCCAACCTTTAAGAGGAACAAAATAAAATAATCAAAAAATAGAAAATTACGAATCAAGGTGTGCCAGGTTGGACTCAATTGAGTGCAGGTATTACAATGTCGAACAAGTATAATTTGAAGGACTACTTTCACATGTAAATAAAAATAATAAGTTTTAATACATTTTAGGGTAAATTACAGTGACACCCCTGAGGTTAGGCCCAATTACACAAACACTCCCTGTATTTTGCGAAATTACAGCTACACCCCCTGAGGTTGTAATCATATTACAACTATACCCCCTATTCAAAGGCGAAGCTTACACTAATACCTCCTGAAAAATATTACACTAACACCCCTCAAGAGGTCTAGCTGTAATTTCACAAAAAACAGGGAATATTTGTGTAATTCAGGGGATGTCGATGTAATTTACCCTACATTTTATGGTGCACACTAATTTGAAATGATAATATACTTTCATAGAGAATTTGCACTATGTGAACCACTTCTGCTCTATCAAATGCTATATAGAGCACGTTTAATTTTATATCCTGTGTCTATTAATAAAACATTTCCAAAGTTGATTTTATTTTCATTTCATCTTTTATGTAGTAATACAAAATTATTTTTGGATCAGCATGCTAGAAATGTCAGAATTATATTTGTTTCTTCTATACACCAAAAGACGTAATTCATTTACGAAATAATATTGTGATCTAATCGTACTCTTGACTTGTATTAATTAGAAAAAAAATTGGGGCTCCAATTTATGTCAATTCTATTCATCATGATATCTTCCGGTGACATTTGTCAAATTCGACATTGGAAGGATCAAAATCATGAAATATCAAAAAATTGTAGGACTGTTTTACAATCTTAAAAAGATAAAGGATAAAAATGTCAAATTATCAAAACTACATGACCAAAAATTTATTTAAACCTAAGGAATATGTCTAAAAAAATAAATCGAATGATAAACTATTAATTATAGTAAATATATTCAAAATGGCAAAGTTTTGGCATTTGAGCAAAATTGCTTTATTTGATAAACAAATTACCTTCATATTCGACATAAAATCATGAAAAGAAAAACAAAGAGAGAGAGAAAGAGAAAGAGAGAGAATTAAACATCATTCATATTTAATACTTAAAAGCCTCCATTAAATAACAATTTTAATTGCCTCTAATGATTCCAATCATATTTTTTTGTCAACAAGCTTGAAGGAAAGTCCTTTGAATAGTAAATTTCACAACTCTTTGCCACCCAATAATGTTGATTGCTAGACAGTCTCACCCATGTTTGTTTATAAGCATCAAAAACTTTATTCTTAGGACCCCATCAAAAATGACAAAAATATAAAAATTTTGGGATGATATGATCGCAAAACTCCAATTAAAATCTTGATTGGTAGAAAGCGTATGATATCCCAAATCATCATCTTTGGATGCACAATGTAGGTTCAATGATGCAGAATTTGGAGGGACATTATTAATGACGTGAACAATTTCTTTCTGTGTAGAACATGCTTGGAGGATCTTGATTTCCATAAAGAGAAATGGCAAGAAGATTTAATCATGGTGTATCCCATTTTAGTAATGTGATGGCTGAAAATGTTTGCTAGTTTTTATATTTGAAGTTCCTTTTATAAGCGAATGAGAGTTGTAATTGACATTCGATAATGAAACATGTACAATATGAAATATTTACCAATAAAATATACAGAACACTTGTGTAATCAGAAATTAAAGATATTATCTAAATAGAAACTAAAACTTGACATATTAAAGGTGAAAAGGTCAATTTATGAAATACTGTCAGGTGAATAATAAATATGTAAATCTTAAATATGAGATTGAGTATAAACTAATTATTTGATAGTTTCTTTGAATTTTCTGTTAAACTAATTATCTATGTGATACAATTATTTTTAAGGTTTTTCTTTTTTTTAATAATGAACGATGAACTATTAATTTGAAAATACAATAATGTTTCTACTGCAACTAACTGCTATTACAATATTCAGTCCACAGTATAACAATATTTCTAAATCTATCAACACGAATATTAAAGCAATCAAAAATAACACAAACAACAAATATCCTATAAACTAAATAATACCCGATATTCATAGTATTCGAATCCACGACCTCTTTGGTTGTGGGACCTCAACCTCACCACTCGGGTAGGGATCATCGGTATTTATTTTTAAGGGTTATATTGTAAATCATTTTATGAAATATTTATTTTTTGGTAATACAATGAACTTCAACTTTATTTCGTGATTAAATTTTATGAATTCATTGAACTATACTAATTAACAAGATTAGAACATGAAATACCAAAAATAATTAAGTGACACGTACACTTAGGGGACTAAAGGAGAAGTTATCCCAATAATGAAACCTCATTCAAAATTGGGTTATTTTTATTTTAATTCTTGTATTTTTAATCAATTTTCGAAATCATCTAATTTTTTTTTTTTATTTTTCAATATCACCCTTTTGGTGAAATTTTGATTAATTTTTAATCAATAAATAATTTTTGTCCAAAATACCCCTAAAAATTTTGATAAAATATAAACAATTGCAAAATCTTCCCCCTGTTTTCTAAATCAATTTTAATTTAATTTTTTATGACCGTAGAAAATTATGACACTCAAAATTTAATCATTTGAAGGCCACTATTAATAGTTGGAGTTTGGCCCTTTTCCAAACATCCTTCCTTATAAATATATGGTGAAATGAGAAATGAAATGCACAAATTAAATTTGACAAAAGCAAGAAAAATCAACAAGAGGTTTGCATGTATTCAATAGCAATCAACCCAATTTTTTTTACATATTTCATATAAAAATCAGTCATCAACCACGTATCATTTCAACCAATTACTGTTTATACATTGATCACCCCTTCTTCAAATTCAACCAACAACAATGGCATCAATATAGCAACGACAAAAAAATCCATAAGATATGTCATATATATACTATGCCAATGTCACTAGAAGAAATATAACATTTAACCATAGCTAATTATCATGGTTAAGAATAAATAACCGTAGTAAAAAGTCAATGACCACAACAACACAATGGCTATCGGCCGTAGTTTTTGCGAGTGTGACTAATACATTTGTCATGGCTAAAAGTCATAATGAAAATAGTTTTTATGGTGGATAAGTTAAATTTTTTGCATCGATTTTATTAAATCGTGGTTAATAATAATTATTTATCACAATTTTAGTTCATAACCATTAAAATCGTAGTCAATAGTAATTTTCTTTTTAGTGTATGTTCAATTTGCCTAGCAATCTAAAAATATATAAGATAATGCCATAATATATAAACCCACAAATTTTTCTTTTTTAATTTTTGATAAATATAAAGGAAAGTACAAGAATGTTCTCAATTGAGAGGAAAATTGAATGAAATCCCACTAGAAGGATGATATTAAAATATACCAAAAAAATTTGGATGGTTTTGAAATTTATTAAAAATACAAGGACTAAAATGAAAATAACCATTCAAAAATCTAGGGATATCAACAATTAGGGTCAGGCCCAACCAAAAAAATCCATATCGAGGCCCACTATAGATTGTTAGACCCAATATAGACTCAAATCATTCAAAAAATATAGTTTCAGTGTGGATGGGGTCTTGACCCATCAAACTTTGGCCATATTTACCATTTGGACCTTTACAAAATGCTTCGAATTTTCCTTTTTCTCAATTCAAATGGTTATTATCAATCAATCTATCTAAATCAAGTGAACAAATCACAAAAACTTAAGACATAATAATATTATTTATTGTGTAATTCTTTAACCAATTACATTTTATAATTAACTTGTACATGTGGCACACTCTAATGTGTGTGCAAAATTAATTTAAAATATAAAAATAATTATTATTCTAAAAATAATTTATTTAGAGAAATAAAATATTCAAAAAATATGAAAAAATATTGAAGAAAAATGGGAGAAGAAAAAAGAATGTGGAAGTTGAGAGGAGAGAAAAAAATGAAAAATTGAGAAGAGTGAGGAAATAATTAATAAAAGATTAAAAATAATAAAAAATTAACAGTTCATAAAATTGAAGACGCCAATAGGGTGCTCTTCAAATTATATATAGTATAGATAAGTGATTGAATGAGTTATATAAATATATACATTATACTAAGTATATTTTCAACATCTTAATAGGCAATAATGTTTGGCCGAAATGATAAAATTGAAACTTAAAATTTATTAATATTAAATTCAATTTCCATTAAATATGTAGATTTCATATTTTCATATTAGATTATTTTTTTTAAAGGATATAATAAAAGATATATTCTTTAGAAAATCAATTAAGAGTTATTTGTGTATTGGGTCTCAATAATTGTGAATTTATCAATAAATTATTGGTAAAACTTGAAAATAAAAAGAAACATGAAAAATATATAGATAAATTCAAAAGTATACTTATAAATCATTACTGATTTAAAACTCAACTTTTTATTTTTATAATCATTTATTTTGATATCCAAATATATAATTAATCTATTCACATCACTTTGGTGATTCTGATTTAAGTAATTTTGTGAAATAGTTTATCATTTTTGCGTTAATTCTAAAATGTTTAGCCTTTTCTTAGTTTTCTTGTCTTCGAGTAAAAATGACAAATATATAACACTAAAATATAAAAATAAAAATGGGTATGGGTCCGATCCAACCCAAAAAAATCGGGTCTAAAACCGGGGGCGTGGATCCATATTAACTTTTGATTATGTTTGTGATAGAATAGGATAGGACTAACAAACACATGTTTACTTATTCCTAATTCGGTTTGGACTGCATGCATGATTATTGCAATCACTCGTTTATGAATAAGTATAATTGTAGTGAGTAAAATGTGTATTTGCAATTTGGCCACACTAAAACAAAACTTTCTAAATTGTTTCCATATTTTTTGAGAGATTTCTTTTCTAACCAGAGATTTACGGTTACAATCTATTAGATATGAATAACCCACGAATGAGTCTGTTTAAAAATTGATTAAATCTAAAATATTCATTTACAAACAAAAATCTGTTTTAAAAGTTAATTCTTCGTCTAATCTGGGATTTTTATAAACTCCTTTACCAATATTATTAGCTAGGGTAGATTCTTATTTCTTCAACTCTACCCATATTTGAATTTTCTTGACTACTATCCTCCCTCATTTGAAAAGTAGATGCTTTACGAGTTATTATATCAATAGGTGATACATAAGACATAATAGAATTTTTTGAAGAATTAATCTTTAGAAACCCTTGTTTGTACTAATAAAATTTGTTTGAATGTTACCTTTTGGATTTTGGATAATATTAGCATAATTAATTTCAGAATTGCTTAGAGCTGGTACTTCTCTTTCTATTACCCGATTCTTAGGAAATTCTATTTCGTTCCACTTTATTTGTATTCTATTACTAATTTTAGATTTATGACGATTAGTCACAATATTGTTGGTTCTAAATATTTACTATCTTGTATCCTACAATTAGGATTTAGTGTATGAAAAAATTTATAATATATTCTATAACACATCTAAATTAACCCAGATCCGGGTGCATGATTATACTCATTTGTCTAAACATTTAGAGCTAATGCATCAAGTATATTTACATCAGATAATGATAATAGTAAATTAGGATATGCATTAAAATATACTGGTGCATGGGAACTAGATTGTATTATCCCAATTAAAGATTTTTTCCAGTCCAAATTTTTGGCATCCTTAAGGGCAACCAAAAAGCTCTTTCGCAAACCTTCTAAGGTTTAAGGCTTGAAGGCAATTTGCAAGCTCTATATGTAAGAATTTATATTTTTCCTAATAATGTTTTATATCCATAGTGATGTGAGCAAAAAGAGCTCAATCAAATTTGTGTTCTTGGACTCGAACGAAGTGGGTTTGAATTTATGCAAATCGGGAAAGGGGACCTGCCAAAAGCATTAGCACTTCGACGCTCAACTCACTAATCAGTTGTGATAAGAATAAACTTGAATGTAAGATGAAAATAATAGTAATTCAAGAGTAATGAGCATTAAGTGTGCTAAGTGTAATTCAAAGAAAAGTTTGAGAATATCGGGTGTAGAAAGAACGTTACTTAATCCAACTAGGGAAGCTGGTATTTATAGAGGTGGTTCCTTGAAGAGAAGGAACTCTTGGCCGATTGGACTTTAGGAAGGTCAGTAGATGTCCCTCCCAGAGTCTTATTGGACATGACCTCCTAAAACTCAGGAGGTAGTTGCGAGATTCCTGTTCGGATAAGGATAGTGCTGGATAACCTTATCATTCCTTCGTGGTTGAGTCAGGCCCCCTTCTGTGGGCCTTCTTTCTAGGGCCTTCCTTCTGAGCCTTCCTTCTGAGGGCCTAGTTAGCCCCCTACACCTCACTTGGGCTCTGCTTGGATCCCTTCGGGGCCTAGGCTTGATCCTTTCTGTGGGCTGGATCTAGGGTCTTATTTAGGCCATTATTTTGGGCTTTGTGTTAGGCCTTGCATTTGGGCCGATCTTCTAGGGCATATCAATCAGTCCTCCCCACTCTGAGTGGGAGGGAGTGTCATCGCTCCACCTTAGAGTAGGAGTCTTGTAGGGGAGTTATAAACAGACCTTCTGTCTCTAGCTGAGAAACATCCTTCATTGTTAAGGGAAGACGAACAGTCTTCTTGAGGCTCTTGTATTAGTCTAACCATGATTGCCTAGGGCCGCCCCAGGTTTTAACGCGCAGAGCACCTCGGGGTCTGGGCGTGTGGACTTTACTCGCCAGACGTGAGGGTAGTTTTCGATAACTGCCCACGTCCATTACTCGGGTTGTCTGTAACTGCCCAATGAGGGGAGCTTACCTATAGGTCCTGGTGGTAACCACAAATTTTTGCCCTCACTCCCCTTCCCCATTCTCCCCTACCTCATTCTCCCCTTCCCCATGTCTTTGAAAGAGAGAGAGAGCTGGAGCCCTTCACTTTCATCCTTGTAAGTCCAACTTTTTCTTCCTTTGCATTTCCATATAATTTCTTTTGAGAATGTCTTATGCTACTACCCTTCCGATGAGTCTATTCGCTATTTGGGGGAACAAACTATTGGCGATGATCCCTCTGAGGCCACGTCCAGAGGTACGGGCTCTGGTTCACCGATTATCCGCAGCGGCTAGAGGTAGAGCTTTAGGCGGTTCTCGCAAGCCACTCGGTGGCTGGTGGATGAGCCGAAGGAAGAGGGGTTAGCTGTGGGTTTTGAGGGAGGGAGTTTTATTGAAGGAGGCGAGGAGGAGGGGTCATCCCCTGGAGAGGCGAGAGGTGAGCCTATGAGGGAAGAGGAGGAAGAAGGGATGTTTATGCTTCTTTTTGGCCCTGTTAAGGGCAGGTCTTAGGTTCCCCATCCCCCCTTTTTTTATCATAAGGTGTCTATGTTATTCCAAGTCTCTTTGAACCATCTGGTCCCAAACTTCTTCCGCTTCCTTGCGAGTTTTGCGATAGCCTTGATGTATCACAATGTGCCCGTTATGGGCGAACATTTCTTTTACTATTTCCAACTAAAAATATTGGAACCCGGTATCTTTCACTTCTTTTCCCGCCGGGGGAAAATTTTTTGCCTGCTAACAGTGCCCCCAAACGTTTAAGGAGCACTTTCTTTTTTGTGCACCATCCTACTCCTTGGTCTTTCCCTTGTTCATGGACAAATGACCTTCCCCCCCGTTAACCCCTTCTCGGTTAAGGAGCATCCGGAGGCCTTCTCTTTTCCTCTAGAGGAGTTGAATCGCCATCCTTATGACATTCGAGACATGATAGATGAGAGGCTGCTTTCTCAATTTCGCTGAGTCCTAAAGAGCTCCCTCCAGAGGAGCCTTTGGGTACTCCGTGGTTTTTCCTTTCTTAAATATTGTTTATATTTTTGAAATATTGGTATGCTTGACTCCATTTCCCTTTTTCTGCAGAGAAAATCATGTTCGAAAAGCTTTTGAGAGACAACGCCCATGATGATCCAGAGCAGACTCCAGTGTCGTCTCGGACTCCAGGGGGGACTCTAAAGGATGTGAAAGGGAAGAGGTCAGCTCCTCTCCCTCAAGCGGTGTCTTCTAAGAGGGCGAAGGGAAGCTCCTCCAGCCAGACTCCTTCTAGGAGCTCCCAAAGGGTGGTTACTTGTTCAGTTATGGCGCCCCCTCCTCTTGGGGGCTCCTCCCCTTAACGCTTGAGGGTTGTCCCTGATGGGGGGGTGTACACCCATTAGTCAGTCATGAGGGAGAGAGAAGGAGAGTTGGGGCTTTTCTCTGAGCTCCTGAGGGGGATAGTGCTGTTAGAATAGGTGACCATGTAAGCCAATTTTGGCGGGTATATGTAACCTATGTCTAGACAATTATAGGTGTTTGATAAATCATTAATGAATAAAGAAGTGAATTTCATTTGGCATCACTTTGTTTGTGTTCACTTATATTTGTTTTCCATATCTGTTCACTACGCAAACAAAGCCCACGGACTAAGAATCAATTTCGAGGACTGGGACTACGCTTGGAGGTAGGTCCATGGAATCAGTCTTCCCGAATCAGTCCGAAAATCTCCAAGTCAAGGAATCCCGAAAATGGGTACCGGGATTCCATTTGAGACTTGCACTAAGCACCTGCTGTCGTGTTTCATCGACGGGTGACGAGGGTCGTCTAAGCAGTGTTAGTGGGTTAGCATGCGAGGACGCAGCTGACTGAGGTGACTCGCGGGAACCGTCTTACGGAGGACCTTGAGTATGGTCAGCAAGGTATGACGTGTATTCCCGGTTCCAACGGTACAGGTCAAGTCCTTTGACTTGAGGAATTGCTGAGTTTACCTGTACATCAGGCTGTATCTTAGATATGGTGAGAGATTGCCAGAATTCTCTTTGGTAGTCATAAGCTATGTCTAGTGCAGTTCTGGTGTGCAAAGTGACAGTAGTTTCCAAGAAAGGATCTGTCTCCTGTCAATAGGTTTTGGCAGTTGAGTCTCATGTATACTCTAGGTCTTGTCCCTAAAACTGTGGCCACAGTGACTGAACAGAAGGGAAGGATTCCCTTGCGGCGTTTAGTGAGGACAGACCGACACTTAGGTCCAAAATGGGTACCTGCATTTTTCGTGCCCTAGACTCTAAGTGATGAGACCGAAGACAGAAGGACAAGTGTACTGTTAGAGCCTAAATGTTCATCCCTGAATATTTCACCTAGTCTCTAGTGCCATGGACCGTTGCTAGATGGCCACCCATGGTAACGGAAGGATTCTAGGAATCCGACCAAGTCTAGCTGAAAGGTGAACCTAAAGAGTCACACACTATCCACACACATTTAGATATTTAATTAGGAATTAAATATTGGAGTGAAGGAATGATTAAATTGGATTTTAATCGGGTCCTTTATTTTTCTTGGAGAAATAATTCCTTCTATTAGATATAAGGAATTAAATTGATAAATTAGATTTATCAAAGGGATTTATTTAATGGGCTTAAATAATATTTATATTTATTTTAGCCTCTTGGAAATATTTAAATAGGTTTTAAATATTCCATTAAATTAAATTAAATCAACGGTTGAGATCAATGGGAGAGATGGATGGCTAGGATTGTTTTGACTAGGTCAAAACACTGCTTTGACTAGGACTTTGACTAGGTCAAAATCCTAGTCAAATTAGAGTTCTTAAAAGAGGAGTTTAAAGAGGATTAAACTCCTCTTCTATATAAACCCTAGCATCCTACAAGTTGAAGGATGATGAATCTCCAACACACACACAATACACACACAACTCGGCTCTCTCTCTCCCTCTATCTCGTCCGCCCTCTCTCTCTCACACACTCCAAGAAAATTATTTTCTTTGTTCTCTTGTTCTTGGAACATTAGAACTTGATGAATCAATACCGTTAATTCATAACGTGTTGTTGATTCATCCACTCCAAAATATAAACTTGTTCGTTGCTAGCACGACGTGCAAGATACGTGGGGATCGTGTGTCACGATTTGAAGGGTCTCAAGAACGAGATCTTGGTGCAAAACGTGGAACAACGCGTGTAGCCGTTGAAGACGAAAACGACAACGGGTAGGTCTCGTTTTAGATTTTCGTCCTCTTTTATTTCAACCCCTATGGCCTCCATGATATGTTATATGTGATTTATTCATGAGATACACCGAACACCCGGGAAATTTCAAAGGCACACCCTTTGAAACGTGTTTTAATTTAAAAGCATGTTTAAATTCCGTATTTATTTTTAATTATACCGCGCTTCCGCATTCGCGCTTTTCCCGGGACGATCCACAATTCCTTTCAGTGGTATCAGAGCCCGGTTCGGTGTATAGGCCTAGGGTTTATGTGCGTTTTAAGCATGAAACGTGTTTTGAGCATGTTTTAATTGAATCTTGATTTTCTTGATTATTAAAGCATGTTGTTTTATTGCTTTTAATTCGTGTGAAATTCTGAATATTGGTATTTTCTGTTTTTTCTTGGGAAACGGGGAAAATTTGAACTGAGAACGAAAACGCCACAGCCGGCCAGCCGGAAGGCTGGCCGCGCGCAGCCGAGCGCTGCCGGCAGGGCAGACGCGCGCAGGCAAGGGTAGCCTGCGCGCGCACCGCCCAGCGGTCGCGCAGGGGCAGCGCGCAGCCAGGATGGCTACGCGCGGGCGCGCGCGCAAGGGGGCGCCTCCAGCCGCGCGCGCGGCAGACGAGGTGTCTGCGCGCGCGCGGCCGGTAGGCGCGCTCATGCGCGCGCGCAAGGCTGTCGGGCGGAGAGCCCGCGCGCGGACGGCACCAGGCGCGCGCGCACGCAGACGGAGGCGTCTGCGCGCGCGCGCCCGGCGGGCGTGCCCAGTGCGCGTCTGCGCGCAGCGCAGGCACGCGTCTGGCAACCAGCAGGCCGGCGCGCGCGAAGGCAGAGGAGCCTGCCGCGCGCGACGGCCTGCCGGAACACCAGGCCGCGCAGCGCGCTGCCGGCCAGGCCCGCGCGCACGCAGGGAAGGGCCTGCGCGCGCGCGCAGGGGCGGCAGGCTGGGCCTGCTGCCCTGCGCGCACGGCCTGCCGGCTGCTGCCGGTGGCGGCGGCCGGTGGCTGCTGCAGCTAGGTTTCTTGAAACCCTAGTATTATTTTATTTTATTTTTATTTATTTATTTACTTTTCAGTTTAATTTTGAATTAATTCTGAAAATTCGTTTTTTGGGTTCAATTTTGCCTAAATTCCTAAAGACATTATTTTAGGAGTAAAATAAATTGGATTTGGAATCCCGGGGTTATTTTACTTAAAATAATGAGGAAAGGTTTTCCTAAAACGAGAAAAATATTATTACCAATATTTGTGTTTTATTTTTCACACGTTGCGCACATGATCATTTATTTCTGTTTTGAATTATTATGATTGGAAATCATGAATTATTGGTATATTGTAATTATGTGATTGGATCATGTGATTATGTGTGTTGGATGGAAATGGATGATCACGAGCCCTAGACCGGATGTATGGTTTAATTTTCTGTTGGGCCTGTGTGCCTCTTTAACTGCTTTCTCCTTCTCTCTTTCTAGTGCCTTGGAATAATAAGGCTTTCTACCTCTCTCCTTATGTACTCCCCCCGGGTTTTCGCTGGGGTTTCTATTTTTTTAAATATGTAATGAGAGTAGACTAGGAGTGAGGTTTCCATTTTTTGTAATTGGTGGAGAAGAAGGAAGGACCACATGGAGAGCCCAGACCGGAGGTCCCTTGGCGTTTTCCATGAAGTGAAGAAAGAGAAAAAGAGACCAAGGCCCATCAGCATGATGATTGGGTTACTATTATTGTAATAGTATAGGACCAACCCTAAATTGACCATAGATCCACTGCGGGCTCAGTGGATCGCATAGGATTCGGGCTCGTGATCATCCAACAGGGGCGTGCTAGGCTTTAATTTTGCATGTGGTTATTATGATGGATGAATGGCTTTATTTATCATATAACTGCTATGGATGGATTTTTATTTATGCATTATGGATGAATGTATGGATATATTATGAGATCTCGGTCATTCACTACTCTCACATTGGTTGGACCAATGTTGAAATATTAGACCCTTAGATAAAGTGGACATGAACTCTAGGAGTTTGTCCATGCCTTCCAATCCATGGCACAGTGAGGAAGCTGTTTTAGGTCAATAGCGTGGTCTCACGAGTCGTGGCACGTTATTATACTTAAAAGAAGCTGCACTGTGTCATGAACGAAAAATGGGCTGCTGTTACCTGTCTCACGAGTCGTGGGGTACTAGTGGGTCCATGGCTCGGTCGATTGGGTCGGGTCTAACGCCCAATTAGCATGATTCGCTTGGAGTCCTCGGGATCATGCAAAAGGGTGAGGCAATAATCTTGGGAATCTCGTGGAACGAGAATGGTATGGAATACCTCCCACAGGATCTTTTCCATGCGAATCGTAAAAGCGGGGTATGGGAAAAATCGCTGTGGATCCCAAGCCCACTAGGAAAGGATTTCCCGAGAATCACGTTTGAGAGTACCGTGTTTTCGTATAAATAGTGGGAGGATTAAATGACTAAAGACCAAGCGTTTAATTATTTCATCAAACCACCGTCTTTATTTTCTGCTGATTGCGCGTTGTTTTCTAAATGTAGATTTTAAAATGTCTAAGAACCCACTATCAACCATTCTTGAGACAAACAAATTCAATGGAACAAATTACAACGACTAGTTGCGCAATCTCAGGATAGTCCTAGATTACGAGAACCAAGGCTACGTCATGGACGAGCCTCTCCCTAGGACCTTACCGGAAGGATCCACGCCAGAAGAACGTGAGACGTTCGAGACTTGGCATAAGGATAACCGGAAGGTCCGTAGCATCATACTTGCTTCGATGACCAATGAGATTCAGAAGCAATATGAAAGGCTAGACGATGTCCCTTCCATTATGGCTCGCCTTAAGGATTGCTATGCAGTCCCGGACCGGCATACTAGGTATGTCGCGACCAAGGCGTTCTTTGGAACTAAAATGACAGAAGGATCCTCTGTACAAGAGCATGGGGTTAAAATGCTTACCCTAGTGGAAAAGCTCGAGGACCTAAAGGCAGGTCTCGATAACGAAACGTACATAGATGTGATCCTTCAGTCACTCCCACCCTCCTTCGACCAATTTATCGTCAACTATAACATGAATACACTTGAGAAGGGCATTCATAAGTTGATCAATATGTTGGTGCAATACGAGGCAACGACTAAGAAGTCCACGCCTTCGGTATTGTTTGGAGGTGCTTCAACTTCCAAGACGAAAGGCAAGGGTGCCGGACGTTGGAAAAAGAAGAAAGGGAAGGGAAAAGCCGTCATAGCAGCTACGAACACTCAGAGTGTTCCCATTGCCAAAGAGGGGAAAGGCAAAGGAAAGGGAAAGGTTGTCTCCAAGCAACAGTCAAAGGCATATGACATATGTATCAACTGCCGTGAGAAAGGGCATTGGAAGAGAGAGTGCCCCAAACTCTTCTCAAACCAAGGTATATTTGTGATTGAGGTTAACATGGTCACTAATTCTGCCTCTTGGGTATTGGATACCGGCTGTGGAGCTCACATTTGCAATGATTTGCAGGTGCTGAAAAGAAGCAGAAAAACTAAGTAGCGGGGACATGATCCTGAAGCTTGGAAATGGCAAGGCCATCTCGGCAGAAGCAGTAGGATCCGCCACTTTAGTAATTAGTGATACCATTAGCATAGAATTAGAGCAGGTTTATTTTGTACCTAGTATGATTAAGAACATCATTTCCATTCCATTGTTGGACAATAGTGGTTATGAGTTCAGAATCAATAAAAATTGCTTTTATTTGATGAGGTGTGGAATTGCTCATCTACTTGGTACATTGCACAACGGGCTCTATATCTTGCAACAAACGAATTTCGTTCTTAACGCTCAACACAAACGGAAATTAGATAATAACGGGAACGCACATCTGTGGCACGCTAGGCTAGGTCACATATCCCAAGATAGGATGAAAAGGTTGGTAGACTCAAAGAACCTAGAGGTTGGGGACTTGAGTGATCTACCAACTTGTGAGTCTTGTCTAAGAGGGAAAATGACCAAAAAGCCCTTTGTAGGACAAAGCAGGCTTGCCACAGGTCTGTTGGACTTGGTCCATACAGACGTATGTGGACCACTAAGGACGCAGGCTCGAGGTGGGTTCTCCTACTTCATAACCTTCACCGATGACCATTCACGGTACGGTTATGTTTACCTGATGAGGTACAAGTCTGAAGCTCTTGAGAGGTTTAAAGAATTCAGGCTTGAAGTAGAGAACCAGACCAACTGCAAAATTAAAGTCCTACGGTCAGACCGAGGCGGTGAATACCTTAGTGCCGAATTCCTAGATTATCTAAAAGAAAATGGTATAATATTGGAATGGACACCTCCCGGAACACCACAGTTAAATGGCGTCTCTGAAAGGAGGAACCGAACCCTGTTGGACATGGTTCAGTCCATGATGAGTTTTACCAAATTGCCCTTATCGTTTTGGGGTTATGCATTAGAAACGGCAGCCAAGTTGTTGAATTTGGCGCCTACCAGTGCATTGACCCAAACGCCATATGAGATATGGCACGGCAAGCCTGCGTCCTACAACTACTTGAAAGTGTGGGGTAGCCCCGCATACGTCAAGAGGTTAGTGGGAGATAAGCTAGAATCCAGGTCTAGCCTATGCAGGTTCGTTGGATACCCTAGAGAAACTGCGGGTTATTACTTTTATGACCCTTTGGAACAAAAGGTATTTGTTTCAAGGAATGCAGTATTCTTGGAGCAAGGCTTCCCGGAGGATATCCAACCTGATGAGCTGATCCTTGAGGAATCAAGTGATGGAACTCAGCCATCAGAAATAGCCGCGGAAACCTCACCAAGAGGATTCAGGATTAATGCACGGAGGGCTGACCAACCTAGAGAAGTCCAACATGCTAGGCATGAAGGACAACCTCAAGAAAGGCCAGTCCCGGTCCCTGAACCGCCGGCTCCGATACAGTCAGCGCCCACAGTCACCACTGACCTTCCCGTCCTCCGTAGGTCCACTAGAGAATCCAGACCTCCAGTGAGATATGGGTTTCTAGGTGCGACCGATCTTCTGGATAACGATCCTAAGACATACGGGGAAGCGATGTCTGACATCGACTCCGGGAAATGGCTTGAGGCCATGAAGACCGAAATGGACTCCATGAGCGAGAACCAAGTTTGGAGACTTGTAGATCCACCGAAAGGTGTTAAGCCAGTGGGCTGTAAGTGGGTCTACAAGCGCAAACTCGGCGTTGATGGAGAAGTCACAACCTTTAAGGCTAGGCTTGTAGCTAAGGGATACACTCAACGACCCGGGGTCGATTTTGAGGATACCTACTCGCCAGTAGCCATGGCTAAGTCCATACGGATCCTGCTTGCCATAGCAGCATGGTATGACTATGAAATATGGCAGATGGACGTGAAAACGGCCTTCCTCAACGGTTTCGTTGAAGAAGAGATCTATATGGATCAGCCGGAGGGTTTCACGGTCACTGGAGAAGAACAGAAGGTCTGTCGTCTCCAGAAGTCCATCTATGGCCTCAAACAAGCATCCCGAAGTTGGAATATTCGATTTGATGAAGTAATACGGGGATATGACTTCATCAAAAACGAATCCGACCCTTGTGTATACAAGAAGGTCAGTGGGAGCTCTATAGTGTTCCTAGTGCTTTACGTGGATGACATTCTGCTCATTGGTAATGACGTCAGAATGTTAGGAAACACAAAAGCATGGTTGTCAACCAAGTTTTCCATGAAGGACTTGGGTGAAGCCTCCTACATCCTAGGCATCCAGATTGTCAGGGACAGATCTAAAAGGATGTTAGGGCTCACCCAAAACTCGTATATGGAGAAAGTCCTAAAGAGATATCGAATGGACAACTCCAAACGAGGATTCCTTCCAATGAGGCATGGGATCAAGTTGTCCAAGAAGCAGTCCCCGCAGACTGATGAGGAACTTGAAAAGATGAAAGTCATCCCCTATGCTTCTGCCGTAGGTAGCATCCAATATGCGGTCCATTGCACCAGGCCTGACATTGCATACGCTTTGAGTGTGACAAGCAGATATCAGTCCTGTGCAGGAGAGGCACATTGGAATGCCGTTAAGGGCATCCTTAAGTACCTTAGGAGGACTAAAGAAATGTTCTTGGTCTATGGCAATGGAGAACTAATTCTGGAAGGCTTTAGCGACGCTAGCTTCCAGTCTGATGACGATGATGCCAAGTCTCAATCGGGGTATGTATTCAAACTCAACGGAGGAGTAGTGGCTTGGAAAAGTTCCAAGCAAGCCACCACTGCTGACTCCACCACTGAGGCTGAATACATAGCAGCTTCAGAAGCTGCTAAGGAAGCGGTTTGGATGAGAAACTACATCCAAGAGTTGGGTGTGGTGCCTAGCATCGCCGAGCCCGTTGTCATCTTCTGTGATAACAACGGTGCAATAGCGCAAGCAAAGGAACCGAGATCTCATCACCGTTCCAAACACATTCTTAGACGCTACCATCTTCTTAGAGAAATGGTAGGAAGAGGTGACGTTCGGATGGACCGAGTCAACTCAGCAGACAACACAGCAGACCCGCTGACAAAGCCTATGTCGCAGAGTGCTCATACGCAACATCTTGAGAAGATGGGGATTAGGCATATGGGTGATTGGCTTTAAAGGTCAAGTGGGAGATTGTTAGAATAGGTGACCATGTAAGCCAATTTTGGCGGGTATATGTAACCTATGTCTAGACAATTATAGGTGTTTGATAAATCATTAATGAATAAAGAAGTGAATTTCATTTGGCATCACTTTGTTTGTGTTCACTTATATTTGTTTTCCATATCTGTTCACTACGCAAACAAAGCCCACGGACTAAGAATCAATTTCGGGGACTGGGACTACGCTTGGAGGTAGGTCCATGGAATCAGTCTTCCCGAATCAGTCCGGAAATCTCCAAGTCAAGGAATCCCGAAAATGGGTACCGGGATTCCATTTGAGACTTGCACTAAGCACCTGCTGTCGTGTTTCATCGACGGGTGACGAGGGTCGTCTAAGCAGTGTTAGTGGGTTAGCATGCGAGGACGCAGCTGACTGAGGTGACTCGCGGGAACCGTCTTACGGAGGACCTTGAGTATGGTCGGCAAGGTATGACGTGTATTCCCGGTTCCAACGGTACAGGTCAAGTCCTTTGACTTGAGGAATTGCTGAGTTTACCTGTACATCAGGGCTGTATCTTAGATATGGTGAGAGATTGCCAGAATTCTCTTTGGTAGTCATAAGCCATGTCTAGTGCAGTTCTGGTGTGCAAAGTGACAGTAGTTTCCAAGAAAGGATCTGTCTCCTGTCAATAGGTTTTGGCAGTTGAGTCTCATGTATACTCTAGGTCTTGTCCCTAAAACTGTGGCCACAGTGACTGAACAGAAGGGAAGGATTCCCTTGCGGCGTTTAGTGAGGACAGACCGACACTTAGGTCCAAAATGGGTACCTGCATTTTTCGTGCCCTAGACTCTAAGTGATGAGACCGAAGACAGAAGGACAAGTGTACTGTTAGAGCCTAAATGTTCATCCCTGAATATTTCACCTAGTCTCTAGTGCCATGGACCGTTGCTAGATGGCCACCCATGGTAACGGAAGGATTCTAGGAATCCGACCAAGTCTAACTGAAAGGTGAACCTAAAGAGTCACACACTATCCACACACATTTAGATATTTAATTAGGAATTAAATATTGGAGTGAAGGAATGATTAAATTGGATTTAATCGGGTCCTTTATTTTTCTTGGAGAAATAATTCCTTCTATTAGATATAAGGAATTAAATTGATAAATTAGATTTATCAAAGGGATTTATTTAATGGACTTAAATAATATTTATATTTATTTTAGCCTCTTGGAAATATTTAAATAGGTTTTAAATATTCCATTAAATTAAATTAAATCAACGATTGAGATCAATGGGAGAGATGGATGGCTAGGATTGTTTTGACTAGGTCAAAACACTGCTTTGACTAGGACTTTGACTAGGTCAAAATCCTAGTCAAATTAGAGTTCTTAAAAGAAGGAGTTTAAAGAGGATTAAACTCCTCTTCTATATAAACCCCTAGCATCCTACAAGTTGAAGGATGATGAATCTCCAACACACACACAACACACACACAACTCGGCTCTCTCTCGCCCTCTATCTCGTCCGCCCTCTCTCTCTCACACACTCCAAGAAAATTATTTTCTTTGTTCTCTTGTTCTTGGAACATTAGAACTTGATGAATCAATACCGTTAATTCATAACGTGTTGTTGATTCATCCACTCCAAAATATAAACTTGTTCGTTGCTAGCACGACGTGCAAGATACGTGGGTGGATCGTGTGTCACGATTTGGAGGGTCTCAAGAACGAGATCTTGGTGCAAAACGGGGAACAACGCGTGTAGCCGTTGAAGACGAAAACGACAACGGGTAGGTCTCGTTTTAGATTTTCGTCCTTTTTTATTTTCAACCCTATGGCCTCCATGATATGTTATATGTGATTTATTCATGAGATACACCGAACACCCTGGAAATTTCAAAGGCACACCCTTTGAAACGTGTTTTAATTTAAAAGCATGTTTAAATTCTGTATTTATTTTTTAATTATACCGCGCTTCCGCATTCGCGCTTTTCCCGGGACGATCCACAATTCCTTTAGAGGAGTTGAATCGCCATCCTTATGACATTCGAGACATGATAGATGAGAGGCTGCTTTCTCAATTTCGCTGAGTCCTAAAGAGCTCCCTCCAGAGGAGCCTTTGGGTACTCCGTGGTTTTTCCTTTCTTAAATATTGTTTATATTTTTGAAATATTGGTATGCTTGACTCCATTTCCCTTTTTCTGCAGAGAAAATCATGTTCGAAAAGCTTTTGAGAGACAACGCCCATGATGATCCAGAGCAGACTCCAGTGTCGTCTCGGACTCCAGGGGGGACTCTAAAGGATGTGAAAGGGAAGAGGTCAGCTCCTCTCCCTCAAGCGGTGTCTTCTAAGAGGGCGAAGGGAAGCTCCTCCAGCCAGACTCCTTCTAGGAGCTCCCAAAGGGTGGTTACTTGTTCAGTTATGGTGCCCCCTCCTCTTGGGGGCTCCTCCCCTTAACGCTTGAGGGTTGTCCCTGATTGGGGGGTGTACACCCATTAGTCAGTCATGAGGGAGAGAGAAGGAGAGTTGGGGCTTTTCTCTGAGCTCCTGAGGGGGATAGTGCTTCCCAAATATAGGCGTTTGTTGACCTCCCTACCTAAGGAGGATATAGTTGGGGCCCTCTTAGGCCATGTCTCGAAGGTAATGAGCCTTAGTTGACTTGAGTCTCTCTTGGAATTTTTTCTTAGGGGGTTGATGCTATGAGTGTTTTTTGCAGGCGGCCACGTTGATCGGGGAGTTGTTGAACCGTCCCCTGGAGACACGTCCTCCTCCTCCTGCAAATGGAAAAGAAAATGATGGAGGATCACCTGAAGCGGATGGCCGCGGAGCTGGCCAAGGTGAAAGAGACCAAGAAGAATGTTTGGAGGAAGTACCAGTAGGCTGAGAGGGAGAGGAAGAAAATCCATCAGGATTTCTTGGCTCTGTCGAAACATGAGTTAGAGACCTTAGCGAATGCAGCAGATCGGGTTTGCTAGACTTCCCTCATTCAAAGGAGCAAAAGGAATTCTTACCCACCTATTGGGTAAGCCGCCTCTTGAAGCACAAAAAGTCTAAGGAGTACTATGGGGAGGTGGCCAAAATTGCAAGTACTCAAGTGAAGAAAATCCTGTTTTTTCAAGAAGTCAAACCCAAATAGAAGCAGCAAAGCCTCAAATCGAAATCAAGGCATACTTAATGCCCCCCAAGAAAGGAGGGAGATCACTTCTTACCTTAGGCATCACCCAAGTTAGCAACAAAATTATCCTATCTCCCTCTTCAGGAGCTATAAAGAAACATGCATGGGGCTGCAAGCCCCCAATCATCAGAATTATGAAGGCATTTATATGAAGCAAAGCAAAAGGTATATCATAGAAAACCCCCAAGCCAAACCTGTTTGGGGGGGAAGAAGCAGTAGAAGCATTCAAGAAAAAAAAAAACAACAGCAAAAAGAAATTATTTCATCCCCGTGCACCATGGGGGCAAGCACAAAAAAAACTAAATGAATCAGAAGGGGGTACAATCAGGCATCTTTCCCCACAGGGGGTGTACTTCCAGGGCTTCCGGCTTAGGGGAAGGGGGGAACAATATCAGCAGGCTCGGCCGAAGGAGCTTGATCAGTCTAGAGAGCTCGTTGGCCGGAGCCTCTACATCTCCGCCTTCTGAGGCTCAAATCTCCCCCATCACTGTATCCAACACTTGATCCAATTCCTCATCTGAAAAGAATTTACCGACTATGTCATTGATGAGCCAAAAAATCCCAGATAAATGGAATAAAAATGGGTAAACTTGTTACCTGAATCAAGAGAGGAAAGTTCAGCCTCGGGGGGAGGGGGGAGAGGGGGGAGCAAAGGGGTTCGGGGCCTTCCCCAGAACCCCACTCGTAGTCCAAGAAGTAAGGTCCACCCCCTCCAGAGGATAGCCCTGCGCCACAAACAATTCCTGGCAAGGCACAAAGCCATACCTTAGGAATGGCCCTGCCACGTTAGCCACCTCTCTCTGAAAATCTTCAGATTTCTTATACTCCAAGAGGCGGCTCTCCCAGTACGTTTGCATGAACTGCTTGCCCTCCTTAGTGTGGGGAAAATTCAAGCGGGCCTTATCAGCAGTCTGGCTTAGAGCTTCTGACTGATCCTGGGACAGAGCCAGGAATTCCTGCTACATCCTCTTCTTCTCCTTCTCCGTCTGCTGATACTTCTTAGTGACCTCCTTCTTGGCCTCCTTGAGCTTGGACAGACCGGAGGCCAACCGCTCCACACGGACTTCCAGTTAGGGACAAACCAATAGCGTCGGGAGGAGCCACCAGAGGAAGGAGGAGGAGGAGGCGGAGGGGACACAGCCCAATGAGTGGTCACCCGCAAGGAGCTCCTATAGGGGGGATGGCTAGACGAACTCCTCTTCACTCGCTTGGAGGACCCACCACAGCGCTGGAGTCCCCTCTGGAGTTTGGGCGGCGGAAGGAGTCCCCGCTGGACTCCCTTGAGCAGTCTCCTTGAGTAGCTTGTCAAACATGATTTTCTCTGTACAAAAAGAGAAACAAAAAACCAGGAAACATACAACATACAAAAAAGGAATTAAGAAGCAAAAAATGGAGGATACCTAGAGGCGCCTCCAAGGGGACCTCTTTGGGGCTTAACCCAAACCGGTGGAAGAGCCTTTTCTCTACGAGGCCCCGGACATCATAGGGGTCCTCATTTAAATCCTCCAAGAAGGCTGCAAGGGCTGGCAGCCTGTCCTTCCTTGATATGGGGTCCGTAGAAAGAAGATCTGAAATCCATTCGCAGGGGAAGGACCAAGAAAGAGGAGGGCGCACGAAAAAGAAGTTGCCCCTCCAAGACTTGGGCGCGCTCGGGGCAGGAAGGAAGTGAAACCCCATTTGGGGAAGAAATGGAAGGTGCCAGGCTCTGACTTTCTTAAATGAAAACAAAAAGAGAAATTTTGGCTGGTGACGGACCAAATGTGGTACTTGAAGATCATGGCGCAACTGGCAAGGAAGCGGAAGGATTTAGGAGCCAATTGGTTCAAAGGAACCCTAAACAACCTAGCAACTTCCTGGTAGAAGGAAGGAAAAAGAAACCTAAGATCAGCCCTTAAT
This sequence comes from Sesamum alatum, assembly GCA_034509735.1. Lineage (NCBI taxonomy): Eukaryota > Viridiplantae > Streptophyta > Magnoliopsida > Lamiales > Pedaliaceae > Sesamum > Sesamum alatum. Next base: position 19,783,461 of record JACGWO010000003.1, read on the forward strand.
TGGGCCAATAGAAGCACAAGAAACCGGAGGGAAGAAACTTCGGCGAACTATCAGGAGAAAGAACATAAATAGTGTAGCTCTAGGGGATCCCATACTCCTCCCATAGGCGAGCGACGTCGAAGGCCCGAAAGAATGAGGCCCTCTCCAACGGAATGACACTCGCATTCATTTCCTCCCCCTCCTCCTCCATCTCATCTACCCTGATGGCTCATCTTTCTCCTCCTCTAGGGAAGATCCTTCCTCATCGTCTCCCCCGCTGGACTCCTTGCCTCCTCAAAATCTTCATCCTCATCTTTATCAATCAAATGCCTAGAAGCACGGAAAAGGTTTCTCAGGCTCCACCTTATGCTGCCTTGGTAGGCCAAGGGACCAGAGGCTGCCCCCATGGAAGAAGCGGCGGAGGGATCATCGCCTCTAGCCCATTCCCTCATAAACTGAATAGACTCCTTGGAAGGGGTAAACGAAGACATTTCTTGAAATAAGAAATGCTAAGAAATGTGAGAGAAGGGAAGAGTGCGCTTACAGAGATGGTGGGATGTATAAAGTTGCAGTTTTCCTCTTGCAAAAACGTGGAAAGGCAGAAAAATGGAAGGGGACAGGCGTAATAACGCAATCGAGGGAGAAGACATGGGGGAAGATGCAGTTACTTGAAGATCGTGCAAAACACCGCTTCCTATTGGGCGGTTACCAAGCTAGAAAAGTAATCGACGCGAACGGTTAGCGATAACTGCCCTCCAGGCAGGGCGCATGACCTTCGTGCGCGTATCCTCTGCACATGATAAAAGGTTTAGGCAAAAAATAAGGCCCAAAAGCCCAAGTAGACATTCAAGAGCCCAAGGAAGGGTGTGGGAGCCTCACATAGAGGCCCACCTATCTCCTGGAGGAGGTCCATGCGGGGCACCAACCCAGCCCATGGAGGGAATGATCAGGCCTACCCCCAACATGAAAGGACTCCGGCCCAGGCCTAGGAGGAAGCCTTATCCAGGGGGCCCAAGATGGAGGCCCAGACCTAGGAGAAAATCCACCAAGGAAGCCCAAGTCGAAGGCTCAAGCTCACCAAGAACGAATAATGGTTGATTGGGTCTACCCCTTATCCTTATCCGCGGAAGACCACTTCAATTGACTCCCTACTTTCAGGGAGTCTGAAGGTTGCAGAAGTCTAGTAGGGCCAGTACTCGGTCCTTCCAGAGTCCAAGGTGATGAAGAGTCCTTTCCCGTTGTGGCTCTTCCTCTATAAATACCAGCCTACTTGGCTGGCTCAAGTAATGTTTTTTAGCACTCTAACACATGAATTTATGCTCTCACACTCGCACTAAGTTTATTTTTATGCTATTTTATTTATGAGATTTCACTATCTCTTTACTTTATTTATTCACTCTTCTACAACTGTTTACTGAGTTGAGCGTCAGAGTGCTAACATATTCTTTGTAGGTCCACGCTTCATAACTTGCAGAAAACTGAGGTCCACTCCACTCAAGCCCAAGAATGAGATTTTTCAGCTCACATCAATATTATTTTGAAACAATGAACTTAAAGTTTATTCCATAATAAGATTTTATGAGTTCATTGAACTATACCAATTCCATTTTTACAATTGATAAATTTCTAATTGATTTGTTAAATATATTTTTTTACTGATCACCAACCATGTAAAGGAGGCTCATTAATTGTATTTGAATTTCGCCTACTTTACAAAATGGCCGGGGCATTAGTTTTTAACGGTCAACTAACGATGTGGATCAACATTGATCATTTTTAAAAAACTAGGCTAACGAAAACAATTAAAGGGTTATTTCTTCTTAGGTCTAAATGTACCTGATTCAGATCTCCAATTAGACCCCCAAAACAAACCCATGAAAAAAATGAGTTCCTTACCCTCGAAGAATTCTCCTGCTCCATCTTCCTCAACTCCATTACCCTCTGATACACCTCCATTGAGTAATAATGTGGCTTCTCCAAACCCTCCTTGGAAATCTCCTGACGCCTCTCGTGCTTCGCATACCTCTACCCATTCTTCTTTTCCGTCTTCATCACATCATTCCCAATTTTCTCCTACCACATCAGATCTAGGTGGTATGTCCTATAAAGCAAAACCTACCAATCAATCTCAACATATATTTTTCCCGACATGGTTGCAGAACTGGGACCTTGATCCACCTGAGGAATCGCCACCACCTTCACCTCCTACTGGTATTCCTCATCCGCAAATATCTTTCCCTATTGATGAAATTTTACGAATCCCATAAACCTTGGCAGCGAGCCCCCGTAGTTCGCACAATAAATATCACTGGATCTGTCCCTTCTCTTAGTAATCACCTCAGCCGACTCTAGAAAACAAACTTACGTCTGTGAGTTTCTGAACTAGGGGAGGGATGCTATATAGTTAAGGTTTCCTCCCAAGAAGATTATTTTTATGGCTTCGGCTGGAGGTCCTTGGTTTCATTTGATCATTATTTGCATGTTCAAAAATGGCGCCCAAACTTCACAGCCTCATCAACTATTCCGCCAACTGTCTATCTTTGGTTTCAATTACTGGGTCTGCCAATTGAATACTATGATTTCCAAGCTTTGTTTCAAATTACTCGTCTAGTGGGACGACCAATTAAGATGGATATGCATACATTCAACAAATCCAGATGCCGTTTTGCGCGTCAATGTGCTGAAGCTGATACATCATTTCCTCTGCCGTCTTTTATCAGAATCCACCAATTTACTCAACCCATTAGATATGAACTGAATACTCTTTTCTATCATCGTTGTGGTTCCATAGGACACACCCTTCACGAATGTCCTTTACCTAACACTGCAGATATATCTTCGACTGATGATATATCTTCTAACTCCCATATTTCTCATTATCCCTCAAAGGAACCCCTGGCTCCCATACAGGACATGTGTGCTAAGTCCAACTAGGAGGTTATCCGGCATAAATCCAGGAAAAAACATGTTTCTCTTTTGACTCTTGTTACTCAAAAGCATAAGGATGCTTATGAGGTTTCCCCTTCTACTTCTCACCCTTCTTCTTCTTCCTTGGGTCTCAATGAAAACGTCAAACAAAAATGGATCCTAAACAACGACCTACTACAGACCCCTACCATAGTGACTCCCTCACTAATAATCCGTTTTCGATCCTTGATCAGAGTGCAGTAATAGAGGAGACGAGGATGGAGATGAGTGAATCTTCTGAGATGGCGCAGGACACATCTTCTTTCGAGGATCCTAACTTTCCAGAGAAAAATGATGAACACCATATTAATGACTCCTTAAATCTCCTTAATCGGACAGAAAATGTTCTTACAAAAACACAGTTGAATTTCAAATTTCAATCTGATCATTCTTCAACCTCTGGTAAGTCACTTTACTCTTCGTTTCAGGTTGGCAAGCTGGCAGATCATGCTGATAGGGATGATGACATGGAATGTGGTATACATGCTGACATGGCGGATCACCAAACTGTGGTTAATACTGGTTTGCCCTCCCAAAAACCGCAGCAGAACCCGAACACCTGTTTGGGTAGTATTTTGCATGAGTTTTCACACGTGGCAAAGGAGGTTAGACATTTGTCAATTCCTTCTAATGATGAGTTTACCACCTCCAGTACTCCTTCGGCCGGCCACAGAATCTCCATTACTGAGAATGTTACCCCATGGTCACTTTTAAATAGCAGCAGTTCACCCCTTGTAATTTTATCAAAAATTACCGTGGAATCTCTTCGTTTTTGTCATGGCCCGCAACCTACCAGACCACCCTTTCGCAAGGGGCCCAGACGACAACATCTCCTCGAACTCCCCGGTTTCAGGCCCATCCTCCCCACAACTGGGCAATTACTTTCCTGCTCCTTGTCTAATGTTGCCTAGAATTTCACCCACTCCACAGACAATGTTTTTCAATTCCAGTCCAATACACGACCACCCTTTGCCGAACATTGTGGATCACATTCACCCAAACCCAATGTTACCTTTACCGCCGACAGCTCCCATTCGGAATCATCTTATTCCGCTGGGCCAGAACAATTTCCTAGTACAACCATTTCATACAACCCCTTACCTGTTCTTTGGTCCACCCTACGCAAACAGCTTAGTGATTGATATCGAACAAGAACGAGAGGGCTTTGCAAGGGATTGAGAAACTCAATTCAAGCTATTCCATCCGCTCGGAAGAGATCTCAACCCAACTTTTTAGACCAATCATCTGGAAAACGACCATTTGAACCATCTGGAACACATGCATGCAGGGTTTCCACCGCAAGTGGCAACTCACCAAACCCCCTACATGAAGATAATGAGTTGGAACTGTAGGGGGGCTGCAAGACCCGAATTTGTTGTAGCAGCCAGAGACCTCATTCGCCGTTGTCATCCTCACATTCTTATTATTATGGATAGTCGGGTTAACCGGGAAATGTCACTTATGATTACTCGACGTCTGCCATTTTTTGATTCTATCATTGTTCCTTCTGTGGGTTTAGCAGGTGGAATGTGGGTGCAGTGGAATATTTCAGAAGCTAACATTAGGCACGTAGATTTATCTACGAGGTCCATTCACATGGAGGTATATTTCCCCTACCTGAATCAGCCTTTCTTCATGACGGCGGTCTACAACTATCCTCAGGCACATTTGCAGCACCAGGTTTGGGATCTTTTACGTTCTTATCACTTAACTTGCAATAACATGCGTTGGTGTGTTATAGGGGACTTCAATAGTATTCTGTTTCCTTATAAAAAAATTGGTGGTCGTTTTTTTAGCAACAAGTCTACTGCTTTTAGTAAATGCATGCAAGAATGTTTGTTATCCCATCTTAGTTTTATGGGACATTCTTTTACATGGAGCAACAAACAGTATGGCAGATCTTTCATTATGGAACGTTTAGATAAGGCTCTTGCTAATCTTCTATGGACAAATACTTTTCCAAATGCCACTGTTACTCACCTTGTCTCACCTTTTTCGGATCATTCTCCTATCCTACTCAATCTTCAGAAATGCCCTCGACATAATAATAAAAAACTTTTTCGTTTTAAAAATGCATGGGCATTTTGTGACTCTTATGAAATGGTAGTCAAATCTTCATGGGATAATAACAGGTTCTTACTACCGGATTTATGCTATAAACAAAATGTTAATCATATTATTGCTAATTCTATTTTATGGAAAACAAATATTTTTGGAAATATGGATGCCTGTATTCATTATGTATAGAACGAACTGAATGATATTAAAATGAAACTGTCTTATAATTTTGATTTTGGTTTGCTTAAAAAAAATCGTTGACTTTGGATTTACATAGGCTACTTCTCCAAAAAGACTTGTACTGGCGGCAGCGAGCCAAAGCTCAATGGTGTAAATGGGGGGATCAAAACACTTATTATTTTCATGCATTGGCCAGCCATAAATGATGTACTAACTTCATCCAAGGTGTTAAAGATGATAATGGGGTTTGGATTACATCCCAGAATGAACTCCTTAGTTCCTTTAAAGATTTGTTTAAAACAATTCACACAAACCCAGCTCATGAGTTTTGTCACTTTGAATCATCAATGTTTTTTTGACGGGCCTATTTGTAAACTCTCTCCTATGGATAAAATCTCTTTAATGGAGCCCATTTCAGAAAATGAAATTTTTACTGCTCTTAAACGCATTGGTCCCAATAAATCTCCAGGCCCGGATGGCCATAACTCCTTTTTCTTCATTAAATACTGGAATTGTGTTAAAGATTTAGTAATTCGGGTGGTTTTAAATTTCTTTAATAATGGAGTTATGCCTGAGTTTATTAATCTAACTAAAATTATTGTTATTCCTAAAACACAATCACGCTCGACTCATCACCAATTTAAGCCTATCAGTTTATGTAATACCATTTACAAGATCATCTCTAATATTCTTGTTGCTAGACTTAAACCTCTCATACCTACACTAATATCGCCTTTTCAAAATGCGTTTGTTCCTAACAGATTAATTTCAGACAATATTGTTATGGCTCATGAAATGTTACATTCTATGCGCTCTAAAAAGGGTAAACAATCTGGAATGACTATAAAACTGGATTTAGAAAAAGCTTATGATAAATTAAACTGGGAGTATATTGAATTTTGCTTAAAGCTTTATGACTTTCCCCCTAAGTTCATTGAATGGATCATATCATGCATTAAAACTGCTTCTTTCATTATTCGTATAATGGTGAACGTTCTGATATGTGGAAACCTAGTAAAGGCATATGACAAGGAGATCCTCTATCTCCTTATATATTTATACTATGTCTTGAACCTTTTATTCAAGAGATCATAAATGATTGTAAAAATCAACTTGTTGATGGTATGTCACCATGTCGAAAAGGCCCATTAATACCTAGTTTATGCTATGCAGACGATTGTTTGCTTTTTTTTGAAAGCAAATCATAAATCCGTGTCTTATTTAAAAGAAGTGCTTAATCGATTGGTGAATTTTCAGGACAAAGTGTTTGTTGGAATAAATATAAATTTATGTTATCTCCTAACTGTTCTTCATCTTAGAAAAGAGGTATTGCTGAGGCTCTTAATATGGAATATAACAGTAATAATAAGGATAAATATCTTGGTCTTCCTTACGTTATGGGTCGTATGTCTAAGGAAAAATTCTATTCTATCATATCTCGTATTGAATCACGTATTAATGCATGGTATATAACGACTTTCTTTCTTATGCTGGTAGAGTGGTTTTAATTTGACATGTTATTAATACTATACCTCTGTATCATATGAATGTTTTTATACTGTCTTCATGTATCATTAAAAGAATAAATCGTCTGACTAAGCATTTCTTATGGAATTCTTCTGCTAATGATAATAAAAGAGGTAAGGTGAACTGGCAAGTTTGTTGCATGAAAGTGGATAGAGGAGGTTTAGGTTTTCGGGATCTCTCAAGTCTTAACAAGGCATGCTTATTGCGTATTGGATGGACACTTGAACATATGGATACATCTCTTTGTGGAAAACTCCTGAAGGCTAAATACTTTAATGCATGCAAATTTCCAGAATCGATTGTTAAACCCTATCACAACTATATTTGGAAAAACATTCACAAGACTATTTCCCTTGTTAAACAATCTACAAGATGGGTACTGGGAAATGGGAAGGATATCAATATTTGGAAAGACAATTGGTTTTCATCATATAATCTTGAATTATTGAGTTCTGGACTTACAGATTCTATAACAAATTTAACTGTTGATTCTATCATAATTGAAGACTTGAATTGGGATCTTTCTATGATTGAAGAGTATCTTCCTGATGAAATAATTACCATTATTAAATCTTTACCAATCCCCATAACACCTCAGAATGATATCAAGGTTCGAAATTGGGATAAATCAGGTAGATTTACTCTAAAGAGTGCTTATGATTGGTTGTCTTTTGGATCTAATTATGTTAACCCTATCTTTCCATGGGACTATCTGACCAGAGTGAAAATCATTCCTAAGGTATGCTTCTTTTCATGGATGGTTGCTCATGAGAGTCTACGTACTGCCCTTTTCTTATATCAACGTAGACAGATCACTTCACCATTATGTTCCCTCTATAAAGAATCTCCTAAAGACATTCATCATATTTTTATTCACTGTAGAGTTTTTCTTCCATCTCTGAGAGTGTTCTACAGGAGATTAAAGATCTCGAGCACACTAACCTTTTGATTGTTCTGAATTCCTTACAAAGTAATTCATACAGACAATCCTTGCTTCTTAATACACTATGGCATATTTGGAATGCGCGGAATGATGCTATCTTTAAAAATATGACTGTTAATACATCCTTTATCTGGAGATTGAGGCTAAGTATGACTAATAGCCTTTTTCATAACATACATAAACCTGATAGGAATGTTTTCACTCTTTTATGTAAATGGACTCCGCCCCCTCATAACTGGTTTAAGTTAAACATAGATGGCTCTTCACTTAGTAATCCAAGCTCGGCTAGTTGTGGAGGAATCATTAGAAATGAAGAGGGACAATTCTGTTTGGCTTTCTCGGAATATATTGGAATTAACACAAACACTATGGCGGAATCTTGGGCTGCTAGAATAGGATTACATTTGGCTATAAAATATAATTTTCGAAGAAGTATCATTGAATCAGATTCTAAAACCATACTTGATTTTCTTTGCAGGGAGGAACATCTGCCAATGATTTTAACCCCTTTATTTAGGGATATCGGGGTGCTCGCAACTAAATTTGACGCACTAAAAGCGTCCTTTTGTTACCGAGAGGGAAACATGGTTGCTGATACAGTTGCTCGTGTCGCTTCTTCAACAAATAGCCAGCTGCAGATCTTTTTGTCTACTCCAAATTTTGATCTCAGATCTGGTGTGTTCTGATATGCACCGATTTTGTACTAGACTCACATCTAAACCTTGTATCTTGAACTTTGATATGCTATAAATAAAATCCCTCTGGTTTATGTTCCAAAAAAAAAAAACAATTAAAAGACATATTTAGAGGACAAAAAGTGAAATTATCCAAATAATGAAACATCATTCAAAATCTCCTAAACTTGTGTTTTAATTTGAAGCCAGTTATGATTAAATTAAAGAGTAGTAAATTAACTGATTGTTGCACTTCGTATCATGTGTTTTTTAGTCAAACAATATTGTAACTGAAATCATTAATTCTAAAGCAAAATTTTACTCTTATTTCTATATATTTCACTAAATTATCTAATTCTAACTTCATACATCTTATTTTAATTTGCTTTGATTTTTTCTTTCCATTAATGTTTGGTGGAAATAAGAATATTCGTTTCTAGTTGTGTACATATAAAATTTTACTTCATTTTAACAGATATTTATGTACAATACGACACTTTCCTATAAAATGTAATTATGGACTTTTTGGAGAGTGTTTGCATTGTATTATAAAAAAGTACCATATTGGTATATTTCACTTTTGGTCCCTTAAATTAGTTACTAAATCTCTTTTGTTGTCCCATATTCTTATTTCATCAATTTTGATCCCCAATTTTTCTTAAAATGATCAAGATTAGATAGTGGTAACAGTTAATTAACCTTCTAAACTAACGAATTGACCTTTTTGGAGGGAAAAGAATCAATATACCAACAACAAACGGAAAAAATAGAATCACCTTAGCTGTCATAGGGATAAAAGGAGTGAGCCACTAACGGCCAGGACTAACTTTAATCATTTAAAAAAAAAAAATTGGGGATCAGAATTGTGAGAACGGGACATAGGGAACCAAAAATAATTAGTAACTAACTTAGGGAAACAAAAATAAAACTATCCCTAATGAACCACTATAATTTTAAGCTGATCCTCTCAATAATCAAGAACAAATGCAAATAGTTTTTAACGGTTAATTGCATTTAACCCCTGTAAAAGTATTAATAGGAAAAAATCCCTTTGAATAAAAAAAGATTAACAAAATCCTCTGGACACTTAAAAGGAAAGGGCAATGCGACCCTTTGACGTAGGAGCCAGGAGAGGCAATTAACCTTTGTAAAAGATCAGGGGATTGCGTCGTATCATTTTCGTATCAATACTTTTACAGGGGGTAAAAATGCAAAATAACCTGCTTTCTTTGTTGGTTATGCCATGCGAGTCTCTTGTTTGCAAGCCTAAACCATACTTGGTTATAATGTCCTCAATTCAAGTGGAATAATTAACCAATTATAACTAACTTATCTAATTCATTAAATTTTCCTATTAAATATTAAATCGAATGATAAAGATTACTTCTAATAAATTCACTAATCAAATAATAAAATTATATAAGTTTAATTAATCTATACTAATATTAAAGAAAATTCTGTTTTTTACTCACAAAGAGCAGTTACTTACACCTCGATACCAAATTTTGTTATGCCAATATTACCTCTAAGTTGGCTTCTTCTCTTTCTTTCTTTCTTTCGTCATTTCATTTTTTCCTTTTTAAAATATGATGTATTGGTTTATATATATATATATATATTTGTTTATACTATATTTTAAAATATAAAATATTATTTCTTATAGACACATAGGGAAGACATGCCACGTCGACTAGTAATTTAAAATAGTAACTCCTTGTTGGAAATGACTAAAACTTAGAAGTTCATTTTAAGCCTTTGTCCCACGTGGGTTTTACAACACACTTTTTCTTCCATATATTGACTTTCCCTCTAGTCTTTGGATAATAATTGTGAGTGGGTGGATTCTAGAAGAATTGCCACACATGCGTGATCATATTCTCTTATATTTTTGCAGATTTCCCTTTGAATGCTTTAAAATGACCAAGTCTTTTTGGTTGAGAAAAATCCTCCCTAAAATCTAAATTGCTGGCTGCATGGATAGAGTTTTATGTTGCTAATTTTTCTCAACAGCCAAGGCTTCCTCGCCTATAAATAGCTCCAGCTCCTTCAGCATTTCACAAACCAAAAATCGAGTTCTCTCTCTTCTTTCTCTACTGCAAGTTATTCCTGTCTCTGTTGCCTTTTTATTTTCTTAACATTATTTTGAGTGAGTTGTTCCACAATCTCTACCACGAGTGCACATGTTAGAGGATGTAGCTGTGTGAACCTTGGGAGCGACTGGATATTCTATTGGCACCTCGGTAGCCCCAGAAATTTTCTTTAAGGTAGTGGTTTTTCCCACACCACAACCTATTTTTCCTATAATTTGAAAGTGAATTTTGCACTTCACGCACAGTGGTTGTTCCAGTGTCTAAAACTCTGCCTGACCTATCAAAACTAGAGCCACTCGATGGGACTAACTACAGATGTTGGTCTTAGAAGCTCCTCATTTTCTTTGAATACTTGGAGGTAGACTACGTACTCTTAACAGACCTGCTTGTACCTCCAGAAACTGCCACTGTCGCCATAATTCCTGTAGTAGCCGAGAGAGCCCAAAAACGTAATGATGATGCCAAGTTGAAATATGATAGAGATAATAAAAAAGTGAGAGGTCATCTTCTTAATCATATGAGTAACTCATTGTTTGATCTGTTCGTGAACTAGAAAATTGCAAAAGAGATTTGGGCCACCTTGGAGACAAGATATGGAGGCAACGATGCTGGTAAAAAGAAATATGTCGTTAGAAAATAGCTTCAGTTTTAAATGGTGCATGAGAAGTCGATAAAAAACTAAGTACCATTAATATGAGAATTTGGTGGCCTACGTATTAAGGGAAGGGATGTAAATGTGTGAAATCCTACAAGCGAATGTACTTATTGAAAAGTTTCCACCTACTTGGAGTGAATACCGGAATCATCTGAAGCACAAGAAGAAGGACTTAACGCTCCAGGAGTTGATAAGTCACATTAGAACAGAGGAAACAAACCGCTTAAAAGATAAGGAAATTTCTAACTCTTCTCTTTATGTTAAAGCTAACCTGGTTGAATCTAGTGGCTCTAAGGACAGGTTCCATCAGAATAAAGGAAAAAAGTTCCATAAAGGCAGTCAGTACAAGGTGTTCAAAGGAATTGATGGTAAAATCCAAAAAGGCAAACAGTTATGCTATTTCTGCGGAAACCTGGACATAAAGCTTACCAGTGCTACACAAGAAAGGACTAACAAAAGCAAAACTAGACACCAACCAATCATGCTGCTCCACAAGCCAACCTAGCCGAAAAGGATGAGATCATAGCTGCAGTAGTCGTAGAGGCAAACTTGGTGGAGAACAAAGAGGATTGGATACTAGACACCGGTGCATCCAGAAACTTCTGCTCCAACAAAGCACTATCCATGAATTCCTTGATGCAACGGACGACGAGTGTGTCTTCATGGGGAACTCTACTACCGTCGGAGTTTTGGGTAAAGGAAAGGTTCTCCTGAAACTTACATCTAGTAAAACTTTAGCTTTAAATGACGTATTATAGGTTCCTTCCTTGTCTAGAAATCTCAGTTCCAGTAGTTTATTAAACAAAGTTGGTTTGAAAATTATGTTAGAATCTGATAAGGTCATGATCACTAAAAATAGTGAACTTGTAGGAAATGGGTACTTATCAGATAGTTTATTTGTTCCACTATTCCCGCTTGACTTAATAAAATTCCTTCTAGTCCTGCTTATTTGATAAAGTTTATTGATATATGGCATGGTCGACTAGGACATATAAATTTTGCTTCTATTAAAAGGCTGAAAAATATGAATCTTATAAATATTTCTGATTCCAATGGATGCTCTAAATGTTTACAATGCTTAGAAGCTAAATATGTCAAAAAACCTTTTAAGTCCGAATACCTAAAAGCACTGAATTACTTGAACCGATTCATTCGGGCCTAGCACAATTCAAAAATACTTTAAGCAAAGGTATGTCTCTTTTGGTGATGATTTTTTGAGATATACCAAAATCTATTTATTAAAAATAAAGGATGAAGCTACTGAAATGTTTTTGAAATACAAAGCTGAAGTTGAAAATCAATTAGATAAGAAAATTAAAAGACTTAGGTCTGATAGAGGTGGTGAATATAACACAAATCTCTTGAAGGAAATTTGTGAAAGAAACGGAATAATTTATAACGAGTACTCTTTATACACCTCATCAAAATGGCACAGTTGAACGAAAAAGTAGAACCCTAAAAGAAATGATGAATGCTATGCTACTAAGCTCTAGTATGCCAGATAATATGTCCGGGGAAGTAGTTCTATCTGCATGTTGTGTCCCTAATAGAGTCCCACATAAAAATTTAGACAAAATGCCTTACGAAATGTGGAAAGGTTTTGCCCCTAACCTTGGTTGTCTCAAAGTGTGGGGGTGTTTGGCTAAAGTACTATGTCCAGAATTTAGAAAAACGAATACGGGATCTAAGACTTTTGATTGTGTGTTTATTGGGTATGCTCATAACAGTGCTGCTTATACACTTATGTGTTTAAGTAATAACTCTATTTGTGAATCTAGAGACGCCGAATTCTTTGAACTTGTTTTCCCTCTAAGTAAGACTCTTAAAAATGATGTAGCTTCATCTAGCAACTACTTAGAGCCTTTGAAAACCTCCCATTTTGTGAATGAACCTAGAAGGAGTAAGAGACGAAAAAACTAAAACTAGTTCTGCGTTAGATTTTCTAACAATATTTCTAGCTGAAAATTCAGATAAAATAGATTAACATTTTGTTTCAGCATTTCTAGTTGATGAAGACCCTAAAACTTACATAGAAGATATAACTTCTATAGAATCCAGTTTTTGGAAAGAAGCTATTAAGAGTGAACTAGACTTTATTGTGACAAATCACACTTGGGATTAGTTGATTTACTGAAAGGGAGTAAGTCTATTAGGTGCAAATGGGTCTTGAAAAGGAAAACTAGGCCAGAAGGGTCTATAGAAATATTCAACGCTAGATTAGTGGTTGTAGGATATACTCAAAGAAAAGGTATAGAGTGTTTTGATACTTATTCACCGGTGATGAAAATTGCAAATTTTAGAACCTTAATTGCACTTTCAGCTATATATGGTCTAGTAGTTCATAAAATGGATGTAAAAACTGCTTTTCAGAACGGTGACTTAGAAGAAGAAATATATATGGAACAACCTGAAGGTTTTGTAGTTCCTAATCAAGAAAATAAAGTATATAAACTTCGGAAGTCACTCTATGGTCTTAATCAGGCTCCCAAACAATGGTATGAGAAATTTGATCATACTCTAATAACAAATGGATATAATGTCAATGCATTTGGCACTTATGTTTATTCAAAATTGTTTGGATCAAATTGTGTGATTATATGGTTATATGTTGATGACATGCTAATTTTTGTTACCAAATAGGAAGTAGTTAATGAAACCAAGAAATTCTTGTCTTCACATTTTGATATGAAAGACTTGGGTGAAGTTGACGTAATTCTTGGTGTTAAAATTAGAAAAACTGAAAGCAGGTTTTCCTTGTGCCAATCACACTACATAGAGAAAATTCTAAGAAAATTTAACTGTCATGATGAAATGCCTGTTAGAACACCCTATGATCCAAGCATATGTCTAAAAAAAGATAATGGTGACGGTGTGTCACAAGCTGAGTATGCCAAAATTATAGGGAACATTCTGTTCCTTATGAATTATAGTAGACCTGACATAGCCTATGCAGTGAGTAGACTAAGTCGTTACATTCATAACCTTAATAGAGAACATTGGAATGCACTTCAACGCCTATTATGATACCTAAAAGGTACAATGAACTTGTGTTTGCATTTCAATAAATTTCCTACAATGTTAGAAGGGTATTGTGACGCAAATTGGGTCACTGACAATGATGAGGTAAGTTCTACTAGTGGTTATGTTTTTACTTTGGGGGGGATGGAGCTATCTCTTGGAAATCTGTAAAATAAATGTGTATAGCTCGCTCTACCATGGAATCTAAATTATATTGCTCTTGATTTAGCAGGTCAAGAAGCCGAGTGGTTAAGAAATCTGCTAAAGGATGTGCCATTGTGGGGGGTCATCTGTACCGGTCTCCCTGTACTGTGATTCTTAAGTAGCTATTGGGATTGCCAAAAGCTATGCGTACAATGGAAAAAAAAGACATATTCGCATCAGACATGGTGCGATAAAAGAGCTCCTGAAGAATGGAATAATCTCTCTGGATTATGTGAAGTCGGAGAGGAACTTGGCAGATCCTCTCACAAAAGGACTAACCAGGAGAGTCATTTTTGAGACTTCAAGAGCAATGAGGCTCAAAGCCCAAGAGTGATGCAATATGGTAAATAGCCATATGTGTATCAATCCATAGCCCAGTATGTTGGGTGGTCCTAGCGAAGGATGGGAACCGACACCCAATTCCATACCCTAGATTAAGGTTAGGAGATGGTAGATGGAAGGACCACACCTGTACGTAATCTGGAGCATAATGTTCACGCCAACATTCACCTAGTCTCTAGTACCATGGATCGTTGCTAGACGGCGACCCATAGTAACGGGCTTCTATCGGACACGAGCCCAAGTCTAGCTAAGCGTGAACCTAAAAGGTCACACACAAATCACCGAGGAGGTGAAGGAATTACTTGGAGTCAATTTTGGAAGATGATAAATAATTGGATTATTTATTAAATAGTCCATTGGATGGACGGGCCAATATTGCATCAATACCTCAATTAATTGATAGACGGGATTTATCAATTAAGATTAAGGCTTAGATATTTTAATTGGATTAAAAGATCCATGGGCATTATTTAGTTGGACCTTGAATTAAATTAGATTTAATTCCGGGGCTTTTGTAATTGTATTACAATAAAACCCGGTCCATTAAATCTTGATCCAAGTGACATGCTAATTCCACTTTCGGAATTAAGAGAAGTTGGACTTCTCCCAAATATGGATTGCCAATTTTTGGCTTCTTTTAGAAGTACAAAATTGACCATATAGGCCTTGTTGAAGAGGTTGACTTGTTCATTTTGAAAATGAACAAATCAACTCCAATCATGCGTCCTTTACTTGGTATGATTTAATCATAGCTTGTAAAGTGGTAGGCTTGAATTGAAGATTAATGGGGATTGATTGGAATGTATCTAGACATCCCTTAGATGAACCTAGACACATTCTAATAATCACATTAAAGATGTATATATATGAGTATATACATTTATCAACAAGAGGAACATTGTTCATTCATCTTTTTCTAGAAAAAAAGAAGAAGAAATCTCACTAATATGTTTGGTTTTGTTTTTAGGTTGTTTTGTTTTGATTTGTGGAGATAGAGAGAGAAAAATAGAGATAAATAAGTGTGTGTTAGAAAATGGTGTATGTTTGGATTATTTTTGGAGATAGTTTAAAATAGTGTAAAGAAGGTGTTGTATGTAGTGTGTTGTATATTTGGGAGACAAAAAATATTGTTCATTGTCAAATTGTGTCTTTTTTATTTATTTTTTTAATGTATATATGTATATATTAATATATATTTGTTTGTAGGTGGATTGAATTATTTAAAATATTATTATATATATGATTTTTTTTTTTGGGGAGTGGGCCAAAAACCCCAAAGCACCAAGATATGGTGTTTTGGGGCCAAAACAAACATGTTTTATTTTTGGGCCATCTTGAGATGGCCCAAAAACGAAACCAAACACCGGGCACCTCTCTCTCTCTCTCGGCTGCCCCCAATTCTCTCTCTATTTCACTTTGTTGCTTCATCGATTTATGATTAATTAAAAGCAAAGCTAGATCAAGAAGGATATACTAATACGATAGTGCAATCCTTTTCTCGATCTCAGCTTCTTAGATCCATTTTTCTCTAGCAAGAAAAAATGTGACTTCTCCCGTGTGGTGAGGACTACGTCAGAGGATTCATATGTTTGAATCTTGGTGAATGATGAGCCAAAACCGCAACTGCACGGTGTACCGCGTAGTACTCAAGATGTTGATCCCACAGGGACTATTGTGATTACTGGATTTACTCAATTTTCATTAGTTAGACCAAGATATACGAGTGAGACAATTGATTGAAACAGAAAAGCAAGTAATTGAAGCGAGAGGGTAAATAATAAGGTGTGATATTCTAGAATCAAGTACCCCCGCAATGATCGACTAACGAACCTATCAAGAACCCTTTTCTACTCAATGTGATTAATCCGAAGTATATTGCCTTAGTGTCGTTACCACCCTCTTTCGAGTATGTGGAAAGCTATATTCAATTAATTAATCTACCTATTTTCATGAAAATGTAATTAAATCGAATCTATTAAGATAATGACAATTTGTGAGATCCTCATAGAAATTAATTATGCTTTCGCGGTTAATTTCTAGGTTTAATCTCCGACTTTCTAACATAGAATTTCACCTTTTAGCACTTCACTCAATGTTTAAGACATGAAAAAATGTGGCCCATAAATTCACAAGACAAATAAGTGCTCAGAAATTAAATTGGATCAATTCACACGAGATATAAAAAGAAAACTAGGATAAATTCATTAATCTATCAAAAGGTTCAACATGATCCTAGAACAAGAATTCTACTCATCCATAAAGTTAAAGAAGAAGCAAAATAAATATTCCAGAGAATACATCAAGCAAAGTGCTAAAAAAAAAGGATTCGGAAAAACTATAATCTGATCGTCCTAGCCATCTTGAAGCTTCCCCAACTTCTTTGTGTCTCTTCAAGCCTTGTATCTGCATTTCGATCCCCCTTTTTCACGTTCCTAGTTCCTCCGTTTATAGTCGTAGGGGAGCAAAAGGCAAAAAATTCCCAACGATTATGTTTCCAAGTAGAAAATACGCCCATGTAGCGCAAACACGGTCAGGCCATGTTCTCGTGTGTTTCTATGGCAAACTCTGACACGACCATGTGGTTGATTCTGGAGACACGGGTGTGTGCATGGACACGGCAGGGCCGTATTCTATCAAAAATGGGCGAATTCTCTTGTTGATCTATTTTGCTCCTGAATTATGCCTAAAAAATGAGAAACAACCAAAAAAGTATCCAACAAAGAGATTGGCTTGAAAAGCAGTAAATTATATGGAATCCTACTTAAAAGGACGGAAAAGTACATGTATTTCCCTTTCACAAGTACGTAGAATCCCTACTTACCAAACGCCCCCAAACTTAAACGGTTGTTTGTCCCTAAGCAACAAAAGTCCAGAGGCAGTGACCTCAAATGAGTGTGAAACTCGCCTTCTCAACATTGTGGCAACAATTCGTAATAACAGACACGACTTAGAGGCACATAGTCTTAAAACACAAACATACCAACATATTATGTGAAAGTTAACTCATTTAACGAGAGTAGGGGGTTGATCACTCCAACACTTAATTTTGCCCTATAGAGAACAGAGTGATCGAGTCTCCATTAAACCCATAGGTCCCTGGTGTAGTCATTCCGCCGTTTCCACACGACACCTTTTCTCACTTCTTTTTCTACCCAAGTACAGACGTCTCTATTTTGGATAGCTCTCTCTTTGTTTATTTTTTTTTCTTTTTAGACTGAGTAACTGCATTCTTTAGGACGTAGTTTGGCCTTTTTACGCAAATGACAACATTGGTGATGAAGGCACCTGGTTACTGAACCCAATACGTTTCCTAAAGTGCTTCGCATACT
Source organism: Sesamum alatum (assembly GCA_034509735.1). Lineage (NCBI taxonomy): Eukaryota > Viridiplantae > Streptophyta > Magnoliopsida > Lamiales > Pedaliaceae > Sesamum > Sesamum alatum. The sequence continues at coordinate 19,801,427 of JACGWO010000003.1, forward strand.
CATGACCCTAGTCGCCATTTTACACGAATGACAACATTTGTGATGAAGTCACCCTGTTACTAAACAACCGAAGCCAGCGAAGTAGGTGCGTTTTGTCTTCTTTTTGTCTCGTTTTTTTCTTTTTCTCCTTTTTCTTCCAATTTATTCTCTTTTTTTTTTCTTTTCCACTATAGAGAAGGGTATACGTCCTACTTCAGGTGTATGAATAGTTCGATTAGGAGGGGTTTAAGCAACGAAAGACTTCCACAGAAGCACTACGAGTTAACATAAGGCAAGACAACTCAATCCCCTTTCGGAACGATTTAAAGTGTGTGGCGTTAGAACCCAATTCCTTCATAGAAAATCTAAGTAACAATCACATAATAACGCGGTTATGCAGGCTTTAATCCTATGACCTCCTACTTAGAATTCACCACTTAGCCCAAATCTGGATGGTAAGACGTGCGAGGTCGGGCAACGGGATGGATGGCAGGGGATCCGGTAGGAGCAAATGGTACTAGTCTCCCATTCTCGTGATCATCTTCATGGCCTGTTAAGTGGCGAGGTCGACTCTATTTCTGCCCTAGGCTTCTTCATATCCCTACAAAGAAAGACCGGCTCGCAAGGCAATGGGGGTAACGAATCCCCCAAGTACTATGGCGCCGACTCAGAGTTAGCAATTTTAGAGAATTGACGAATAAAAAATGAATCGGTATCAATATGAAAGTCATTAACCATGGCCCATAATACAAATAACTTAGAACGGCAGATGACACCCTCACTATCACCCCAACCAAATAAAGTGTGTTCAAGAACACGATGCAAATAACAAAAATAGGGTTGATAATGGTGGACGATTTAGAGCGGGTCGCATCGTCTGATGCCTGCCTAGTCAGATCATACAAAAATTCATCGGGTCTAAACGTAGGAGGTTCCCGCTGTTCACCCCCAACTAGTAAACCAAAGATTTCATCAAACTCAACAAGGGTCAGAAAAATTTCTATGTGCCTAAATCGACATAAAATACGACTAGTATCGACATAGGGACCAGACAAGATCTCTTCAACTCGTAACAAACTCAGAAACTCACAAACAAGCCTAGGATACGTGGGCCATCTAGTAAACAAAATATGATGCCATCTTAGTCTATCGAACAGATATTCCACATCATCAGATATCCCGAGCACATCAAGAACCTCATTTTCAATGTAACGGGTGTTAGTTTTAGCACGAGATCAAATAGCTTCATACCTGTTACGATGGGCGATGTCCATGAATGATAAATCTGGTTGTGGTTGGTGAGACCCGTGTTGAGCTGTGTTGTGCTCGGGATGAAGAGGCTCCACTCGTCCTTGCTCTCTTTGGTGCTATGTGGGGAGATATAACCAGTGAAAATCGAAGAAATTGGTCCAATTGTTGGGTAATCGTGTAATTGGAGTGATTTTGCAGAAATTTTGGGTGGCTCGACGGATTTGAGAGAGAAAATAGGGGAGGGAATTCGAAAATTTGCAAAGTGGGGCAAAAACACGGCCGTTTTGGGGTTTTAAAATCAGAAAAATTGTGCAACACGACCGTATTAGGGAACACGGATGGGCCATGTTCGTCTTCGCTCATTCTTCTTTTGACGGTGCTCGGCAACACGACCATATTGTGGAAGACGGCCTGGGCGTGTTTTCGGAAGTTTCAATGGCAAAGCACCAAGGCCGTGTTGTGTAACACAACCTGCTCGTGTTTTCAAAATGCATGATGTTCAAGAAAATCTGCAGAGATATAGAGCAACGCATGGAATGAGTAGATTTGTAAAGTAAAGGACAGAAATAAAATAAAATGAAGAAGAAGAATAAAAATGGGAAAAGTAGAGATAGAAAGGACTTAGTTGCCTCCCAAGCAGCACTTTATTTTAAGTTGTTAGCTCGATTGTGTTGCGAGGGTTCAATCCGACGGGTCATTGGAGCTGCAAATTACCCTCATTTTCGATCTGAGTACCAAGAATGTATTGCTTTAACCGTTGACCATTGACTTTAAATGCGCCCGTCGCTTCGCTCCGAACCTCAACTGCTCCATAAGAAAAAACTTTACGAACATGGAAGGGTCCCGACCAACATGAGCGCAATTTTCGTGAAAAAAGACGGAGGCGAGAGTTAAATAGCAAAACAATATCACCATCTCTGAATTCCCTTCGAAGAATGCGTTGGTCGTGCAACTTTTTGGTGCGTTCCTTGTAGAGTTTGGCACTATTGTAAGAATCTAGCCTTAGGTCGTCAAGTTCAATTAATTGGAGACTTCGTCTCTCACCCGCCTATTTGAGGTCAAAATTTAGTTTTTTATAGCCAAAAAAACCCTATGCTCAAGTTCAACGGGTAAGGTGACAAGGTTTTCCATAAAGCAAACGAAATAGGGTAGTGCCGATGGGAGTTTTATACATTGTTAGATAGGCCCACAAGGTATCATCAAGTTTAGAAGACCAATCTTTTTGGGAGGATGATGCAGATTTTTTCAAAATGGACTTGATTTCCCAATTTGACACTTCGACTTGCCCACTAGTTTTGGGGTGAAAATTTTATGAACGGCCCCATATTTTTTGAGGAGGGTATGAAATTGTTTTTCAATGAAGTGGGAACCTCCGTCACTAATCACAGTCCTAGGGACACCAAAACATGGAAAAATGATTTTTTTGAAAAGTTTAATCACAGTTTTGACATCACTAGTTGGGGATGCTATGACTTCTACCCATTTAGAGACATAATCGATGGCAACCAAAATAAACTTATTTCCAAATGATGGCGGAAAAGGACCCACGAAATCAATTCCCGAAACATCAAAGATCTCGACTTCAAGTATGTAATTTAAAGGCATTTCATGACGTTTCGAGATGTTCCCAACTCGTTGACAGTTATCACTTGAAAGCACAAATTGATGAACATCTTCAAACATTGATGGCCAATAAAATCCAGATTGCAAAATTTTAGCAGTGGTTTTAGAGCTACTAGCGTAACCATATGAAGATGAATCACAATGATATATGACATCTCGAATTTCGTCTATTGGTAGGCATCACCGTAACACTCAATGAGCGCAATGCTTGTAGAGGTATGGTTCGTCCCAAATAAAATAGTGAATATTCGAGAGAAATTTCTTTTTTCTGATGGAAAGTCATATCAGGGGGTAGGATGCCACATGCTAAATAATTCACAAAATCAACATACCAAGGTGCTTCAGCAGACATTAAAGCAAACAATTGATCATCAAGAAAAGAGTCATCCAATCGAATTTCGTTACCCGTTTGGTTCTCAAACCGTAGACAGGAAAGGTGGTCTGCCATGGCATTTTTCATCCCCTTCTTGTCTCGTATCTCTAGGTCAAACTCTTGAAGTAGAAGTATCCATCTGATCAAACGTGGCTTCGCATCCTTCTTGCTAAAGAGGTACCTAATAGCTTCATGATCAGTAAAAACGATCACTTTAGAACCAATGATGTATGAACGGAATTTTTCAAAGGCAAACACATGGCAAGCAATTCTTCTCAGTAGTGGCATAGTTCATTTGGGCATCTTCAAGAGTACGACTTGCGTAATAAATTACATGTAGCTTGTTCTCTTTCCATTGGTCGAGAATAAACCCCACTACGAAGTCACTTGCATCACACATGATTTCGAATGGAAGAGACCAATCAGGGGATTGCATAATAGGTGCTGAGATGAGGGCTTGCTTTAACTGATTAAATGCATCAAGACATTCATTGTTTAAATCAAAAGGGACATTTTTAATGAGCAGATTAGTTAATGGCTTAGCAATTTTTGAAAAGTCCTTAATGAAACGCCGATAAAATCCGGTGTGATCGAGGAAGCTTTGAACACCCTTTACCGAGGTAGGGGAAGGTAGTTTCTCAATTGTTTCAATCTTTTCTCGATCTACGTCGATACCTCATTCGGACACCAAATGGCCCAAAACAATACCTTCTCTTACCATGAATTGACGTTTTTCCCAATTGAGAACGAGATTGACTTCCTTGCATCGCTGCAACACTTTTGTTAGATTAAGCAAGCATTCATCAAAATCAGTGCCATACACAGAAAAATCATCCATAAACACCTCCATTATACTCTCAATATGCTCAGAAAAAATAGCCATCATGCATTATTGAAAAGTAGCCGGGGCATTACATAAATCAAAAGGCGTCCTCCTATATGCAAACGTGCGATAGGGACATGTGAAAATGGTCATTTCTTGATATCTAGGATGAATGTGTATTTGCATGAATTTGGAATGTCTATCAAGATAGAAAAAATAATAATGCTTTGCTAATTGTTGTAGCATTTGATCAATGAAGGGAAGTGGAAAGTGATCCTTACGAGTGGCCTTATTCAACTTCCTATAATCTATGCACATGCGCCATCCCGTGACTGTCTTAGTAGGTATCAATTTATTATTTTCATTTTTACGACTGTGACACCTCCTTTCTTAGGAACTACCTGTGTGGGACTAACCCAACAGATATCAGAGATTGGAAAAATTATGCTGCCATCTGACAACTTAAGGAATTCCTTTTTCAAAAATATCCTTCATATTCGGATTCAATCGTTTTTTGAGGCTCAATAGAAGGAGTATAGTCATTTTTTAAGTGAATACAATGCATGTAGACAGATGGATTTATGCCTTTGATGTCATCAATTGTGTAGCCTATACACTCCTATACAAATGTAATACCTCAAGAAATTGCAATGTTTCAGATTCATTCAACTTGGCATTGACTATCATAGGATACGTTCAGTTAGGGTTAAGAAATTTATACCCGAGTGTGGAAGGAATGGGTTTTGTTCAACGTGGCTTGCAGCCTTAGGCACCTCCTTACCTTCTTCCGAATTTTCCGAGTACACGACCGTGTTGAAGAACACGTCTTGGTCCTCGTTAGAGTTACTCGATAACACAGTCGTGGTCTGAAATACGGCTCGATCTTCGTCTGGAAAACACGATGACACGGCCGTGTTATCGAACACGGTCGGGTCGTGTTCCACACGGTTCCTTTGCTTCGTCTGTCCTTTGTCCTCTGCTCCATCCGTCGATTCCAAGAGTCTCTTAAACACAATGAATCGATCATTTTCATGCTCGGATGGCTCATCTTGGACCAATACACGTTACAAATTGTCATGTAGTCCAAAACCCAGAAATACCTGCTTGACTGTAACGTCTACATCATCAATCCTGCAAATTGAATAACCAACGGGAGGATATTTAGTAGCATTTGACAGATTAAACTCAACCCTTTCATTCCCAATATTCAAGGAGAGTTTCTCGTTCCTAATGTCGATGATAGCACCGGCGGTAGCTAGGAAAGTGTTAGAATAGGTGACCATGTAAGCCAATTTTGGCAGGAATATGTAACCTATGTCTAGACAATTTCAGGTGTTTGATAAAACATTTATGAATAAAGAAGTGAAAATTCATATGGCAACACTTTGTTTACGTTCACTTATATCTGCTATTACATATATGTTCACTACGCAAACAAAGCCCACGGACTGAGAATCGATTTCGGAGACTGGGACTACGCTTGGAGGTAGGTCCATGAAATCAGTCTTACCGAATCAGTCCGAAAATCTCCAAGTCAAGGAATCTCGAAAATGGGTACCGGGATTCCCTTTAAGACTTGCACTAAGCATCTGCTGTCGTATTTCATCGACGGGTGACGAAGGTCGTCTAAGCAGTGTTAGTGGGTCAGCATGCTAGGAAGCAACTGACTGAGGTGACTCGCGGGAACCGTCTTACGGAGGACCTTGAGTATGGTCAGGAAGGTATGACGTGAGTTCCCGGTTCCAACGGTACACGTCAAGTCCTTTGACTTGAGGAACTGCTGAGTTTACCTTACATCAGGTCTGTATCTTAGATATGGTGACAAATTGCCAAAATACTCTTGAGTAGTCATAAGCCATGTCTAGTGCAGCTCGGGTGTACAGAGTGACAGTAGTTTCCAAGAAAGGATCTGTCTCCTGTCAAAAGGCATTGACAGTTGAGTCTCATGTATGCTCTGTGTCTTGTCCCTAAAATCTATGGCCACAGTAACTGGACAGAAGGGAAGGTTTCCCTTGCGGTGTTTAGTAAGGACAGACCGACACTTAGGTCCAAAATGGGTACCTGCATTTTCCGTGCCCTAGACTCTAAGTGATGAGACCGAAGACAGAAGGACAAGTGTACTGTTAGAGCCTAAATGTTCATCCCCGATTATTTCACCTAGTCTCTAGTGCCATGGACCGTTGCTAGATGGCTACCCATGGTAACGGACGGATTCTAGGAATCCGACCAAGTCTAGCTGAAAGTGAACCTAAAGAGTCACACACTATCCACACACACTTAGTATTTAATTTGGAATTAAATATTGGAGTAAAGGAATGATTAAATTGGATTTAATCGGGTCCTATATTTTTCTTGGAGAAAATAATTCCTTCTATTTGATAAAGGGAATTAAATTAATAAATTGGATATATTAAGGGAATTAATTTAATGGGCCTAGAATAAATATTAATATTTATTTATTATATTTATTTGGCCTTTTGCAATATTTAATAGGATTTAAATATCCCATTAAATTAAATTAATGGTTGAGATTTAATGGGAGAGATCAAAGGCTAGGATTGAATTTGACAAGGTCAAATTCTACTTTGACTAGGACTTTGACTAGGTCAAAATTCTAGTCAAATTAAGCTTCTAAAGAGGTGGAGTTTAAAGAGGATTAAACTCTTCCTCTATATAAACCCCTAGCCTTGCACCTTTTGAATGATGATGAAATTCCAACACACACACAACACACACTCATTTTCGGCTCTCTCTCCCCTTTCTCTCGTCCGCCCTCTCTCTCCACTCTCTCCAAGAAATTCCTTTCTAGTTCTCTTGTTCTTGGAACATTAGAACTTAGATGAATCAATACCGTTAATTCATAAAGTGTTGTTGATTCATCCACTCAAAAATATACACTTGTTCGTTGCTAGCACAACGTGCAAGATACGTGGGTGGATCGTGTGTCACGATTTGGAGGGTCTCAAGAACGAGATCTCGGTGCAAAACGGGGAACAACGCGTGTAGCTGTTGAAGACGAAAACGACAACGGGTAGGTCTCGTTTAATATTTTCGTCCTATTTAATTTTCTACCCTTTGGCCTCCATGATCATTTACATGTTGTTTACTCATGAGATACACCGAACACCCGGGAATCTCAAGGGTACACCCCTTGAGCGTGTTCTTTAATTTGATTAAAGCATGCTTTAAATTTTTGTATTTTATTTTATATCGCGCTTCCGCATTCGCGCAATTTTCCGGGACGATCCACATATTCTTTCAGAAAGGCCTTCCGAGAATTATGAGAATTCGGGTATCTTCTTCCATCTCAAGAACAACAAAGTCAGCAAGAATGAAAAACTTATCCACTCGAATTGGTACGTCCTCAAGAATACCAACACAATATTTCACAGTTTTATCATCCAATTGCAAAGATATAGTGGTGGGTTTTAACTCACCTAAATCCAAACTTCGACAAATAGATAGTGGCATCAAACTAACACTAGTTCCCATATCACTCAGTGCACGATCAAAATTCATATTGCCAATTAAACAAGGAATAGAAAAACTACCGGCACCTTTCAACTTAGGGGGTAGCTTATTTTGCAACAAAGCACTACATTCCTAAGTTAAAGCCACGGTTTCATAGTCTTCCAATTTTCGTTTGTTTGATAGTATGTCTTTCAAGAATTTGGCATACGAGGGCATTTGTGAAAGAGCTTCTGCGAAAGGAATATTGATACAAAGATTTTTTAGCATATCAAGGAACCTACCGAATTGTTTGTCTAACTTGGCCTTAGCCAACCGCTGTGAAATGGGACGGGAGGTTAGTATGGCTTAGGCCGCTCATACTTATGTTCCTTATCTTTTTCCTTCACCTTGTCAGTTTCCCCACTTAAGTTTTGTTCTTTAGTAACCTTAACATGTGGGTCCTCACGTTCTTTGCCTAACACCTTCACACTCCTTGGGTGATGGCCTTGCATTGTTCTCCCGGGTTCGTCTCGGGTTGGCCTGGTAACATACCGGGTTTCCTAATAGAGGTGCTGGCTTGCTGGGCTATGTAATTTTTTAACATCTTATTGTGAGTAACTAAAGAGTCTACCTTGGTTGTTAGTTGTCTTAGAGCCTCACCATAGATTGCCCTTGTGGCCTAAATTCCTCATTCATCTTAGTTTGGGCAACTATAAAAGCTTCAAGCACAACCTCTGAGTTAGACTTTGGTGGAGGGGGAGTTGGATCAAATGGTCTTTGAAAACTAGGCACTGGGGGGCGAAATTCTACTAGGGTTGGTTGTTTTTATAGGAAAAATTGGGATGGTTCTTCCAACTGGGATTATAGGTTTCAGAATACGGATTGTTTCCCCTTTGTTAGTTGTTCAGAAAATTGGCTTGCTCCTTTTGGCTAAGACTAAAATTCCCAAGTCTATACTCATTGGCCACATATCCAATTACCCCACAATTTTCACAAGTAACATTGGTATGAGAATTCACGGCATGCACATTATTCACATTCATGGAGTCCAATTTAGAAACAAGTGCATCCATCCCAGCATTAAGCATTGTGAAAGCGTCTACATCATACTTACGTGTCGTCTTCGTTGGGACTGCTTGCTCGTTGGACCATTAATGATGGTGTAGAGCTATCTCCTCTAGTAGATTGTATCCTTCCAGGACACTCTAGTTCATCAGAAATCCTCCTGCAGCTGCATCAACTAAGGATCTAGTGCTATAGGTTAGACCGTTGTAAAAAGTATGCACAATTAACCACTTCTCTAATCTATGATGGGGATATGCCCTAAGCACGTCCTCAAATCTTTCCCACTCCTCAATATAAGATTCCCCTTCTTTTTGCGTAAAAGATTGAATTTTCATGCGCAATTCAGCAATTTTGCTTGGGGGGAAGTATTTAGCCAAAGAATCTTGAGATATCTCATCCCAAGTTCGAATGGAGTTCGGGGAAGGAAATGCAACCGTGCTCTAGCTCTATAATATAAAGAGAATGGAAATAACTTAAGTTTAATTGCATCGGTCATGACTCCATTAAACTTAAGTGTATCACAGTACTCTAAAAGATAGATAAGTGCAAGTTAGAATCTTCCATGCCTAAACCCCCAAACTAATTCTGTTGTACAATATCAATAGAGCCGGTTTGAGTTCAAAATTGTTGGCCTCTATAGTGGGTCGAGCAATACTCAGGAGTAGACATTGGGTAGTAGAATATCACGAATTCTGCTAGGCCCCTCTCCTCGTTGTCTTGGCCCGCCATATGGACAACGATCTGCTGTCGATGCTCGTGTCTCCTTTGATGGAAGGTTCCTTCAATCTCAGAATCGAGGGCAACAAAATTTTCAACTGCTACGAGTTCTTCGCATCAATAAGCTTGAAAAACGAGAGTAGAAAACGGTATCAATAGGCTACACTAGACGGAGAAAATAAAGAAAAATAAAATAATGGTCGGATCTAATCCAACTATATAATTCTAATATCACAATTAGTCCTCGGCAACGGTGCCAAAAACTTGATGAGTCAAAACCGCAAGTGCACGGTGTATCGCATAGTACTCAAGATGTCGATCCACAGGGACTATTGTGACTACCATATTTACTCAATTTTGATTAGTCAGACCGGGATATACGAGTGAGACAATTGAGTGAAACAAAAAGCAAGTAAATTGAAGCGAGAGGGTAAATAATAACGTGTGATAGTCTAGAATCAAGTATCCCCGCAATGATCGATTAACGAACCTATCAGGAACCCGTTTCTACTCAATGTGATTAATCCAAACGAAATTGCCTTAGTGTTGTTACCACCCTCTTCCGAGTATGTGGAAAGTTGTATTTGATGAATTAATCTACCTATTTTCATGGAAATGTAATTAAATCAAACCTATTGAGATCATGACAATTTGTGAGATCCTCATAGAAATTAAGCATGCTTTCACGGTTAATTCCGTTTAATCTCCAACTTTCTAACATGGAATTTCACCTTTCAATACTTCGCTCGATGTTTAAGACATGCAAACACGTGGCCAACATATTCACGAGACAAATAAGTGCTCATAAATTAAATTGCATCAATTTACAGGAGATAGAAAAAGAAAACTAGAATAAAGGGTAAATTATAGCTACCTCCGCTGGGGTTTGGCATAATTACAAATACCCCCTTGTTGTTTGAAAAATTATAAATACCCCCCTGAGGTTTGTAACAGTCTAACAAATAACCTATTTCCATCCATTTTTATGGGTGAACTGACCAAAATGCCCTTATGCACTGAATTATTTTTCATTTATTCTTAAAAGAAATTTGGACTACAATGCGCAAGGAAAGGTGTCTAAATTTTTTACACAGTTGAGCAATAGTACAGACCTTAGGAGGGTATTCGTAATTTTTCAAATAACGAGGGGGTACTTGTAATTATGCCAAACCTCAGGGGAAGTGGATGTAATTTACCCTAGAGTAAATTCATTAATCTATCAAAGCGTTCAACATGATCTTAGAACATGAGTTCTATTCAGCCATAAAGTTAAGGAACAAGCAAAATAAATATTCCAGAGATTACATCAAGCAAAATGCTAAAAAGAATAAAGGATTAGAAAGAACTGTATTCCAATCGTCCTAGCCGTCTTGAAGCTTCCCCAACTTCTTTGCGTCATTTCAAGCCTTGTATCTGCATTTTGATCCCCCTTTTTCACGTCCCTAGTTCCTCCTTTTATAGTCCTAGTGGAGCAAAAGGTAGAAAATTCCGAACGATTCTGTTTCCAAGTAGAGAACATGCCCGTGTAGCGCAAACATGGTCAAGTTGTGTTCTTGTGGGTTTCTGCGGCAAACTCTGACATGGCCGTGTCATGGAACACAACCAGGTCGTGTTCTCTTCGAGATTTAGCTGGTGATTGATTCTGGAGACACGGGTGTGTGCAAGGACACGGCACAACCGTAATCTGTCAAACATGGGCGAATTCTCTTGTTTTTTCCATTTTGCTCCTAAATTATGCCTGAAAATGAGAAACAACCAAAAGCAGTATCCAACAAAGAGATTGGCTTGAAAAGTAGTAAATTATATGGAATTCTGCTCAAAAGGACGAAAATGCATGTATTTTCCCTTCACAAATATGTAGAATCCCTACTTATCAGTGAACGTGTACCATCTTCAAAGAGAACAATGCTAGAAACAACAGTAAATAAAAGAATTTATTGTGATCATCAAATATTGAAAGAAACAACACTCCCAGCCCAGTAGCTACCGATTGTAATTGGCGGTCAATTTCATTTTATTTATGTATGAAAATAAAAATCCACAAAAGTAGAAATAAACTTAAATCTACTATAAAAACGGAGGACTCCGACAGGTTCTTATGCCAGCCAAAAAGACTTTATAGAATGAGGGGGCTCTCTTAGTCCCATGAGTTTCTTATAACTCTTTAAAACTCTCTAAACCTTTTAAATGACTATTATAGAGCGGAAAAAGAAGATAAAGAGATTGTTCAATAGCTCTATAACTCTAGCATCTAACTCAGAGCTCATAGTCCAGATGGGATAAGAGCAGTAACCTGTTTGTTTGTGTTTTCAATTTCAATTTTTAGGGAAAAATATGTATTTTTAATTTTGATTAGATTTTCATGTGAAATGAGAATATGTTTGAATTAGTTAATGAGATTTTATTTTATATTGTTCTTTAGTGTCAAATCAATATATTTTTAATGAGAATACATATAAACAAAGTGTTTTTACTTTAATTACTATTTCAAAAATTAAAAACTAGAAATGAAAACACTTCTCGAGATCTGGAGAATGTCCTAATGGCAAAGTCCTACCGGGAGTGAAAGGGGATTAATTGATTTGAAGAGAAACAAATTGGAAAGTATTTTTGCTGAAGTTTTAGAATTAATGTTGTGGAATAATAATCCTACCACTTTATGTTGTGTAAATTTTCTTTTCTTTGCATGGTTGCATCCGCAATCAATTCAAACAAATGATTGAGGAGAATGAGGAATTACTACAGTTGAACGTGATTGAAAAAAAGAGCGATGATATTTTTTATTTATCCAAAAAAACATACAAAACAACGACACAAGAGTCTGGTAAAACTAAAACAAAGAAAGGCCATCAGAAAGGCCAACAAACAACAAAACAAAACACACAAATGAAACGTACAGGCTACAACCAATATATAAAAACACCAAAACAAAATGACAATGCTCTCAATAGCCTACTCACAAAGAGTTAGGACCATCTTTCAGAAACCTTCAACTCCAATTCCACGTCCTCATAGCCACACAGGCATCTTGGTACTTTGTAGGCAAGAGATAGGCATCATAAACCAACTATTGGGGGTTCTGATCTTGCCCCGCCCTTAGTTTTCCTGTTCCGATTCTACTAGAGGGCCCAACAAAGAGTAAAAAGGCGATGGCATTACCTGCTGCTTAACACGCTCAACACACTACAAAAGCTAATCCGCTGCACTGGCCGACCAGTCCGATAGGAGGAGCTAAAGGGATGTTTGGCAGCGCTCAAACCAACCGAGCATACGGACACTCAAATAAAACTTTCTTTGTAAACCCTAAATCAACATTACACAATACACAACGTGTGTCAACCTAGGGCCTTCCTTTGGACAGATTCTCGAGTGTAGGAACAACAACCAAACAAAATTCCACACTTGTAAATGGACCCTAGGAAGAGTCATGATACACCAAAATCTCCTATGAAAAACTTGCCATTCCTCAGAAGAACAAGGCTAACTGCGTGACGACGACGCTACCTGACCATCACCCAACTCCACAACCACCTTATACGCACTTCTCACTAAGAACTTTATGTTCTTGCACAACTTCTATTCCACCCCTTCGCTGCCCGGTTGATCCGGAGGAGGTATCACCCTACATCCTATATGAAGGACCTCCCGTGCACCAAGGATACTTCTCCATGTCAACGCCGGTTTCGTACCCACCGAAACCACCGAAAAGGAATGTATGAGGACAATTACAGGCCTTAAGGACTCGACACAAAAAGAATCTCGTTGGACCATAAGGCGCCACCCCTGTTTTGCCAATAGCGACAAGCTAAATGCCTTCATATTTTGAATCCCAACCCCCAACCTCCGTGGAACAACAAAGTTTCTACCACGCTACCTAATGCACTCGCTTCTCACCGCAGACTCCGATTCTCTCACCAAGTGATCCAACAACTTGAAGTAATATATATCGTACGTAGGCAGAGCTTGAAGGACCGCTTTAATCAATACCCCTTACTCGCCTGTTAAAGTAACTTTGCATTCCCACCACTAATCTTATCCCGAAACCGGTCCCAAATGTAGTGAAATAGTGCACTCCGTGATCCCCCCGCCACCTCTGGTAAGCTTAGTATCGATCATGGGATCCTACCAACTGTACCCCCAATTGAGTTTGCATCCATCATTCCACCATCTGTAGTAGCCGGCCACTTAGCGTTATGCTGGATATGGAAAAATTCACCTCCTAGCCCGAGGCCCGTGCATACACAGATAGAATCCTCTTAATCTCCCCAAATTGCTACTCGTCCGCCTCACATAACACTAACGTGTCATTGGCAAACAAGAGATGCGAAACACTCAGTACCTGCCTACTGACTGCAACACCCTGCAAACGACCGTTCCTCTCTACTTCTAGGATCATGCAAGAAAAAGTCTCTGCAAAGAAGATAAAGATATATGGAGACAGTAGAGCACCTTGCCAGATACCGCGCTCCGGTCTAAAGAAACCAAAATGAGACCCATTCAATGTCAGTAAGTAAGAAGCAATCGTCACAAGCAACTTATTCAAATGCACAAATCTACCTTCAAAACCTAATATAAGGACTTGTCTAAGAAAAGACCATTCCATCCTATAATAGGCTTTGCTCATGCCTAATTTAAATGCAACATACCCAACCCGTGAGTGGGGTGAGCGTTTGATATAGTGATTAAGCTCAAAAGCTCAAAAAGCAAATAGCACATTTTATCTATGATTAACCTCCCAGGGATGAAAGCAGATTGAGTGGGGGAGAAACAATGGAAACAAGAATACCCTTAATACAATTAGCTATGCATTTCAGTGTTATTTTCAATAGTACAATACATAAACTGATCGGACGAAACTGGGTGACAACCTCAGGATTACTACACTTAGGAATAAGGACATGTGAGTGTAGTTCATTTTTTGCAACAAAATGTGATCATTCAGAATTTTAAGCGTAGAATTGATAACATTAGACCCAACAATGAACCATAATTTTTGAGAGAAGGCTGGAGACATACCATTAGGACCTGGGTATTTCAAGGGATACATACTGAAAATAGTGTGTTTCACCTCTGTGGTCAGTTAATGGAGTAGCCAGGAATGCGTTCACCTCTGGGATCATACGCGGCTAAATAGTGGACCAAACCTCATGTATGCAAGAGTCTAATGGTTAGCTAGATGCAAAGATCGATCCTTCAACCTTCATAACTAACGCTTATATTTTTCAAACTCATCATGATTCCATCTAAGCAACCCCACTCTACATGCCTGAATATTCCTGCACAACCTCATATGCACGTTAGCTTCCAACCCTCAAAGTAAACCTGTTCAACCACCTTTCGACACACCTCTGCTTGCAGCCAATGAAACTCAAACCTAAACTGAGGCTTCTGCGGCTTTCGACTACCATTCATTTTGAACTCAACCTCAATGAGTATTACTTGGTTGTTAGAATTCCATATAGGTTGGTGCCTAACCTTCACATTCGGCAATTGAGTGAGCCAGACTAGATTTGCACATGCCCTATCAAGTCTAGCTCGAACTGTGTCAGGATATTGACGGCAGTTCCACTATGTGAACTCGGAGTCCTGGTAACAAGTATCCCTCAAATCAACACTTCAACAAAACCCGATGAAATGCGTTTATATGCAACAACTATCTAGGAGCCATATTTTCTTATTCTTGAATAGGATCTCGTTAAAGCCCCGACACACAACCACAAAGCGTCCAACTATTTTTCTAGCTACGCTAGCATATCCCATGCCTTCATTCATTTCGTGAGGTCAGTATCACAATAGAAACATGTAAACCTCCACCCTGCTAGCCTATCAGACACTAAGATCTCAATGTCAATGTGATACCGAGACAAAAACCAAAGCTTCACCACCACGTCTTTCCACCACATATGAGCCAGTACGTTGGACCTCCCTACCGTAGGGCCACATACCCCAAAATGTCTGCTTATGTCTACCCGCCTCACACCTCCATTATCCACACTTCGTTTCTGACAAGAACACCCACCCGAGGACCATGATCTTGGATAACCTCTCAAAGTTTTTGAACTGTCGAAGTTGTTCCCAAACCCTGACAGTTCCAAGACAATGCTATCATAGTGATCGCCATGGCTGCATCGCAACCACCGCCGTTTTTGCAATGTCGTACAAACACAACAACAATCAGTTTGCAGTTTTTTCCCCACAACCAAACTCCCTTTTCATTTCAACAAGCCCCTATCCCCCCGTCGATCTGCTACCTCCGATTCCCACAACGACCCCCTTTGCCCATTGTAGACTCGGCGTAAAAGACTACTGAAATCGACACCAAACCATCTATTAATAGCTCTATGTTTTGGAAAGGCACAAAACAAGGAGAAGAGATGGATGATGATTGCTAATTTTGGATCGGGCTACTCAGTCAGAGTTAGTATATGGGGATTGCGGCTCGATTAGGGTTTGAGGATGGGAGCATGGTTGAGGATTTGCGGTCAAATGGGCTCAGACCAAAAGATATTTGTGGGGTGGGGCTAATTTTTCCAAAAAGAGCTGGTTTATTTTGATTTGAGATAACTAGGTTGTTGCGCTCAGCCGTAGGTAGGTTATTGGGCTCAGGACCCCCTAAATTTTACAAACTCTGATATATGTAGGTTGGGCTAAACTCGATCAGGGCCTTTTTGTGGAAGTGGATTAATAACTAGGTCAGCACCCAAGGTTCAATGACCGATGTGTAAGCAGCGAAATGCCGATTCTGGCTTGCCATTTAGAGTGAAGGTAGGTCTATATGGAAATTCGGACAATTGGGCGCAACTCCAGAGCATGCTACCTTATCATTCAGGTTGCACTGACCTGGTTTGCAAGAGTAGAGCCACATCTCAGCCCAGGACACCAAGTTGCTTCTCCCACGTCTCTACTATGCCAAGTTCCTTCTCCCATATCCCCACCATGATTCTGCTACCTCTCCCCATGATCCAAAGTTCTTGCACTTCCGTTGGACCCCAACTCTGCCGTAAGAAACCTCCCAACCAACGTCGGTCGTGCAGTCTTGTCCGTTTCCGCTAGAGAATCCTGCAAATCTGATCCAGCTCCATCCACACGAGTCTAAGTCTATCCGTCCATCCTCGCCGACTAATATCAAAGATACTTTTGCCCCGCCTCCTTTAGATGCCTATACTACCTCCATTAGAAATTCGATTCTGCACCAGGCCACCCGTAAGTCCCCCTGTCCTCGAGACATGCGAAGAAAATGGGAGCCTAATGCTCTCTATTCCCTTAACCAAAGGCCATGCTGAATATCATCGCTCCCTGGTTATACTGTCCAATCTACCATCTTAGGAATATCGTGTATAATATGACCCAACACTCCACAACTGTAGCACAAATTAAGGAGCCGCTTGTATGTGAACGGCATAGTTAATTCCCTGGCCTCTATACATAATCACAAAAACCACTTTAACGGCTGACGCACGTCTAAAGACACTCAAACACGAACACTAGAAACCCACATGTATGAAAATTGAGCATGATCCTAGTCTACAAACCTCCCCAATTGGTCCCTATAGATTCCACCACGTCTTTTTGTCATTAGCTTCAACGGTAGGCCAGGGACATGAACGTGAAGCGAGTGCTAGTGATGCTCTAAGCCCATGGATTATCCTCAATTCGCACCACTCTTAGAACGACCAAATTCTTTTTAAAAAAAATTCATGGACATCCCCAAAAGGCATGATCCCGGTCCACCACGTGCGCAAACCGCATTAAAAAAACGATTGTCCGAAAGCATCCAAACCTCCAATAGGCCCTTCACTTCTCGTGTTTAATAAGGTTACTCGAGGGATAATTTGGTCAAGAAATGATTTTATGATGCACACTAATAATTTGAAGGACTATTTTCACATGTAAATAAACATAATAAGTTTAATACATTTTATGACGCACAGTAATTTATAAAGATATTATACCTTTCATAGAGAATGTGCACTATATGAACCTCTTCTCCATTATGAAATGCTATATAGAGCACTTTTAATTTTATTTCCAGTGTCTATAAATAAAATAAACATTTCCAAGGTTGATTTTAATTTCATTTCATCTTTTACATAGTAATACAAACTTATTTTTGGATCAGTATGCTAGAAATGTCAGAGTTATATTTATTTATTATTGTTATGCACAATAAGACGTATTTCATTTAAGAAATAATATTGGGATTTAATAGTACTCTTGACTTGTTAGAAAAAAAATTGGGACTCCATTTCATGTCAATCTATTCATCGGATGATCAAAATGGTAGAAGTAAAAATATTTGGTACTTTTGCTGAAAAGACCGTCAAAACTATAAAATATATCTTATAAATACTAGAAAATAAAGATGTGAGGCTGAAAATAAAACAAACAAGTCTGAAATGTTTATATTTATTATGATCTATACATCTTATAACTACACTATAGAAAATATAATACTAGTGATAATATATCTGGTAATAATTTTAAAATTGTCATAAAAAATATATATCGAGTGATAACAATTTTAATCTTGTCACTATATAATTTATTAGTAACAAGAATTGTGTATAAAATTGTCACTATAGATGATTAGTGACACATTTATAGTGACAATAATCACTTATTATCACTACACATGTGTCATTAATTGTTTCTAATAACAATTTAATAAGATTTTGTCACTAATTCCTGTTAATTACAAGTTTTACAAATAATTATAAATAGTAAAATTTAAAATTCATTACTGTGATAAAATAAAAAATTTTGTTACTAAATTTATTTTTGTATATAATAGTGACAATATTAAACTTGTCACTAATTTATTTTTGTTGCTAACTTTTTTTTTTTTTTGGTAGTGTTAGCGATTAAATTAATTCAAATAAAGTTAAAATATGATTGAGCCACAATAAAATTTTTAGAGAAAAATTAAATATTAGAAGAGTGTAGCACAGCAAATTAAGGCTTTTAATATATATTTACATTTAATGCAAACATAATCATTTATTTTTGGATATGTTAGTAACACTTAGGACTTTCAAGAAATAAAGTAAAACTATTCACAAACTTTGGATTGATCTTGACAATTTCTAAATAGGTATCTATCCAAATGAATAAGTATTAAAAACTAAATATTCTCTGCTAGAGCACAAAAATTAATAACAGGCATATAATATTTTATATATATTCTTGAACATTATATATAAGGTAATTTGTCATTTTTTTAACTGCTAATAAAAAAACTTGAATTGTCTTTTTACCTGTCCTATATATATGCAACAATAAAATTATTTTAAGGAATATGTATAAAAAATTAATAGGATATTACTAATAATAAATGTATTCAAAATGGCAAAGTTTTGGCATTTGAGCAAAATTGCATTATTTTGATACAACGAATTATATATCTTTATTCCCCCTCCCAAAAAAAAAAATTATATATCTTTATATTCTACATTCTTCTAATAAAAGTGTTTCTTTCCAAACCCAGTTACTATAAATGCACTCAAATAAAACACGACACGTTTGAATCATGACATAAAATCATGAAGAAAAATATTGGGAGAGAATTAAACTTCATTCATATTTAAATTTTAAAAGCATCATTGGATAACAACTTTTCATTACCTCTAATTGTTCCAATCATACTTTTTGGTCAATGAACTTGTAGAAGACTTCTCTGAATAATAAATTCCATCACTTTTTACCACCCAATACTGTTGATGGCTAGATGGTCTTCTCAATGTTTCTTTAAAGACATCAAAAGCTTTATCCTTTGGTCCCCACCAAAGATGACAAAAAAATAAAGTGTTTGGGAGAAAGTTAGTGCAAATTCTCCAATGAAAATCTTGATTGGTAGAAAGCGTATGATATCCCAAATCATCTTCTTTGGATGCACAATGAAGGTTCAACGGCGCAGAATTTGAAGGAAGATTATTAATGACGTGAACAACTTCTTCTGGTGTGTAAGAACATGCTTGGAGAATCTTGACTTCCATAAAGAGAAATAGCAAGAGGATTTTAACCATGGTGTATCTCATTCGAGTAATCTAATGGCTGAAGATGTTCTCTAATTTTCATATTTGAAGTTCTTTTTATAAGCAATCTACCATGCCGTAGGAGTTGCAGTTCATATTCAAAAGCTTGATTTTTAGGACTCCACCAAAGATGATAAAAATATAAAGTTTTAGGGATGAGATCATCGCAAAAACTCCCATTAAAATCTTGATTGGTACAAAGCGTATGATATCCCAAATCATCATCTTTGCATGCACAATGCAAGTTCAACGGCGTAGAATTTGGAGGGAGATTTTTAATTATGTGAACAGTTTCTTTCTGTGTAGAACATGCTAGGAGAATCTTGACTTCCATGAAGAGAAATACCAAGTATGTTAGTTATGATTTATCTCATTTTAGTAAACGAGTTATATACAATTTACCTCCCTATGTTAAGGAAAATAAGCAAATTATCGCCCTGTGAAATATAAAGCAACAATTTACCCCCTTGTGCTTTTAGGAATGGAGCAAAAGCCCATGACACGTTTTGTGAATAACATGCACTATTTTTAAATTAATTTTTTATTTTTTAATTAAAATTTAAAATGACATTTGTGTCCTTATTTAAAAACTGTTGGACCCTGATTTCAATTTAAGGTCCAAATTTAACTAATAATCAATGGTGTAGATTTTATTTAATTTAGAATCCACGATTTAAAGTTAACCAAATATACAATTAAAGTTATTACATTATCTAATAATTAAATTCGAATGTATATACTTATATAATAAGTTGTATATATGTATATAAATATATATATTTATGTATATTATATATATATATATATATAGAGAGAGAGAGAGAGAAAGAACAGGCTACCGCCGTGGGGAGCAGAGAAGCGGCCAACGGTGGCGCAAAGGCGGAAGGGAAGGGGGAAGGGGAAAGGGGGAAGCGACCTGGGGGAAGGGCCGGGAGGGCAGATCTGGGAAGACGAGGCAGGGCGGATCTAGGAGGCTAGGCGGCGGATCTAGAAGGCTAGGCGGCGGATTGGGGAGGCGAGGGAAGCGGATCTGGAAAGTGAGAGCGGCGGTGATGATAGGGGGAGGAGGAGAAGGAGGAGGTGGCAATGCTAAGGGGGTAGGAGGGGAAAGAGAGGGGCGGGCGGCGGTCGCGATCAACGGATGGTGGGAGAAGAAGATCAAGAAAAATAAAAATAATATATCATTTTTTATAAATATATATATATATATTAAATATAAGGTAAATTACAGCTACCTCCCTGGAGGTTTGGCATAATTGCAAATACCCCCTCGTTGTTTGAAAATTACAAATACTCCCTGAGGTTTGTAACCATCTAACAAATAACTTATTTTCATCCATTTTTATGGGCGGACTAATCAAAATGACCTTATACATTGAATTTTTTTTATTTAATTCTTATAATTTTTTGGACTACAATGCGTAGGGAGAGGTTTCTTAAGTTTTTTACAAAGGAGCAATAACACAATTTGTCTTGGCTTATTTTTCTACAATTTAAATAAAAAATTCAAGGGCAAAATGATCAATTTTAGGCCTTTGGTTAAAATTTACAAACCTCAGGGGGGTATTTGTAATTTTTCAAACAGCGAGGGAGTATTTATAATTATGTCAAACCTCAGGGGAGGTGGTTGTAATTTATCCTTAAATATATATATATATATATATAGGCTTAAATACATTTTTGGTCCTGTAACTTAGACTATTTGGCGTTTTCGTCCTTTAATTTTTTAGGGTAGCATTTCGGTCCTTCATCTTCTTAATTTTCGTGATTTTAGTCATGTTCTCGCCGAGTTCACCATTATTGCCGGAAAAGTGCATGTGCCTCTCACGTGACATTTTAAGATTGGGGCTTTTTTCCTATTGGTCCATTTCTGCCATCATTTTTGTCCTTTAGTTTTATAGAGTGGTATTTTGGTCCTCTATCTTTTTAATTTTAGCAATTTTGGTCCTTTTTTTTGCCCGAGTTTACCCTTCTCGCCGGTGGAGGTGAACTCCAGCGAACAAAAGGACTAAAATTGCGAAAATTAAAAAGATGCAAAATCAAAATGCTCCCTAGAAAGTTAAAGGACGAAAATGACCTAAGTTATAGGACTAAAAATGCATTTAATCCTATATATATATACACGTAATAATATTTTTATTCATTGATAATTATGCCCCAGACGCAAGAGGGATGTTGTATTTTTCCCCTTAGTAATGTGATGGCCTATGATACATGGACACGGACACGACATGATATAGATACAACGACACAAAAACTTTAAAAAATTGAACACGACACGGCACCGACACCACTATTTATATTTTTTTTTTATATATATTTTCAATTTCTCATGAACTTACAATATGTAATATAAAAAAATATCAAGATAAAACTTAAAAATATGCATGTTTACATATAAATTCTTAACCAAAATACATTACTTACAAAATATACATAAATAGTTTATTTTAAAAAGTGCGGAACGAAAAATTCTAATGATCCAAATTAGTTAAATTATCATAAGCATCTCTCGAATTTTTAGTAATATCATCCGAAAATTTTTAGTTTGAGAGAAGTGAATGATTCCTTTTCTTTTTTATTTAGCCCAAATCTCTCTTCTTTTTTTCCTTTTGAGAAAAAGCCCAAAAAATTTTAAAATTGTAAAATAAACCCTAAACATGTTGGACACGCTAACAGACGTGTCCAAAATGTGCCGGACACACCAATAGACATGCCTGATACTATGTCATTTTCTTTCTTTTTTATTTTAGATTTTTGGATACGCGGATGTCGTGTCTGACACGTGTCCAATGCATGTTCGAGCTGTATCCATGTCCAACACGTATTAGACACTGCACTAATATCCGTACATTACAGGTGATGACCGAATATGTTTGCTTGTATTCATCTTAGAAGGTCATTTTATAACCATTCGGCAACCAATGGGAGTTGTAATTGACATTCAATAATGAACATGTACAATTTAAAATATTTTGTCAACTAAATTTACAAAATATTTGTGTTATAAGAAATCAAATTAAAGATTAACATAAACGAATTATCTAAATCGAAAGTAAAAGTTAAGAGATCAGAGATAAAAAAGGCCAGCTTATGAAAGAATGTCAGCTGAATAATAAATACGTAAATCTTATGAGATTGAGTATAAAATGTAGACAATGAAACAATAAACATTCATATTAATTTTACCTTGGATCACAAAATTTCAATGGAGATATAGTATAAATAAGTTCGATCTACTACTTTATTATATAATAAACATAGTTTGTTTGAATTTTCTGTTAAACTAATTACATGTGATACAATTATTTTTTAGGGTTACTAGTAAGTGTGGCATATCTAATATATGTGCACAAATTTTAAAAATAAATTAAAATAAAATATTGATGCAAATTGTATTATTAATTTTTGTAGAGTAAAATGTTAGCGAAAAATATATATTAAGATAATAAGTCGATATAAATATTTTGATTTATAAAAAATATATTAATAAACAAAGATAATAAAATAATGTTGGAGAAATCAAAAAATTCATGAGAAAAAAAACTACAAAAAAAGTAGTTATAGAAAAAAAAAATTGACATATAGAGGAGTTAAAACTAATGAATTGATGATAACATCTTATGAATTCATTGAACTATACAAATTCAATTTTTGCAATTGATAAATTTCGAATTGATTTGTTAAATATATTTGTTTACTCACAACCATGTAAATATATTAATTGCATTCAGATTTTGTCGCCTTTATTTGTTTCTCTCCAAAATGGTTCGGGTTAGGGTTTTTACGGTCAACTAATGGTGTGGATCAACATTGCTCAATTTTACAAACTAAGGTATCAAAATTTATGAGGTTATAACATGGGATACCAAAATCAATAAATGGCATATACACTTATGTTCGTTAATAGTCAACTGTTTACAATGAAGGATGGGGACTCAACCTTAATTACTGTAGCACCCCTCAAGAGGTGGGTTTAGTTACGAAATGGCCATTTTGTTACTTTTAGGACGCAATACATCATTTATGACATCAGAAGTCAACGTTGTGTCCTCATATGTTTTCCTTTTGCAGAGCATGAGTTAATTATATGTCAAGTGTAATATGCTTTCTCTTAATTAGTTGATGCACAATATGATACTTTCTTATGAAAAATGGTATGGAACTTAAGCCTAAGTATGGAGTAGTATTGGCACATGAAGTCTTTGATGTATGTACGTTGTTTGATTATTAATAAACGGGTATGGTCTACAAACTATTTTTTGCAGAAAAAAGAAAGAGAAAGAAAGAAGTCTAATACGAGGAGTGATCATAATATTTTAAGGGTTAATCGCATTTTAACCCCCTGTAAAAGTATTAATAGGCAAAAAAATCCCATTAAATAGGAAAAAGGGGTAACATGATGCCCTAAACTCTTCAAAAGAAGGGCAACACAATTGTTTGATGCAGGAAAGGCAGTGAACTTCCCTTTTAAAAGTTTAGGGGTTGCGTTGTTCCTTTTTTATTTTTTGTTTATGAAAAATTTTCACGAATCGATATTTTTACGGGGTAGAAATGCAATTAACCCTACTTTTGAATGTAGGTTTGCTATGCGAGTCTCTTGCTTGCGAGCCTCAATCATATTGGCCCCAGGCTTGAGTGGATATAGAGTTTGGAGATAGATTCAAGATGACAAAGTCGTGATCATTTGAGCAATATATGCTTTATATTTGTGAACAAAATAATTAAATTTAAGGTAAATTGCATCTACAGTTTCTGATGTTAGGTTTGTGTAAAAGTTTGCATTGAATACCATGTATTTATAATTACAATTTCAAGAAATATACTTGTAATTTTACAAAAAATATGAGGTATTTGTTTAATTAAACATAATATAATTATGAGTGTTAATGTAATTTGTAATTTACCTTTAAATTTATATTTTTAATTCTTTTGGTAACAATATTTCTTTCTACACTCAATTACTCTAAGTGCACTGCAACAAAAACAGAGATGGATTAATTTCGACATGAATTAAAGATCACAAAGAAAAAATGCTAGAAATTAAACTTCATTCGTATTTATTCAAACTCATTCACTATTAGATAACAAATTTCATTATCTCTGGTTGTTCCAGTTATATTTTTGTATTAACGAATTTGGAGAAGAGTTATCTAAATAATAAATACCATAACTCTTTGCCATTCAATAATATTGATCGCCAGACATCCCTGTCACTTTTTCTTTAAATGCATCGAAAGCTATATCCTTTAATCCCCACAAAAGATGACAAAAGTATAAAGTTTTCGGGATAAAATCACTACAAAAACTCCAGTTAAACTCTTGATTG
This sequence comes from Sesamum alatum, assembly GCA_034509735.1. Taxonomy (NCBI): domain Eukaryota; kingdom Viridiplantae; phylum Streptophyta; class Magnoliopsida; order Lamiales; family Pedaliaceae; genus Sesamum; species Sesamum alatum. The sequence goes on from JACGWO010000003.1 coordinate 19,826,068, forward strand.
GCAGAAAGTGTGCGATATCCTAAATCATCATCTTTGGATGAACAATGCAACTTTAACGATGCAGGATTTGGAGGGAGATTACTAATGACGTGAATGGTTTCTCTCTTTGTAAACGAACATGCTTCGAGAATCTCGACTTCTGTAAACAGAAATAGAAGGAAGACTTTTAACATGATGTATCTTATTTTTTCTAATGTGATGATTGAAGATGTTCGCCAATTTTTATCTTTGAAGTTCCTTTTATAAACATGATGCAGTTACTACCAAATCTGAGTTGTAGGAAACATTCAACGAAAAAACACAAAAATAAAATAATGGACAAAGGCCATAATTTATCATCCCTAAAGTTTAGAGTATATATTCAAGTATATATAATCATCAAATAATTAATGTTTAATTAAACACGGATCAAAATCTCCGTATATTTTCGTGAAAACTATGATTTTAACATATAAAATTAGAATCCTACGCCATAAAATAACTATACATATTCTATTAACCCGAGAGATTATAATTATTACTATCAATTTATAATACAATAGAACCTCTATAAATTAATACTCGATAAATTTTTAACTTCTCTAAAATAATAATTTCAGGGTCCCAACTTGGGCCCAAGGTCTAAATTAATAATTTTGATAAATTAATAAGATAATAATTTTTCAAAAGATCCTTATATAAATTTATGGCCTCTTCAATATTATAAATCAATAATTCTATAAAATTACAAATATAACTGGGATAACTTAGTAAAATATGATTATATTATTGTTTGTTTCTTCTTAAAAGTTAAATCTAGTTGTATTACATCTCTAATTTTCTTTATTCCATCCAAAAGCTCCAGTGTTGCGTTATCATACTGCAACAAAAATTCGTGAAGAGTTGTTGCCTCTATGAGTGCTTCTTTCTGTATAATTGATTGCATGAAGAATGTATATATTTCATTCATGAAGAATAATGTAGGTTCGTTGAATCAAAAAAATCTCTTTAAATTAAAAAATTATTAATTTATCAATTAATTAATATCTTTTAAAAGTAAGAAAATTACATAGTGCCGACATTATTAATTTATGGAGATTTTACTGTAGTAGAAACTTATGATGAATGAATTTAAGTTGGATGAGCAATCTAATATTTTTCTCTGCTTTTTCCATATTTATTTTGCATGTTTTGTTAATTTTTATCTTTTGTTTTGTTTTTTCAGATCAGGTGTTTCCCAAATACTTTTATGAAGTTTTCTGAATTATTGATTCAAAGCACATTATGTATGTCTTCGCTCGTTTGAATATTAACTTTGAAGTTTCCCACTACAAGAAATTTTGCTAATAGCTACGAGATAAGAAAGGAGAGTAAATTTATTGGGGATCAATAATAAATTTAGCAAGGAATATGAAATTTGAGTTATGATGATATGGAAACTAATATTAGGAACAAAGTATTTTGTTACTAAAATTACCAACGATTTTTTATGTTGCTAGACTTTGTAGCTAACCTCTACAATGAAATTTTGTGTTGGGATCTTTTCGATATCGTTCATGCTACAATTTTCGTTGCAGTACTCGTTGTTGCTAAAAGTTCTTGAAAATAAATAAGAAAACAATTAAATCTAGAAACAAAAAAAGTTCCTTGCAAAATATTTATTTTAAAAAATATTATGTAGTTTAGCAACCACTATTGCCTTGTATGGTATTATGAAAGTAATAAAATTACTTGATATTTATTACTAAAATTAACTCTATTAGTAGAGAAAATACATATTATAAATTACATATATGTATACCTTAATTAAACAAATATTTCTATTTTTTTTATAATTATCTTATTATAAATAAGTTTATAATTAATTATATTTTGTAAATAAGTTGGTAATGGTGGACATGGTGTTAGTGTCTTGCTTCAACGAGCTGATCACCTTCCCCACCTTACATATTAGTTTTGTTAGTATTGGCCCATGACCTTTCGGGTAGGCCCACTCTAAAGCCCCGACTCCTTGTCATCTTCCCCTCTCTGTTTCCGATGGTCTCGGTACCATACTTCACCGCCTCATTCCGCCTATGGTCTCTCACGCTCTTGTCGTATAAAAGGAATTTCATCCTTTGCATATGACAAGCAAGAAAAACCGAGAGTAAATTTCCTTTGTCTTCTATCTCCCCAAAATCTCTCTTTGTGATTTCTGTCTGTGTGACACCCTTTGTGGATCTTGGCCTTTGTGGTGGTTTGAGTAACCGGTGGTGGGAGCCAGCCTTGTACGTGGCCGTGAGTTCTCGGATCTTGGCTCCCTGAGCCATAGATATAGCTAGGTTTATTTTTCTCTGTTGTGAGTTAATTTTAATATCTGTAATTTGTAGTTTAGTCTTTTATTAATCGGGTTGTAATAGTAAAGTTAGGATTTTCTGTAAATCCACAGGTGGCTCTCCACCCAACAGTGGTATCAGAGCCGGTTTATCCGGTTCTGGCCTCGGCATCCTCACGGTAACTTCTAACCCTATCTCTTTCCTTTTCGGTTTCTGGGTAATTTTGCTGCGTGCGATTTTACTGCTTCCGCAAAATATATCTGTTACTTATTATCTGTGTGATATTCTGAGTTTGTCTCTTATCTTTGTGATATTTCCGTATTCTGTGTTGTCTAATATCTTTGTGATATTTGGTATTCTGAACTGTCTCATATCTTTATGATATTTCAAGCTTACCCTATATCTCTGTGATAAACTGCTATCAGTATTGATCAGTCTTATTATATTATCTTCGTGGTATTCTGAACCTAGACCGATCCCTCTCCTTACCTCTCACTTGGCCGGGTCCCTGAGACCGTCGGGTATCTGGTTGAGAACAGGAAGAGGAACCCTTTAAATATATTTTCTGTTGTTTTGCATTTGTTGCGCTTGTTGTTATATTACTGTTTCTTCATCATGGCTGGATATAACTTGCTTCCTTTTGACGGAAAAACCGATTTTACTATTTGGCAACAGAAGATGAGAGGTATTTTAATTCAGCAAAAAGTTTTCAAAAGCTATTGATGGGAAATATGCTGATACTGTTAATGAAGAAAAGAGGCTTGAAAATGATGAATTTGCATACTCCTCTATTATTCTTAACTTATCTGATGCTGTGATTCGAAAAGTAGGAAAACAAGAATCAGCTAGAGAACTATGGAATAGGTTAGAGGAACTTTACACAGAAACCTCACTGCCTAGTAAGTTGTTTTTACTAGAGAAATTTTTCAGATACAAACTGGATTTAACTAAAACAATTGATGACAATATAGATGAGTTCACCAAGTTAATCCAAGATATAAAACTCACTGGGGATAAAAATATTGATGATTATACCTCTATAGTACTGCTTAATGCCATTCCTGACTCTTATGGTGATGTTAAAGCTGTCATTAAGTATGGTAGGGATAATGTAAATCTAGAAACTGTTGTCAGTGGCCTTAAGAGTAAAGAAATGGACCTCAAAACAAATAAACCAAACCAGTCACAGGGTGAGGTTAATTTTGTGAGAGGTAGAACCAAGAATAGAAATTCTGATCACAAGTATAGAAAAAATAGTAAGGGTAAACACAAGAGTAGGAGTAAGTCAAGAGGTAAGAATGACAAAAACTTTGATGATAAGGTAAAAGAGAGAAAATGCTATAACTGCGGGATTAAGGGTCACTACATTAAAGACTGCAGAAAGCCTAGGAAAGATCAGAACTATTCAAATGATAATGCTAATGTTGTTACTGATGATTCCTCTGAAGTCTTTATGGTTTGTGATGTGAATAATGTTCAGAGTTTAAATATGCATGAATGGCTCATTGATTCTGGTTGTTCTTTCCATATGTCTCCTTTTAAGGAAATCTTCTCAAATCTTGAATCTGGAAACTATGGCTCTGTTTCTATGGCAAATGAAAAACGCTGTGAAATTCTTGGTCTTGGTGATGTAAACCTATTTTTTGAAAATGGTTTTAAATTTACTCTTAAAAATGTCAGGTTTGTCCCTGACTTGAGTCATAATCTTATTTCTTGTGCCATTCTTGAAGAAGATGGTCTAGAGGGTAGGTGGGGAAAGGGGGTCATGAAAATTATGAAGGGTGCATTAACTGTCTTCAAAGCTGAACGCAAACGTAATTTGTATGTGTGCTCTGTTAAATATGATGCCTTCTCTGCTAATGTGATTGAGGATGATAAAACTGTTTTGTGGCATAAACGGTTGGGTCATATAAGTCAAAAGGGCCTTGAAATTCTCAAAACAGAAGGTGCATTGCATGATGACATTGATAAATTGAAATTCTGCGAAGAATGCATCATGGGAAAACAACATAGAGTTCAATTTCCTGTTACCCCATACCCCAACCCCACATCTTCATCCAGCATTTTGGATTATGTGCATGCTGATGTATGGGGGCCTTCTAGTACCCCCACACATGGTGGAAACAAATATTTTTTGTCAATCATTGATAATTTTTCCAGAAAAGTTTTTGTGTTCCTTATGAAGTGTAAATCTGAAGTGTTTGAGCATTTTCAAAAATGGAAAGTTTTAGCTGAAAATCAAAGTGGAAAAACCTTGAAAGCATTACGTACTGACAATGGTTTGGAATTTTGTAATCAAAGCTTTTCTGATCTATGTGATAAATTTGGTATAAAGAGACATAAAACCAACCCTTACACTCCTCAGCAAAATGGTGTTGCTGAACGCATGAACCGAACCATTTTGGAAAAGGTAAGATGCATGATCACTGGTTCTGGTGTTCCAAAAACGTTTTGGGGTGAAGCAGTATTAACTGCTGTTCACCTCATTAACAGATCTCCTTCCGTTCCTTTGAATGGTAAAATTCCTGAATCTGTATGGTCTGGCAAAAGTGTTGATTTATCTGCTTTACGTGTTTTTGGGTGTGCTGCTTATGTTCATCAAAGTGTTGATAAACTCGAACCTAGATCTCAAAAATGTGTTTTTATTGGATACCCGGATGGGGTTAAAGGATATCGGTTGTGGCTTAGAAGCCAACCGGGTTTCAAGGTCCTGATTAGTAAGAACGTTGTCTTTAATGAATCAGATATGCCTTGCCTCTCTAAAACTCCTGATAAGATAGGAACCCCATTAAAACCGAATTTCGTTCAGGTAGAGGAAATTCAGGAGGATAACCAACAGGTAGAGGGTAGCCTAGAGGGTTACACTGAGAACCAGAACCTAGAAGACAACTTAGATGATTATCTGTTAGCTAGGGACAGAAACAGACGTGTACCTAGGCTCCCCTCTAAGTACAGTGATTTTCATATTGCTCTTAATGCTGAATCTAGTGAGCCTAGCACCCCTGAAGAAGCCTTAAAATCTGAAGATGGTGAAAAATGGTTAAGTGCTATGAAAGACGAAATGAAATCACTAAACAAAAATAAGACTTGGATCTTAGTTCCAAAACCCAGCAGTGGATCCATCATAGGGTGCAAATGGATTTTTAAATTAAAACAGGAAGAAAACTCTAAAAGGTATAAAGCTAGACTCGTAGCCAAAGGCTTCACTAAAAAAGAAGGTATTGACTATACTGAAGTTTTCTCTCCTGTTGTTAAGTACACTACTGTTCGCATTTTACTGGCTCTATCTGCACATTTCGATTGGGAGTTAAAACAAATGAATGTAAAAACTGCATTTCTGCATGGAGATTTGGAAGAGCATATTTACATGCATCAACCTGTTGGATTTATTGATAAATCCAAACCTGACTATGTGTGCTTATTAAAAAAATCTTTGTATGTATTAAAACAGTCCCCACGTCAGTGGAACAAAAAGTTTGACAACTTCATGCTCTCTTTAAAATACACTCGTAGTAATTACGATCATTGTTTGTATTTTAAATATTATGACAAAATACCTGTTTTTCTAGTCCTTTATGTGGATGATATGCTAATTGCCAGTCCGAGCATGTTGCATGTAAATGAACTTCAAAACAGTCTTAGCAAAACCTTCGACATGAAGGATCTTGATGATGCTAAGAAAATTTTAGGCATGTCTATTGAAAGGGATAGAAAAAATTCTATCATTATTTTAAATCAAAGTGCTTATACCCTATCCATGCTTGAAAAGTTTTCAATGAAAGATTCAAAAGCTACCTCTGTGCCCCTATCTTCTCACTTCCAGTTGTCTAAGGATCTGTGTCCTAAAACTGATAAAGATAGGGAGAAAATGGAAAAAGTTCCTTATTCAAATGCAATAGGTTCAGTCATGTTCTTAATGGTATGTTCCAGGCCTGACATTGCATATGCCATTAGTTGTCTTAGTCGTTACATGTCAAATGCAGGTCCTTCTCATTGGGAAGCTCTGAAATGGTTATTAAGATATTTAAAAGGAACTTTTACAAATGGTATTAAATTCACTAAGTGTTCAGATGGTGTGAAATTAATTGGATATGTTGACTCTAATTATGCAAATGATAAGGATAGCAGAAAATCTACTACCTCTTATGTGTTCACTTTGTGTGGGTCATGCATTAGTTGGAAGTCCCAACTCCAACAGATTGTTGCCTTGTCAACCACAGAAGCCGAATATATTGCTGCCACTGAGGCCTTTAAGGAAGCTCTGTGGTTAGAAGGTCTTGTCAAAGAGATTGGTTTTTTAAATCAAAAAGTTTGTGTTTTCTCTGATAGTCAGTCTGCTATTCAGCTTTGTAAAAATCCTTTCTTTCACGATAGAACTAAACACATAGATGTTAGGTATCATTTTATCCGTGATATAGTAGGAAAGGACCTTATTCAACTTGAGAAAATTGATTATGAGTCCAATCCCTCTGATATGGGAACTAAATGCCTGACTGTTGAGAAATTTACTAATTGTCTTTGTTACCTTAAATCTGTTATGAACTGTTCTCTACTCACCTTGTTCTTTTGCAGGTACCAAAGAATAAATGGCGATGATGATAAGTCAAAGATCCGGGCCTTGGCATCAGTCACCCTCACGGGTCCTGGTCCAAGGTAGAGTTTGTTAGTATTGGCCCATGACCTTTCGGGTAGGCCCACTCACGGGCCCAAAAGCCCCACCACCTTGGATGATTCACACCACCACTCACTGGCCCAAGTCGCATCAGCCCATCTGCTTCCTTGTCCGATCCGGCCCATGGTCTTCTCTTGATAAAAACCTTTTGACCAAATGTGTCTTGGTCATTTCTCTCCTCCTTCCCCCTTTCGTCTAGGGTTTCCGCCGCCGCCTCTCTTCTCTGGTTTCTCTCACCCACTCTAAAGCCCCGACTCCTTGTCATCTTCCCCTCTCTGTTTCCGATGGTCTCGGTACCATACTTCACCGCCTCATTCCACCTATGGTCTCTCACGCTCTTGTCGTATAAAAGGAATTTCATCCTTTGTATATGACAAGCAAGAAAAACCGAGAGTAAATTTCCTTTGTCTTCTATCTCCCCAAAATCTCTCTTTGTGATTTCTGTCTGTGTGACACCCTTTGTGGATCTCGGCCTTTGTGGTGGTTTGAGTAACCGGTGGTGGGAGCCGGCCTTGTACGTGGCCGTGAGTTCCCGGATCTTGGCTCCCTGAGTCATAGATATAGCTACGTTTATTTTTCTCTGTTGTGAGTTAATTTTAATATCTGTAATTTGTAGTTTAGTCTTTTATTAATCGGGTTGTAATAGTAAAGTTAGGATTTTCTGTAAATCCACTGGTGGCTCTCCACCCAACAAGTTTTCCAAACAATTTGACTGGCCGCTTTGCTGCGACGACGTTACAGCCGCCTTCGGGAATGACTTGCCATCTGTCTCTACTACTGCGTTCTCCAACCTAAAATTTTTGGATTCGCGCTCAATTCCACCAAGCTCTTGTCTTTCACCTCTTTTTGTTTGCTGAAGGATCAATATTCAAGGCTAATTTCTCTCTTGAAAACTTTGTTCAGGTTTGGTTTCATTTTTCATATGCAACTTCTGTTTGCAAATATATATTTCTTGAAACAAACTTTCCTCAGATATGGTTCAAATTTGTGTTTCTAGCTATCAATTTTAAGTGTCTGATTCCTGGTTTCAAAGTTTAACGCTTGGAGGAACAATAATTACTGTCACTGGCGAAGTATTTCTTATATTAAGCTTTCTAGTTTCAGTTATTTTTCTAATTAATTTGGTACCTGATATAATCGGTTTTTTAGTGTTAATAGTTACCTTGTTAATCTAATTTAGTATTTAGCTTAACATTTAATCTAAATGATGGAAAAGTTTTATTATATATTGAGTCACCATATACCAAGTATGACATTAAGATGCAGAGCTAAGAGTTAGATATAGTTAGCTTGAATAGATGTAGATATTCACATTCCAATGTTTGGACCATAAATTAGAAGCATAATGCAAATCATGGATTCAAAATCTTAGCATTGGCAGTTTCCATATGGATGAAAATGCATTGATTAAGAAATTTCAGTCTCTATATATTTATTTTACTAATGGTTTTGTATATGGATTAACACATTTTTCTGGCCTGTGTATGCCCATGTTGGAACTAAGGAATGTCGATGATCATGTGAGCTATAGTGTATTGTCAAATGCTTAAGTCATAATTTTGGAAATTTTATTTTTTAAATAGTAATTTTATTTATTAACTTGTGTTATGCTTGAACTATTAAAATCTCTCTGGATTTGCATTTGCAACGTTATTGACGGGACTGTTTACTGGGATTACTCTTAACATTGTGAACTGCAATTTGAGCTGACAATTGATGATGAAGGCAACTATTACATAATATAATTGCTCTGTTTATCGTCTACAATTATTGTGAATTTATTATGCGAAACCTTCTATAATATTGTAGTTCTTAGTTCTCTTTCAAATATCAGGTCATGGCTTATCTTTCCCAGGTACTTGAGGCTTGTTTCACATCTCTTCGAGGTCTTATAAAACAAGTATTCCTCACGGAATTGGTATAGAGATTTCCTCTTAAGCAGTTATCTTCGAATGCATGCTTAATGATGTGCTCGTCTCGACTCATTTGTATGAATTTGGACCATCACTTTGTTGGTTAACTTGTCCATGATATTCAGCCCTAAAATAAACAAGTCAATTAATGCCACTTAATTTCTGCTGATTATTATGCTCTTATCCTTTTTGTATTTAAATTACTAGCTCAACCTTAACGAATATTTCTTACTAGGTTGTCTTGTCCCAAGTACACAATTGTTTCCGGGTAGGCCAAAAAGAGTCAATTCCAATTAAACACTATTAGTTGTAACTTGTAATTTAGGGCCACACACAGGTTTAGGAAAATCAATTAGGAGAGAACAACTTTGGTTAAGTTCCTTACTCCAAAACATTTCACAAAATAATCGTTATATGAAGAAAAAACATCAAAAAGTTACATATATATGAATAAAGCTATGGAAGAAGACGGTATCTTAATGAAAACACAACATATGACATTCTCCAACGTTATGTAAACACGAGTTATTGAAGACAGAGAATGAACCATCTTGTGTAGAAAATTATTAATTGTGTATTCTAAGCAGTTCTGGAGCATGTTTTGTAGCAGGCATCACAGAGTGTTCCAGCTTTGGAACAAGAGAAAGTGATCTTGCAATTCGGAAAGATAGGGAAAGACATATTTATCATGGACTATTGATATCCCCTTTCTGCTTTCTAGGCCTTGCTATCCGTTTAAGCAGCTTGGACACAAAACCAGCATGCGACTAGACATTTTCTATTATACCATGGTCGCAACACTACAAAAAAATGCAGTAATTGAATGAACATAGGCATGGTTTTTTTTTTTTTTTTTTTTTTTTTTATTTGGAAGGGGCAAAAGCTCACTGGATGAACCTGGACCAACTTTTGGAACGATCATGGAACAGTACACCATCCGTTGTAACTCACGACGTTCCTAATATTTAGGAACGGTTACAGCTGGACCGTTTCTATTTTGGAACTATATTTGACGCACAAGTTAAACATCGTTCCTAATTAGCTTTGTGTCTATAAATATATAATTGTGTATTTGGAACACTTAGATAATATTTGGAACGGGCACATGTTATGCAATTGATATAATTTGGAACGGTCGTTGCAACTCTATTTGCTTCAAACATAATATATGGGAGATGCATTTTTCTACTGATTTTGGAATACACATTGGAACGGTTTATTTTTAATCTTGGTAATAGATTTTGCAACGGTATGTGGAACTCTGCTTGAACCTGACTTTGTACTAAACGTAGGAACGATTCTGATCTTTATTTGGAATACATAGTTGGCACGGTATAGGGATCTCTATTTGGAACACCAACGATGATATATAGTCATTGCATTTGGGCTAAACTTAAGAACAGTTAGTCCCTTATTTGGAATGGTCAGTTTGTACAGTTGTAGGAATGGTGGGCATATTTTTTTGGTCCACATTTGGAACGGTGAGCTTGATGGTTTTAGCATTCCATGACCGAGCAAAGAACCGTTCCTAAATTATTTATTAATTATTTTTTTAGTTTATATAATAATAGTAATAATAATAATTATTTATATAAATAAAATAAAATTATTAATTATTTTTTTAATTTGATAAATAATGAAACAAGTAAATGATGTTATGCAATACCAAAATATGCATAATTATAAAAAAATTATATTAACAAAAATATTATCCAATTAAATTATAAATATAAAAAAATATATCCTAAATCTAAACCTCATCACCCTCGTCATGGTCCATGTCGGCATCGTCTGGAGCATGGGGGTCTGTTGGAGGCTGTGACGGGCTGGTAGCGGAGTTATTGGTTTGCATGGACTTCATCATAGCCATCATGTCGACCATCTTCGTCTCGAGCCGGACCATGCGATCCTCAATGTCTGACGGTGGCGGTGATGGTGGTGGTGGTGATGGTGATGTATAGCTCTGGCTAAGGCCGTGGGGCTCAGAACCAAGAGCAAATACCCGGCCTTTGTTCTTGCCTCCGGTCGCTGCTGGCCACAGTTCTTGCTTTGTCATCGCTACTGAGCCCTCTGATTCAGCCGAAATATCCCGAGGATCGGGCGTGGCCTGAGGCTGGTGATCATATCTAGTAGCTTCTGGAATGCCTCCTGCAAAACAAAGCAAATTATCATTATTATTGCCAAAAATTAAAGGAAAAAAATTAAAATATAATTAAGTACTTACCGCCACCTCCACTGCCCTCGGCCCGCTCCATCCGCCGTCGCCCTTCTTCTTCTAACATCTAGAGAATAATTTCATTTGCTTGACTGCCCGACCGAGTTGTGCCTCCTATACAATAAAGGAATAGTTAGTCATATTTTAATTTAATATTGATGAATGCTTTAAAAAAAATTAAATTACTTACCATCTTCCTATTGTGCATGCCGACTGAGGAAGAAACCCCGCGGTAGACAGTAGAGGATGCCGTGGAGTTGGCCAACCGGTTGGCCTTGTTCTTGGCGGCCTCGGTTTTGAACTCCTCGCAGTCCTAGTACACAGCTGGAGTTGCCGCCAGACCTTGTTCGAGAGTGAAGTGCTTGCGGATGAACTTCCCCGCAAACATATGGAATACGCAAAATATGGGCTCATCGTCACCGTCCCACCAGTACGTCATTTGCAAAAGAAAGAAATTACTAAAATATGTAACAAAAAAAATCAATTTATACCATTAAATAGAAATTAAAATAAATTACCTTCAAACTCTCGAACCAGAAATGCTGGTGCTCTGGCGGCACCTGACGCAAACATCCCCAAGTGTGGGGATAATGTCCTCGCAACACTGCGTACATGTGCTCGTGTACCTTGCGCTCAGCCCTGAAATTACATATTAATTAGTGTTTATGCAAAAAAAATCCAAATAAATAACAAAAGTATTTTAAAAAAAATTGTACCTGGAGTTGGCGAGGGTGATATACTGGCGCGGATGGTGGGGGGACTGGTGGGGCAGGTGGGGGTGGTGCAATCCATGGACGATGCGGGAGTAGATTGTCCGACCTCTTTTGCGGATGGTATAGGAGTAGACGAATCTACCTCCGGATCTGTCACCGGTGCGGGAGCTGACTGCTCAGCTGATGGTGGTTGTGGGAGTGGTTAGAATGCTGCTTCCCCAACCTGTGAAGCAGCACCCGCTGGTGGTGGAACCGACGGGCCACGACCGCGAGTACGTCCACCTCCTCGAGGAGGAAAATCTCTACTAGACCTTATTTACAATTTTTTTAAAAATATTAGTGGTATAAATTTAAAAATAATGTAATTATCATTTTATTTTTTAATAATGATGATTTTCCCAAATTCATATTTATTTTAATAATTATCTACAAACTTTTTAATAATTATCTAAAGTTTTTTTAATAATTATGTAATTAATGTAATCCTAGAATTTTTTTCTAAGATATAAACCAAATCCCTAATTTTTTTTCTAAAATGTATACTAAATCCCAAAATTTTATACTAAGTCCCAAAATTACTCTAATAAATGGTATATTATTGAAATTTCCACCACAATGTATACTAAATTCCAAAATTTTTTTCCTAAAATGTATACTAAATCTTACAATTATTTCCTAAAATGTATACTTAATCCCAAAATTCTTCCCTAGAATTACATTAAATACTTATATTTTCCTATATCCTTATACTAAATTCCAAATTTCTTCCTAAAATATGATTATATCTTATAATAGTTGGTACCTATATTTTCCTATCTCCTTATTATATATTATATGTAATTTCACATAAATTCCAAAAAATTTCACAGAAATTCAAAAAATTAACAAAAAATCCTCCAAAAATTCCAGAACATTTCCACAAAATTCGCAAAATTTTTCAGAAATTCGTAAAAATATATGTTAAAAATTACAAAAATAGTTTTCATTAAATCATAAATTCTGAAAATTTCTTCAAATTTACCATAAAATTCTGAAAAATTTTAGACAATTTTTAGAAAATATTTTAAAAATAACAGAACATTTTCTTAAAATAACAGAAAAATAATTTACAGACAAAATACAGAATTTATAATTTTTTTTTTTCAAAAAAATGTAGAAAATTAAAGAATATTTTCAGAAAATATTTAAAATTTTTAGAAAATACTTCAAAAGTACAGTAAAAATTCAGAAAATTACCAATAATATTCCAACAATAATTCAGAAAATTTCCAACAACATTCTAAAAAAACCAGAAAATTACCAACAACATTGCAACATAAATTTCAGAAAATTGCCAACAAAAATTACCGACAATAATGCATTTACATTTACATTTACATATACACAAATTACCAAAAAATTAACAAAAATTGCATAAATTTAATACACTAATTTAACAAAATTATCAACAAAATTGCACAAAATTACCAAGAACAATATTTCAACAATGTAGCAACAAAATTGCATTTATATAAAATAGAGGTGTAGCCCACGTATCTGGATGGAGGAGGCGGCGGGGAAGGGCGAATCCGAGCAGTGGTGGCGAAGGCATCAAGCGGTGGCAGTGGCGGCGGAGGCAGCGGAAGATGGTCTTTGGAGAGAGAGAGAGAGAGAGGTGAAAAGTGAAAAAAAAAAATCAACTAAAGGGCCAGTTTATAATACATTGTTGGAACGGTCATAATTTGCTCTGACCGTTCCAATACCCGATCCCATGGTAAAAACGACATCGTTTTGAGTTTAAAACGATGGCATTTTAATATCTTGTACTGATATTGAAACCCATAGCAACAGTCATTTAATAGAGGAATCGTTATCAGTACCGTTCCTAAAACCACTCAAACGACGTCGTTTAAAGCATTGTGTGTTGTAACTGTTCCTATAATCTTCATAGACTGTTCCTATTTGTATTGCAAATAATATTTCATTTTCCTAGAACATAAATACAAAATTAAGAAAAATACGTTCCGAACATGTGTATGAGCAAATAAAGGTATGCAATGTGCCGTTTAAAGAATTTGAAAACAAAAAATAGTTTACAAAGTTTAGACACATGTTCACAATATGAAGTGTATTTGTATATTTAAGTTTGTTAGTATTTCACAGATGTAATTAGCATTTTATATTATTGTACTGCATCGCCTAATCAAACCGTCAAAATTCCAATCAGACTGTTAGATATGATTTACCATGCAAAAGAATACACTATATGTCGTTTTGAAAATTTTGGGTGTGTGAATATCGAGATATCATATTCAGTCAGTATTCGTCATCATAAGCACCGGTTCATCCTTCAATCCGGCTATCTGATTGAAAATCATACCTTTAAATATGAAATCTTATTCATAATCTTGTATGTGCTTACTTTTGGTGTCAATCTTACTCATAGATGTTGAGATATCGTCACAATTAGGTAAACTACACATTACAAGAATACAATTTGGACGGTCGTCTATTAACTTAGGAGCGGTAAGTTATAATAAGTTAGGAACGGTTCATGGTTAAATATAGAAATGCTCTGCTCAAATGCGATGAATGGAACGGTTGAATACAAAGTAACAACTCCAAAATTTGATTTTCCCGCCCATTTTTCAGAAGGAGCTGAATAAAAATTTGGACTTACGATTGGAACGGCCGTTGAAATATTCGGACCGTTCCTAGTTTCAAAATTTTCACCTATTTTTTCATTGGGTGCCTAATTGAAAATTTGTAATAGTGATAGGAACGGTTAACGAAATATTTGGACTGTCTGGTTTCAAATTTCCCACCTATTTTTTCATTGGGCGCCTAAGTAAAAACTTGTAACTGTGACAGGAACGGTTGTCGTATATATTGACCATTCCAATTTTTAAATTTTATTTTGTTGCTTCTAATTTAGGTACGGTCCTATTGAAAAATATTGACCGTGCCAAAGTTATATTATTTTATAAAAAAAATTATAATTAATACAATGTTTAAACTAAGCACTACACGCTTAATACGTCTCTTCCTCAGTTTCAGGCTCATGAAATCCATCTTCGTCATCTTGATCATCGATTCACCATTTGGATGTACCTGCTCCATGTTGTGACATGGATAGACCAACAACCAACTGTATACCAGCTGGATCATGAAGTTCGTCCGTTTGATTATCTATACCAACACCTGGAATAGGTACGGGTTTATTCATTTGATAGGCGACCTCGGTCCATCGCGAGTCATCGATTACTCTTTGAGCCTTGATTTTGCAAATAACTTTTCAATCGACTTTGTCTCTCTTCATGCTCGGGTAATCCTTGTAGTAGACTTGTGCTGCTTGTTGTGTCAATATGAATGGTTCATTCTTTTGGTAGAGTTTTTTGAAATTGACATCAGCAAAGTGATAACGAGGGTGTATCTTTATGCCTATAACCGGATCGACCCGACGATAATTGAACAAAATAATGTGCACGTCTGGGTAAGTGGGTAATCTAATTAAGTCTGTGTCTGTAAATGATGAGCTTTTGAGACAAACACCACAATTCATTGTTGACTCCCGACATTGTAACGTTATAGTGCGGAAATTGAAGCCATTCACGAAGTAAGACAGGAACATCGTCACTTCTGCTCTAGGGCCCCAATAATGTAACTTCAATAATTTGTTGTCCGTGTGATTTAATTTGGGTTTTGCCCTTTATGTCCATCACATATTGAATATATTGTTGAACATATTCTTCTCAATGTGCATGACATCAAGATTGTGTCGTATCAGATGCGTCCCCCAGTATTCAAGCTCCTAAAAGATGCTTTTCTTCGTCCACTTATGGTCGATACCGTAGCTTTCCAATTCATTCAGCGGTTGTTTGACTGCAACACTAAACGCATTGACACAGGTTCTGATTTGCTCTGCGGTCAGCCTTGGACGTGCAACCTTCCTTTCCATTCGATTTTTAGTGAAGGCTTTGTTGTTCTTGTGGTAAAGATGGTCTGGTGGGAGAAACTGCCTGTGGCAGTTAAAATAGCATGCCTTCGGACCGTGCTGCAAATAGAATGTCCATGTGTCCTCCATACAAACTGGACACCCGTAACACCGTGGTACTCCATCCAGACGTCATCCCATAAACGGGTAGGTAGTTCACTGTCCACATCAATGCGGCCCGCATCATGAATGCCTGGTTTGTCGCATTGTTGTGCGTACGTATACCCACATGCCATAAATTTTGCAACTCATCAATCAACGGCTCCAGGTAGACATCGGTCATAAGTTTAGGTTTGGATGGGCCAGGGATCACCATCGTTAGGAACATATACTCATATTTCATACATATTCCTGGTGGGAGATTGTACGTGTAAGTATCATGGGCCAACATGAGTAAGTTTTACCATACTGCCCGTGCGGTGCAAACCTATCCGTGCACAATCCTAGTCTAACATTACGGGGCTCAGCTGTAAAATTGGAATATGTCTGGTTGAAATGCTTCCAAGCCTCTGCATCGAACGTGAAGGACAAGCGGATTCGTCCGGGAGCGTGAGCGGAAACGAGAAAGGCGAGTAAAGTACGTAAATATAAATAATTTAAATTAACGTGATCCCAAGGGGTGTACCCTTGGGTGCTCAACCGGGTGTTCGATGTAGGATGTGCTAATATTTAAACATATATATATATAACACATAGGGCATAGACGAAAATTAAAAACTACTAAAGCGTAATAAACCGTTACCTTTGTAGATTTCACGTGTGCTTGGCTACTTGCGTTGTTCTTTCTCCGGAATGTTCACAAATCCAAACGTATGGATTCTCCAAAGGTGATCCACACCACACCGGAAGAAAATTACATTCTCCTTACTAGAAAAAAATGGGTTTATGAAAGAATCGGTCTAAGAGAATAAACACTATGAATTAGTGTTCTCTTAAACCTACTTTGTTCTTCCTTTTGATTCAAAATCGAGTGAAGAACACAAGTGAGAGAGGTAGAGTGTGGCCGAGAGTTAGCGAGGAAAGAGGCCAAAAATTGTCTTATCTTTTCCTAGAAAAGATGAATAATAATTGTAATACACAAGGTGTTGTATATACTCATATATATACATAATTAATGTGATTATTGGAATGTGTCTACGTTCATCCAAAGATGTCTAGATACATCCCAATCAATCACCATTAATTTTTCAATCAAGCCTATTAACTTTTAAGGTATGATCAAATCATACCAAAAGGGAAGGACTTCATTGGAGTTGATTTGTCTCTTACCGAAAAAGACAAGTCAACCGCCACCTTGCATGGAACATGGCTGAATTTTGCTTCCTCCAAGGGAGCATTTCGGCCAAGCTCAATATGGGAAAAAGTCCAACTTCTTCCTATTCGAAAATAGGAATTATTTCTCCTCTCGGGTAAAAATTTAATGGACCTGGTTTTATCGTAATCCAATTAGGATGAACCCAAAACTAAATTCAATTTAATATCCATTTAAATTATTTTCGTTGGTCTTTTAAATCCAATCAGAAGATCCAACATCTCGACTTTCCATATTTAATCGATAAATCCAATTTACCGATTAAACGAGGGCCCGATACAATATCGACCCATCCATCCAATGGACTATCCCTTAAGTAATCCAATTACTTATTTATCCTTGGAGATTGACTCCAAGTCAATCTCTCAACCTTCTCGGTGATTTGTGTGTGACTCCTTAGGTTCACCCTCAGCTAGACTTGAGCCCGTGTCCCACAAGGGCCTGTTACTATGGGTGGCCGTCTAGCAACGGTCCATGGCAGTAGAGACTAGTTGAATGCTGGCATGAATATTTAGGCGCCGATTCCGTACGGGTACGGTCCTTCCGTCTACCGTCTCCCGGCCTCAGTCTAGGGTATGGAATTGGGCGTCGGTTTCCATCCTTGACTAGATATCTATGCTTAATACTCGAGACTACGTATACTTCATTGCGTCGACACAAGAAACCATTCCCTGTTTGACCAACCACTGTGGCCACAGCTTTAAACAGCATGAACGTGTCTCCGAGTGCATAGGAGATACCTTTGTCATATAGTGACAGGGGACGGATCCTCTTCTTGGAATGCACCGTCCTTGCTACACATTCCGACTGCATTGGACAAGGCTTATAATGATCATCTTACAGAATGATCACCTCTCGCCAGATCTAAGATACAGCCATCCTATGCACGCGACTGCCATGATTCCTCAAGTTTGAGGAATACTCCCATACTATCGGAACCGAGAAAATCCAATCATACTGACCAAGCCTCCAAGGCTTCCATATGATGATCCCCGCTAGTCAGTCCAGTCGGCTCGACCCTAGTGGACCAACCCATCAAGATTGTGTAGGCATTTCACGCCTATTGCCAATGAAACACGACACTCATCCAATGAACATGACTCTTGATGCAAGTTTCAATAGGACTCTCGATGCCCTGTCTCGAGGTCCTCGACTTGGAACATTTCAGACCCAACTCTTAATCAGTTGGTTTCATGACCACCATCCAATGCGTGGCCCAAGTGTATGAGTTGTTAACCGTGGTCTGTGGGCTTTGTTGCGATATAAGTAAAACACCGTTTTAATATATGTGGAATGAGCGCAACAAAGTAAACACCAATAGTGACGAACACTCATTTTATTCATCACATAATAATATTATATTTACATCAAGTTGTCAAATAGGTTACAAATCGACAAACCTATTGGCTTTCCGGTCACCTATTCTAACAATCTCCCACTTGACCTAAAGCCAATCACTCATTGACCTCAAACCCATCTTATCCAGATGCTGAGTATGGGCAACTTGCGACATGGGCTTAGTAAGTGGATCTGCTATGTTTTCTGCGGAGCTGACTCGGTCCATCCGAACGTCACCTCTGCTAACCATCTTTCTAAGCAGATGGTAGCGTCTACGAATATGCTTGGATTGGTGATGAGATCTCGGTTCCTTTGCTTGCGCTATGGCCCCCGTTGTTATCATAGAAGATAACTACTAGCTCAGCGATGCTAGGTACTACACGCAACTCTTGGATGTAGCTCTTCATCCAAACCGCCTCCTTAGCAGCTTCCGAAGCTGCTATGTATTCAGACTCTGTAGTGGAGTCCGCCGTGGTAGCCTGCTTGGAACTCTTCCAAGAAACCACGCCACCATTAAGTCTGAACACATAACTAGACTGAGACTTGGCATCATCGTCATCCGACTGGAAGCTAGCGCTGCTATAGCCTTCCAGTATCAACTCTCCACCGCCGTAGATCAAGAACATGTCCTTAGTCCTTTTTAGGTACTTCAGGATAGTCTTGACCGCACTCCAGTATACCTCCCCGGCACACGATTGATATCGACTAGTTACGCTCAAAGCGAAAGCCACATCAGGTCTAGTGCACTGAACAACATATTGTATACTGCCTACGGCTAAAGCATAGGGGATGTCCAACATCCGTTTAAGCTCCTCATCAGTCTTAGGAGACTGCTTCTTGGATAACTTAATTCCATGCCTC
Source organism: Sesamum alatum (assembly GCA_034509735.1). Taxonomy (NCBI): domain Eukaryota; kingdom Viridiplantae; phylum Streptophyta; class Magnoliopsida; order Lamiales; family Pedaliaceae; genus Sesamum; species Sesamum alatum. The sequence continues at coordinate 19,845,359 of JACGWO010000003.1, forward strand.
ATAGGAAGGAATGCCCATTTTGAGTTTTCCATCTTGAATCTCTTCAAGACTTTCTCAATATACGAGGACTGGGCCATTCCTAACATCCTTCTAGATCTATCCCTGTAGATCTTGATGCCAAGGATGTAGGATGCCTCGCCCATATCCTTCATGGAGAATTGCGTTGACAACCAAGCTTTAGTGGTACCCAACATCTTAGCATAATTTCCAATGAGCAAGATGCCATCCACGTAAAACACTAGAAACACAACTGAGCTCCCACTGATCTTCTTGTATACACAAGGATCGGACTCGTTCTTGATGAAATCATATCCCCGTATGGCTTCATCAAAACGTATGTTCCAACTTCGAGAAGCTTGTTTGAGGCCATAGAGTGACCTTTGGAGACGGCAGACCTTCTGCTATTCTCCAACAGACGTGAAACCTTCCGGCTGATCCATATAGACCTCTTCCTCTATGAAACCGTTGAGGAAGGTGGTTTTCACGTCCATCTGTCATACTTCATAGTCATACCATGCTGCTATGGCAAGCATTATCCGAATGGACTTAGCCATTGTTACGGGCGAGTAGGTTTTCTCAAAGTCGACCCCGGGTCGTTAAGTGTAACCCTTCGCCACAAGCCTGGCTTTGAAGGTTGTAACCTCCCCATAAGCTCCAAGCTTACGTTTGTAGACCCATTTACACCGTACGGGTTTTACCCCTCTGGTTTTACCCCTTTGGGTAGGTCCACTAGGGTCCAAACCTGATTTGTACCCATCGAGTCCATCTCGGATTTCATGGACTCAAGCCATTTATCCAAATCAATGTCCGACATCGCTTCTCCTTATGTCTTTGGATCATTATCCAATTGACCGGTTAGGCCCAAAAATCCATACCTATCAGGTGCATGGGATACTCTGGCCGAGCTACGGAGGACTGGAACATTATCAGTGGGAATTGCCGGTTAGATGTCACTGCCGCCTCATTGGATACCTCACTTGATTCCTCAAGGAGTACCTCATCGCGTCGACTATCCGGTGGAAAACCCTTTTCCAAGAATACTATGTTTCGCGAGACAAAAACCTTTTGCTCGGAGGGATCGTAGAAATAATACCCCGCAGTTTCTTTTGGATAGCTAATGAACCTGCATAAATTAGACCTTGAGTCCAGTTTATCTCCCACTAATCTCTTGACATATGCGTGGCAACCCCACAATTTCAAGTATTTGTAGGAGGCAGGCTTGCCATGCCATATCTCATATGGCGTCTGGGGTATCTTCTTAGATGGCGCCAAGTTCAAAACTTTGGCTGCCGTCTCAAGAGCATATCCCCAGAAGGATAAGGGCAGTTCGGTAAAACTCATCATGAACCGGACCATGTCCAACAAGGTCCGATTCCTCCTTTCAGACACACCATTAAGCTGTGGTGTTCCAGGAGGGGTCCAATGAGAGAGAATCCCATTCTCTTTTAGATAATCAGTGAACTCACCACTCAAATACTCTCTACCTCGGTCCGACCGAAGGGCTTTGATCTTTCAACCAGTTTGGTTCTCTACTTCAAGTCTGTATTCCTTAAACCTTCCAAAGGCTTCAGACTTGTACCTCATCAGGTAAACATAACCATACCATGAGCGATCATCGGTAAAGGTTATGAAGTACGAGTACCCACCTCTAGCCTGAGTATTTAGTGGACCACAGACGTCCGTATAGATCAAATCCAACAGACCGTTGGCTAGCGTGCTTTGTCCAACAAAGGGTTTCTTGGTCATCTTTCCCTTCAGACAGGATTCGCAAGTCGGTAGGTTGTCCAAATCGTCTATTTCTAGACTCTTTGAGTCCAACAACCTTCTTATTCTATCTTTAGAAATATGACCTAACCTCGCATGCCATATATGTGCGTTATTGTGATCATCATGTTTTTGTTTGTGTTCTGCAATCATAATCCAATTAGACTATTGAAGTATGTATAGACCTTTTGCCAATGTATCAAGCATATGAGAAATACCATCTTTAATAATGAAAAAGCCATTTTTATTGATGGTAAATAAAAATCCCTCCTTGTCAAGAACCGGGATAGAAACAATGTTTTTAATCATGCTAGGTACATAGAAACAGTCGTTCAGTACAATCCTAACATGACTACTAATGGCTAACTTCATTGATCCTACGGCTTCCGCAACAACGGCCTTGCAATCGCCTAGCCTCAGGATCATCTCATCATTGGTTAGCCTTTTGCTTCTTTGCAGTGCCTGCAAATCATTGAAGATGTGAGCACCACACCTGGTATCCAATACCCATGAAGTAGAATTAGTTATCATGTTTACTTCAACCACAAACATACCTGGGTTGGAGAGGAGTTGTGGACACTCCCTCTTCCAATGCCCCTTCCCTTGGCAATGCATGCAAACATCATTTGCCTTGGACCGCTGAGAACCACGGGCCTTCCCTTTCCCTTTGCCCGGTTCCACTGGGGCAACAGGGGTGCCTGGAGCGCGAGCAGGGGCCGCAACCGTCTTCTCTTTTGCTTTCTTCCTCTTCTAGCGGCCGGCCCTCTTGCCATTCGCCTTGGAGGTCGAACCTCTCCTTCAATACCATCGGCACCGACTTGTGGGTCGTTGCCTCGTATTGAACCAGCATGTTGATCAGCTCATGAATAGACTTCTCAAGTCCGTTCATATTGTAGTTTACAACAAATGGGTCATAGGATGGAGGAAACGACTGGAGGATTACGTCGATGTACGTGTCATTGTTAAGCTTAGCTTTAAGGTCCTCGAGTTTCTCCTCTAGGGAGAGCATCTTAACCCCATGACTTTGTACAGATGATCCTTTAGCAAGCTTGGTGCCAAAGAATGCTTTTGTGGCGGCATATCTAATATGCCTATCCAGAACCGCATAAACCTCGTTCATGCGGAGCATTATGGTAGAGACGTTGTCCAGCTTTTCATATTGCTTCTGGATGTCGTTGGACATCAAAGCCAATATGATACTGCGTACTTTCCGGTTGTCCTCATGCCATTTCTTGAACGTCAAACGTTCTTCTAGTGTGGAACCCTCCGGTAAGTCGCTCGGCGGCGGCTCGTCCAAGACGTAGCCTTGGTTCTCGAAACCTAGGACAATCCTCAGGTTTCTCAGCCAGCCCGAGTAGTTCGTTCCATTGAATTTATTAGTCTCAAGTACTATGGTTAATGGATTCTTAGGCATATCTACATTAATAAAATATAAAGCAAAAATTAGCAGATGATGATAATATTATTGTTCATGTTGAAGACATGGTATTTTAGTCTTTAACCCTCCCACTATTCATACGAAAGTCCGCCACTCTCAAGCGGAGTTTCGGAAAATCATTTCCTAGTGGGCTTGGATTTCACAAGCGTAATCTCCATGCCCCGCTTTTACGATTCACATGAAGAAGACCTCGTGGGAGATATCCAATATCATTCTCATCCAATGAGATTCCCAAGATATTTTGCCTCACCTATTCGCATGGTTCCGAAGACTCCAAGCGAACCATGTTAGTCAGTGTTGGGCCCGACCCATCAACCAAATCATGCCTCAAACTGTCGCCCCCCACGACTCATGAGACGGGAAAACAGCGAGTGCAGTCTCTTTGTTCACAACAATAGTGCAACTTTACCCTAGTCCAAGTGTGCCACGACTCGTGAGACCACACTTGGGTAGTGGCAGGTTCCTCACCACATTGCTGTGGATGGAAGACTCGAACATATCAAAATACCATTTTGATCCAAGTCCGTTCTGGGCCTAATATTTAATTTGGTCCAACCAAATGAGAGTTTAATGAATAATCGAGACCTCATCATATTAAGGTGTTTTTAGCATGCATAAATATCCAATATTTAAAGCGATAAATAAATATGCCGCATGCAGAAAACATAGTATACCCCTGTTAGGATGATCACAAGCCCAACTGATGCGACTCACTGAGCCTGCAGTGAGTCTATGGTCTGTCTAGGGTGGTCCTAAACTATTACAAAGTGATATACCCATTGTCATTCCAATGGGCCTTGTAGTGTTCTTGTTTCACGCCTTGATGCTCCACCTTGGGTCTCCGACTCCATATGCTTGTTAAAATTAAAAATCTCACCAATCTTATCTACTCTCATTACAATTGAAAGTAATACATGAAAATAAAAAACAAGCCTTAGCATCATAAGGCTTAAATACGGGAGATGATAGTCCCAAAACACGAGGCACGCAGGCCCCACCCAACAGAAATATAAATAATCATACATTCATCCATAGACAAGGTCAGGGCTTTTGTGATCATCCCATGTTGATTCCATCAACGCACATAACACAATTATTCCAAATAATTATGCTTAAACCATGGATATTCCAAATATCCAAGTGATGTCCAACATCACAAAACATAAATACATAAACAATATGCAAAAATTCAAATTTCAAATTCAATGAACATTATAAACAATGCATCCAATACATGTATTAATCCCAAATTAATTAAGCAAATTTGATCTAAGGAACAATCCAATTATTCCAAAAATCAAATGTGCAAAATTAATACATTTTCAGAATAATGTGCAAAAAAAAACAGAATATATCAAATTTTCCGGAAAACGTCGAAAAATGACACAAAACGGCCCAGCCATTGTGCCTGCCAGCCAGCCACGCGCACAGGGCAATGTGCCTACGCAGGCGCAGGCAGCCAGCTTGCGCGCTTTGTGCCGCGCTGGCCTCGATCGGCAGCGGCATGCCTGCGAACAGCGCGCGCGCGCTGGCTGAAGCCCAGCACACGGCCGCGATATGCGCGGCCGCCCCTGTCAGCACGCACGCTGGCCAAGCCTGCGCGCAGGCGTGAGCCCGCGAGCACTCAGCAGCGAGCCTTCCAGCCAGTGACCGGCCGGCAGGGGCGGCAGCCAACCGCTGTCGCTGCTGTCCGTTTTTTCATAATTTTTCGACATTTCTTTTAGCACAAAACAACAATAATAAACTGAAAAATGAGCATGTAATTCTAGATCCAATCTCACAAAATTAGCATGCTTATTTTCCATAAAATTTAAACAATTGAATCATCATATTTATTCATATATTCATGCAATCTAACATGCCATTAAAGCCATAAAAGCAAGTAGATCATGCCAAGCACATAGATCTATGCCTCTTACATCGAATCGGGCTCTGATACCACTTGAAGGACAAACGGATCCGCCCGGGAGCGCGAGCAGAAGCGAGAAAGGCGAGTAAAGTACGTAAATTTAAACAATTTAAATTAACGTCATCCCAAGGGGTGTACCCTTGGGTACTCAACCGGGCGTTCGATGTAGGATGTGTTAATATTTAAAAATATATATATATATATATAACACATAGGGCATAGACGAAAATTAAATCTACTAAAGCGTAATAAACCGTTACCTTTGTTGATTTCACGTGTGCTCGGGCTACTTGCGTTGTTCCTTCTCCGAAATGTTCACAAATCCAAACGTATGGATTCTCCAAAGGTGATCCACACCACACCGGAAGAAACTCACGTTTTCCTTGCTAGAAGAAAATGGGTTTATGATGGAATCGGTTTAAGAGAATAAACACTATGAATTAGTGTTCTCTTAAACCTACTTTGTTCTTCCTTTTGATTCAAAATCAAGTGAAGAACACAAGTGAGAGAGGGAGAGAGTGGCCGAGAGTTAGAGAGGAGAGAGGCCGAAAATTGTCTTCTCTTTTCCTAGAAAAGATGAATAATAATTATAATACACAAGCTGTTGTATATACTCATATATATACATAATTAATGTTATTATTAGAATGTGTCTAGGTTCATCCAAGGATGTCTAGATACATCCCAATCAATCACCATCAATTCTTCAATCAAGCCTACAACTTTTAAGGTATGATCAAATCATACCAAAAGGGAAGGGCTTGATTGGATTTGATTTGTCTTTTACCAAAAGACACAAATCAACTGCCACTTTGCATGGAATATGGCTGAATTTTGCTTCCCCCAAGGGAGCATTTCGGTCATGCTCAATATGGGAAGAAGTCCAACTTCTTCCTATTCTAAAATAGGAATTATTTATAATGTCGTGTCAAAATTAAATCAAATTTAATGTCCACATAAATTATTCTTGTTGGTCTTTTAATCCAATTAAAAGATCCAACATCTCGACTTTCCATTTTTAATCGATAAATCCAATTTACCGATTAAACGAGGGCCCGATACAATATCCTCTCATCCATCTAATGGAGTATCCCTTAAGTAATCCAATTACTTATTTATCCTTCGAGATTGACTCCAAGTTAATCTCTCAACCTTCTCGGTGATTTGTGTGTGACCCTTTAGGTTCACCCACAGCTAGACTTGGGCCCGTGTCCTACAAGGGTCCGTTACCATGGGTGGCCGTCTAGCAACGGTCCATGGCACTAGAGAGTAGGTGAATGTTGGCGTGAACATTTAGGCGCGGATTCCGTACGGGTACGGTCCTTCCGTCTACCGTCTCCCGGCCTCAATCTAGGGTATGGAATTGGGCGTCGGTTTTCATCCTTGACTAGGCATCTATGCTTAATACTCGAGACTACGTATGCTTCATTGCATCGACACAAGAAACCATTCCCTGTTCGACCAACCACTGTGGCCACAGCTTTAAACAGCATGAGTGTGTTTCCGAGTGCATAGGAGATACCTCTGTCACATACTGGCAGGGGACGGATCCTCTTTTTGGAATGCACCGTCCTTGCTACATATTCCGACTGCACTGAAAGCCTTGGGTAAGCATGTGGATCGTATCGGGAATAGCGCAAATGCGGAAGCGCTGTATAATTTAAATTACAAAATTTAAATATGCATAATACGTATTAAAATAAAACACGTTTAAGGGGTGTGCCCTTGAAATTCCCGGGTGTTTGGTGTATCTCATGAATTATAAACACATGCATAGCAATCATGGAGGCCATAGGATTGTAAAATAAAGAAGACGGAAAACGTAAATAGAAACCTACCGATTCGTCGTTTTCATCTTCTAACCGATACTCGCGTTGTTCCCCGATTTGCTCCAACATCTCATATGGGAGACCCTCTAATTCGTGACACACAATCCGCCCACGCATCTTGAACTTCGTGCCAGCGAACGAACAAGTATTTTGGAGAGGACTCTTTAGGTTCACCTTCAGCTAGACTTGGTTGGATTCCTAGAATCTAGCCGTTACCATGGGTGGCCATCTAGCAACGGTCCATGGTACTAGAGACTAGGTGAATAAACGGGGATGAACATTTAGGCTCTAATAGTATATTTGTCCTTCCGTCTACGGTCTCACCACTTAGGGTCTAGGGCACGAAAAATGCAGGTACCCATATTGGACCTAAGTGTCGTCTATCCTTTACTAAACGCCGCAAGGGAAACCTTCCCTTCTGTTCAGTTACTGTGGCCACAGATTTTAGGGACAAGACTTAGAGCATTTGTGAGACTCAACTATCAATACCTTTTGACAGGAGACAAATTCTTTCTAGGAAACTAGTGTCACTCTGTACACCGGAGCCGCATTAGACATGGCTTATGACTACTCAAGTGCTTCTTGGCAATCTCTCACCATATCTAAGATACAACCCTGATATACAGGTAAACTCAGTCGTTCCTCAAGTCAAAGGACTTGACCAGTACTGTTGGAATCGGGAACACACGTCATACCTAGCTGACCCTACCCAAGGTCCTCAGTAAGATGGTTCCCGCGAGTCACCTCAGTCAGCTGCTCCCTAGCAGTCTAACCCACTAACACTGCTTAGATGACCTTCATCACCCGTCGATGAAATATGACAACAGATGCTTAGTGCAAGTCTCAAGGGGAATCTGGGTACCGATTTTCGAGATTACTTGACTTGGAGATTTCCGGACTAATTCGGCGGGACTGATTTCATGGACCTACCTCCGAGCGTAGTCCCAGTCCCCGAAATGTGTTTTCAGTCCGTGGGCTTTGTTTGCGTAGTGAACATAAATATAAAGCAGATAAAGTGAACACAAACAAAGTAAATGTCAAATGAATTTCACTTCTTATTCATTAATGATTATCAAATCCTCGAAATTGTTCAGACATAGGTTACAATTTGCCTACCAAGATTGGCTACATGGTCACCTATTCTAACGTGCACTGGACAAGGCTTATAATGATCATCTTACAGAATGATCACCTCTCGCCAGATCCAAGATACAACTGTCCTGTGCACGCGACTGCCATGATTTCTCAAGTCTGAGGACTACTCCCGTACTATCGAAACCGGGGAAATCCAATAATACCGACCAAGCCTCCAAGGCTTCCATATGATGATCCCCGTGAGTTAGTCCAGTCGGTTCGACCCCAGTCGACCAACCCCTCAAGATCGTGTAGGCGTCCCAGGCCTGTTACCGATGAAACACGGCACTAATCCAATGAACATGACTCTTGATGCAAGTCTCAATGGGACTCTTTGATGCCCTGTCTCGAGGTCCTCGATTTAGAACATTTTAAACCCAACTCTTAATCAGTTGGTTTCATGACCACCATCCAATGCGTGGCCCAACTGCATGAGTTGTTAACCGTGGTCTGTGGGCTTTGTTGCAATATAAGTAAACATCATTTTAACATATGTGAAATGAGCGCAACAAAGTAAACACCAATAGTGACGAACACTCATTTTATTCATCACATAATAATATTACATTTACATCAAGTTGTCAAATAGGTTACAAATTGCCAAACCTACTCACCTATTCTAATAGAACGGATGACACATAGATCCCTCCTCCGTCTGATGGCTGGCATGCCACGTTATGTGCTCGGCAGTGGCCTCCAATGCATAGAACCTTTGCAGCCGAGGGATAAGCTACAGGTACCTAAGAATGACATACAAAGACTTTTTGCGTCTAGGATTTCTCTCTCTAGTGGGCTTGTACCTAGCGTCTCCACAAAACTTGCAATATTCCATATCAATGTCGTCCTTCCAGTACAGCATGTAACTATTTTTACACGTATCAATCTTCTCAATTGGTACACCCAAGTCTCTTATTAATTTCTTCATACTGTAATAATCGGTTGGGTGGGCGGGGGGGGGGGGGGGGAAGGGGGAGGAGAAGCCTACTAGCATAATTGATCATATGTTTGCTCAGAAATATTCACCAAACTAGCAAATGACGCCAACTAAGATTGAGTGCAGCCGTTCCACAATGGTTGGTCGGTAGCATGCACCACAATGGTTGGTCGGCAGCATGCACTACATCAAAAGAACGGTCTGACAACCTAGACACATAATCGTAGGGCCCCTCACCATAATATGAACTAGGCCCGATATCAAAAGGACAATACCTAATACCATCCTCAGACACACCCTCCTGGTTATAAGAAGACCAGAAAGATGGCCCTGCAGCATCGAAACCATTCGCTACGCCCAATCTATCTGAGCCACATCACCCAAATGTGAACTACCCTCCTCCTGAACGGCTGGCGTTTGCTACTGCTGAACAGGGGCATGGTCAATGCATCAAATTATTCCTGCACCCTCTTCTCACCATGCGAAGTCCAATTATAATATTCCGACATAAACCCTTTCTTACACAAGTCGACATTTACTTCATCTGGTGTTTTGAACTGTTCGCTTTTGCACTTTCGATATGGACACTTAATCTTCTCCCCATCCATATATGCACGCTGAGACTTGGCCCATTCTAGAAATGCAGTAACACCATCCTCAAACTCCGACGTCACACCCAGCAGGTCTCGATCATACATCCATCTCGTTAACTATCATAACATCATTAGTCCTATGTACACAAGCAATTTAAAATAATAATTAAATAAGCAGAACAAATTTATATATATACGACCATTAAGGGGTTTCAACTTGTTACCTGAACAAAACACCTTCAAAGATCAATGCTAATTTAGCGGAGATTGTTGATATTTTTGATTTTACGTATAAAAATTCAAGAGAGGGAGTCAGAAGAAATGAATTGGAGAGAGTAAAAAACATTGAAGGGGACATATATATAAAAAGAAAATATTGGAACGGGCATTGGAATATTATTTGGAACACCAAAACTAGCCGTTAAAATATAGCCGTTGAAGTATATTTTGAATGTTCATCGGAATACATAATCTGTTATGTGCACAGACCGTTCCTAATAGTAAAAAATTTTAGGACAGTCCTTGCAACTCTAACTTAGTTTTCATAAGTCTCACACTTAGGAACGGTCATTGCATTACAATGTTTACATAAGGCGTTAAACGGTCTCATTTAGTACTACATTTTGGATCAGTCAGCCAAACGTTCCAATTAGTAACGGTCATCTGAGCACGGTTAAGAATAGTAATGTTTTTAGGTCACAAAACCATTCCAAGTGACATATATGTGTTCCAAATGGAATGGCAAAATATTTTCGTCCCCTTTTTGGAATGGTTGTAAGACTACATTTTGGTGCACATTAATTGGCACAGTTCTAGGAAAGGTCATGCCATTCTAATACGTTAGGATTCCACACAACACGAAAGTGATGTCAACAATGGGTTACCGTTCCACAACAGTTCCTTTGACCATTCCAATTTGGACCGAAAATTGGAACGGTTGTTCTTATTTGTGCTAATTCCTGCATTATTTTTGTAGTGTAATGATACTGCCCCTGCAATTTAGTTGTTTGTATATAGGCCTTTTTCTTTTTCCTTTTTCTTCCCCCCCCCCCCCCCCCCACACCCCTTCAGTAAGAAGGTATGCAACGCGTCATCCTTTTCTCCAGCAGGGCATACTTTGAGATAACAATCTGTTCTTCCTAAATTTTTCTTTACCCTATTTTGGGGGAGGGTGAAAGTGAGAGAATTGAGATGTGGTCCTCATATATGCCTGTAATCCTTGGAATATTTATCTGAATCTACCAATTTTACCCTTGCCTTAGAATGTGTTTGACATAGTATACATTAAATGGATTAAAGGCGCATGCTCAGTGAACACTTATTCTAAAGGCATACACCAATGAGGTAATTAGACTCGTTTACATGTATTGTCAATGCACGCCAAAACAAGGGATGATCGGTTTAGGTTACGTGTCAATTTAAGAAGTTGTGTGGAGGCCATCGATGTAAGCAACAAGGGATCGGTCAAGGAGTTGGCGCGGTAGAAGCGTGCGGGATGAGAGAGAGACAAGGCATGCGTAAATGAAATTTAAAATGAGACTTTAAAATCGGATCAAGGGGTGTTCCCTTGATTCTCCCGTCGGGCGTTCAGTGGATCTCATGAATATAAGAAAACAAATAAGATTCATGGAGGCCATAGGGTGAAAATAGGAACAAGAAACGTAACAAGAGTGCTCACCGTTGTAGCTTTCTTCGTTTGACTACACGTGTTGTTCCCGAATTTGCCACTAAGATCCCAATGTAGAGATCCTCTAAAACGTCCATCCAATTCATCGAAATTCTTGATACCTTCGTGCTATCAAGATATCAAAGAGGGAGAGAACAATCGACAAAATGATATTGATTAACGTGATCAATTGTTTGTATGTCCCCTTGTATGAAAACAAGAAAACAAGAAGCACTTTTGGAGGTGGGGATTAGAGATGGCCAATAGTAGGAGAGGGGTGGGTTGAAAGGAGTGCTAGGGGATATGTGTAGAGAATTGTGTGTGTTGTGTGTGTTTGAAGTATATATATACATTGGATTAGTATTCCTAATCCTACTCAACCTCTTCTAAAGAGACACACTTTAGTTAACTTAGGACTTTGACCTAGTCAAATCCTAGTCAACTAAGGGTTTGACAAAGTCAAACTTCATCCTAGCCATCCATTGCAATATGCCCTTGATCGAATCTCGTCCATACATCCTTGATGGGCTTTATGGAATAGACCTTATTAAATCTAATTTAAATGGTCCAGAGTCCTACTGGGTTCATGTATAAATCTTATTTAATACTTAGGCCCAATAATAATTTTCAACCTTTTTAGTCTAATTAAAAAGGAAAAAACCCATCCTAATCTCATAAATTTAATTTATGAATCAAGCCTGACTAATCCAATTAATCTACAAAGGCTTGATGCTCCAAAAGGGGATTAATTTAATCTAATTAAATTGTTTCATCTCCCAAAATTAATTTCGAATTAACTCCTTCACTTCCAGTTAATTGTGTGTCACTCTTTAGGTTCACCTTCAGCTAGACTTTTGTGAATCACTGGTCATGCCATAATCGGGATTTGCCAGTCACCATGGGTGGCCGTCTAGCAATTATTCATGTCACTAGAGACTAGGTGAAATCATGGCGTGAACATTTAGGCTTACGTATGTATACGAGTATAGTCCTCAATCTACCATCTCACAGCTATAGTCCAAGGTATGGAATTTGGACGTCGGTCCCCATCCTTGACTTAAGCAGTTACTCGTTCACATACTGAAACGTCACTGGGATGCCATCCACTGTTCATTCACTATGGCCACGGATTTATAGTGAACAAGTCTCAGAGTAAATGTGAGACACTCCTGTCGAACTTTGACAGGAGATAGATTCTATCTTGGAACTCACCGTCCTCATTGCACATTCTGACTGTACTAGATAAGGCTTATAGCAACTAAGTCTTTCGACCTGGTAGTCGTTCGTCAAACCTAAGATACTAGCATAGTGTGGATATAGTTGTTGTGGTTCCTTAAGCTCAAGGACTAATCTCGTACTATCCGAGTCGGAAATGCTAGTCATACCGACCAAGCCCTTAAATCTTCCATATAACGATTCCCGTGAGTCACCTCAGTTAGCCGACGTCGAGTCGACTAACCCACTAATATTGCATAGATGACCCTCGTCACTTGTCGATGAAACACGACTGCAATCTTTAGTGCCAAGTCTTGGACCCTCGATACCCAATCTCGAGGTCCTTGACTTGGAGCGTTTCAGACCGATTCACAGAGGCTGGATTCATAACTGCCAATCTATCCGCAGTCCAGCCTCCTGGATAAACATACCCAGTTTGTGGGCTTTGTTTGTGTATTAAACAGTAATATAGTGAACAAATAAAGTATAACATGCCAAGAACTGAACGCCACTTTTATCCAAAATGTCTTATTTATATTATTATTGTCAAATGTAGGTTACATAAACCCAATGAGATTGACTTCATGGTTACTTATTCTTGCAATATCCCACCTGACCTAAAGTCAATCACTCATATGCCTTAAACACATCTTCTCAAGTTGTTGAGGGCTTAGTCAATGGATCTACTGTATTTTTTTTGCTGAGCTGACTCGGTCCATCCGAACGACACCTCTTCCTACCATCTCCCTTAGCAGGTGGCAGCATCTAAAGATGTGCCTCGATCGATGATGAGATATCGGTTCCTTTGCTTACACTATAGCCCCATTGTTATCGCAGAAGATAACCACTGGCTTGGTATTGCTAGGCATCACAACCAACTCTTGGATGTAGTTTTCATCCAAACTGCTTCCTTGGTAGCTTCTGAAGCTCCCATGTATTCAATTTCAGTGGTGGAATCGGTTGTGGTATCCTACTTGGAACTCTTCCAAGCCACCACTCCACCATTAAGCCTGAACACAAATCTTGCCCGAGATTTTCATCGTCATCGTCCAACTGGAAGCTAGCATCGCTCAAACCTTCCAGTATCAACTCTGCACCGCTATAGACCAAGAACATATCTTTAGTCCTCCTCAGGTACTTAAGAATGGTCTTTACCGCAGCCCAATGTGCCTAACCTATGCAGGCCTGATATCTGCTGGTTACACATAAAGCGTAAGCAATGTCAGGCCTAGTACAGTGTACGACATATTGGATACTGCCTATGGCAGAGGCATAGGGGATGTCCCTCATCCTTTCAAGCTCCTCATCATTCTTGGGAGAATGCCTCTTGGATAACTTGACCCCATGTCTCATGGGAAAGAAACCTCGTTTGGAATTATCCATCTTGAATCTTTTCAGGACTTTCTCACCATACGAGTTTTGGGTCATTCTTAACATCTGGCTCGATCTATCCCTGAAAGATCTTGATTCCTAGGATGTAGGAAGCTTCACCCAAATTCTTCATGGAGAATTGAGTACACAACCATGCTTTTGTGTCACTTAACATCCTGATACCATTCCCAATGAGTGGGATGTCATTCACATAAAGCACTAGAAACACTACTGAGCTTCCACTGACCTTCTTGTATATACAAGGTGTTAGAATAGATGATCGTAAAGCCCATCCTGTTAGGCTTACTTAACCTATTTCTGATAATTTTGTGTTTAAATAAAAGTGATATTCATATTTGGCGTCAATTCTTTGTTTGTGTTCACTTAACTACTTTACATTACAAACTGTTCAATGCAGAAACAAAACCCACAGACTAAAAGGTTAATCCAAGAAACTAGACTGCGCATAGGATGGCATGTCATGAAATCAGTTTCTATTGATCGGTCTAACATGCTCCAAGTCAAAGGACCTTGAGATAGGGTATCGAGAGTCCGTTTGAGGCTTGCACTAAGAGATTGTAGTCGCGTTTCATCGACAAGTGACGAAGGTTGTCCATGCAATGTTAGTGGGTTAGCCAGCTTGGTGTCGGCTGATTGAGGTGACTCGTGGGAATTGTCATATGGGAAACCTTAAGTGCGTTGGTCGGTATGACTCGAATTCCCAGTTCCGACAGTAAAGGTTTGGTCCTCGGACTTGAGGGACTATTATGGTCACATACACACTGTGCTTGTATCTTTGATTTGGCAAAAGGCTACCAAGTCGAGAGACTGGGTTGTCATAAGCGCTATCTAGTGCAGTTAAGGTATGTAGTATGAATAGTAAGTCTTAATATAGAACCGTCTCCTGTCAAAAGGATTAACAGTGATGTCTCACTTACACTCTGAAACTCGTCCTCTAGTAAATCTGTGGTCACAACAACTGAACAGTGGGATGAGATCCATGTGACGTATGGTATGGACGAGCCAAAGCATTAGTGAAAAATGGGTACCGACACCTATTGTCCACACCTAGACTATAGCTGTGGAAGACTTAAGGACAAACGTACTAAAGAGCCTAAACGTTCACGCCATAATATTCACTTTGTCTCTAGTGTAATGGACCATTGCTAGATGGCCAGCCATGGTGACGGGCAAATTCTCATCATAGAATGATTGGAAATTCGGCCAAGTCTAATTGAGGGTGAACCTAAAGAGTCACACACAATCCACCGGTAGTGGAGGAATTATTTTTGAATTAATTTCGGGAAATACAACAATTTAATTAGATTAAATTGATTCTCTTTTCTTAGATTGTTAATTCTTTAATTGGATTAAATTTATTAAATGGAGGAAATGGGTTCAAAATAATTATTTAATTATTTAAAACCTAAGGGATTATTTTAAATTAGATTTAAAATATTCCATAAAATCCATCTACCGATGGACGGACGAGATTGAATGGAGAGATCAATGGCCAAGATCAAGTTTAACTTAGTCTCTAGCCTAAGCTGACTAGGATTTGACTAGGTCAAAATCCTAGTCAACCTATGCCTCTCTATGAGAGTTTGAAGAGGAATAGGAGAAGTCTCTTCCTATAAATTCTCATAGAGACACACACCACTAGGTGATGATCTCTAGCACGCACACACATGCCACTCTCTCTCTCTTCCACCTCTCCTTTCCGCTCTCCAAGAATTGCTGTAGTTCCTTGACTTTGATACAAGAGAACTATAGGCAAATCGATCATGTTAATTCATAACGCTAGGTCAATTTGTCCTCCCATATATATATATTCCTCTTGATTTCTTACTAGCACAGGGGATCAAGATCTGGTGGATTGGGTGGATAATTTAGAGGGTTCCTAATTTGGAATCTTGGTGGAAAAATGTGGAACAATGCACGTAGCAGTACGAAGAAAACGACAATGGGTAGGTCTCTCATTTGCTTTTGATTGCAACCCTATGGCCACCATGATTTTAGCATGTTTATTTTGATAATGAGATACATCGAACGCCCAGGAGGTTGAAGGGAACAGCCCTTGAACCTGTACTTTTATTTTCGTTAATAGCATGTTTTATTTTCATGTTTTAATTTATCGTGCTTCCGCATTCGCGCTTCCTCCCGGGACGATCTATGCATTCTTTCACAAGGGTCAGTCATTCTTGATGCAATCATATCCACGTATGACTTCATCAAAAAAAATATTCTTAACCTCGGGATGCTTGCTTCAGGTTATAGATGGACTTTTGGAGATGGCAAACTTTCTGCACTTCTCCAACGACCGTGAATTCCTCCGACTGATCCATACAGATCTCTTCCTTAACGAAGCCATTAAGAAAGGTTATTTTCACGACTAAATGCCATATTTCATAATCATATTATGCAACTATGGGAAGCATAATCAGAATGGACTTAGCCATGGCTACTGACAAATAGGTTCCCTCAAATCGACGTCGGGTTGCTGAGTGTAACCTTTCGCTACAAGCCTAACTTTGAAGGTGTTACTTCCCCATCAGCTCCAAGTTTACGTTTATAGACCTATTTACACCCGACGGGTTTAACACCTTTGGAGGGTCCACTAGCGTCCATACTTGGTTTGTGCTCATGGAGTCCATTTTGATTTTCATGGCCTCAGGCCACTTCCCTGAGTCAATGCCCCACATTGCGTCCCTATATGTCTTGGATCACTGTCCAACTGATCAGTCACGCTTAAGAAAGCCATATCTGTTGGGAGGACATGGAACTCTTGTTGACCTACAGAGGATCAGAATATTACCAGTGGGAACCTTGGGCGCAGACGTAGGAGGAGCCGGCAGTTGTGGCACTTCGGGAAATTCTTCAACATGTTGGGCCTGAAGAGGCTGCTCAACATGCTGGGGCTCACGAGGCTGCTCAATCCGAGGGGCACTCAACCAAAGACATTTGGATGCAGGGTCCGCAGCTCCTGATGCTGATGACTGATGTGCCCTTTCTTGATTCCTCAAGGTGCGATTCATCGCATTGGAATCTGACATAAAACCCTTTTTTCCAATAAGACTGCATTTCTTGAGACAAATACCTTTTGCTTAGAGGGGTCATAAAAGTTATAACCTGCAGTTTCTTTTGGATAGCCAGTGAACCTGCACAAGCTAGACCTTCACTCTAGCTTGTCTCCCACTAATCTCTTGACATAGCAGGGCTACCTCACACTCTCAAGTATTTATAAGATGCAGGCTTGTCATGTCATATCTGATATGGTGTTTGGGCCACGACATTGGATGGCGCTATGTTTATCAACTTAGCCACTGTCTCAAGTGCGTAACCCCAAAAAGACAAAGGGCAACTCAGTAAAACTCATCATGGATCGAACCATGTCCAACAGGGTTTTGTTCCTCCTCTCAGAGACTCCGTTTAACTGAGGTGTCCCGGGATGTGTCCATCGAGAGATAATATCATTTTTTTTTAGATAATCGAGGAACTCACCACTTAGATACTCGCCACCTCGGTATGACCGTAAGACTTTAATTTTGCAGCTAGTTTTGTTCTCGACTTCAAGCTTGGATTCTTTTGAACCTCACAAGAGCTTTAGACTTGTAACTCATTAGGTAGATATAACCATATCGTGAATGATCATCGGTAAGGTTATGAAGTAAGAGAAACCACCTCTAACTTGAGTACTTAGTGGCCCACACACAAGCGTGCATTGTCCAACAAAGGGCTTGTTAGTCATTTTCCCTTTTAGGCAGGATTCTCAGGCTGGTAGGTTGTCCAAATCGCTCACCTCTATGCTCTTTGAGTCTACCAACCTTTTAATCCTGTCTTGAGAGATGTGACCTAGCCTTGCATGCCACAACTGAGCATTCTTAAGATTGTCTATTTTACGTTTGTGTTGAGTAGTCCTGATCCAAACAAACTTGTGCAGAATATAAAGACCATCGTTAAGTTTGCCTAGCAGATGATAAGATCCATCTTTCATCAAATAAAAATAATTTTTATTGATAAAAAATTCAAAGCCACTATTCTCTAACGACGGAATGAAAATGATATTTTTTATCATGCTAGGTACATAATAACACTTCTTTAATTCTAGCCTAACATGATCACTAACTACTAAGCTAACAGTTCCAACAGCTTCAACAGCAACAGACTTGCCATCACCGATCCTTCGGAGAACCTCGTCATTACTTAGTTTTCTACTTCTTTTCAGCACTTGCAAGTTATTGCAGATGTGAGCTCCACAGCTGGTATCTAATATCCAAGTAGTAGAGTTAGTGACCATATTAACCTCAACAACAAAAATACGTTGCTCGGAAAGAAATTTGGGCCAATCCCTCTTTCAATGTTGTTTCTCACGGCAATGAACACATATGTCATTTGCTCTCAACTGTTGCTTCGAACCAACCTTCCTCTTTCCGTTGCCTTTCCCCACATTGGCAACAGGAACGCTCCTAGCGTTGGCAGTAGCTGTGATGGCCTTTCCTTTTCCCTTCTTCCTTCTCCAGCTTTTGGCACCCTTGCCTTTCGCTTGAGAAGTCGAAGCCTCTCCTAGCAATACCGACATTGCAGAATTTTTTGTCGCTATCTCTAATTGGACCAACATACTTATTAATTCATGTATGCCCTTCTCAAGTACATTAATGTTGTAGTTAACAATAAATTGGTGGAAGGAAGGAGGGAGAGACTGAAGGATCACATCATTGTACATTGCGTTATCAAGCCCTACCTTGAGGTCCTCGAGCTTTTCCATAAGGTAAGCATCTTGATCCCATGCTCATGTACAGAGGATCCTTCGGTCATCTTTGTGAAGGACAAGCGGATCCGCCCGGGAGCGCGAGCGGAAGCGAGAAAAGCGAGAAAAGTGCGTAAATTTAAATCAAATTTAAATATGCGAATCCCAAGGGGTGTACCCTTGGGTGCTCAACCGGGCGTTCGATGTAGGATGTGTAAATATTAAAACATATATTTAAACACATAGGGCATAGATATATAAATGGAATCAATCAAAGCGTAATAAACCGTTACCTTTGATTGTTTAGCGTATGCTCCCGGCTACTAGCGTTGTTCCTTCTCCGGAATGTTCACGAAATCCAAACGTATGGATTCTCCAAAGGTGATCCACACCACACCGGAAGAAACACACGTTCTTCTTGCTAGAAAAAGAACGGGTTTAGGAAGGAATCGGTTTAAGAGAAGAACACTATGAATTAGTGTTCTCTTAAACTTACTTTGTTCTTCTTCTTGATTCAAAATCAATTGAAGAACACAAGTGTAAGAGAGGGAGGGAGCACGAAATTTTGAGAGAGAGGAGAGGATTTTTGTCTTCTCTTTTTCCTAGAAAAAGATGAATAATGAATCACATATGCTAAGTGTTGTATATTCTAATATATATACAAAATTAATGTGATTATTGGAATGTGTCTAGGTTCATCCAAGGATGTCTAGATTCATTCCAATCAATCACCATCAATTCTTCAATCAAGCCTACCAAAATTTATGGTATGATCAAATCATACGAAAAGGGAAGAGCTTGATTGGAGTTGATTTGTCTCTTTCCAAAAGAGATAAGTCAACATACCACCTAGCATGAAACATGGCTGATTTTGCTTCCTCCAAGGGAGCGTGTCGGCCATGTTTAATTAAGGAAAGAAGTCCAACTTCTTCCCATCCCAAATTAGGAATTATTTCTCCTCTCGGGTATAATTTAACGGACCGGGATTTATCGTAATCCAATTACGACGAACCCAATATTAAATCCAATTTAATGTCCACTTAAATTATTCCCGTTGATCTTTTAATCCAATTAAAAGATCCAACGTCTCAACATCTCAACTTTCCATATTTAATCGAAAATCCAATTTACCGATTAAATGAAAGCCCGATACATTATCGGCCCGTCCATCCAATGGACTTTCCCTTAAGTAATCCAATTACTTATTTTATCCTTCGAGATTGACTCCAAGTCGATCTCTCAACCTCCTCGGTGATTTTGTGTGTGACCCTTTAGGTTCACCCTCAGCTAGACTTGGGCCCGTGTCCCACAAGGGCCCGTTACCATGGGTGGCCGTCTAGCAACGGTCCATGGCACTAGAGACTAGGTGAATTGGCGTGAACATTTTAGGCGCCGATTCCGTACGGGTACGATCCTTCCGTCTACCGTCTCCCGGCCTTAGTCTAGGGTATGGAATTGGGCGTCAGTTCCCATCCTTGACTAGGCATCTATGCTTAATACTCGAGACTACGTATGCTTCATTGCATCGACACAGGAAACCATTCCCTGTTCGACCAACCACTGTGGCCACAGCTTCAAACAGCATGTACGTGTCTCCGAGTGCATAGGAGATACCTCTGTCATATACTGACACGGGACGGATCCTCTTCTTGGAATCCACCGTCCTCGCTACACATTCCGACTGCAATAGACAAGGCTTATAATGATCATCTTACAGAATGATCACCTCTCGCCAGATCCAAGATACAGCCGTCTTGTGCACGTGACTGCCATGATTCCTCAAGTCTGAGGATTACTCCCGTACTATCGGAACCGGGGAATCCAATCATACCGACCAAGCCTCCAAGGCTTCCATATGATGATCCCCGCGAGTCAGTCCAGTCGGCTCGACCCCAGTCGACCAACCCATCAAGATCGTGTAGGCGTCCCACGCCTGTCGCCGATGAAACACGACACTCATCTAATGAACACAACTCTTGACGCAAGTCTCAATAGGACTCTCGATGCCCTATCTCGAGGTCCTCGACTTGGAACGTTTCAGACCCAACTCTTAATCAGTTGGTTTCATGACCACCATCCAATGCGTGGCCCAACTGCACGAGTTGTTATCCATGGTCTGTGGCTTTGTTGCGATATAAGTTAAACACCGTTTTAACAAATGTAAAGTGAGCACAACAAAGTAGGTACCAATAGTGACGAACACTCACTTTATTCATCACATAATAATATTACAATTACATCGAGTTGTATAATAGGTTACAAATCGCCAAACCTATTGGCTTTCTGGTCACCTATTCTAACACTTTGTTCCAAAGAATGCCTTCGTAGCGACATACCTAATATGTCGGTCCGGGACTATCTGTCATACGAGCCATTATGGAGGGAACATCATCTAGCGTCTCATATTACTTTTGCATCTCATTTGTCATAGAGGTGAGTATGATGCTATGGACTTTGCGGTTATCCTGTTTCCATGTTTCGAACGTCTCACGTTTTCTAGACGAGGATCTTTTCGACAAAGTCCAAGCAAATGACTTATCCATGACATAGCTTGGGTTCTCATAATCGAGGACTATCCTGAGATTGTGGAACCAGTCGTTATAGTTTTGTTACATTGAATTTGTTTGTCTCAAGTATGCAGGATAGTGGATTCTTAGACATAATTAAATCAACATTTAAAATTAAAGCAAATAATCAGCAGAATGTAATGGTACTTAACAAAAAATTAAAGACTCGGACTTCAGTCATTAATCCTCCCACTATTTCTATGAAAACACGTCACTCTCTAAATGTAGTTTTCAAGAAACCTTTTCCTAGTGGGCTTGAGGTCCACAAGCGAAACTCCCCATACCCCGCTTTTACGATTTGCATGGAAGTGACATTGTGTGAAGTATTCCATACCATTCTCATCCTATGAGATCCCCATGATTTTTTGCTTACCTCCTCACGTGATCCCAAGGACTCCAAGCGAATCATGTTATTAGGCATTAGACCCAACCTATCAACTGAATCATTGCACCCACTGTTGCCCCATGAATCGTGAGATAGGGAAACAGGAGGTGTATTCACTTCGTTCACAACAATCGTTCAGCTTTATCTCAGCGCAAAATACGTGTCACGACTCGTGAGACCACGCAATTTGGGCGGATTTAGCTTCCTCACTTTTGTCATGGATGGAAGGTATGGATGAACAATGTATGCTCGAGTCCATTTATTGAGGTCTAATATTTAACTTGGTCCAACCAAGTGAGAGTTTTGTTTAATAGACCGAGACCTCATCACATATAACATACCATGCATGTTAATGAAAAATATGATAAATAAACCATTCATCCATCAATCATTCCACATGCAAAAGGAAAGCCTAGCACGCCCCTATTGGATGATCACAAGCCGGAACTTATGCGACCCACTGAGCCCGCAGTGTATCTATGGTCATTCTAAGCGTTGGTCCTACACTATTATAAATTTATGTAAAAACCCATCAACACCCTGATGGCCTTGCCTCTTCTTTCTTCATCCTTCGGGCCACCAAGACTTTGGACCTCTATGGGCTTCCTTGGTCTCCCCTTCTTGGCCTTCCTTGATCTTATTCATTTACCAAAATAAAGAAAAATACCTAACCATCACCTACTCTCATTACAATTGAAATCCCAACGAACAATCAGGGGAATACATAAAGAGGGATAAAGAAAGCCTTATTACTCTAAGGCAAAAAGAAAGATAAGGAAGCAATTTAAAGAGGCACACATGCCTAACGGAAAATTAAACCATACATCCGGTCTAAGGGCTTTGTGATCATCCATTCGTCAATCCCATTAACGCAAGTAGAGATATTACAAACTCCAAGTAAACATGCTACGAATCAATATACATAATAACCAATATCATAGCTAACAAAAAAATAAATGCAAAATTTCATACAAGAAAACCGATCATCGGTGCAACCATTGCAATATTTCTTGCTAGGAAAAACCCCTTCCTAATTATCAAGACAATATTAAATTTTAGGAGGTTCCCAACCTCAACCAAGATAAAATATTTAAATATAATGTTCTTTCAGAAAATATGCAGAAAAGCAATTCATAATCATCCCCCAAAACACCAAAACGAAAAAACAATGATGGGGCCGCTGTCGGCGGCCTCAGCCCTTACCTGTGTGTTGTGTGCGTGTACCCTAGCCAGGATGCTAGGCCCCCTCGACAGCCTACCTGTGTGCGCACCTGGCGCCCAACACCTGGCGGCCGTGCGTGCGTACAGACGGGCGTCTCTGTGTCGCCCGCGCACGCTGGGCATTCTGGTTGGGCGTCTGCTGTTAGATTCGTATAAGCCCTGAGACGTTGAACGCAGCAGAAATTAAATTCTTAATTAGAAAACATTATTATAATTAGCGACCAAATCGCCTGTCTCGTTGCTATTACGATGTGGATCTTATGCATAAAAAGATGACAGTTGAATGGTTAAGAGAAACCAACCTTTCTTGCTCTCCAGTTGATGTTCGTTACTTGAACTTTCTCAAGAACGACCTTACATTAAAAAATGGTGGAACGTCAAAATGGAACCGCTTTTAATGTTGTTCAGGGTAGGAACACAAGTGTCTTCCCTCTAAAGCTACTCCACGCCACCTATGATGGAATCACCCTCAAAACTATGCTAGTAGGTATTGGAGGATTAAGGTAAATCAACTATTGATCTATGGAGAAATTAAGGGAATTATTCTCTTTTGGAGATGAGAAATGAACATAAGACCAATGCTAAAGTGAAAGCTAGACTTTCTAGCTTTCAAGGAGAGAAAGTCTAAGAGCTAGAGAGCAAAAAGGAAAACAAGAGTTTTTGTATCTTTGTATATAATGTTGTATATCAATCTCTTGCTTTGTACCCCTTTTTATAGGCATTCCTTTGCACTAGATGCAATGAATGTAGACAAGGCCTTTTGTCTTGTTCTTAGAACACACTTGTCTTCTTCATAGACAAGTTCTAGCATGACTCATCTTTTCTCGTTTTACACATGTCTTCCTTATACACAAACTTCATCATGACTCATATTTTCTTCTTCATCTAAAGATGAAAACAAGTCATGTCTATGTTCAATGAATCTTGTCTTGTGGGCTTGTGGGCTTAGGCTAAGATCTTGGGCTTTATCCTAATTCTCAATTAGACCAAGTCCAATTTTAATTAATTCCCAACTAATTATTTAACCCATGATATTTAATTCTTTAATTAAATATAAGCCCAAATCAATTAATCTAATTAATTGATTTTCAACCTCAAATAGATTAATCTTAATTAATCTATCACAAGTCTTACTTAATCAAATTAATGCTTGTGAATTTAGACTCCAAATTAAATAATCATATTACTTAATATTCCCATTAAATGATTTCATAAATTATTTCAATCAATTAATTTAACTGCTTAAATTAATTAATTTATTCTCCATAATTAATTCTATAAATTAATTTCAATAATTCCATCATGGATTTGTGTGTGACCCTTTTGGTTCACTACTCAGCTAGACTTAGGCTTGTATCATATATACAATTTAATTAGCAACTTACTTGCATTAGATTAATTAGATCTTATCATAATTAACCACCCTCAATTAACGCCTTAATTGGAGGGTACCCGTCACCAAGGGTGGCCATCTAGCAATGTTCCATGGAAATAGAGAATAGGAGAATTATTGCGAACCTGTGAGCTATGCGTACCATGAAGATACGGTCCCTCCGTTACTAACCTCCCGATAAAAGTCTAGGGCATGGAATTAGTTACTGGTTCCCATTATCGACTTTGATGTCTATGTATCAACTCTTCAATTATGCTTCCAATTTATCAATATAGGAAAAACCCTTTCTCCTATTTGATCAACAGCCATGGCCATGGCTTCGAGGAACGCATAATGTAGATAACATAGGAGGTTCGTTATCATCTCATGATAAGTAGCAGATCCTATCTTGGAACTCACCAACCTTCATGCATGCTTCAACTATGTCGGAAACATGACAATATAGTGATCCAGGATGAAACCTGAGACCACATTGGACATGATCAAGTCATAGCCGTCCTATGCACAAGGTTACTGTGGAACCTCAAGTCTAAGGACTAGTTAGTGCACTATCGTAGCCTAGGAGTTCTAGTCATACCGATCATGCCATATAGGGTTTCCATATGACAACTCTTGCGTCTCAATTTAGTGAACTTGATAACTCTTATCAAGGACCCACTAAAGTGCGCAGACATCATAGGTCTCTGTCTATGAAACTCGACATTCATCATATGAACGCATCACTTAGTGCAAGTCTTTCAGGAATGGTTGATGCCCTGTCTCGACTGATTCATCGACTTGGAATATATTAGATCAAACCATAGAGGTTGCTTTCATGGTCACCATCATATGCGCGAGCCAACCCCGTAGCATAAATGATCTAACGGCTTCAACCAAATGCTCATATAAATATAATGTTTAAAGCATATGAGGAAGATGGCCAAATAACATTTCTTAAATTAACATATTATTGAAAAAGATCATCTAGAATAGTTTACAAAGAGCCAATCAATTGGCTTGACGGTAACCTATTCTAACATCTGCGTGCAGGCTTCCCTTGCCAGTGCGCGCGCTTGGCCGGCTCCTTACGTGCACGGCCACTGGCAGGGCTCGTTGTGGACGTGCTCGCTAGGGAGTAGTGCACAGGCTTCCCTTCCTGTGCGCACGCCTTGCCGCGCCCCCTGCGCTTGCGACCGACAGGCCATGTCTCCCATTCGCGCGCGCTGGGTGTGCTGGCCGGGCGGCCGCGCGCAAGCTCCCTTGCCTGCGCACGCACTTGGCCATGCCTCCTGCGTGCGGGATCGGCAGACCCCGTTTGCCGAGCGCGCGCACAACGTGTGCTGGCCGGGCGGCTGCACGCAGGCTCCCCTGCCTGTGCGTGCGCTTGGCCGTGCACCTTGTGTGCGCGGTCGGCTGACGGCTACCGTCGTAGTCGTTTTTTGTTCGTGCCAATATTTTCTGTACCCTTTTCTCAAGAAAACAAGAGATATAGTTCAACAAACACAAAAACTCCATGATCAATTATTCAAGTGCAAAATTAAAGCAAGTATTCCTATGATTAACAATATGCTTCTATACGAAAAATAAAGCCATGTATAACATGCTTGAACACGTATTGGAAGTAAAATCCTAGACCTATACACCAAATCGGGCTCCTATACCATTGTACGCGGTAGGGGATCGGCCCGGGAGTTGGCGCGGCGGAAGCACGCGGGGAAAGAGAGTGATAAGGCATGCATAAAGGGAATTTAAAACGGAATTCTAAAACTGGATAGCATGCATAAACGGAATTTAAAACGGAATTTTAAAACCGGATCAAGTGGTGTTCCCTTGATTCTCCCGGGCGTTCGGGGTATTTCATGAACAAAAGAAAACAAACAAGATTCGTGGAGGTCATTGGGTGAAAAGAGGAACAAGAAACGTAACAAGAGTGCCCACTCTTGTAGCTTTCTTTGTTCGGCTACACGTGTTGTTCCCCGATTTGCCACCAAGATCCCACTAAGATCTTTTAAAATGTCCACGCAATTCACTGGAATTCTTGATACCCTTGTGCTAGTAAGATATCAAAGAGGGAGAATACAATCGACCAAAAGTTATTGATTAACGTGATCAATTGTTCGTATGCCCCCTTATATGAAAATAAGAAGACAAGAAACACTTTTGGAGGTGGAGATTAGAGAGGGTGGCCAAGAGTAGGAGAGGGGTCGGTTGAGAGGAGTGCTAGGAGAGATGTGTAGAGAATTGTGTGTGTTGTGTTGTTTGAGTATATATATTTACACACATATCGGATTAGCATTCCTAATTCTACTCAACGTCTTCTAAAGAGACACACTTTAGTTAACTTAGGTTTTTGACCTAGTCAAATCCTAGTCAACTAAAGGTTCGACAAAGTCAAACTTCATCCGAACCATCTATCTCAATATGCCCTTGACGGAATCTCGTCCATCCATTCTTGATGAGCTTTATGGTATGGACCTTATTCAATCTAATTTAAATGATCTAAAGTCCTAATGGGCTTCATGTATAGATCTTATTTAATAGTTAAGCCCAATAATAATTTCCACCTTTTTTAGTCTAATTAAAAAGGGAAAAACTCAGCCTCTAATCTCATAAATCTAATTTATGAATTAAGCCCGACTAATCTAATTAATTTACAAAGACTTTTTTCAAGAGGAAAAACAACTATTATTAACTGCCAACCAAATCAAAACAAATAAGTACCCAAAAACGAAAACTAAAAAATGGAAAAACAGAACAAAAATGCAAAAGAAAACCCATCAAACCGCACTATCAGCCCGACACCACACTTGGCTACCTAGCGAAAGCATGTAGAGCCCTTCTAGCCGCGTTCGCCATTTTTAGCGGATCCTCCATTCGGCCCTCAAAAAGGAAGGTGTTGCGATTGTGCCACATGGACCAACATGTCATCAGGAAAAGGGCAAAGTCCGTCCTGTCCAACCCTCTAACAACCCCCCGCATCCATTCCTCAACGCCCGTCATTTGCACGTCCACAGACGCTATAGGAGCCCGACTAACATCCAAACTTGTCTGGAGAATGAGCAGAGCAAAAACACATGTAAGATAGTTTTAGAACCGATCGCACACCTGCTGTAACATTCCCTAACGCTCAACCCCCGATGCCATAAATTTAAGGCTGAAGGGATGGCTTCAAAGGAAGCCTTCTAAGCAAATAACTCAACTTTAGGCAGGACTTGGGTCGCCAAATAACATGCCAAACCCCGGGATCCTTAAAATCCGTCCCTGTCATCACCGTGCTCATTATTCGTCGTGCAACGCCAGATTATACGCACTGCGAACCATGAAATTGCCGTACGCGTCGTACAATTAATCTACAAAGGCTTGATGCTCCAAAAGGGGATCAATTTAATCCAATTAAATTGTTTCATCTCCCAGAATTAATTCCAGATAACTCCTTAAATTTCACTAAATTGTGTGTGACTCTTTAGGTTCACCTTCAGCTAGACTTGGATGAATCACCGGTCATGGCCATATCCAGGATTCGCCCTTCACCATGGGTGGCTGTCTAGCAATGGTTTATGGCACTAGAGACTAGGTGAAATCATGGCGTGAACATTTAAGCTCACAAATATGTACGGGTTCATTTCTTCCATCTACCAACTTACAGCTATAGTGTAGGGTATGGAATTTGGACGTTGTTCCCCATCCTTGACTGAAGCAGTTACTCGTTCACATAGTAAAATGTCACTGCGATGCCATCCCACTGTTCAGTCACTTTGGCCACATATTTATAGGGACTGAGTCTCAAAGTAAACGTGAGACACTACTGTCAAACTTTGACAAGAGCTAGATTCTATCTTGGAACCTACCATCGTCATTGCACATTCTGACTGTACTAGATAAGGTTGAAAGCGAGCGTGGATTGGCCCGGGAGAGAGCGCGAATGCGGAGCGCGATGAGTTGCGTAATAAAACATTGCAAAGCGTAAACTTAAAACAAAATTAATCATACATCAAACATGCATAAACGGATCAAGAGGTCTGCCCTTGATTCTCCCGGGCGTTTGGTGTATCTCATGTTCAAGAAAGACACAACATGGAGGCCATAGAATTTTGGAGAACAAGAAACGTAAAGAGGGAACTTACCCTCGTAGTCTTCTTCATTCGGCTACATGCATTATTCCCCATTTTGCACCAAGATCTCAAAGTGGAGACCTCTAAATCATCGACACGCTACACCGGAAAGCAACGAACTCTCGTGCTAGCAAGAATTTGTTTAGGGGAGAAGAGACATCGATACAACGCTATTGATTAACGTTATCAACGTCTCTAATGTTCTTCCTTGAAATAATCAAGAAGAACAAAAGGGAAATTCTTGGAGAGAATAGAGAGAGTGGATGAGAGAGAGAGAGAGAGAGAGAGAGAGAGAGAGATGTTAGATGAAAAGTGTAGAAATTAGTAGGTGTGTGTGCGTGTGTGTTTTTGAGTATTTATAGAAAACATATTTTTCTATTTGTACTCAACCTCTTCTAAAGAGTCACACTTTGACTAGGATTTTGACATAGTCAAATCCTAGTCAACCTAGGTTTTAATTAAGTCAAATTAATCATGGCCCTTCATCTCATCAATCTCTAAATCAAATCTCGTCTATCCATTTTCGATGAGACTCATGGAATGGGCCTATGTAATTCTAAATTAAATAGTCCAAAGGTCCAATGGACTTTATATTAAATCCTATTTAATATTCCAAGCCCACTACTTAATTCACCCATTTAATCTAATTAAAATGGAAGCCCATGCTTATTAAATTCATAAATCTAATTTATGAATTCAAGCCTGATTAATCTAATTAATCCATGAAGGCTTAAATCTCCAAGAAATATAATTTGATCATATTAAATTAAACCTTCTCCCGAAATTAATTTCAAATTAATTCCTTTCACATCCGGTGTAGCGGGTGTGACTCTTTAGGTTCACCCTCAGCTAGACTTGGACCTACCTTTCGCTATCTCATAACCAAAGTAGTCCATCACCATGGGTGGCCGTCTACCAATGGTTCATGGCACTAGAGACTAGGTGAATATGTGGCGTGAACATTCAGGCTCTGAGTTACGTATAGGTACGGTCCTACTGTCGCCTATCTCCCAGCGTTAGTCTAGGGCATGGAATAGGATGTCGGTTCCCATTCTTGACTTAGGCATTTTTGCTTCAAACTTGAGATAGGTTTAACTCTATGATTGACGTAGAAAATCCTTTCCCACTCAATCAAGTGCTATGGCCATAGACTTTGAGAGTCTAAATCATCTCAGAGCGCATAAGAGATCTCGTTGTCATAATCTTTGACAGGGAAAGATCCTATCTTGGAATCCATCGTCCTCTCTACGTACTCCAACTGCACGGAACAAGGCTTATGATGGCCATGTCTTATGACACGATCACCGCTTGCCAGATTGAACATACAGCCTTCGTATGTAAGAGAATGTCGTGATTACTGTCGGAACCGGGAACACAAGTTATACCGACCAAGCCCATTTAGCTTCCATATTACAATTTCCACGAGTCACCTCAGTCAGCCGACACTGTGGTCAATTAACCCACTAATATTGCATAGACGTCCAAAATCTGTCACCGATGAAGCACGATACTCATCCAATGAATGCAATCCTTAGTACAAGTCTCTATAGGACTCTCTATACCCAATCTCGAGGTCCTCGACTTGGAGTGTTTCAGATCTATCTACAGAAGTTGGTTCCATGACCGCCAACCTATGCGCGGTCCAACTTCTTGGATTCATATGTCCGGTCTGTGGGCGTTTGTTGTGACATCGAAACAACGTTCAATGCTAGCAGTAAGCACAACAAACTCATCCTTGCCAATGATGAATCCTTACTACATTCATCAACATAATGTTACTTTTGTTCAAAGATTGACGAATTATTCTCAGAACAACCAACCACATTGACTTTCTGGTCACCTATTCTAACAAAAGCTTATAGCAACCAAGTCTTTCGACCTGGTAGCCTTTCGTCAAACCTGAGATACAGGCATATTGTGGATGTGACTACCGTGGTTCCTCAAGTTCAAGGACTAATCTCGTACTATCGGAGCCGGGAATGTTAGTCATACCAACCAAGCCCCTTAAGGCTTCCATATGACGATTCCCGCGAGTCACCTCAGTCAGCCGACGCCGAGCCGCTAACCCACTAATATTGCATGGAGGACCTTCATCACTTTTCGATGAAACACGACTGCATTCCTTAGTGCAAGTCTCGCTTGGACCCTCAATACCCAATCTCGAGGTCCTTGACTTGGAGCGTTTCAGGCCGATCCACAGAGGCTGGATTCATGACTGCCAACCTATAGCCTCATGGAATAACATACCCGGTTTGTGGGCTTTGTTTGTGCATTGAACAATAATATAAGTAAACACAACAAAGTATAACATGCCAAAAACTGAACATCACTTTTATTCAGAATGACTTATTTATATCATTACTGTTAGAAACAGGTGACATAAGCCCAATGAGATTGGCTTCATGGTCACCTATTCTAACATTCGTAGTATCAAATTTTAGAACAAAGGATTTATTTTGCATCTTTGGGAGGAATTCAAACTAAACTTGCCATACTCTGTTTATAATATATTTTTTATGAAATTTTTGTAGAAGATCATATGTATCATGTCATGGAAACTGGTGTTTGTAATTCTACTTGTTCACATTTATGTGGTACTGGATAGCATCAGTTTTTTCTCAGGTCGAATTTTACACTGATGGATGTAAGAGCGAGGTACACCTTTGGATATGTAACAGCTGAAAGGCACTTGGACCACTCTAGCAATGCCCAGAAACTTCTCCACCAAAATCACTATATATTTCAGCATGATATAATATCTCTGCAATCTGTTCAAATCCAACCTTTTGTACATTTGTGTGAACTAGTCAAAATTACGTGCATAGCACGTGATTCGTATTATTCCAATAAATTATTACATTGTAATAATAAAATAAATTTATAATAAGAATATATTAATTAAATTTAATAGGTACTTTATAAATATATAAAAATTATTATTCTTACAAAGTAAAAGAATAGAGTTAAAAAATAAATAATTTCTTCTCCACTTTAATTATTATTTAGTATTGTAATTATATTTGTTCTACTTGCAATATATGCATCTTTTTAGTATAACTAAATTACATTCGTATAAGTACCTTGGGATCAAGATAATCACATATATACATAACAAACACACAAAAAGATTAAAACACACTATATTTATGTGTGTGTAGGATATAAATGACTAAGACTGATGAATAAAAAATATATAGTGATTGCTTTTTTAAATAGAGAAGTAATGCATATAAAAATTGAAGTGTGTGCATCATTTACGATATATAAATATATTAAAGTAGAATAAACATATGTATATATTTATTTTTGACTAGATGATTTATAGTTGTAGTTTAATGTTTGTTATCAAATATTTGTTTAGTAAGGCTCTAATATTCTCAATAAAGTACTTGAGTTCATTTTATTTTAGTTTTTCTTGTTTTCCAAACCAAATTAAAAATAAATTTATACATACATATATATATATATTATTTACTTAAACAAATATACACTTAATAAAACCGAAAGAGCTGATCATGAGCTATTAAGAAAAGATACAATTAATATATATTTATATACATGGTAATTATATAAATGTGGAAATTATATGAATGTATAAATTTATTTTTAATTTGCTTTAACAAATAATTGAAACTAAACTAAAATGAACTCCAAATACTGTAGAATTATAAAAATAAAAAGAGCTCGATGAACAAGTAAAAATAAAATTAGATAAAATTTAAAAAAATAGTGGTTTTGGTATTTTAAAAATTCCTTTAATTTTTTTTCATAAATCATTTTTAGAAAGGGTAAAATGAACTTTTTGAACTTCAAAATTAAAGGTGTTAGAAGGACATGGGGCTTTTTTAAGGTTTTATACTTTAGTGGGGTAATTAATGTAGGGTGGATACTTCAGGGGTGATAACTGTATTTAACCCTTAAATAATGCATAAAAAGAAAATACAATTAATAGTGTATTATGGAATAAGCATAAAAATTCTTGTTTCTAATTGAACTTTATTTTCATTGAACTTGTGGTTATTCTAAACTTATTTCACTTATGAAATAATAGTTTAATCTTTTTGGTTTGTGCAAATTTTGAAAAGAAAAAATATATTAATTAGTCATTTCTTTTTTTTTATATTTTAACTCCTTATGTTAACTATATTTAAAGTTATTTATAACATAATTTTCTACTAATAACTTCATTATAAAAATATTATTTTATTTATCATGTTGTCAAAAGAGATTCAAAAACAATGTTCTAAATTATTAAACCGTCTATGAAACGATTTAAAGTGGAATAATAAGTATTACTTTTTTTAAATTAGATGATATAAAAATAATTACTTCAATTTTAAATTTTTAATGATCAAAACTTCAATTTATTAAATATTTAAGAGTCCAATTATTGATCTAATTATAGTTTTAGTTAGACATCCATAATATTATTTTTGCCATATAAAATTGTACTATTAAGTAATAATTCAGAAAAATATTATCTATGTCTTTTTCTCTGATATTTTCATAAAGAAACATGATAAAATCAAATTAAAAATACACCAGAAGAAAAAATATATTAGGAAAAAGCAAAAACAAATTATTAATTATTTTAAGTCTCTCTTTTTCTTTTATTATTTATTCTTTTTATATTTTCTAGAGGACCATGTATGATTTTATTAGTGTAATTAAGAAAAAATATGAAAAGAAAATGGTATAAAAAGTTTCTTTTCTCACTTTTATGTCTTTTCCTAAATCTGAATACTTAAAAACTAAGATAGAAATTTAAAATTATTTACTCTATTCGACTCGTTAATATGTATATATACTGTTACAAATTTAAGTTTATATTACACTAATTATAGTATTATGCAAGTAAATAAATATATCATGAATAATTAATTGAATAAATAGAATTGAAAAGGTGTATATTCAAATAATATTATAATTTAATATATATTTATTTAGTTATTTAATCAGTATTTCTTTTTTATTTAGTAGCAAGTTTAAAGAGTTAAAATTTTATATTTTTTCTTTATTTTTTGTCCTATAAATTCGTCTTAATTTTTACTTTCGAGTTATAGTAGATAGACAATGTTTAATTAGTATAAAAAATTAGAAAAATATCATATCATCTCCCCAATTATAAAAAATGTTAATTTAAAAAAGCACAATTATCTCATAGGAAGTACTTTATATGACTACCACCTATGACTAAATGCTCTTAAAGTCTAGTTCCATACGAATTGATTTTATTTGAAAATCTAATATAATCAAAATGTTACGATAGAATGAAACCGCATTGCTAATTTTAGAACATTGAAAGTACCCTTGGTATTATATTTAAACTATATTATCATTAAATGAAAGCCCAAGTATCCTTCCTTTTCTATTATTTAGTACTTATAGTTATTATATTATTAGGTATTAGAAAAATCCATTTCAAGAAACTTTTTAAATGTTTCATAAGTCTCGTGCTACAAATATCAATATGATCTTATATATAAAATAATATCTTATATGTACAAATTTGTATTTATACTTAAAAAGGAAAATGGTCTGTGATCAAATGATTATTAAAATTAGGACTTTTAATTTAAAATTTTAGTAAATATAATGCTAGTTGATCACCATTAAAATCAAATGATTAATTGCATTTTAAAAAGAACACTTAATTAATACCTCCCTTGAATCTTCTCTTATGTTTCATTGGACTTATGATCTTCAATTTTACAAAAGAAGGTAGGTATTTTTACATTTTAGATATTTCCCTCTTACAAATTTTTAGATTTTAAAATTAATTACCTCCATGATACTTAT
This sequence comes from Sesamum alatum, assembly GCA_034509735.1. Classification (NCBI taxonomy): domain Eukaryota; kingdom Viridiplantae; phylum Streptophyta; class Magnoliopsida; order Lamiales; family Pedaliaceae; genus Sesamum; species Sesamum alatum. The sequence goes on from JACGWO010000003.1 coordinate 19,879,415, forward strand.
CTTCCATCTCTATATTTGTGATGAAATTCACCATTATTTATGTGAAAACATCGACAATTAATCTTTTTGTTCTTTTGCCTTCTATTGAAATTTTAGATCTTATAATTATTTCTCTTTATAATATTGATTTTTAATCCTTCTATTTGTATTACCTATAAAATATTACTTTAATTTTTACATGCCTATATTTGTGATAAAAAAGTTATCATTTAAACTAATCCATATTCTAAATTTACTTCACGAATGAAATAAGATTTTAATTTATTTTTTTTTTGTAGTTGTGCAAAGCCAGGAATAAATAAAATTAGCTTGCAATTTTGATTTTGATTTTGATTTTTTTGCTCTTATACTAATTATCAATAAATTTGTTTATAATTTAATTTTCTTGTAATAATCTCTTTATCTTTTATTTTATTCCTCGTGTTGGTGGAAAATAATTTAAATTGACGAATAGTATCTTATGGAATGAATTGAATGGAATAAGCATAAAATTCATGGACTAATTTTATAAGTTAGGGTTGAATCATAAATATAAATGTACATAAATTAAATTACTTATTATTGAAAATGATGTACAAATCTTATAGACAAAGTAATCTGTGCATTAAATAATAAAAAAATCATAGACTCATTTAATTCATAAAATAAGTTTTGGATAATATTAATTATTATGGTTTTAGAATTAATATTATAAAGACAAATAATTAAAACCACTTATGAAATTATTATCATATTCTAAGTTTATTTTTCATAAATAATTGATTTTAAGATAAACTTATATAATGTGCTTGTTTCTCATAGAATTTTATTTTCGTTGAACTTGCAGTATTATACTATTAATTAGGTACCCTAGAATATTTTTTTATGGACATATGAACTTATAATTCTATGCAATTTTGATATTTTTAATCAACACAAAAAATTAAAGGAAAAATATTAAACATCTCAAGTTGCTCATATTTTTATAATATCTTATTATAAAATTTAACTTACATTAAATTAATGGCAAATTGTCCCATTGCATTCCTTGCTTTCAAAGAGATTCTTCTTCAAATTTCTAAAATGTATCTTCTTCTAACTATATAACTTATATATTTTTTCTAGTTAGAATTAAGATTTTTAACTAATTTTATTTAATTAGTTATAAATAAAACTCTATATTATGAATGAAACTCTTTATTATAATTTATATTTATTATAATTCCATCTCAATTCAACTATCTAAGTAATTAACACCTATTACATAATTACTTATTTATACACATAAATTTATATCTAATATTCTATAAAAATGATATACTTGACATCACAAAAAAAAAAAGTAACATAAAACATGGCAACTCGTTTACACTTTTGTAATATACAGATTTAGACAATATTTATCTATGGTTGTATGCCCATTTTTTCTTCTATTTCATTTTTAGTTTCAGAAAAAAGATATGTGTGGTGATGGTTTAAGAGTAACATTTACATCTTTTGATATGTTTTGACAAGGAGCGATTTTTATCGTATATTATTGAAAAGATCAAATATGTACACTCTCATTTTGTTCAATTATATTAGAGATGATTAAAGAATCATATAACGTACCTATTAATGACTTCTCAAATGCTCAAATTATATTTTAGTCTATCTTACAATAAAAAGTATTCACTCTACATGATAAGTAATTTAATTGATTCTCATTTTTCTTTTAACCTATTTTACTCTTGAAATTGTTTGTTTTACATGACAATGAATTTAATTGATTTCATTTGTCATCCAACCTCTATATTTTAATATGTTTGGTGATCTAACTAATTCTCATTTATATCTATGCTAGAAAAATTCTCAATATTAAATCCTTTCAATTTTCATGATTTTTTCTAGTCATTTCATATTATATCATAGGGCTATTTTTTATCTAGTAAGTGTATTATATTATGAATATAATATACACAAAAATGATATGGATAAATAAGTATAATGTGAAAAGTAATTAATAGGAATAACTATAGATAATGTGAAAGTAATAAATAAGATTAAATATGTATAATGTGAAAGTAATTGATAGGAATCAATAAGTATATTATTTTACATTTTTATCCTTAGAAAAATAATATTACAAGATTAATTTAGTCCAATCAAAAAAAGAAAGAAACCAAAATTCCTATTCATACTTTTATATAGATATAATATAATATAATAAATATAGATATAGATATAGAATAGATATAGATATAAATATAAATATAGATAGATATAGATATAGATAGATAGATATAGATATAGATATAGATATAGGTATAGATGAAATCAGTATGGTTGAGCTACACTCTTAAGATGCCAACAACAGTTGTAGAAATCTTGTTTCCCACATTCAACTGATATTTTATGACTTGTCACTGCATTAACTTAAATCTATTAACTTAAATACAATAGGAGCTGTCAAAATGAAATAGCATGATTCTTCTTTTCCCTATGGATCATTATTTGATTATAAATCTTCATTATTTGACAACATTCCTTCAGAGCTCGGAGGACTCTCATCCCTTGATGAAATAAGACTCGAAAAGAAGATTCCTTTATCAATTGGGAATTGCGTTTCACTTACAACCTTTATGCCATCTTTTTGGCTTCTGTTTGTACACAAGTGGATTTTCTTTTGTTAGGGCAATCTCTCTAATAACATAATCTCTACTGTCTCTGGAGAAACAAAGCTTTATTTATGCAGTAGTAGTTGTCACACAAACTGTGAGCAATCTCATATGTGCACAAAAATAGTTTCTTGTGGTTAATATATATTATATGCAAAAACATTAATTGTAGAACTCCAACAAGAATATATATTGATTTTGATTCATCAATGAGAAATACCTTTATATAAATGGGAAATGAGTGGATAGGAATATAACCAAACTGAAGTTTTCTCGTTATTTCTAATGCCAGCCATGAAGTTCTAGTAGTTGGAGAAGACATGTTGCCGCATCACTAATGCAACATCATTAGTCAACTGAGAGGAGTAATCATGCTATACAACCCATGTCACCGGAAAGTTATGGCAGTTCAATGGAGGTACAACCATACAGTACTTCCAATTGCCTTGGTTATTCCTTAGTTAAGGATATTTTATATGAAACTAGCAAATTAATGCGTTTTTGAGTATCTATAGTTGGTCTTCTTTTCTAGCTTTGTTTATGGGAATGGTGAAAGTAATTTGTTCTCTAGAACCTCTATGCGCTGTGCACCTCCCAGCACTTCAGTAGAGTGGCATATTTATATCAATGGCTATAATAGTTTTAAGAGCCTCTGTTTTTAAGTGTTATTTTCTATTTATTATTCTTGTTTTCTTGTTTCTTCTTTTTGATACAATGTATACTGAATTCTAATATATATATATATATAATATGTGAGTGTAGATTACAAAAGTTAATCATGCAATATTGTCACCCTATAGCTCAAGAAATCAAACTTTTTATATTCTTTCTATTAAATATCATCCATATTTCACAAGAGTCTGATGTCTCCCAAACTTCTAGTTAGGGAGGACTCCTCATGTGTGAAGAGTCTGTAGTCCCCTACAGTTTGTATTAGGGTTGGACTCCTCTCTTGCACACCTATAAATAGGGTGCTTCTATGGAATGAGAAATACAATTACTATTCGAAGTACACTCTCCCAAAGCCTCTCGCTAAATACTCTCTCTGTTCTCTCTTGGAGTATCACCAAAAGTCTCCGGAGGTTTAAGGCGTGTCTATTCCGGTGGATAGCTCTGGTAGCAATCTACTTGAAGCGAGAAGAGGGCGCTCCTGACAGGGCCGTGCAAGGGACCAGCGAGAAGATCCACGGGTTTGTAGGACGTGCTTGCAGATCCACAAGGTCATAGGAAACTTGTAGACAAGCCGAAAAGGTCCGGGTGTCCCAAACTAATTATGCTGCGTATTGACATGCCGTAATAACAAGGTAATGACCGGACTTAATTATGTGCAATATGTGTTAACGTGTTTCACATTATATGCTTTATTTTCCAACAGTGGTATTAGAGTCATTAGGGCTTGTACTCGCTTTATATTGTAAAGCATGTGCGGATTTAATTTTACGCTATGAAACTATCTTATGAAGCATGAGATTAAATATGTAATTAGCGTAATATGTTTTTACACATTGAAGAATTTAGTATTTTAATGTGCAAACCCACTTGTTTTATGGCAAATTTGCATCCCCTTTTTACACGAGATTTGTAATTTTTTTCTGTAGTATTTTTCCTATCATATGTGGTTTTGGGTGTGAAGATCAGATGGTTAAATTTTGGTGGAAGATAGATGAATGGTTTATGAGAAAATCAAAATCCTAGTTCTTGAAAATCATTTTTTTTGAATATAAAACTGATCTGAATCCTTTGTTTTTTCCTGAATATTTTTATGCTATGTTGTTGGGCATAAAAAGAGGTTTGAAACGGTATATGATTCATCAAAAACGGCTTTAAAATGAGTAAGATATGAATTTTCTATTTTTTTGCCGGAAAAAACGGCTGGTACCGGAGTTCAAAATATATATATATATATATATATTAATTAGGGCTGACTAAGTGCGATGACCGCGTGCCACCAGGGTATATTAGGGCTGACTAAGTGCGATGACCGCGTGCCACCAGGGTGTGCCTACACGCCAGCCGTGTGCCAGCTGTGCGGAGCGTTGGCTTGCGCCAGCAGGGCTGAGCTGGCTCGCACCAAGCTGAGCCGAGCCGACAGACTGTTATTTTTGTATTTTTTCTGTTTTTCTTCTATTTTTGAGATTAAAAAGAAAACAAAAATATTTTCTAAAGGAAATTTGACCTTTGTGAAATATTACATTTATGTGATATTATTTTTTTTTCTAAGTGCAAGAATCATCATCATTTTTGTTGGGTGATTGTGTATGCCTTAGAAGATAACTTTTATGCATATCTTGGTAATTGCATACTATGCCTATGAATGTTTATTGTTATATGGCATGTGAATTAAAATTCAGGTGCTCATGAATAATGTGCGTGTTTTTAATTTTATGATTGAAATAATTTATGAAGATGGTGATAATGCGATATCCCCTTGCTTTTCTAGATTGATGTAGTTGGCCAAATATATGTATTGTATTTTATGGGACATGTATTCTGGGGCCCATTTTGAGGCCATGTATTTTATTTTGGGGATATATTTCGCTGATTATTACCATAGGCCATAAGATTATTTCAACATGCAGCACCGATATAGCTTTTTTTGACCTCCATGGTAGTGCCAAATTAGATGGCCAAAACTATGCAATGTGGCATAGAAAAATTCAGTATTTCCTGCATCGCAAAAAGATTCTTGAGCATCTCACAACTAGCATGCCTGAGCCAGTGGAGCCCGAAGATGGACAAACTGCCCAATATCGTCGTGAATTTGGACGCGTACAATAAGTGGCGGGATCAAGATTTGAGTATGTGCTTTACTATGCTGAGCTGAATGCAGGATAATTTGATCCGTGAATATGAGAAATATTCAACAGCTAAAGAGTTATGCGAAGTTTTGAAGGTCGTATATAGTAGCACTTCGACTACAAGGCTAAGGGCTCTGACCCTTAAGTTCAATCAGTACGTGCTTGACCTAAAACACTTGATGATCCAACATCTTGATGTGATGAAGGATATGATTCGAGAACTCCAGAATGCCGGTACTGAACTCAGTAATGAACAACAAGTTCTGGCAGTCCTTAGGTCACTACCTGAGAAGACTTGGGGACAGGTGAAGATGGTGCTAACGCACAATGAGCAAATAAAAACGTTCGAATGTGTCGCCAATCATTTGAAACTTGAGGCTGACCGTAGAGAAACTGAACATGCTCAGCAGGCTGCCCTAGTCGCACATGCCGGTCAGCATAAGCCCCATAAAGGCAAGCGTTGGAATAAATCGGCTGGTGCGAGACAGAGCCAGCCCCAGAGCCAAAGCCAGAACTTGCCCCCAAAAGGTGACAAGGCTATGAAGAGTCGGCGAGGAAAACGGGGTGGAAAGAAAAATGTGGCAAAGGCCAAATGCTATAACTGTCAAAAGATGGGCCACTTTGCTCGTGATTGCACTGAGCCAAAGAAGGTTAGACCTAACCCCAGCTCTCCAAGTTCTTTTGTGTGCTCACAAGTTTTTGTGGCTAATTCTCTCTTTGGTTGGATTGTAGATACATGTGCAACAAAACACATGACAAGGGATCGAGCTGGATTTATAGATTACCATCGAGTACCAGCACGCAACCATTACATTGCTATGGGCAATGGCGCACAGGAGGAGGTCCTTGGAATTGGTTCATACCAACTCAAGCTCAACACTGGGCATGAGCTACGCCTTAGTGATGTGCAATATGCACCTAGCATTCAATGTAATCTACTTTCAGTTACAACATTGATGGAACATGGTTGTTCTTTTCTGTTTGAACAAATGGGTTTGTCTATTTGTTTTGGTAAAGACCTCTATGGCTTAGGATTTATGAATAATGATTTTTTCATGCTAGAATTAGCAAATGAATGTGTTTCTTAAATTGTTCTTCTGTTTATAATATCTATGTCAATTGGCATGCGAGATTAGGACACATAGGACAAAAAAGGATGACTAGGTTAGCTCGAGAAGGCCTATTAGGTTCTCTCGCTAAAGTCAACCTTCCTCCTTGTGAACCATGTTTGGCGGGAAAAGCCTGTCGAAAGCCTTTTGGGAAGGCTAAGAGGGCTACTCACCCCATAGAGTTAGTCCACTCAGACATATGCGGGCCAATGAATGTGAGAGCACGTCACGGTGCATACTATTTTCTCACTTTCATTGATGATTATTCGCGCTATGGGTTAGTATATCTCTTATCTCACCGCTAAGAAGCGCTTGCTTGTTTTAACCGATTCTTAGCAGAGGTTGAGAATCAAAGAGATAAGAACCTTAAAGTTCTAAGAACTGACAGAGGGCGAGAATATCTTTCTGAGCAATTCAACCAAATTTGTGAGGGAAAAGGAATCATACGGCAATTAACGATTCCACATACTCCGCAACAAAATGGGGTTGCAGAGAGAAGGAACCATACACTTCTGGAAATGGCCAGATCAATGATGGCGCAAGCAAATCTTCCAATATCATTTTGGGGAGATGCAATTTTGATTGCTGCCAACATCTTAAACCATGTGCCCTCCAAATTTGTTCCTTCGACTCCCTATGAATTATGGCTTGGAAGAAAGCCCAACTTAGAAGGCTTATGCCCATGGGGGTCTGCAGGGTTTGTTCACAGTACCTCTCATAAGTACGGTAAATTGGGTCCTAGAGCCAGCAAACTTATGTTTATAAGATATTGTGAGCACTTTAAAGGCTATGTGATGTACGGTGAAAACCTTGATAGGGGAATGACAGAAATTGAGTTCCGCGATATAGATTTCCTTGAAGAGGATTTCCCGAGCATAAGTGAAGTCAAACGGGATCTTGAACTATACGAGTTACGAGATCCTCAAGGCGGCGCATCTATCCCTGGCGAGGGTGAGACTCCACACTCTTACCCAGTAATCGACAGGGATAATGAAAGTGACCCCAAATTAAGTGGGAGTTGTTCACTAGAGGAACATAAATTTCAAAATCCACAAATGCGAAGAAGCAAACAGGGAGGAATACCCCGCCGTCGATATGAGATCGAGGGGGAAGCCTTTTTGTGTGCTTCTGTAGATGTGGATGAACCAACTACTTACGAAGAAGCTGTGACTTCACCGAATGCAAAAGAGTGGATAACTGCAATGGAAGAAGAGATATGTTCTATGGCTAAGAACAATGTTTGGGAGATAGTTGATCTTCCAGCTGGGCCTAAGACCATTGGGAACAAGTGGGTTCTAAAGGTCAAACGTAAGGCAGATGAAAGCATTGATAAATTGAAAGCTCGACTGGTGGCAAAGGGTTATACCCAACGAGAGGGTGTAGATTATGAAGAGACGTTCTCCCCAGTGGTGAGATTTACCTCTGTTCGCCTACTTCTAGCCATTGTCGCCCACTTAGATCTGGAATTGTTTCAAATGGATGTAAAGATAGCATTTCTCAATGGAGAACTGGATGAGGAGATCTATATGGATCAACCTAATGGTTTTCAGGAAATAGGACAAGAAGGCAAAGTGTGCCGCTTAAAACATTCCATTTATGGCCTGAAACAATCATCCAGGCAGTGGTACTATCGATTTCATCGAGCTATCACCTCGATAGGCTTCACGATGGTTGAGGAGGACCACTGTGTGTATGTCAGAAGAAGTGAAAAGAAGTTTCTGATTCTTTCACTGTACATGGACGACATTTTGTTGGCAGGAAATGACATGGAAGTGATTGTCGCCACTCAGAAGTGGTTGTCCTCAACATTTGAGATGAAGGACATGGGAGAAGCTGAGTACATACTTGGTGCTAAGATACACCGAGATCGCTCTAGAAACTTTTGAGCTTGTCTCAAGAGACTTATATCAAAAGGATCATAGAGCGGTTTCGTATGCATAATGCCAATCCTGTTGATACACCCATGGACAAAAGTTGAGAATTGCGCCCTAAGACAGAAAAAGAAAAGGAACGCATGGCTAAGGTTCCATATGCTATCGTTGTAGGATGTTTGATGTACGCTATGATGTGTACTCGACCAGACCTGTGCTTTGCAGTTGGAATGGTGAGCAGGTATCAAAGTAATCCTGGACCCGACCACTGGGTAGCGGTCAAGAGGATACTCAGATATCTAAAAGGAACAAGTGATCTGGCTTTGACCTACCATGGGGGAAGTTTAAAGCTGGTTGGATACAGTGATGCTGATGGATCGGCTGGCAGAGATGAACGCAAATCCACATCGGGATATGCATTCTTGTTAGGAGGTGCTGCTATCACTTGGTGCAACAAGAAACAACCCAGCATCTCTTTGTCCACCATGGAAGCAGAATATGTGGCTTGTACATCAGCGGTCCAAGAGGCTATCTGGTTGAGGAGATTCCTCAAAAGTCTGCTCATTTCGGCACACGTTGATGATGCTGTTGTAATCTATTGTGATAACACAACCGCTATAGCATATACGAAGGACCCCAAGTACCATGGGAGGACTAAGCATATAAATACCAGATACCACTTCATTCATGATAGTATTGCGCAAAGCCAAGTGGTTCTCAGGCATATTCCTACTACTGATATGATAGCAGATCCCTTTACTAAACCTTTGCGTCGAGACGCATTTCAAAGGCATGTGAGTAGTATGGGACTACGTAGGATTTAAGTTTTGAGCCTGTAAGAACATTTTTTTCATCAATAAGAATATGTGATTCTTGTTTCGTTAGAGTACTGTGTCTATATATGAGTGAATGTCACCAGACTTAGATATTGTTCATTTTCATATTAATCGTTTTAATATATTGTTCGTTGTTTTTATTGTTATTATTACTATTATTTTTTAATTAATCAATAAGGTAAAATTTAAAATAATTTGATTTCTGAATTTTGAACAATTAAAATGATTTTTTAGTAACAAAATTAGCAACAAAAAAAGAATATGTTGATGAATAATTGAAAATCAATTGTAAAAAGCTAATATTAGCTACAAATATTTGTGTTGTTGAATAATAGGTAATTTTCAATATTGAAGTAACAAAATCAACAACAAATTTATTCCTTGCTATGGCCATAAATGAAAATATTCCTTGCTCATTAGCAATGAATATTTTCCTTAGTAAAATTTGTAGTAAAACCAGTAACGAAAATATTTGATGCTAAAATCAGTGTCGAATTAATTAGTAAGTAAATATTTTTCTTGTTAAAATATTAGTTGCTAATGTATTGGCAACAAATTTTACTATTTTGCAAGGATTACACATCGTTGCTATCATGGTTTTCTTCTTGTAGTGTCCTTTGTAAAATTAATTCGACGTGTTGTATTTAAAATTACATATTATCCATAAAACCAAATGAAATTTTTATTAGGAATCCGATGACTCAACTGTGTCAAAATATTAAAATGCATTAATTATGTCGACACCCTTTAATTTATCTCTATTTACATAAATATTCTCTATATTTTGAAAATTATAAGTACACCCCTTAATTATTGCAAGTTATTACATAAACATCTCCTATGGGGAAAAACTTATATACACAAAGACCTTCTAAAGAAACATTACATTGAGGGTGGTGTATTTGCAATTTTACAAAAGGCTTAGAGTATTTATATAATTAACATAATTTTAGGATGTGTCTATGTAATTAACCCTAGTAAGAAAATTAAAGTGTCTAAATAATTATGTCAATCAAACGTAACTATAAAATTAATATTATACAATATGGTTAATGTATATCCAGCGACCAGAAATTCAACAAATAGTAGTCATTAATAATATTTGAGTTCGAGTTTCATGAATGAATTGGTAGTCTACTTTTAATACAGTATTATTTTGTTTGTTTGTTTGCTCTAATTTGACTACGTTGATTGATCTAAAAATATTAATATATTAAATTAATGTTTGAATCTGCATGTACTAATTTGACAATGAACAGTATGTAAAAAAAAATGATCAAAATTTATAAAATGAACTCGAATGTTGATGAGAGTTAGTTAAAGAAAAGAAAAGAAAACTCTTTTGTTAATAATTTTAAACAATTACACATTGTAATCGTGAGTGTGGTAAGTCATGATAATAATTAAGGTAAATTACATAGACAGTCTCCAAGGCTAATTAGGTCTAAGCTCTTTGTAAATTTATAAGTACACACTTTGAAGTTGTAGTTGTATTAATCATAAGTACAACCCCGTATACAGGGGCAAAATTTTATAAATATACCCCCTGAGCTAATTATGTTGATAGCCCTTCAAGAGGTGTACTTGTAATTTTACAAAGTTCGAATTCAATATAATTAGGCCTAATCTCAAAGGGTGTCGGATGTAATTTACCCTAATAATTATAATTAATGGATTCATATTTCCGTTTTACAAACAAATTAATTTGACATGGAATACAGATAAGTTTGATGATCTACCAAAAACAAATACTAATAATAATAACAATAGTGATAAATAAACATATTATAGAAGCATCAAAATAGTTGCTTACATAGCCATTGCATAGGGATGACAATTTGGATATATAGAGAGAGCTCAAATACAAATAGAGGTGGAACAGCTTTTATGACATAAATCACTAGAAAAGAAAATAAGGTTGTATGAATTTTTCATAAATCCATTTCTTGTCGAATAACAATTCTCTATTTCCGATTGTCCCAATCATATTTTTTAATCAAGGCACTATGAGAAGATTCGTCCGAAAAATAAATACCATCACCCTTCGCTATCCAGTAATGCTGTGTGCTGGCCGGTTGTATGAATTTTTCTTTATAAGCATTAAAACTTTTCTCCTTTGATCCCCACCAAATATGACAGAAAAAAATAGTATCTTGGAAAATACTATCACAAAAATTCCAGTTAAAATCTTGATTGATATAAAGTTTATGGTATCCGAGATCATCATCCTTAGACGCACAGTGCAGTTCCAACGGTGCGGATTTTGGAGGCAGTTGGTTAACAATATGAACATGTTGTTTCCTTGTGATAGAACAAGAAGACAGATATTGAGTATGCGCAGATGATTGGAGAATGCTGATCTCGACACAGAGGAATAGCAAGACGATTTTTATCATGGTGTATCTCATTTCTTGTGATGTGATGGCCGAAGATGTTGAGTTTCATCTTCGAAGTTCTTTTTATAGGAATTTTTTGACTCACTTAAAATCAAATTAAATTTTAGAAACTCAGTAAAGAAAGAAAATTTAAGTACTTGATTAACTAAAGTTACAGAATACTTTGTGCAATCTAGAAAATTAACATGATGAGATTATCTCCAATTTGGAAACTACAAACTCAAGAAATAGAAGTTAAAAAGCTAGATTACATGCAGTGAACTATATATAGGCAGTAATTTCTCCATTGTTTGGAATAAAACTGTTAATCTTTGAAATGTTTGCTTAGAATATACCAATACAAATGTAATTAATTACAAAATATACCTTTGTAATCCCTTTTCTTTTTTGGAAAGGGGAGTATAATATATCATTAACTCAATCAACGAGATACATTCGTAATATGAATGAAATATTGATTAAGCATAGTCGAAACACTCATTTTTAATTCTATACTATTTCAGAATATGAGATCATGTTTTGTACATTGGGCCCTTTCTTTGGTGTATTACACAATAAATTCTAAAAATTCATTTTATCACATTTTTCATACAAAGAACAATTACGAAGTATCTCGTGTTTTTGTCTACTACCATAAAACATCATTGACTTCTTTCGAGGAAAAATTTAAACAAGTTTTATAATCCAGATGATACTGTGAAATGATTATAAAGAAAAATAAATTTTGTATAAATGAGAATCATTAAATTAGAAAAGTGGAAATATAATATATTTTGTTCTGTTGGCGTACGAAGACCACTGTGCTTTTTTAATTTGAGGTTTTTGTTCCTTTTAATTAATTTAATGGATCAAAATTATAAAGAATTAAAAAATTAGAGAGTTTATTTGCTACTCTAGATAAAGGATTATACCAAAATACAAAAGATATATGACGAAAAATATATTTAAGCCTATGTACTGCAATCAAACAAAACTAATACAAAAACTTATGTTTTGACTACGGTTAATCAATATTTGTCATGATTTGAGCTACGACTATAAAATATTTTCCATGGTTCTTAAGTATGGCTAATGTTTTAGCTTCACTTGCAGAAACAATGACTAGTAGCTACTCCATAGCCATTGTTAATTAGTATTCGTCGTGTTTTTTTTTTTTTTTTTTACTTTTAACTATAATAATTAACTATGATACAAAATCATATTTCTTCTAGCGTGGATGATTTTTTATGGTAATTCACACAAATTTATCATAGTAAGTCAAGGTGTACAGTGAGCTGGGCCAGCCCAGGATCGGCACGGACCAGCCCAAAAAGCCCAGCTCATTATTATTTATGATAGCTCTTAGGGTGGTCCCGGGCCTTATATGGGCGCCAACACTACAAGAAAATAGCTTAGTAGCAACGAAAAAATTTGTTGCTGAAATCAGCGTCGAGCTAATTACCAAGTAAAATTTTTGTTGCTAATCTATACTATGTAATATACATTTTAAATTATTCGTTGATAAATTTGTTAGCAAGTAAATTTTCGTTGCTAAATACGTTAGCATTTAATTGTTTTGTATTAAATAATGCATTAGCAATGAGAATTTTACTTGCTAATTAGCTCGACGCTAATTTTTTTCATTGCTATTGAATACTTTTCTTGTAGTTCAATTGAGTTCATTTTTAAATCCAGGCCCAGCCAGTTTGAGGCCCAACCCAGGACGGATTAGACCTATTTAATTTTCATTTCCTAGTTTGGGCTCAGCTCAAACATAAACTTAAAACTTTTTTAATAATAATGGGCTTGTGTGGGCCAGGCCAGACCAACCCATTTAGGTGGTTGCAAATTGCAAACAGTTTGCGAATTGCAACCAATTTGCAATTTGGTGACCGTTGGCTGCAAATAACAAATTGGCATATTTATAAACTTGTTTTCTTTTCTTTTTTTTTTGGGTCAAAATATTGAGTAAATATTGAGTCAAAAATTATATTGTATTACCATTTTTATTTTTTTTGCCTATAAATATAGAAAAAAATTTGTATTATTTTCACCAAAGTCTCTATTTCCTATCAATTCTATACAATTGTGAATTAAATTATAATATTTCAAAGTCAATCTCGCCTATTGATTTTGAAAAATCTCGTCAATTTTTCAATAAAGTTGTTCTTTAATCTTGCATTTATTTAATGATTGTTTTTGTTATATTATTTGTTTAATTAATTGTTATGTCAGATTTTTAAACATGAGTAAATCCGGACATCTTGAAAAAAAAATTCTTCTTCCTCTAATGTTAGTTCTACTCCTTCCCCTAACCCTTCTATTATGACTACTAAAAAATCAAAATGTGTTTTTAACACTGAAGAAATCGAATATTTAAATAGACCACTGAAAACTTTTACAACACCATCACCTCAAACAATTGATGAAGAAAATAAATTAATTGATAAATTTGCACAATCACCACCTATTGAAAATGAAAAAAAAAAATACAAAGCTCTATGAGTCGTAATCTTCCACACCGTAGAAAAAAAAACTAGTAAAATTTGGCCTTTTTTTAAGCTAATACCGGAACAAGAACGAGCCATATGTCATATTTGTAAAAAAACTTTTAAACATGCAAAAATAGTGGTACCGGAACTTTAACTAGACATATTACTTTTTGTTTTCCTGGTTGGGATAAAGCCGATGGACGCCCCGGTCCTCCGGAAACACATTTGCAAAGAACCCCAAGTGGTTCTGTAAATAATTGTATTTATTAACACGAAGAAACCAGATTAGGACTTGCTAGATTAGTTGTCCAAACTGAACTTTCATTTAAATATGCTGAAAATCCACATTTAGAAGATTTTATACAATCGAATTGTCCACCACAATTTAAACGTATTTCACGTATTACAAGCTATAGAGATGGATATAAACACGAAGAACAAATTATTGCTTTACGAATTTACTTTTCAACATTAACTTCAAGAATTTCTTTAACATCAGATTTGTAGAGAGGTAGGGGTAATACCCAGTATATTTGTGTTACGGCTCATTGGATTAATGAGGAGTTTTTTCTTGGAAAAAGAATAACTGACTATACAATTATTCATCATCCACACAACGGTGCTCATGTTGTAGATGCTATTCTTGATTGTTTAAAATATTGAAATATCAACAAAAAGATTTTATCGATTACTTTTGACAATGCAACTAATAATACAAAAACTATTCAATATTTAAACCAATATTTAAAATCAATGTATGGTGGAAAATTACTTCATGTTAGATGGGTTTGTCATATATTACATCTTTGTGTAAAGGATGGTTTAGATGCTATAGACCCTAGCATAGAATGAATTAGGGATTGTTTATCAAGCATTATGTCCTCATCAGTAAGAACTCAAAAATATGTTAAAATTAGGTGGAATTCAATATATAGAATGGTAAAAGAAGCATATTCATATGCAAAAATAATTACACAATTATGCAATGATGAATTACGTAATCCTAATGGAGAAAATTTTGTTAGCTTAAATGATTTTGACATTATAAATATAATTGCTCCATTATTAGAAGTTTATAGAGAAGTTAGTATTGTGATGTGCGGTGTATACTACACTACTTCGAATATAATGTTGCCCAGTATGCTTCGAATTGTAAAATATTTTGATGTAAGTAAATTATTGCCAATATGGAAGAGAAATGGCATAAATATTTTGAAAAAGTTCCTAGTTTATGTACTTTAGAATGTATTGTTGATCCGAGATGCAAATTTAATGGTTGTGCGTATCTAGTAAGAACTTATTATTCATGTCTTAAATATAATAGTGAAATAAGTATAGACGAAGAAATAAGTAATATGAAAACTTTATTAGAAATTTTGGTAGATAAATATTCTTCTAATTCCGTGTTTAGTGCACATGAATCACCTTCTAAATCTCAATCATCAAGTCGACCATTTGGAACTTTTTCTATTTTAAATGATTTAAAGAAAAGTAAAATAACAAATACACATAGATCCTCATCTGAATTAACACATTATTTACAACTACCATTAGAAAATGATCATGACGAATTTAATATTTTGAGATGGTGGAAGTCAGAACAAAGAAATTTTCCAATTCTTTCTTCTATTGCACGTGATGTACTAACGCCACAAATATTTTCAGTACCTTCGGAAAGTACTTTTAGTGCAGGTGAAAGGATGATCACAGATAAAAGAAGTCGATTAAGTCGAAAATCAATAAAATTTTGTGTTTTATGAAAATATTGGTTAAATCTTGAGTGGACGAAGAAACAATTGGAACGTGAAGGGAAAAAATACAAACCACCAACATTTAATAACGAGGATGATAAAGATGAAGATGAAGATGAAGAACCATTTCTACCTCCAACATTTCCCGATCCAGAGAGTGGTGGAGGAAATATCGATTTTGAAGGATTATATTATCCACGCGGACAATATCGGTATGGAGAAGGATCGTCAAATATGTATGTGTGGGAAATGATTCCCGAATAATTTTTTTCAATATGTACTATTTGTTCTTTAATTTTATAGTTAATTTTCTATGTATTTATTTCCCCTTTTCAATCTACATGTAAATTTTTATATTCAAATTAATAAATTTGAGGTTTTATTTTGAACAATTACTTAAATTTATGATTCTCTTATAAATAGATAAATAGTAAATTAAATCTAAAAAAAATTATAATAAAACTTATAGCTAGAAAAAAAAAAATGACAAAGATCTTAAATAAAAAATTGACTAAGACATTTACAATGAGAAATTTAAATAATAACAAGCAAAAAATAAATAAATAAACTTTGAAAAAAACTAAGGTGTATTAATGAATTAATGTACGAAAAATATAGAAGTAGCACAATAAAAATAAAAGTTTTAAAGTTTGAAAAGTTTAAAAAACATAGTAATATCAACGTAAAAGAATGAAATAAAAATTATAATGAATTGTTAAAAAGAAAAGAATTAGCCTAATTGGGTTGGACCACTAACCTAGCTCGGTAGGCCCAACACAAGCCTGGACCAGGACCAAGTGGTCCTGGGTCATTGGGCTGGGCTGGTCCCAAGTATTGGTAGTTGGGACTGGCCCAGGACCGACCCAATCTCAAGCGGGCCGAGGCCAAATTAGCCCATTTTTTTATTGGGTTAATACGGTCCTGGGCTTGAGTTGGCCCAACTCGACCAACTATGCATCTTGAATAGTAAATAAATCAATCTTTAGCAAACATTAATGGAAGAGAATTTTTTAACCACGTAAATCTTGTCTTGCAATTCCCTTCTTTTCATATTTTCTACACACATTCCCAACATACCAAAAATAATTCCTAACGTGTTCTGGAAACTGATCCATTTATTAACCAGGAGAGAGAATCATTTAATTTCCATTTTCACAGTACAAATGAAATCATGTTTAAGAGAAATTAACAAAATCTTACCATGGAGGAATTCTGTCACCATCCTGCTTGAGGAGCTGGGCACTGACTACTGGAGCAGGAGCATCATAAAAAAACATCATGTTTTAACAATCCAATCACAACTGAAATTAGAAAAAAAAAAGAAACAAAGAAAAAAAAAACTAAACCGCACCATGATTACTCCTGCACATGTATAATGTGCGGAGAACTGCGGGTGCTCACCACATAAGAGGAGGTTCTGAGGAGCGGGCCACTCCTTGGCGGGGTTAGGATCAGGGTCATGCACCCGTACGTAGAGTTCTTGCCCCATGTACCAATGCACCAAGTTCTGCGATCTCTAGTTCCACATTCCAAGATTGTCGAGAAACACGTAAACTGCAGTCCATCTTCTAGGGTACACTTGTACCGTCGAATGAACAACTGGATCGTATAGGTTACATGTATTGCGCGACACTGGTGTCCATTCTCCCTCACCATATGTGTCATTAGGCAATAAAAACTAGAACAAGCAACCACTCTGAGTTGTCCAATAACTATTATATACGAGTGAGCAGAATACTGAATTTTAGAGTTTGAGCCAACATTACCCTTCATTCCAAATTTAATAGGTTCAGTACTATGCATAAGGATTAGTAAATTTATAATACCTTATAGACGTTCCAGTTCTATATAATTGATGGATGGCTGTGTAAAAATATTTCACCCTAAAAAGAGAAATGTGAGAAAGAACCGTGTAAGACAATCAACTTCTTCTTCTTCTTCTTTTTTTTTTTTTTTTTTTGCTTATTTGGTGATCGTGATTTCTACCTTGTTGTTTTTACTCGTTTCAAATCTATCTTACAAATTTCCTGACACATAACACAATGTAGCTTGACCCGACAACACAAATTCCACTAACTAGTGAACATATTGTTGGAGCATGAAGTCTAACCTAACATTATACTTCAATCCAAATTCGACAGATTCAATATTATAAATTGGTATAAATTTGTGAATTTACAATATTTCGCTATTACTTTAGTAAGGAAAACTTTAGTAAAGAACCACCATAAATTTGTGTATTTCTATGTTAAATAAAACGTTACGGGAGTGGACTGGGAATGCATCGAGTCATTAAACATCTCAAACGTTTTGAAGTAATCAGCAAGTTTCAATGGAGTGCTTGGAGTTAGATGCAACACATTGTTCACTACATAGCTCGGCACATCATCGATCACTGCTCTCTACCCCGTGGAGGATAAACGTTTGAGAACGTTACATTTGTAACGTTGAACATGCCATGTGGATTAGGCCATGCAGCACCAATAGACATATTCTACCTACGCTTGCACAACAAAAATGTACAATGAATTTGTTAGTTGTTTCCTACTCAAAATGAATACTGACCTGATAGATTTAGCTTGATTGATTGAAAAATCTACATCAAAAGAATCAGGTCAATCTGGGACAGAGCCCTGGATAGGTAAAGCTGTATTTTCGTAGTGTAGTATCCCTTTGGCCACAAAAGAGTCATGGTTATCCACATTGAACAGTTTGGAGCGGCCACCGTGTAGTAATCAACTTCGTCTTGATTGGTAGTCACAAGGACCGAGGAAGTTTGGCTAACGTGCACGTCGACAGAATCCAACATGATCTAGTTCGTGTCCTAGCCTTCCATTTCCACAAGCACCATCAGGTGTTTTTAAATAAATTGAAGCTCAATACTGTTCTCACGTTTGATATTCTGAACCAGTAAGTCTTAAACCTACATGTATAGACTTCCACAGACTATCAAGAACAGTTTAGCACTTTTGAAGTATACGACGAACATTTAGGATTGATTGCTTTGTCCTTTTACCTTTGGTGACGGTGAAGGATTCGTACGATGTAGAAGATTGGCTACCATAGGGCCCTTCTCCATCAATATCAACCACGACCTTAATGATAGATCAATCTAAGCCACAAAGGCACTACCACAAAGGCTACGCCACAGAGGCTTAGAGGATTTAGGGTTTTGCCAGAGAAGAAGAAGGAAGTGGAAGAATTACTGTCTTTTTATGAGAGACAAACATTACCCAATATATAGTAAGGGGGGTAATAAATGACTAAAGGAAACGATCGAGGGAGAAAGCGGCGGTTTGAGAAACCAGAGACCAGGATTAGAGAGAAAAGGAGGCTAGGGACATTGGAAAGGAGGGTTAGGTTAAGGAAGAAAGAGGGTCACCAGATAAAGAGGCAAATGGTGTCGGGTTGAAGGAATGGGCCATAGCAGTCGGAGAAGGGCAAGTAGCAGAGGTCCAATTTGAAAGGGGTCCAACCATCCAAATGAATGGGTTGGGCCAATGTGGATTTGGGCCACAATTTCCAACAATCTCCACCTTGGACCAATATAAAAGGTGCCTGATCAAAGGTGTCATCATGGCCTATCCGCTGGGGTCCATGAGAGTAAACCTGCAAAGCAAAAAACAAGAACTGCAGAGATAGTATCTTATTTTAGATTAAGAATGCAGCCACATTTTTGGAATTTATCAATGGAGAGACACTTCGTGCCCATGTCTGATGGATTATCTTTGGTGCTAATTTTTCAAGGTTAATAATTTCCTTGTTGACAATATCTCTGATAAAATGGTATCTAACATCAATATGTTTTGTTCTGTCATGAAAGACTGGATTTTTACACAATTGGATGCTAGATTGACTATCAGAGAAAACGATCAAGTTTTATTTTAGAAATCCGATTTCCTTAAGTAAACCTTCTAGCCAAATGGCTTCCTTAAAAGCTTCAATTGTGGCAATATATTCAGCTTCAGTAATGGAAAGTGCAACAATATGTTGAAGCTGTGATTTCTAACTAATACATGCACAACATAAAGTAAACACATAAGAAGTAGTAGATTTTCGGTTGTCCCTATCATTGGCATAATTAGAATCCATATAGCCAATTAAGTTGGCACCTTTAGAACATATTGAAAACTTTATCCCATAATCAACTGAACCATTTAAATATCTCAAGAGCCATTTAAGGGCCTCCCAATGAGGAATACCTGGATTCGACATATATCTGCTTAGGCAACTTACAACATAGGCAATATCAGGTCTAGTGCTAACCATGAGATAGATAATAGATCCAATGGCTTTTGAATAAGGAATACTTTTCATTCGCTCTTTTTCAAAATCTATTTTGGAGACTGATCTTTGGTCAGTTGAAAATGAGCAGCTAAAGGAACAAAATAAGGTTTTGAGTTAATCATAGAGAATTTTTCAAGCACAGATTTCACATAAGATTTTTGGTTAAGAAAAATCGTGGAGTTTTCCTATCCCTTTCTATAGTCATGCCCAAAATTCTCTTAGCATTTCAAAGTTTTTGCATAAGTTATTTTGGAGACATTCAATCATGCTCATTCTGGGACGAGCAATCAACATATCATCCACATAAAGAACAAGAAATATATGGATATGATTATCATATTTAAAGTATAAACAGGGATCATAAGAGCTTTTTTGAAAACTCAAGGATTTCATGAAAAGGTCAATTTTCTTATTCCATTGTCTAGGGGACTATTTTAATCCATAGAGTGATTTTTTCAGCAAACACACATAATCAGGGTTTTTCTTGTCAATAAAGCATACAACTGACTCATGTAGATTTGTTCCTCCAAATCACCATGCAAGAATGCAGTTTTAACATTCATCAGTTTAAGTTCCCAATCAAATTGTGCAACAAGAGCAAGGATAATACGCATAGTGGTATATCTTACGGCAGGAGAAAAAATTCCAATATAATCTACACCTTCTTTTTGAGTAAAGCCTTTAGCAACTAGTCTTGCTTTAAAACGAGAGGAATCATTTTTCTTGTTTAATTTTGAAAATCCATTTGCAATCGACCATGGAAACATCTTTTGGTTTAGGAACAAGAACCCAGGTAATTTTGTTATCATGCAGAGACTTAATTTCTTCCTTCATAGCTTTTATTCATTGTTTAGATTTAGGGGATTTCAAGGCTTCATCATAAGTGATGGGTTCAAGACTTCTAGTGTTTAGAGATAGGTGAAAAAATTTTAACTTAGAAGGGATCCTAAATTCTCTTCGTTCTCTATCGCTAGCAAGAAGATACTGATTAAGGTCAATATTTTCAGAATTTCCATTTTCAAGGTTTTCATTGTTTCTTTCTTATCTATTCTCTTCCCCTTGTTGGTTATTCTCTATAGGTTCCTCCACCTTGTTAAACGTGCTCTTTATGTTATACTCTTCAGTTTTTCTGGGGGATTTGGACAAGCAGGGGATTTCAAATTCACTGAAGACAACATCTCTACTGATTATGACTTTGAAACCTAGCTAGCTTCTAAGCCAAAGTCTATATCCCTTAACCTATTCAAGATAACCAATAAAAACACATTTTTGGGATCTAGGGTCAAGTTTATCACCATTTGTTAAGGCAAAGGAAAAGCATGCAAAAATGCAAAGAGAAGACAGATCCACATCAGAGTTAGTCCATACACATTCAGGAATTTTTCCAAGTGAAGGCACAGAAGGTGATCTATTGATAAAATATGCAGCAGTTAATAATGCTTCTCCCCAAAAGATTTAGGTAAGTCAGAATTGATTAACAGACATCTAACTTTATTTAGTAAAGTTCTATTCATTCGTTCAGCAACACCATCCTGTTGAGGCGTGTAAAGAATAGTCTTATGTCTTTCAATTCCAAATTCCTTACACAGATCAGAAAAATGTTGGTTGCAGAACTCCAGACCATTATTTGTTCTTAAAGCTTTCAATTTCCTTCCAGTTTGGTTTTAAACCAGGGTTTTCCAGTTTCTCAATTTTTCAAATACTTCAGATGTTTGTTTCATTAAGAAAACAAAGACTTTTCTAGAAACATCAATGATGGACAGAAAATATTTATTTCCCCCATGAGTTTCAATATTACCAGGGCTCCATACATCAGCATGCACATAATCTAGAATGCAAGAAGAAGATGTAGGTTTTGGGGAAGGTGATAAAGGAAAATGCACTTTGTGTTACTTTCCTAGGACACATTCATCACAAAAATCCATATCATCCGTTTTTTCGTTCAAAGTGCCATTTTTATATGACAGCTCAAGGCCTTTCATGCTACTATGGCCTAGCCTTTTGTGCCATAAATCAGTTTTGATGGTTTTTAAAACAGAAGCAGCAAATGAGTCATATTTCACGGTGCAGACATATAAGTTCCTTTTTCTTTCGGCCTTAAAGACAGTAAAGGGACCCTTTATAATTTTCATAACACTCTTACCCCATCTCCCGTCAAGCCCTTCCTCCTCTAGGGCAAAACAAGAAATCAGATTATGGGCCAGATTAGGAATATGTCTAACATTTTTTAATGTTAACTTAAAACCTTTCTCAAAGATTAAGCAAACATCACCCAAACCATGAACATCACAAAGTTTCCCATTTTCCATAGAAACAGAACCAAGTTTTTCAAACATGTAATTAGACAAAATTTCTCTGAAAGGAGTCATATGAAAAGTGCATCCAAAATCAATGAGCCATTCATTCATATTTAAGAAAGATTTTGCAGAATTTATGTCACAGATCATACAAACTTCATCAGAACTTTCTTTAGCCCCATTAGCAGATTCATTTGAAGTATTTTTCTTTGGTTTCTTACAGTCTTTAATAAAGTGATATTTGCCTCCTGAATTGTAACATCTTTTTTCTTTTTGTTTTTCATTATCATGATTATCATTTTGTTTTTCCCACTTGTTCTTATATTTACTTCTTCCCATATTTTGGCTTCTACTCTTGCTATGCTTTCTAAACTTATAATCAGAGTTTCTATTCTTAGTCCTTCCCCTAACAAAATTAACTTCATTTTGATTTTGACTGAGTTTATTTGTTTTAAAATCCGTTTCTTTACTCTTGAGACCACTCATTACAGTTTTCAAATTAGCATTATCCCTTCCATGCTTAATGGCAACTTTAACATCTCCATACGATTGAGGTATAGCATTTAACAAGACAATAGGAGTGTAGTCATCAATATTCTTATCACTAGTCAACTTAATGTCTTGAATTAATTAAGTAAAATCATCAACATTTTCATCAATGCTTTTAGACAAATAAAGTTTATATTAAAAAACTTTTCAAGAAAAAACAACTTACTAGGCAATGAAGTTTTAGTGTAAAGCTCTCCAAGTTTATCCCAAAGATCTTTAGCATAATTTTGTTTACTTACGTTTCTAATCACAGAATCCGAAAAATTGAGAATAATTGAGAATAATTGAAGAATATGCGAATTCATCATTTTTCAACCTTTTTGTCTTCAGAGGTATTTTCGGCATATTTACCATGAATTGCTTTAAACACTTTTAGTTGAATTAGGATGCCTTTCATTTTTTTATTTTTTTTTGCCAGATTGAAAAATTAGACTTACCATAAAATGGTTGCAAGTTATAACCAGCCATATTAACAGGTTATAGGCAATATACAGATCACAAAATATATACAGATTATAGGACACAGAATATACAACTACAGTTAATAGAAAAAATACAGCAGATTAACTGAGAATATACCAGAGGGAACTTAGCTAACTCCTCGAGCCAGATACCCGGCGGCCTCAACGGCCCGACCAGGTGAGGAAATTAGTAAGTATAGGTCTAGGTCGAAAATCAAGAAATAATAATAATAACTTATAGAAACAGTAAGATAGTAACAAAGTTAGGGTTTAGAGAAGATGTTACTGTGAGGGCGACGAAGCCAAGCACTTAACCCAGGCTCTGGTAACACTGTTAGTTATCGATCTCCAGTATTAACCAAGAATAAATCCTATGAACTATTACAGAACGAAAAATGCGTTCTTAAAACCGTTTAATGCAAACATTTAAAGGAAATGAAAGGATTTACAGAAAATTAATAGAGATGAAAAAACACAAGTAAATAAAGGCTCAGAAAAAACCAGATCCAGAGACCGGATGCCAAAAGCCACAAAAGCTTGCAACCCAAACACTTGGTTGAAAGAATTGGGTACGGCCCGAGAACGCAATGGAAGCGTAAAAAACGTGAATTTAAAGCATAAATTTACAATGGATTCAAAGGGGTGTTCCCTTTGAAGTTCCCGGGCGTTCGGTGCATGTCAAGAGCATGAATAAAATAGGAGAAGATGCTGGACATGTGGCTAAAGGATTAAAAACAAAAGATACATAAAATGTAAATAGAAACCAACCTTTGTTCGTTTTACGTAGAACGACTTCTAACGTTGTTCCTTCTTTTCCTTTTTCGTATGTCCACTTGAGAGCTCAACTTAGAACTCCTCTAAGGATTGTCCGCACCACACAGAGGATCCAAACTATAGTTTATTGCTAGATAAATATAGTGAAGAGAAGAAGAAAATAATTCCGAAGCAACACTATCAATTAGTGATCTTTAGAATGTTTTAAGTTCTTTTCTTTCCAAAAGAAAAGAACACTTAGAGAGAATTTTCAGAGATGTTTATGGCTTAAAAATCTCCAGCAAAAATGAAGCAAGTTTAAGTAAATGTCTAGCAAAGTTGTTTTGTGTATGTAGAATGTAGAGTTCAAAAAACCACCTACATAAGTAACCTCCGAGGCAACTTCCACATACACACAGTTCTAGCACATCCACTGCACATGATAGCAAGACAAAACCACCCACAAATCAGAAAATTTTCGTGCTCATCATGTGATATGTGAAGAGTTGAAACTCCTCCTTAACTAGCTTCATGTTGCATGGAAAATGGACTTGGATCTTTATGTTTTTAGACTTGTATTTAATCAAATTAAATAAAGTCTAAACATGTATCCATTGGGCATTAATTAATCTAATTAATCTCAATCCAATTGAATCCCAATAGTTTATTTAATCCAATTAAATAAACATAAGTTCAAATTAAGAATAATTGATCCAATCAATTATTCTAGCCAAAACCCAATAAATTAATCCAATTAATTTAAAGGTTCTTAGTCCAAAAAAATTAACTAATCCAATTAATTAATTCTTGGACCATCGATCAAATGGATTTCTCAATAAATGATCCAATCATTTATTTGCTCTCTTGAATAAATTTAATCCGATTAAATTTATTCGCTTCTTCTAAAATTAATTCCAAATTAATTCCGACAAATCCAAAGTGATTTGTGTGTGACTTATTAGGTTCACCCTCAACTAGACTTGGGCTTGTGTCCAACATAATTGGTCAATTAAATCCAATTTAATTAATTGTTTTTCGATTAACCATTAACCGAAAAACGCCCGTCATCATGATAAGTAGCAGATCCTATCTTGGAACTCACCAACCTTCATGCATGCTTCAACTATGTCGGAAACATGACAATATAGTGATTCAGGATGAAACCTGAGACCACATTGGACATGATCAAGTCATAGCCGTCCTATGCACAAGGTTACTGTGGAACCTCAAGTCTAAGGACTAGTTAGTGCACTATCGTAGCCTAGGAGTTCTAGTCATACCGATCATGCCATATAGGGTTTCCATATGACAACTCTTGCGTCTCAATTTAGTGAACTTGATAACTCTTTATCAAGGACCCACTAAAGTGCGCAGACATCATAGGTCTCTGTCTATGAAACTCGACATTCATCATATGAACGCATCACTTAGTGCAAGTCTTTCAGGAATGGTTGATGCCCTGTCTCGACTGATTCATCGACTTGGAATATATTAGATCAAACCATAGAGGTTGCTTTCATGGTCACCATCATATGCGCGAGCCAACCCCGTAGCATAAATGATCTAAGGGCTTCAACCAAATGCTCATATAAATATAATGTTTAAAGCATATGAGGAAGATGGCCAAATAACATTTCTTAAATTAACATATTATTGAAAAAGATCATCTAGAATAGTTTACAAAGAGCCAATCAATTGGCTTGACGGTAACCTATTCCAACATCTGCGTGCAGGCTTCCCTTGCCAGTGCGCGCGCTTGGCCGGCTCCTTACGTGCACGGCCACTGGCAGGGCTCGTTGTGGACGTGCTCGCTAGGGAGCAGTGCACAGGCTTCCCTTCCTGTGCGCACGCCTTGCCGCGCCCCCTGCGCTTGCGACCGACAGGCCATGTCTCCCATTCGCGCGCGCTGGGTGTGCTGGCCGGGCGGCCGCGCGCAAGCTCCCTTGCCTGCGCGCGCACTTGGCCATGCCTCCTGCGTGCGGGATCGGCAGACCCCGTTTGCCGAGCGCGCGCACAACGTGTGCTGGCCGGGCGGCTGCACGCAGGCTCCCCTGCCTGTGCGTGCGCTTGGCCGTGCACCTTGTGTGCGCGGTCGGCTGACGGCTACCGTCGTAGTCGTTTTTTGTTCGTGCCAATATTTTCTGTACCCTTTTCTCAAGAAAACAAGAGATATAGTTCAACAAACACAAAAACTCCATGATCAATTATTTAAGTGCAAAATTAAAGCAAGTATTCCTATGATTAACAATATGCTTCTATACGAAAAATAAAGCCATGTATAACATGCTTGAACACGTATTGGAAGTAAAATCCTAGACCTATATACCAAATCGGGCTCCTATACCATTGTACGCGGTAGGGGATCGGCCCGGGAGTTGGCGCGGCGGAAGCACGCGGGGAAAGAGAGTGATAAGGCATGCATAAAGGGAATTTAAAACGGAATTCTAAAACTGGATAGCATGCATAAACGGAATTTAAAACGGAATTTTAAAACCGGATCAAGTGGTGTTCCCTTGATTCTCCCGGGCGTTCGGGGTATTTCATGAACAAAAGAAAACAAACAAGATTCGTGGAGGTCATTGGGTGAAAAGAGGAACAAGAAACGTAACAAGAGTGCCCACTCTTGTAGCTTTCTTCGTTCGGCTACACGTGTTGTTCCCCGATTTGCCACCAAGATCCCACTAAGATCTTTTTAAAATGTCCACGCAATTCACTGGAATTCTTGATACCCTTGTGCTAGTAAGATATCAAAGAGGGAGAATACAATCGACCAAAAGTTATTGATTAACGTGATCAATTGTTCGTATGCCCCCTTATATGAAAATAAGAAGACAAGAAACACTTTTGGAGGTGGAGATTAGAGAGGGTGGCCAAGAGTAGGAGAGGGGTCGGTTGAGAGGAGTGCTAGGAGAGATGTGTAGAGAATTGTGTGTGTTGTGTTGTTTGAGTATATATATTTACACACATATCGGATTAGCATTCCTAATTCTACTCAACGTCTTCTAAAGAGACACACTTTAGTTAACTTAGGTTTTTGACCTAGTCAAATCCTAGTCAACTAAAGGTTCGACAAAGTCAAACTTCATCCGAACCATCTATCTCAATATGCCCTTGACGGAATCTCGTCCATCCATTCTTGATGAGCTTTATGGTATGGACCTTATTCAATCTAATTTAAATGATCTAAAGTCCTAATGGGCTTCATGTATAGATCTTATTTAATAGTTAAGCCCAATAATAATTTCCACCTTTTTTAGTCTAATTAAAAAGGGAAAAACTCAGCCTCTAATCTCATAAATCTAATTTATGAATTAAGCCCGACTAATCTAATTAATTTACAAAGACTTTTTTCAAGAGGAAAAACAACTATTATTAACTGCCAACCAAATCAAAACAAATAAGTACCCAAAAACGAAAACTAAAAAATGGAAAAACAGAACAAAAATGCAAAAGAAAACCCATCAAACCGCACTATCAGCCCGACACCACACTTGGCTACCTAGCGAAAGCATGTAGAGCCCTTCTAGCCGCGTTCGCCATTTTTAGCGGATAAAGCTTGTGATGAACGTATCCCAGATACGAACATCTTTTGCTAGACCCTAGATACAACCTTCATATGCATGTGACTGCCATGATTCCTCAAGTTTGAGGACTAATCTTGTACTATCAGAGCCGGGAATTCCAGTTATACCGACCAAGCCTCCAAGGCTTCCATATGACGATTCCCGTGAGTCAGTTCAGTCAGCTAACACCCTTGTCAACTAACCCACTAATATTGCATAGACGTCCAACGTCTGTCGTCGATGAAACACGACACTCATCCAATGAATGCAATCCTTAGTGCAAGTCTCTATAGGATCCTCGATGCCCTGTCTCGAGGTCCTCGACTTGGAACATTCCAGACCAACCCTCAGAAGTTAGTTTCATAGCTGCCATCCAATGCGCAGCTCAACTACATGGGTTATCCAATTGGTCTGTGGGCATTTGTTATGGCGTTAACACGTTGTTTAACGTAATCCGTAAGCACAACAAACACATAGTGCCATGGATGAATACTTACTATATTCATCAAGTCAATAAAGATTGCTAAATAGTACCCCAAAACCGCCAATCTAATTGGCTTTCTGGTCACCTATTCTAACAATCTCCCACTTGACCTAAAGCCAATCACCCATGTTGCTCAGACTTATCTGAGCATGAGTAATCTGCGATATCCGGCTCGGTCTCATGGGTCTACCTTATTTCTGCCAAGATGATGTAGTCTAACCGCACATCACCTCTTCACACCATTGCTCCAAGCATATGGTACTGTTTAAGAATTTTTCTGGATCCGTGGTGAGATCTCGGTCCTATAGCTTGCGCTACAACCATGTTGTTATCCTCCAAGGTAACTACTTGCTAGCCCGTGCTAGGCACCACACCCAACCATTGGATGTGGTTTTTCATCCAAACCACTCTCCGGAGCAACTTCTAAAGTTGCCATACATGCAACTTTCATGATCCGTCGTGGTGTCCCGCTTGAAACCTTTCCAAGCCACCACCTTACCATTAAGCTGAATATATGTTCATACTGAGACTAGATATTATTCACATGATCTTGGAAGCTAGTATCGCTATAGCCTTCCAGAATCAACTCTCCATAGAACTTGCATCAAGAACACTTCTTTAATCCTTATTCAGGTATTAAAGACTATTCTCAACAGCAGTCTACTGCCTTCTCGATACACACCTGATCTCTGTTGTTACGCCCAAAGCATACACAACATCAGGTCCAATGCACCAAACAACATACCCATGTTGCCTACGACAAAGACGTAGGGGATGTCAAACATCTGAGCTTCCTCATCAGCCAACCCTGACTGAGTCTTGAACAGCTTAACCCTATATGTAGGAATCCAATTCCTTTCATGGAGAATTGCGTGAACAACGTTCGTGTTTCAGTGTTTCCTAACATCTTAAATTCATTCCAAATAAATAATACGTTACACACTTAAACTCTAGGAATACAACTAAACTCCCACTGACTCTCAAATCTCGTTACTGATCGAGTCATACCCCGCATGAACTCATCAAAATGAATATTCCAGTTACATAGATTTTCAAACCTAGTTTGAATTCCATGTCGAATCACACGGCTCCAAGCCATTGATTCGATCCAATGTCCAACATTGCTTCTCCTTATGTCTTTTGGATTATAATCCAATTGACCGGACTGACCCAAAAACCTATACATCTCATGTATCTAAGATATTCTGGTCATCCTTAGGAGAATAGGAATATAGTCAATGAGTAAACTTGATTTCAAATGATGTTTGCAATATTGTACTGGGTGTCGCTCTACTTGATTCCTCAAGGAGCTACTCCTCACACCGGTTATCCTCTGAAATTCAATTTCCCTTAGGACAACACATAAACCTATGCAAACCTAGTTTGCCTCCCACTAGTCCCTTGACGTATGCAAGACCATTGATGGGTGTCAAAACCACCAAAAATAATTCCTACAATTACTTTCTTGCGAAAGCGGCAAGTAGGGTCGAATCCGCAGGGATCGGCGATAAGTTGATTTCTTAAAAGAAACAAAAAAAAGGGGGGAATTCAGATTTTTAGCTTTTAAAAGAAAATAACAGGTATAAATTAAAGGGGAAGTGTAATAGATGAGAAGGTTTTTCCGGTTAAAGTGGGTTCATGCTTGATTCTTCCTGTTGATCATTGATGCAAATATAACAATTATTAAAATACGTAGATCAATTATGGTCATTGGTACGACCTAACAACCTCACCCTTCCTTACCTTTTCGTTAGCCAAGGAACGTCCGTTGGCTAGATCTCTAATCAATAAACAACCCCGGGAACGTACACGAGATTTAATTTATTAACAGTATTAAGAATTAGAAGGGCCTGATCCTAACCAATAAATTCCTACGAGGATTCATTTAAATCAGATCATGCATTCACCATAACATAACTAACCACTTTGACACGATTAATTATGAAATGTTGCTACTAATTATTGAACTAAATAAACAATTACGGATTTGTAAGTTCAAATAGCTAAACAAACTATCTTGATAATGAACAACTGATCATATTATTCAAACATCAGAAGTTTGTAGAAAGAGCGCAGAAAATAACATGAATATAGATTTTAATAAAGGAATTAAGCACTTATTAGATATCACAACATTTTAAGAATCAAGCATTTACCGTACTTTAACCGGAAAATTAAGAGCTTAGCCTAACATGCTAATGAAAGAACACACTAAAAAATGGAATTCCATTAGCAATTGGGCAACGTAAATAAAAATAGAAGAAGATGGAGGAAGTAGAATAACGTATTAAACTTAAGATTCAACGTAAAACAAGAGATGGTTTTTAGGTTGTGAGGTGCCTCCTATTTATACTATTAGCACCTCACGAACCTAGACAAGAAAAAGGGTAGATACATGATTGCTCATAAACATGTTAACAACTTAAATCCTAGCAATTTAAAGGATAAATTTCGGATTCTTGAAGAGGGTTTTCAGCAATCATTCCTTCTTCCTTCAATGAAATCCGCAACTTTCCTTTTTCTCTCAAGTTGACTGCAGTGTTTAAGCGTGGGCACGCTTAGTGGAAATTTCGAATCTGCCACTCTTTTTCACTAGTTCCCTCAAATGCCTCTAAATGCCATTATTAGCTCCATTTCACCATCTTTTACTCCTTACAAGACATATTTCCTGAAAATACAATAAATCCACATGATTAGGAGTAATTAGTCCTTAAAATAAGGCATTACGAGTCTTAAATCATGGCAAATTACACACTTATCAACCATCCTACATACTTAAGTACTTTGTAGGATACATGCTTGCCATGCCATATCCATTATGGCATCTGGGCCATGATCTTTAGAAAGTGCCATCTTTTACAACTTGGCCACTGTCTTAAGAACACGCTCAGATAGGCCATGGTAGTTCAGTGAAACACCGATTGAACCATGTCCAACAAGGTTCGATTCCTCCCTTATCAGAGACGTTGTTCAATTGTGGCGCTTCAGGGAGAATTCCACTGAGTGAGAATTCCATTCTCATTTAGATACATCAAGAGCTCCCACTAAATACACACCATTCGATCCAATCGAAGGTTAATTTTGCAACCAGTTTGGTTCCCACTTCAAATCTAATTCCCTAAGCCTTCCAAAGGCCCTTAGACTTGTGAACCGTCTACTGGTCTTGTGTATTCAGTGACGCACAGATGTCTGACTGGATTCAATCCAACAGATTACTAGCAAGCATACTTTGTCCTACAAAGAGCTTCTTGGCCATCTTCCTACTCAGGAAGGACTTGCAAGCTAGCAGGCTCAAATTGTCTATTTCTAAAGTCCTTGAATCTACTAACCTCCTTATTCTATCTAGAGGAATGTGACCTAGCTTTGCATGCTAAATCTATGAGTTTATCTTGATTATCTATTTTATCATTTGTTTTGAGCATTCATAATCTAATTATGGGATAGTATTGAAACAATTATGCAAACAACCTAGCAGACAAGAATAACCATTCTTTGTCAAATAAAAGAAACTTTCATTGATCAAAAAGATGTAATCCTCATTGTCCAACAATAGAAAAACATAAGTTTGATCATGCTAGGTTACATAATTGTGACCTATCAAGTCTATCCTAACATGATCACTAATGGCTAAGTCTAACTGACCCTATAGCTACTACAACAACAGCCCTGCCATCGCTTAGCTTTAGAACCATCTTCGTCTTAGCCTTCTACTCCTTTCCATCACCTGTAAACTATTTGCAGATATGAGCTCTATAGCTGGTATCCAATACCCAAGAAGTAGAATAGTAATCATGTTAAAGCTCAAATCAAATGTACCTTGGTTGAAGAGGAATTGAGGACACTCCCTCTTTCAATGTCCCTTTTCACAACAATATATGCAAACATCTTTTGCAATCCTTGACTGCTGAATTGCCTTCCTGTTTCCTTTGCCCATGCCCAGCATGGCAACAGGAGTGCTCTGTGCGCTTGCAGCGGTTGATTCTGTCTTACCCTTCTTCCTCCTCCAGCGTCCGGCCCCTTTGCCTTTTGCTCTTGAGGTCGAAGCCTCCCCCACCAATACAGACGGCGCAGACTTTTCAATCATTATCTTGTATTGGATCAACATGTTTATCAACTCGTGAAGGACTTTTTCAAGCCCATTCATGTTATAGTTAACGATAAATGGGTCAAATGAGGGAGGAAGAGACTGAAGGATCACGTCGAAGTACGTCTCTTTTCCAAGATTAGCTCGAGGTCTTTGAGATTCTCCACTAGGGAAAGCATCATCACTCCATGCTGGTGTATAGACGACCCTTCTGTCATCCTAGCTCGGAAAAATGCCTTTGTCACAGCATATCTAATATGCCGGTCCGGTACCGCATAAACGTCTTTCATGCGGAGCATTATCGAGCTGACATTATCCAGCCAATCATACTATTTTTGGATCTCATTAGTCATGGATGCCAGTATGATGCTGCGGACCTTGCGGTTGTCTTCCTACCATTCATTGAACGTCAAACGCTCTTTTGACGAGGACCCCTCCGGCAAGACTCGAGGAAGAGGCTTATCCAGAACGTAAGCCTGGTTTTCGAAATCTAGGACAATCTTTAGATTTCATAGCCAATCATTATAGTTTGCTCCGTCAAATTTATTAGTCTCAAGAATTACAGCGAGTGGATTCTTAGACATCTACATTCAAAATGTAAAGTAGAAAATTTAGTAGATTATTATAATATTGAATTCAAGTTAAGACTTGGTCTTTAGTCATTAACCCCTCCCACTATTTCTTCAAAAAGCCCACCACTCTCAAGTGGGGTTTTCGAGAAACCATTTCCTAGTGGGCTTGGAGTCCACAAACGCAATTCTCCAAGCCCTACTTTTACGATTCACATGGGAAAGGTTTTGTAGGAGGTATCCAATACCATTCTCATCCAATGAGATCCCCAAGATATGTTGTCTCGCTTCTTCACATGATCCCGAGGACTCCAAGCGAATCATGTTACTCAGCGTTAGGCCCGACCCATCAACCAAATCATATCTCAACTGTCGCCCCCCACGACTCGTGAGACAGGAAAACAGGAGCATATTCCTTTGTTCATAACAATAATACAGCTTTCTTCCATTCCAAACGTGCCACGACTCGTGAGACCACGAATGGGTGAAAGTAGCTTCCTTACTACATTGTTATGGATGGAAGGCTTGGAATAATCAAACCATTTGATTTAATTCCATTTTGGGCCCAATATTTACTTGGACCATCCAAGTGAGAGTCATAGTTTATGAAGACCGAGACCTCATCATTGTTAGTATTTTGCATGCTCAAGTTTTAAACATTTAATGTAAATAGATGTATTCCAAACACATCATACATCAAAGCATTAAAACATTAAACACATGCAAAAGAAGCCAAGCACGCCCCTATAGGATGATCACAAGCCCAATCCTAAGTGATCCACTAAGCCCGCAGTGGATCAATGGTCAAACTAGGGTAAGCCTACACTATTACAATTTTTACATCCCATTATCATTTAATGGGGCCTTGTAAATCCTTCTTTGTTCTTCTTGGGCCTTCCGTCGGGGGCTCCGTCCAACGGACCGCTTTTGGGCCTTCATCTCCATGGAAGCTTACATTTAATAAAATAAATCCTCACAACCTAATCTACTCTCATTACAACTTAAAAGAAACCTCAATCATAAGTCGGGGGAGTACATTAATAGAGAGGAAGAAACCCTTATTATTCCAAGGCTAAAAACGAAAGAAGGAATAAAAAATAAAGAGGCAGGCCTCACCCAACAATAAATTAAACCATACATAGGCCAAAAAGGGCTAGTGATCATCCTTATTGTTTATCAAATAAACAACAACAAAACACATTTATATCTAATATAAACATGCCAAGAATATAAATACATCCCATGCATTTATAAATAGATATCCAATATCTAAAACAATACACATAATAAAATGCAAAAAATAACATATTAATAATGCAATTAAAAATATGGATATCAACTATACATCCAATGTAGAAACATTTTTTTTAAAGCATAAATTTACAATGGGTTCAAAGGGGTGTTCCCTTTGAAGTTCCCGGGAGTTCGGTGCATGTCAAGAGCATGAATAAAATGGGAGAAGATGCTGGACATGTGGCTAAAGGATTAAAAATAAAAGATACATAAAATGTAAATAGAACCCAACTTTTGTTCGTTTTACGTAGAATGGCTTCTTAACGTTGTTCCTTCTTTTCCTTTTTCGTATGTCCACTTGAGAGCTCAACTTAGAACTCCTCTAAGTATTGTCCACACCACACAAAGGATCCAAACTGTAATTTATTTCTAGATAAAATATAGTGAAGAGAAGAAGAAAATAATTCCGAAGCAACACTATCAATTAGTGATCTTTAGAATGTTTTAAGTTCTTTTCCTTCCACAAGAAAAGAACACTTAGAGAGAATTTTCAGAGATGTTTATGGCTTAAAAATCTCCAGCAAACATGAAGCAAGTTAGTAAGTAAATATCTAGCAAAGTTGTTTTGTGTATGTAGAATGTAGAGTTCAAAAAACCACCTACATAAGTAACCTCCAAGGCAACTTCCACATACACACAGTTCTAGCACATCCACCACACATGATAGCAAGACAAAACCACCCACAAATCAGCAAATTTTCGTGCTCATCATGTGATATGTGAAGAGTTGAAACTCCTCCTTAACTAGCTTTAAGTTGCATGAAAAATGGACTTGGATCTTTATGTTTTTGGACTTGTATTTAATCAAATTAAATAAAGTCTAAACATGTATCCATTGAGCATTAATTAATCTAATTAATGTCAATCCAATTGAATCCCAATAGTTTATTTAATCCAATTAAATAAACATAAGTCCAATTAAGAATAATTGATCCAATCAATTATTCTAGCCAAAACCCAATAAATTAATCCAATTAATTTAAAGGTTCTTAGTCCAAAAAAATTAACTAATCCAATTAATTAATTCTTGGACCATCGATCAAATGGATTTCTCAATAAATGACCCAATCATTTATTTTCTCTCTTGAATAAATTTAATCCGATTAAATTTATTCGTTTCTTCTAGAATTAATTCCAAATTAATTCCGCCAAATCCAAAGTGATCAATGTGTGACTTATTAGGTTCACCCTCAGCTAGACTTGGGCTTGTGTCCAACACAATTGGTCAATTAAATCCAATTTAATTAACTATTTTTCGATTAACCATTAATCGAAAAATGCCCGTCACCATGGGTGGCCGTCTAGCAACGGTTCATGGCACCAGAGGCTAGGTGAATGTTGGCGTGAACATTTAGGCCCCCGAGTACCATACGAGTATGGTCCTTCCATCATCCATCTCCCGGTCTAAGTCTAAAGCATGAAATTGGGCGTCGATTCCCATCATGGACTAGACAACTATGCTCAATAACTCGAGACACGTCTGCTTTATTGATCGACATAGGAAACCATTCCCTACTCGATCAATCGCTGTGGCCATAGACTTAAAGAGCTTAAACCGTCTTAGAATGCATAGGAGACTCGACTGTCATATATTAACAGGTGACAGATCCTATCTTGGAATCCACCGTCCTCAATACATATTCCGACTGCACTCGATAAAGCTTATGATGAACGTATACCAGATACGAACATCTCTTGTCGGACCTTACATACAACTTTCATATGCATGTGACTGCCATGATTCCTCAAGTCCGCGGACTAATCTCGTACCATCGGAGCCGGGAATTCCAGTCATACTGACCAAGCCTCCAACGCTTTCATATGACGATTCTTGCGAGTCAGTTCAGGCAGCTAACACCCTTGTCAACTAACCCACTAATATTGCATAGACGTCCCACCCATCCGGAGGCCTTGACTGAGAGCGCTGACCAACACCTCCTGGTGGGCAGTAGGGACTTCTAGGATTACATTGTTGAAGTACTGGACATACGTCCTCAGGGTTTCATTTTCCTTCTATTCGATTTCAGAGAGGCTGATAGCCTTTTTTCGGTACTTATTGTTGTTAACAAAATGGTACAGGAACAGGGAACTGAATTCTGCAAAAGACCTTACTAATCCAGATGGAAGCTAGTCGAACCATTGTTGAGTAGAGTCAGCTAGTGTAGTTAGGAAAACATGACATTTAATTCCATCAGTATGTCTATGTAGTAGGGCTGCATTTTCCAACTTATGCAGGTGCTCGTCGAGGTCAGTGGTACCATTATAAGCAGGCAAGTGTGGAGGCAGCCGGAAGTGAGCAGAGAGCTCTTCAGCCATAATGTCAACACTGAAAGGAATGCCTCGTTCGGTTGGCAATGTGTCTTTATTCACTTGCTAGCGGAGCTCGACCACCTACTTCCTGAGGGTTTCCCGAATTTCAGGGAGTCGGAAAGGGGTTGCCTCTTTGTTGGCAGAACTAGTAGGGAGAGATCCATCTTGCTACTGTCCAACAGGAACTTGCTCATCCGTCGGCTGACTTCCTGGTGTTCCTCCTCATTCACGCTGAGAAAAAGGTCCTGCTCCACTAGCTTGGGAACCACGGAAGGTTGAGTGGATGGTCTCCACTATGAACTGGGGAAGATGCTCGTACAGGAGTGGGTCCACTGCAGTAAGAGCAGGTATCGGATTGGTCACTGAGACCAGGACATCAACAGTTGGAACAAGGAAAACACCAATTAGAGTAGGGAAGGCACTAGCTGGAGCAGGGAAAGCGCCAATCAGAGCAGGGAAATCGGCAACTGGAGCAGGGAAACTACCCGTTGGAGCTGGGTCATTAGCTGGAGTGGGGCGTTAAAGGCGCCCATAGTCTGGTCCAGAGGTAGGATGGCGGATCCTACTACAACAAGGAAAGAGGCATCTCCCTAGAGAGATCTAGTGTTATCTAAATCAGCCATATCTCACGTCAAAGCTCAAGAGTTTCCCACCGACGGTGAAAATGATGTGTACCGGGGTCCAGCAGCACCACAAAACATCGAGGAACCTTCACGAAAATCTCAAGATTGAAGGGGAGAGTAACCTGCAGAGAGGGGTTCACACTCTGATGCTTAACTCAATAATGTTCTTCTGATAAAATAAAATGGAAAATCTTTAAATAAGTGAGAATAACGGTAAAATGGTGTTGTGGACTGTCGAAATGTGCAAAAGGGTGCAGAAAGTAGCTAGAAAATAGGGAGAAAATGTGTGCAAAGTGAAGTTGCAAAGGAGAGTGAAAAGTTACTTGGCAAATGACTGTGCAATCAGTCAATTTATAATGATCCTCGTGTCCAATTTTGGAGGCGTTTTGTTGAGTGTCATACTGTGATAGAAGCGTTAGAAAATCGGCTATCTCCTCGAAGAAACCATGTATCGATCGGATAAGAATTGAGAGAGATATGACCGTTTGAATCACCCTTGCCACATCTGTCATGTTTTTCGAAAAAGTTGTTACTTGTAGAGAAAAATCCAAATTCCAGCCAATCCATTGGGAATTTGGATGAGAGTGCTTAATATGACGTGGCTCCACGTGTTGGCCACCTGTATGACTTGAAATCCTTGTTGTTTGATGACTAGGCTTCCTATACGAGATTTTTTTCCGTGGGCCTTCCAGGTTAGTGAACAAAAACTAGCCTATGTACAAGAATTCTACTGCTTTCAGCCACATGTGCTTGGCCTACTGGGTTGTCCTGCTTGTAGGCCCACTCCTGGCTCTTGGACTTACTAGGTAAGATTTTTAGGGGACATTACCTACTTTCGTTAATGTTTTGACGATTTCACATTTTGGTTTCCCCCCTAAATTGTAACTCTCAAGAGTGCGCTTGAATTTCTTATTATTTTTCCATATACTTCTGGATTTTATGCACCTTCGGTTAGTAGGTTCAACTGCTAATATACTATAGATATTGTACTTCATGTTTATTATATTTTTTCCTTTTATGTTTAATTTTTCATGGTTGGTAAACATAAGTGGTTAATATTCAGGAGCCTTTTTATTTAAGTTTGTTGTTGATTGGTTGGCAACAACCATAGGCAATGCTTTTGCTCTTGCTGAATTATAGGCTAATTCAACTACTGTAGCTCTTTCTACAAGCCCAACTTCGATTCTAATTGTTCTATCATTTAGGAGCATATCGCTTATGTTAGTTGATATTCTTATCTGTTCATATTGTACTATATTTTTTTTTGCACCAGTAGCAGCCACAACTGAAATGTCAATAGAAAGAAATAGATCAGTAGCAATTGACCACAGCCAGAACTGGTCAATGGAAGATAAATGTCACAATGGCAGCAATTGAAAAGAAACAACCGCCGCCACGAAATGAGATAAAAGAAAAAGAAGATATTAGCTACACCAACAGAAGATGATGAACTCAAAATTAAACAAACCAATCAAAAAGTCAGTGCATCAAGTGATGTTGATAAGAAAGATGATGGGATTTCAATTGACGAGGTGAGAAAACAAGAAAGAGGACCAATCAAGAACAAAAAAACAAGACACTTTGAGATTTAAGTTTCAAACAATGACGAAAAGACTCTTAATCATTTAAAAAGAAAATATAAAAGCAAATCAACTAACCAAGCAAAAAGAAGATGTTAAGCAATCAAGATAAAAATAAATAAAAAAAAAGGGAGAAAGAAATAATGGGAACATTAGTTTAGATAACAGTTGACTTGAAATATTGTTTATATTTAGTATTTTTATATCTTTGTTGAATTATTAATGTTGAACACCTTGAGAATTGTATATCTTTATATTGTGAACTGATTTATATATTTTACATTTAATCATTAATTTTTAAAATCATACTATTATTTTAGTCAAATCTTAAGAATTACATGCAGCACATGAATAAGAATGGCCCTAAAAATTTCTTTTATGTTATGGTTTACTTAAATTAACCTTATAATAATATTATCCATAAGGATTACTATGTAAAAATAAGTTATTTTAACCCATACTAATTACTTTGTACATTAATTATTTACTCTCGTTAAATACTTTTCACATAATTTATATTTACTCATATTAATTACTATTCACATTGTACTTATTTACTCATATTAATCTTTTTTAATATTATATTTATAGTATAATACACCTATTACATCAGAGATACCCTTATGATATAACACCAAATAAGTAGAAAACTAATTCATGAAAACTGAATGTATTGAGAATTATTCTAGCATAGATATAAATGAGCATTAGTCAGATCACTTATCATATTAAAATAGGTTTATGACAAATAAAATTAATTAAATAAATTTTCAAGTAAAATTAATTAAATAAATTTTCGTGTAAAATTAATTAAATAAAGTATCTTTTAACATGTTTTACTCATCAAATAGACTATCCACTGAATTCATAGTTTTTAACTTAAGATCAATTTTTCAAAAACTTATTAATAGATATTATATTAATATTAAGTAAGTGAATAGATGTAAATACATTTATGTAAGTTAACCATGGGCTTCCTTTTATGATGTATTTTTCTTTCTAAGTTTGAGAAGGTTTATCAAGCATCTGAATTAAATATTAAACACATTGTTGGTTTTGTATGTATATTAAGTAAGTGAACATATATTCTTAAAAAATAAATAAATAATTTTTAAATAAATATTTGTCATGGTCTTACTTATGATCATAATATTTACCATACTTAGTCATGACAAAGCACTTTCGATAATTTTAAATTATGACTAATGTTTTGGCCTCGCCTACTGAAACCATGACAAAGATTCATATTTTTTTGTAGTGAAGTCAACTAATATTTTATTATAATTTCTCTTGAACTATGATAAAAAAATAATTACTTTTGTGTAAATTATAATTATATAATATGCTTATACTGATAAACAGTAGTATTACTTTCAAAATAAGTCGAATTTATTCATTTCAGGAGTAGAAAAAATTTAGCATAAGAACTTTTAGTTCATATTTGGAGTGGTCAAACTCTATATCTATGAGGGGGGATAACTTATGGTTGGTCACCCCTTTTATTTTTCAAACAATGTGAATAATACTTTCAATTATATTCTCTTCAATTTTTAGGGGAGAAATTTGATAAATTAAATTTACTATCTCATGACCAGTTTAGACTTATCAATATAATCATGCAAACAAAGTATTGTTTATATAACCTCAAAATACTATGATTTAATTCTATGAAAATATAAAACGAAATGTATTAAATTAGCAGACCATTTGGCAGAATACAATTGTTTATAAATAAAGAACGATGATTAAATGAGATCTATTCTTGAGCACCCAAATTTTAGAAAAATAAAATTTAATAATGAGAACTTGTACTAGATTCTAATTCATGACATGTTGAACAAAAAGTTCATAAAAGATAGAAATGGATAATAGGGAAAAAAACTGGATTCACTAAACAGGAAGAAAATAATTAATAATAATAAAAGTTAATTGTCAATAAAAAGTTTTAAAAAGAAAGGAAGAATGAGGTGATGTGGCAAATAGAGTAGCATTCATAAGTTATATCATTTTTGAAAAATCTTGCTTAAATTCTTTTTTGTTGGAAGTTGATTTTGTTTTTGTCATAAAATTTAGTTTTAAATTTTTTAATTGTTAACAAAAATCTATAAGACACTACAAAAAAATTAATTAATTGTACCGGTTTTTGGAACGGCTACAAATAACGTTGGAACGATTTTTTTATTTTTGTAGCCGTTTTCGTAATGGTCGTCAATCCGAGCCAAAAACATGAGTTACAAAATAATTGTAACGGCTACTGATAAAGCCGTTAAATTGAACCGGTTTTTGTACCGGTCTCCGGAGCCGCTTCAACCGTTGACCTAACACGAAAAATAATTTTGTATCTCCATTTGTAATGGCTAGATGTAATTATAAATTTTTAAATTAGAACAGTTTTTGTTACCAAGATTATAATAATTGTGTATCACTATTGGAACGATTTTTTCAACTGTTTTTTTAGCTTACATTGTTTTATTTTGTAACGGTTTTTGTAATTCTTATAGTAATGCATATATAACATATATTGTAACGGTAATTGGTACAAAAACCTGCGCGTATGGTTCATGATTTGTAGCGGTTTTTTAATCGGTGTTTGTACCTTTCCGTGGAACGGTCGACTAATCTATTGTGGTTTCAATTTTTGGAATTATTTTACATCCGGTTTTTGTAGCGGTTATTCTTTTACATGTTGTACCGGTCTTTGTAACGGTCATGTTTTTTACGTGTACATTCCTATAGCTATTACTAATTTCCAAATTTTTTTAAATCTTTTATATAATATTAATTTTAATTTTGTTTATTTTATATATAAGTTTTTTATAATTTATTGTTTAATCTGTTGAATATAAAAATATATTGGGTAGCAAGAAGAAATAACAATATTAATAACGAAATTAAAATTATTTTTACAAAATTGTTTTTAAAGTATAAATACATATTACGGAAACGTGAAATCCGTCCGTAATCTAGATTCCCATCTTCTGCCTGATCGTCCCCGAGCTCCTCGTTTTCTGCCTCATCGTCGTGCTGTGTGGGATCAGTTGGATCTTCGAACAGTGGCGCCTGTGGAGGCTGGGATCGCTCGTTCGCCAGACGGTGGACAATCTCCTCGAGCTTGGCGAGCCGATCATCGTAGTCCGGGCGTTGCTGTTGTGGTTGCTGGGGCAGTGGAGCAGCTGGCGAGCTCGGCTGCGAGGGTCCAGAAATCGTGTGGTGGGCCTCTGAGCGGAGTTCGAATACTCGATCCCTCTTCCGACCACCTGCTGTCGTCATCCATATATGGTTCTCAGTCATGGCCACCGAGCATTAAGAAGAGGATGGAGGATCTGATTGGGCATTTGGTGGCTGGTTGGCTAGTTGTTCCTCCACCATCCTCTCGAACGCCTCCTGCAATTGGAAAACTGGAGTTAGTATGGAAGAAAAGAAATTATAATATAAATACATAAGGAAATGAAAAAGAACTTACCGCCATCTGCGCCGCCCTCGGGCCGCTCCATTGGTCGTCCTCCTTCCTCTTGTAGACCTTGGAGAACAACTCCATCTACTTGACCGGGCGACCGAGTTGTCCTCCTGTCAAAGACAAATTTAAGTAATTAATTAAAATATATAATATAATGAAATCACTTGAAATGAATTTTATACTTACTATCTTCTTCTTGTAGTGGACAACAGACGAGGAGCCCCCTCTGACGGTCGCTACGGCGGCGGGGTTAGCTGCCCGATTGGCCTTATTCTTGGCTGACATCTCCTTGAAGTCAGCGTTGTTCCAGTACTCCAGCAGCTATCATTAAATCTCCTCGGCCAACCAAAGCGGTCGGGAAAGCTGGGGCCCGAGCGTCAGAGAACTGCTTCCGAAGGAACCGTTCGACCTGCCACCGAACGACCTTGTACATTGACTCGTCGTCGCAGTCCCACTAGTATTTAAGCTGCATATTGACATATTAAAAAGAAAGAATTAGTAAAATATTAAAAAACTGAATTAAAACATAATAAAATATGGCATTACCTTAATATTATCTTGCCAAAACAGGATGTGCTCCTGTGGAATCTTCTTGATGCATCCCCAAGGGTGAGGGTAGTGGTTTTTGACCATTGCATTTATAAAACTATGAAAATCTCGGTCAGACCAGAAAAAATAATTCCAAATTAAAAAATATAAGAACAAATCAACTGAAAATAATTAAATAAATTTGTTTTAGATTACCTCGCATCGCGGAGGCTAATGTAGTGACGTGCAGACGGAGGTGGCAACTCAGGCGCGGGGGGTGGTGGTGGTGGTGGTGGTGGTGAATCCCATGGCTGAGGCCCCCGGGGGCTGAGAACCGGAGGACCCGGGGCCTGTCCACTGCCGACCTCTGTCGTCGATGACACCGGAGTGGCCGGGTCAATGCTCGAGGCCTGTGGCACTGGAGCCAGGGCCTGTGGCACTCGTGTCGGGCCCTGTGCCACTAGAGCCGGGCCTGTGGGACTGGTGGCTGTCGAGGTGCAGCTGGAGTCATTTGGCGACCGCGGCCACGTTCGGGAGGGGCCGGAGCACCGTCTGTCATGATATCCTCCAAAAATTATAAAATTAATACAATGTGAAAGAAATTTCAATAATTACACAGAAAGCACAATAATTAGAGAAAAAAGCACAAAAATTACACTATTTGCACACAAATTACAGAAATTACTCAATGTATGCACATAAATTCTTCATAAAATTTTAGAAAATTTCTGAAAATTTTAAGAAATATACACAAAATTTTAAATGTAATTTCTGAAAATTTCCAGAAATTTTGAATAAATCAATGAAAATTTTCAGAAATTTACACATAAATCAATGTAAATTACAATAATTTCATAATAATTTCACTAATTGACAGAAATTACAACAATTTACAATTTTCAAAAATTACTACAATTTACATAATTACAGAAATTACAACAATTTATAATTTTTAGAAATTACAACAATTTACAATTTTCAGAAATTACAATAAAATACAGAAATTACAACAATTTACATAATTACAGAAATTACAATAATTACAATTTTCAGAAATTTCCAGAAATATTACAAAATTTACAGAAATTGGCAGAAATTTCATAAATAATTTCAGAAAAAAAAAATGACAGAAAATTCACAGAAATTTTTATGAAAAATTATAAATTTACAGAAGATTACAAAATTTTACAGAAAATTACAAAAAAAATAAATCAGAAATTACATTTTGTTTTTTTTGGGAAATTTACAGAAAAACTTAACATACACATATATTCCAAAATATAAACAAAATTGTCCAATCAGAATTTACACATATATTCCATAACATACACATTTACACATATTCCATAACACATTTACAGAAATTCCATAAACATATTATAGAAATTAACAAAAAGAATACA
Source organism: Sesamum alatum (assembly GCA_034509735.1). NCBI lineage: Eukaryota > Viridiplantae > Streptophyta > Magnoliopsida > Lamiales > Pedaliaceae > Sesamum > Sesamum alatum. Next base: position 19,923,524 of record JACGWO010000003.1, read on the forward strand.
TGTATTTACAAAAAATAAAATAAATTCAGAAAAACATTCATGCATAAATTCAACAATTTTCATCAAATATTCACCAAATTTCAACAATATTTCACAATATTCATAAAATACATTCTGAAAATTTTCAGAGATTTACACATAATTTCTAATAAATACATAATTTCCACATAATTATATAATTTACACATAAATTTCCAATGTAATTTCAGAAAATTCATAGAAATTTTCAGAAAAAAAAAAGGAAAAACATACTCAGAGAAGGAGTATGAGAGAGGAGAGTGGTGGTGCGCTGGCGGTGGTGGAGGTGCGCTGGCGGCGGTAGTGCGTTGGCGTGGAGGGCGTTCGCTGGCGGTGGTGGTGGTGCGCTGGCAGTGGTGGAGGGGGGTTTTTGCAGAAAGGGGGTGGGGGGGCAGTGGTGGTGCGCTAGTGGTGGTGGTGTGTTGGCGGCGATGGTGGTGCGTTTTTGCAGAAACGGGGTGGTGGAGGGGGGGGGGGGGGGGGGACAAAGACGTTTGGTTTCAGGTGGGAGAAGAAAATGGCTAAGTATTCCTATTTATAGTAAGACTTTTTGGAGCGGTCTTTGTAATAGACTTGTAATGAAGGGTCGTTACAAAAACTAATTTGGGAACGGTCACAATAACCGTTTATAAAGTCGATACAAATTGTATTATAAATTATGATAGTCTAAAAATACGGTGTCTTTTTGGTACCTGCCGTTATAAAAGCCGGTTCAAAATAAAAACACAAATTTAAAAAAAAATCATAATAAACCATTTTTGATATGGTTAATGTTTGATAAAGTTATATTATGTGTAAATAACACATAATAAATCACAATACATTTTGAATGTGGATTGGTATATGGTCACATAATGAAATAAATTTGTATATGCATAGTTGTTAGTAACTCACTGATGCAACTTTAATTATATATTGTTTTACTGTACCCAATAATCAGACCATCCGATTATAGATCCAACCGTTATATGTGATCAAACTAGTGTAAGAATACACTTGATGAAGTTTTGTACTAATATCATTTACGGATGTCGAGACATGGTATCCGGTACATGATTCAGGACATGTGAATCCAATGCATCATTCAAACCAGTCGTCCGATTTTAAATCGGACCGTCAGATGTGATGAAAAGACCAGATTATTAAATATAATCAAGTTTGGTATGAATCGAGTGCACGGACTTAAAGATATCGTACCGGGAACGATATTTTTTGACATACACACACTGTTTGTAACGGCTTTTGTATTATATATAATAATACTAGTGAAAATTTTCAATATCCCTCCAAAATTTTCAATTTTCCGCCAACAAATTCATTTTTCATCGGCTTTTGTAACGGTCCACATAAAGGCCGTTGCAAAGTTAAATATTTCCCTCTAACTTTTCCATTTCGCGGGAAATTGAGGCGCCTTTTTTTCAGACTACTAGGAATGGCTTTTGTTCCATCTCTATTATTAAATGGCCCTTCCAAATTTTAAAATATTTAAAAAAATATTAAATATTCAATAAATACAGCAATGTTAACTAGTTCGTTACAAAACACTAGAAACTAGATGACACGTCTTCATCAGTCTCATAATCCTCGAAACTATCTTCATCATCCTCGTCTTCTTTGTCATCATCTTGGACCATCTGAGAAGTTCCTGCTCCTTGTTGGCGTGCTACTGGAAGATCAACATAAAGTTGTATACCATCAGGATCATGTAGGTCGTACGTTTGATTGTCTGAAGCAACTCAAGGATAGGTATATCTTCATCTGGTTGATACTCGATATTGGTCCATCGAGACTCGTCAATTACTCTCCGAGCCGTGGTTTTGCAAACGGCCATCGAATCCGCTTTATCTCTCTTCATGCTCGGAAAAATAGTGTAGTAAACATGTACTGCTTGTTGGGCCAGTATGAATGGTTCATATTTCTGGTACAACTTTTTGAAATTAACATCAACAAGGTGATACCAAGGGTGTACCTTCATGCCTCTAATCAGATCGGCCCAACGACACTTGAACAACACGACATGCAAGTTCGGAATAAGTTGGTATGTCAATTGAATTATCTCTTCGAGTATTCCATAGAAGTCATTGTCTGTGTCTGTGTACGATGAGCTCTTCACACACACCCTATAATCTATTGTTGACTTGCCCACGTTGTGTCACTCAGTTTAGAAGTTGAAACCATTCACAATAACACGGGAATGTTGTCACCTCAGCACATGGACCCCAATAGTGATATTTAAGGAGCTCATGATCTATGTCGTTCAATTCGGGATAAACTTGCAAATTCATATTAATACAAATTAATAACAGGACATTAGAACCACGTCATACGTTCATTGTTAAAAATACATCAACTTACACGATATTTGAACCAATCCTTGAAATCAGTTGCTACTAGTTGATCAATAATTGGATCTTTCGAATGATGGTCACGCCCATATAGCTCGTCCAGAATTCCCTGGTTGCAAATACATATTAATGGAAAAGTAGTCTTGTAACGAAGATTGTGCCTATATATATATATGTGCAAATACTTACTGGTAATATGGCGTGACTACTTTACAATTGCACAACACATACGTCTCAATTATATGCCGTTCTGCACCACATAGCCATCTCTTCTTTGAGGCACCACTAGGTCGGCTAGGGTAGTTGAAAATAGACCGTTGGATGTTGTCATCGTTGGCCGTCATATCGTCATTTTGAGCGGGTGTACTGCGCTTGCAAAGAACGTGCGGCTCAAAGTAGTGGGAAGTGAATAGCCCGATTTCCTCCACAATTGACGCCTCGACGTGTGCTTTGTTCTTCACCTTCTTCTTCAAACCGTGAAGGAATCTATTAAGAAAATATATTTAATTATTAACATACGGATGAGTATTAGGAGTGCAACAAATTAAAAACATGAGCGTTAATTACCTCTCAAATGGGTATATCCACCTATACTGCACTGGCCTCCCACACGAGCCTCATATGGCAAGTGAACAATGAGGTGCTCCATTGAGTCGAAGAAAGCCGCCGAAAGATTTTCTCAAGGTTACACATGATCACAGCTACGCTGTTTTCCAGCCCCCGTAGTTTGGTGACGTCAAGCGTAGTCGAGCATATGTGCTGGAATTGCAAACTCACCTACGTTAATGCATTCCACACGTGCTCCGGAAGCATCTCACGGAAGGCAATTGGGATTCTGCATAAATACGTGATAGTCGTGGCTCTTCATGCCGTGCATCCTTAACTCCGTGAAATCGACACAACAGGAAATGTTAGATGCATAACCATCAGGAAACCTAAGAAAACTAATCCTATCATATATCCTCCTCTTTTGCTCCTTCGTCATGGTATACACTGCTTTTCGCATCACGTTCAGTCTTCGTTCGTCCAACTCCAGCTCTGGCTGATTGCATATAGTTTTCAAGTTCTTGCGTGCATTCAGATTGTCTTTGGTTTTCCCTTTATATCCATCACGGTGTTGAATATATTGTCAAACACATTTTCTCAATGTGCATGACATCAAGGTTGTGCCGTATCAGAAACGTTGACCAGTATGGAAGATCCCAAAATATGCTTTTCTTCGTCCACTTGTGCATGGTACCATATCCTGGTGGGATTGTCATAAGTTCTTTAACAGCAGGACTCAATTCTTGTACCCATTTGTGGATCTGCTCTCCAGTCAGTCGCGGGCGTGCAACCTTCCTTTCCATTCGATTTCTAGTGAAGGCTTTCTTATTTTTGCGGGAAGGATGGTCCAGTGGTAAAAACTGTCTGTGGCAGTCAAAGTAGCACGCCTTCCTACCATACTGCAGACGGAATGTCTGTGTGTCATCCATAATAGCAGCGGTACTCCATCCAGACGCTACCCCATAAACGGTAGGTCGTTCACGGTCCACATCAATGCCCGCGCGCATCATGAATGCTTGGTTCATAGCACTGTCTTGCGTCCGTACGCCCACATGCCACAATTGCACAAGCTCCTCGATCATCGGCTCCAGATAAACATCTATCAGAAGCTTCGGATTTGACGGGCCAGGGATCACCAACGTGAGGAACATGTACTCAGACTTCATGCACATTCCCGGCGGAGATTGTACGATTTGAGTATAACGGGCCAACATGAGTAAGTTTTACTGCGGCACAAAACCCGTCTGTGCACAGCCCTAGCCTAACATCACGGGACTCCAATGCAAAGTCAGGATATGTCTGGTTGAAATGCCTCCAATCCTCAGCATCGGATGGATGACACATGGAGCCCTCCTCCGTCTGATGTGTGGCATGCCACGTCATGTGCTCAGCAGTCGCTGTCGAAGCATACAACCTTTGCAGTCGGAGAGTAAGAGGCAGGTACCTAAGAACGGCATACGGGGACTTTTTTCGATGGGGGGCGGGTCTCGCTGTATGGTCATCTTGTACTTAGCCTCTCCATAAAACTTGCAGTACTCCAGATCTTGGTCGTCCTTCCAGTACAACATGCAACCATTTTTATACGCATCAATCTTCTCAACAGGTAATCCCAAATCTCTAATCAATTTCTTCGTACTGTATGTAATCAGTAGGGAAAGTGTGATCGCAGGGCAATATATGATCAACCCACTGGCACATTCGATCATATGTGCGCTCGGATAAATTTCCCTCACCCTTGATATTCACCAAACTAGCAACCGCCCCCAACTGAGATTGGGTACAACCGTTCCACAACGGTTGGTCGGCACCACGCACTACATCGAAAAAATGGTCTGACAACCCTGACACATAATCATATCGTCCACCCCAGTACCATATAGGACATGACCTCGTAACATCGTCAATCACACCCTCATCGTAAGAAGAAAAATAACCCGGCCCGGCTGCATCATAAACCATCCTCTGCGCCCAATCCATCTGTTGTTGATCACCCCAACGAGAACTACCCTCTTCCTGAGTAGATGGGGTGTGCTCCTCCTAAGTTGGAGGGGCGGTCATAGCATCAAAGTACTCCTGCACCCTCTTCTCCCCGTGAGAAGTCCAATTATAATATTCCGGAACAAACCCATGCCTATATAAGTCAAAATTTATCTCGTCAGGTGTTTTGAACCTTCCATTTTTGCACTTCACACACGGGCACCTAATCTTATCTCTATCCATATATTGACACTGGGACTGAGCCCACTCTATGAAAGTTTTAACACCATCCTCAAACTGCGGTGTAAGACCCGCCCTATTCGCGAGGTTCTTCTCATACATCCATCTTCTCAATTGCCTTAATATGATCAGAGCTACATATACGCAAACATACATTTAGAATAAAAATAATTAAACGGCGTTTACTTAAAAAAAAAAAAGGTTGAAGTTGTTACCTGGTCAGAGCAACTCAATAAATTAACGATAACCGAACAAGTGTATGTACACTAATTGTGGTCGAGAGAGATTGAGAATGTGTGTGGTTAATCAAGACTAGAACAAATGAAATAAATTGAAAACATCATGCAACATAATATATAGAAGCATATGTAGCGGCTTTTGTAACGGCTTTAGTGGCAACAACATAACCGTTGAAATATTATCGTTGGAATATAGCCGTTAGATACAATAACTTTGGTATGATTTTTGGAATGGTTATTTTTTAAAAGAGAAGCCGTTACAATTGTAACTGCCATTGCATCAGTCCCTCCTACTTATGTTTTGTATTGGTTTTTGCTACAATTATTGTAACAGTGGTTCACATTTAATACAAAACGGCTACAAAATTGTTACACCGTTTAAAGAGGCGTTACAATATCGTAACGGCTGTCTTTTTGTTACGGTTGTTGTAACAAATTTATTTGAAATGTCGACTGGCCGTTACAAGTTCACGATCGAATTTCAAACGCCGTTATAATTTGTAATGGCTTAAATTTAGTAACGGCTATACATACATCTATTTTTTGTAACAGCTTTTTATCCGGCTTTGGGTACAGTCGCCACACAATTTTCTCTTATCCAAGATTATTCCTCCGTATTATTTCCTCCGTTCCAAAATGGTAACATTGGCCGTTTAAATTGTAACGGCTTTCTAACCTTTACAAAGTAGCCGTTCCAAATATCGGTTTTTTTTTTTATAGTGAGAACTTAAATAAGAAGTAGTTATAATGAAAAATCAAAGAGGAGACATAATAAAAAAAATATTGTTGTAAAATTGAAATTGTATTTAGAAAAGAATAAGTCAACCACTTAAAATTTTAGTATAAAATGAGCAACTTCATGTTAAGCAAAATTCTCACGCAATTCCTAAAGAACTGTTTGCCTAAAAGAAATAATACTTGTGATTTTGAATGTATTAGTAAGATAATGTCTAATTCAAATGCATGATTAGTTATACCTTTTCAATTGGCATAATTGATTAGATATTTTCTAAAATAAAGAGTATTACAAAAAGATTTACTTTTTTTCATCTTAATTTTTTTTAAAGAGCTTGGATTTTTAAAATAATAATGATAACAATAGAAGAATTGCTAATGGTTTGTTTAAATTTAGATATTATTTTAGTTTGATCATAAAAGAATCTATAGATGAATTTGATTGTGTCAAATTGAAGTAAAAATTGAGTAAAAGTCAGGAACAAAATTTATTCTTATTTATTTTAATGTCAATTACTTGAATAGATTATTGTAATTAACAAAATATTATGGTTTGAACTTTAGTTTAATGAGTTATTAAACTGATTTCAAATTACGTGAACCGTAACCTGAATTTATCTACTAAAAGAAAAGTAATTCACTAAAAAAAGTTGATAAGTTTTATAGTAAATTGCATATATAATTTACTACAATCTGCTCAATCAAAAAATCTATTTTTCTTAAAAATTTTCATAAAAATAATCAAAATTAGAACTATCTATCTCAATAATGGCACGAAAATAATTGGCTTAGTAACATGAAATCAAACAAAAGCCCAAAGATATACAGTAATATAATAGATGCAACAAAAACTCAGAAATTTCTCCAGGAACTATATATCCATTAGGACATTTCATAAAAAAGCTTAAGAAATTGCAATTATTATAATCATATAATAATTATCATATGAGTACGTAAACAAATAATTATTTTTAATTATATCTTTTAAAACAAATCAAAGCTTGTAAAAATTTATACTTTTCTATAACTATTTCTTTAAAAAAAATAAAATAAATCTTAATGGTCCACATGCAAAGCGTGTTGACCTTACTAGTTAAGGATAAAATCATAAAAGTATTAATAGCTTGGCCCAAAAAACCCCATTGAATAAAAAAAAAGGGGTAACATGTTGTCCTGAACTCTTAAAAAAAATGGGCGATCCTATGATGTGGGAGAGGCAGTGAAGTTCATTTTAAAAAGTTTAGGGGGTCGTTGGGTTGCATTGTCCTTTTTTTCTGGCTTATGAAAATTTGTTGTGTATCAATATTATTATAGGGTAGAAATGCAATTAACCCTACTTTTCGATGTAAGGTTATATGCGAGTCCCTTGCTTGCGAGCCTCGAACATATTGGCCCAAGGCGTGACCTGCATATAGAGTTCAGAGATAGACTCAAAATGGCAGTAAGTCTTGAACGTTTGAGCAATTACTTTATTTTGGTTAATAAAAGAATTAAATTAGGGTAAAAGTATACGTACACCGTACACTACCCCTTGATGGGGTGTTTATGTAATGTATTTTAGGATGTGTTTGTTGTAAAATTCTATCATTTTATAGAGGTGTGAATGTAACTTACGTGCCCTTAAATTTGTGTTCCTCATTCTTTTTTCTTTTCTCTTTTTGAAAAGGTAATTTGTAATGATACCAACTATACCTCTTACCAAGTTACCCTCCATAATCTATGAACTGCAATTATTGTAAGGATGGAGCATATGGCCTACTCGAATAACTTGTCTAATATGTTCACGCACAATGGCCATAAGCTGATCCGGTGTCGCAATTAGTCCTTATAACTCCGAGCTCTATTGACGCGGCCATTGCCGTTGTCCACCGTGGATGATTGCAGCAAGTCTTGTGCCTAGGGGAAGGCCTGTATGCCTCAGTCCATTAGCATACAAATGTATGAGTACCCCATCTGGATGCCATGAGTCCAACCAAATATATAACTTATCTCCTGAAGCCACTCTAAACTCAAGCCTCAAGATGGTTGATTGTCTAAGCTTAAGCATTTTCTTCCATACCTAAGAGCTGTGGGAGTTGGCCCATGACCCAAACAGGCCCCTACAACTTGGAAGGCCCAAAGACTAATTTCGGCAGGCCCAACCCACACTTACTTCACCCTACCCGGTTTTGAGGTTCCTTATATATATCCTCTAAACCTAACCCTAAATCTATTTCTGCCACTGATTCTTGCGCCTCCTCTGATATCCTTCTTCTTCCCCAACCTGACTACTCTTCCCTTAAAAGTCGGTTTTGTTCCATATCTGATTCGATTTCCCTTACCTATAAAATGGCATTCTCTTCTAGCCCAAAACAAGACACAGATCTCGCTTCCGCCTATTCCTTTGATAACACAAGTATTCTTCTCTGTGAAAAACATTGGTGGTACTTTTGGCCGTTGGCAGCGGTTGTGTAACTGGGTTGGCCACTGTGATTCGTTCATGCTGTTTAAGTCTTGGTGCAACCGGTTGTAGAGTGCCAACCTTTGTGGTTGTGACCGCTCGCCCGGATCTTGGCTCCCTAAGCCTATTCTTGACAAGATTTGTTAGTCTACCATCATTAGTATTTGTGTTCTTGTTATTTACTGATTAAGTTTATCTACCCCCATACTGGTTTGTAATTAAGGGTTTATATACCTATTTTTGTAATTTGTTATATTGTGTGATCTCGGTGATCCACTAAGTGGTGCGTCCACTCATTAGTGGTATCAGAGCCGGTCTTTGCACCGATTCTGGCTCAGGTGATGTCTCGGTAAAATCTCTCTGAATCTCTGCTTACCGCGTTATACTGCTTTGTCCTATTGCTTAGTGAAAAACCATCTGTCGGTTATACTATTCTGCTTGGTGATATACTTTGTTTCTTGCTTAGTGCATTATGTTCAGTACATCTGTTGACTATATTGCTCAGTGCTTCAATTTTTTGAAATATCATTCAGGTACATCTTGTTATGTGTGCGACAGTTGACATTATTCCCCTTTTTATATATATACCCTCTGATCCCTCACTTGGCCGGGACTCGTGAGACCGTCGGGTATCTGGTTGAAGTTCAGAGGAGGCTCTGATCTGTTAAGTTTTTCCTTGATCTATCTCGTTATCTGCATCTGTGTGATATAATCTTATTCTGTCTTCGATGGCTGGTTATAATTTGCTTTCGTTTGATGGTAAATCTGATTTCTCTATATCACAACAGAAAATGAAAGGCATTTTAATACAACAAAAGGTTTATAAGGCTATTGATGGTAGATATACTGAATCTGTTACTAAGGATAAAAAACTAGAAAATGATGAGTATGCTTATTCCTCCATTATATTAAAACCTTTCTGATTCTGTGATTAGAAAAGTAAGGAAACAAAACACTGCAAAAGAATTATGGGATAGACTAGGAGAACACTTCACTGAAACATCATTACCCAATAAACTTTTCCTGTAAGAAAAATTCTTTAGGGATAAGTTAGACATCTCTTAAATATAGATGAGAATATTGATGATTTCACTAAGCTAGTCCAAGACATAAAACTCACTGGTGATAAAAACATAGATGATTACATTCCCATTGTCTTACTGAATGCCATTCCAGATAATTACAGTGATGTAAAAGCAACAATAAAATACGGTAGAGATAATGTGAACCTTGATACAGTTATAAATGGCTTAAAAAGTAAGGAAATGGACCTTAAGACTAATAAGCCTAATCAACCTCAAAATGAAGTCAATTTTGTAATAGGAAGAACTGCTAATCGTAACTCAGATTATAAGTATAGAAGACATAGCAAGAGCAGGAGTAGAAGTAGGAGTAAATCCACACCTAGAAATAATAATCGAGATAAAAAGGTAAAAGAAATAAGGTGTTATAATTGTGGGATTAAAGGACACTATATAAAAGACTGCAGAAAACTTAGAAAGGACAACATGGATAATAATAATAACTACAACAAAGAAAATGCAAACTCAGTTACTATTGATAACTCTCGTGATGTGTTTATGTTCTGTGATATCAATAATGTGAATGATCTTAGCATGCATGAATGCCTGATTGATTCTGGTTGTACTTTCCATATGAGTTCTTTTAAAAAGCATCTTTACTAATTTTGAATCTGGTAACTTTGGGTTTGTCTCAATGCCTAATGAGAAACGATGTGAAATCAAGGGTCTTGGTGACGTATGCTTATCTTTTGAAAATGGCTATAAGTTCACTTTGCAAAATGTCAGATCGAGTAAAAGGCGTTATGAAAATCATGAAAGGGTCGTTAACTGCTTTTAAAGCTGAAAGAAAACAGAATCTTTATATTTGTCGTGTTAATTATGATATGATTATTGCCTCTGTGACTAATACTGATAAACGTCTTTGTGGCATAAAAGACTAGGGCATATTAGTTTAAAAGGCTTCGAGCTTGTTAAAAAGGAAGGTGTTCTTCATGATAAGATTGAAAGGTTAAAATTTTTTGATGAATGTGTTATGGGTAAACAACACAAAGTACACTTTCCTGTTTCACCATACCCTGCCCCCTCATCATCCACTTGCATTCTAGACTATGTTCACGCTGATGTCTATGGTCCTTCTAACACACCTACTCATGGTGGGAATAGGTATTTTCTTTTCTATTATTGATAATTTCTCTAGAAAAGTGTTCATTTTCTTAATGAAAAACAAGTCTGATGTCTTTGAAATTTTTAAAGGATGGAAGATGCTTGTTGAAACTCGAATTGGAAAAAGGTTAAAAGCCTTATGGACTGATAATGGTCTAGAGTTTCGCAACCATAATTTTTCTGAATTGTGTAATGAATTTGATATTAAACATCATAAAACGAATCCCTACATCCCCAACAAAATGGTGTTGCTGAACGCATGAATATAACTATTCTAGATAGAGTCAGATGTATGCTTGTGAGTTCTGGTTTATCTAAATCGTTTTGGGGTGAGGTTGTGTTAACTGCTGTGCATTTGATAAATAGATCTCCATCTGTTCCTTTATGTGAAAAAATTCCTGAATCTGTTTGGTTGGATAAAAGTATTGATATCTCATATCTGCGTGTGTTTGGTTGTTCCGCTTTCGTACACCAAAACTCTGACAAACGCGAACCTAAATCCTTGAAATGTGTTTTATTCATAGGGTACCCTGAAGGGGTTAAACGATATAGATTGTGGCTTAGAGGCCAACCAGGTTTTAAAGGACAGATTAGTAAAAACGTTACTTTTAATGAAAATGAATTGCCATGCTTATCTGATCCTCAGAAAGAAACCACTCCAGACTTAGGGTCGGTCTTCAGTCAGGTAGAGGAAATTTTAGTAGAAAATGAACAGGTAGAGAAAAATACTAGAGAAATTCCGGAAGACCTTAGTTCTAAAACAAGTCTAGAAAACTACCAACTAGTAAGAGATAGAAATAGACGAGAATCTAGAGTTCCCTCTAAACTTAAGGACTATGACATTGCCCTAAACAATGAATCTAGTGAACCTAGTACCATTGAAGAGGCTTTAAAATCTAAGAATTCCGATAAATGGCTTAGAGCTAAGAACGAAGAAATGCCATCCCTAAAGAATACAAAAACTTGGGTGTTAGTGCCAAAACCCTCAAACTGTTCCGTCATAGGTTGTAAATGGGTATATAAGATCAAACTGGAAGAAAAGTCAAAAATATTCAAAGCTAAGTTAGTGGCAAAGGGATTCATACAAAAGGAAGGAATAGACTATACTGAAGTATTTTATCTTATCGTAAAATACACCACCGTTCGTATTATGGTTGGTCTTTCTACTCATTTTAAATGGCAACATAAACAAATGGATGTAAAAACTACATTTTTGCATGGTGATTTGGAAGAAAATATTTAGGTTAAACTCTCATTCACCCTCCTGTGTTTTGATGAAAAAGCTAAACCCCCCCCCCCCCCTTGTGATTTGGAAATAGGCAAATAAACACCTCGTGTTTTGTTAAACTCATCAAAAATAACCCCTTTCCATTAGAAAACTAACGAAAAGTGTAATGCACGCACGGATGGTGCATTTGGACATGATTTTTTGCGCGTTTTGCCCCTTTTTGGACCCTTAATTGCCAATGATGCCCCTATATAGTGCTAAAAATTACTATGGTCAAATTTTCTTATTTTAACATTATTTTTTTTATTGCATTCTCATCCCCTAAAAAAATTAATTTTCAAGTACATCTATTTAAATATTACAATACAAAAAAATTATATAATTTAATAAATTTATAATCTAAATTGACAAATTAAATTAAAGATACAAAAAAAATATATTAATACTCATTTTTTTTTAAATCTAATACTTTTATTAACTAAAATTAATACTTTTATAATTTTAACTAAAATTAATACTTTTATACTTTTAGTTAAAATTTAATACTTTTATTAACTAAAATTAATTTTTACATATAAAAAACTTAAGAAGAAGTTTTTTAGTTTTTTTAATGTGGGGATGGCGATCGCCCTCGCCCATGGTCATGGGCGACGGCGACCGCCTTCGCCACTTCTGCCATGGGCGACGGCCGCATCACCCAGGGCAGACCTGGGCGACTGCGCTCGTGGTCGCCCGGACCAGATTCGGGCGACGGCCATGTCGCCCAGAGGCGATGTGCGCCGTCGCCCATCTGCTCTGGGTGAACGCCGCTGCGTTCGCCCAGATTGGGGGTGACGGTGAGCCGCCGCCCACCGTCGCCCCTCTTTTGCTGGGCGGCAGGGGGCGTGATAACGGGCGGCGGCCGCTAAGGTTAGGGGTGGGGGGGGGGACGGGTCGCTGGGGGTGTGGCGGTGGGTGGGGTGGGGTTTTAGGGTGGGGAGGGGGAAGTAATTTCATTTAATTTATGTAAAATAATAATTTTATTTTTTATAATATATATTTAAAAATTAATTAAATTAAACTGTTGATTTTTTTATAAATTTAAGATCTAACGGTCAAAATTAATTAATTAGATCTGACGGTTATGATCTAATCAATGAAGATCCAACGGTTAGTAAAATAAATAACAGTATATAATAAATAAGGGCATAACGGTGTATTTGTGAAAAAATTAACGCCGTTAGTGGTCTTTAATGGAGAGGAGCGATTGAGCTTTATTTTACAAAATACAAGGGGGTTTTTCGCCTATTTTCAAAACTGAGGGGGGTTTTTCGTCGACTTTTTCAAAACACAGGGGTTTTATGCATTTTAGCCAAATATTTATATGTATCAACCCATTGGGTTCATTGATAAAGCAAAACCTGACCATGTATGCTTATCTAAGAAATCCCTGTATGGTCTAAAATAGTCCCCTAGACAATGGAACAAAAAGTTTGACATGTTCATGCATTCATTAGGTTATACTAGAAGCAATTATGATCATTGTCTCTATTTTAAGTATGATATGAACATTCCTGTGTTTCTTATTTTATACGTGAATGATATGTTAATTCCTGGCCAAGTTCATAGCATGTTAAAATACTGCAAACTAACTTATGCAAAAACTTTGATATGAAAGACTTAGAGCATGCCAAGAAAATCCTTAGGATGACTATTGAGAGAAACAGAAAAGATTCCACTATCTTCTTAAACAAAAGTTCCTACATCTTGTCCATGTTAGAAAAGTTTTCTATGTCCAACTCGAAACCATGTTCTGTTCCCTTATCTTCTCACTATCAGCTTAGTAAGGAACAATGTCTTAAAAATGAAAAAGAGAAAAGAGAAAATGGAAAATGTGTCTTACTCTAATGCTATTGGATCTATTATCTTCTTAATGCTATGCACTAGACCTGATATTGCTCACGCCATTAGTTGTCTCAGCAGGTACATGTCTAATGCTGGACCTCCTCATTGGGAGGCCCTTAAGTGGCTTTTGAGATATTTGAAAGGTTCTATTAACCGTGGTATTATGTTTTCTAAATACCCGAATGATGTTAATCTTGTTGGGTACGTTGACTCTAACTATGCTAATGATAGAGATACTCGTAAATCCACCACTTCATATGTTTTTAGTTTGTGTGGATCGTGTATAAGTTGGAAATCCCAACTCCAATGTATTGTAGCATTTTCAATTGCTAAAGCTGAGTATATAGTGGCTACTGAAGGTTTTAAAGAAGCCCGGTGGTTAGAGGGGCTCATAAAGGAAATTGGTTTTCTAAAGCAAAAAATTACGATTTATTCCGATAGTCAATCTGCTATATAGCTTTGTAAAAAAATCCAGGTTTTCATGATAGAACAAAACATATGATGTTCGATATCATTTCATTAGAGACATCGTGGGAAAAGATCTTATAAATCTTGAAAAAAATGATTCTGATTCAAATCCTTCTGATATGGGGACTAAGTGTCTGTTTGTTGAAAAATTCAATAACTATCTAAAGATTTTGAAACTTGCATGACTCCATTTACTAACCATTTATGTTTGTAGTGTTGTGTCCTTTTTTACTGGTACCCTAAGGAAGAATAAAAGGAAATGATGAAACGCCAGATCCGGCCTTAGAACGGGTTCTCTCCTTTCGGTCCTGGTCCAAGGTAGAGAATGTTGGACTTGGCCCATGACCAAAACAGGCCGCAACAACTTAGAAGGCCCAAAGACTAATTTCGACAAGCCCAGTCCACACTTACTTTACCCAACCCGGTTTTGAGGTTCCTTATATATATCCTCTAAACCAACCCTAAATCTATTTCGGCCACTGATTCTTGCGCCACCTCTGATATCCTTCTTCTTCCCGAATGTGACTACTATTCCCTCATAACTCGGTTTCTTTCCATCTCTGATTCGATTTCCCTTACCTATAAAATGGCATTCTCTTCTACCCCAAAACAAGACACAGATCTCGCTTCCGCCTATTCATTTGATAACACAAGTATTCTTCTCTGTGAAAAACCTCGGTGGTACTTTTTGCCGTTGGCAGCGGTTGTGTGGCTGGGTTGGCCACTGTGATTCGTTCACGTCATTTAAGTCTTGGTGACACCGGTTGTAGAGTGCACACCTTTGTGGTTGTGACTGATCGCCCGGATCTTGGCTCTCTGAGCCTATTCTTAACAAGATTTGTTAGTCTACCATCATTACTGTTTGTGTTCTTGTTATTTAATGATTCATTTTATCTACCCCCATTCTGGTTTGTACTTAAGGGTTATATACCCATTCCCCGTTGTAATTTGTTATATTGTGTGATCTCGGTGATCCACTAAGTGGTGCGTCCACTCATCAAGAGCCACACCGTGTGTTGACAGTCCATATAGTTTGTGACTTCAACCTTTATTTCCTAATCCGTTCAGCCCAAATGGAGCCTTCACTCGTGTCAATCACTTCCCAAAATATGTCTGCACATAAGTGCCTTATTTAAAGGTTGAAGAGGCGTGATCTCGAGTCCTCCTTGTTCCACATAGAGGCATACTTGGCTCCAAGCTAGTTTAGTTTCACCTGTTAGGTTATTACCTTGCCATAAAAACCTCCTAAGCCTCTTTGTCACTTCCGCAATCACTCCCTTTGATAGTATAAATGCACCTGCCCAGTAGAGATTCATAGAATTGAGGACTGATTTGATAAATTTTACACGGCCGGCAAATGAGAGCATCTTCGATCCCCTAAGGCAAATCATGTTGTCCAACTTCTGGAGTAACACTTTGCAATCGTTAATAGTTAGTTTTCCAATGATAAGAGGGGCACCAAGGTATCTTACTGGTAGAGTTCCCCGCGAGAAATCAATAATATTAGGCAAAGCTCCAGCCATGCTAGCAGCTAACTTTGACACAAACAACTAGCTTTGATCCACTAGCCCTTAGTCCCAACAAGTTAGGAAAATTGTCCAAGCCTCGCTTCAAGCATCGTAGAGATTGTTGATCAGCTGTAAAAAATAATAAAAGGTTGTTGGCAAAGCTAAGCATGAACTATATCTCCGTACACTTCCAATGGTAATTAAACGTACCGTGGTGGATCTGAGCTTTCAATATTGCATGTACAGCCTCTACAACCAGCACAAATAGATAAAGGGATATAGGGTCCCCTTGGTGTAACCCCCTCTTACCTTTGAAAAATCCCTTCCGTTGACCATTAATACAAAAGGAGTAAAAAACCATAGTCACACACTCCTGGATCCAACTCAAGAACCATTCATGGAGCCCACAGGTTCGAAGTACCTCAAATAGAAAATCTATTGGATTATGTCATAAGTTTTCCATAAATCCACCTTTATCATACATCTTGGACGCAACTGAGCTTGGTTGTAGCCATACAGGAGTTCCTAGCAAAATAATATATTATCACTTGTTTATCTGCCTAGATAAACATGTTTGGACTGGAGTCTACCAATTTAAATAGAGAATCCTTCATCCTTGCTACGATTATTTTTGAAATTATCTTGTAGAGCACATTACAACAAGCTATGGCTCGGTATTATGCCACTTGATTTGGACACTGTACTTTACGAACAAGGGATATTAGAGTTGCATTAAGTTGCTTACGAAGTTTTACCGTTTTGAAAGAATTATGATATAACGGTTGTAACTTCCAGCGTATTATTGTTCACGCGGCTTTAAAGAACCCTGAGGAGTATCCATAAGGCCCTGGTCCTTTCCTCTCATGGATCGAGAACAACGCCTCTTTTACTTCATCTGTTGTTATAGGCCTGATCATATGCATCACCTTTTCTG
This sequence comes from Sesamum alatum, assembly GCA_034509735.1. Lineage (NCBI taxonomy): Eukaryota > Viridiplantae > Streptophyta > Magnoliopsida > Lamiales > Pedaliaceae > Sesamum > Sesamum alatum. The sequence goes on from JACGWO010000003.1 coordinate 19,940,272, forward strand.
GATTAAGTTAGCCTGTGAAGTAAGGTTGGTAATGTGCTAAGGTAATTTCCCTCGTATTCATACCCCCTCCCCCGATAATAGCCAATGATTGAGATAATTTCACTTTTGATGGCCCAACTATATCTCTTTTTTATCTTTGGTACCCCATGTTTCTAAGTCATCAAACTTGGTAACCAAAATTTTCATTTTTCTTCCACCTAAGTATCCTCCATTAGGTTGGCCATTAAAACAAACGGTCAACCCAATTTTGGAGGGAAAAATGAGTGGTTCCTTGTCTATTTAAGGGCATGTTTAGCTGTCATTTCATACACCACAAAAATAGACTTGAAATAGTGGAATTGAGAAAATGTTAACGGTCAACCCAATTTTGGAGGGAAAATTGAGCGGTTCCTTGTCTATTTAAGAACATATTTGGTTGCAATTTCACACACCTCAAAAAATAGACTCGAAATAGTGGAAGTGAGAAAATTTTGCAAAAGATGAGAGGAATGAGGAGAAATCAGTTTCAATCTCACTCAAATTGGAGTGCGGGGTCGTCTAATGGGAACATTTATGTGGAAAAAATGTATTGTAAGTGTGAAATTGAGCTACCATTTAACATTTCTTGACCAAAATAAATCCGAAAATAAGATTTTGAGCATGTCCTAATTACGGGGTAAATTTTTTTTTTTCTGTTCATAGTTATTTTATTTTTTTTATTATTTACCATTAACTTTTGTTTTGATTTTTTAATTCATAGAAAAGGGAATATTGTGGAGTGTTTAGATGGTTTGATCCGAAAATGTGCTCTAGATCGAAGCAAATTATTCATGGTTTGTTGAGAAAAAATCAATCATCTTGATGTGTCATTACATTTATTTAAAATAAAAAAATATATTTTTTATTAATTTTAGAATTTAAAAAATTACATATATATATATATAATTTTATATATTACATGTATGTATATGTAATATTGAAACTGATTTCTCCTAATCCCTCTCATTTTTTGTAAAAATTTTCTAAATTCTACTATTTTGAATCTATTTTTTGTGGTGCATAAAATTACAGCAAAACATGCCTTAAATAGACAAGGAACCACCCAATTTTTCCTCTAAAATTGGGTTGACCGTTTGTAGGCCTGTCAATGGGTAAGGCCTTGCCCTACCCAGGCCCATACCCTTAACATACCCAATATAATAATTAAAGTAGAGACCCAGACCCAATGGGTCTGAGACCCGATGGGCCCAAGACCCAAATATATTGTACTAGACCCGAATTTTTGGGTCGGATAGACCCTTTTTTTAAGATCCTAATCGAATTTCTCTCTCTCTCACTTACACGCTCATATGTGATGCTCACATCAAACTACTCTTGATTTATGTCTCAAGGTTTGAAATGAGTAGATTGCTCTAAGGAAATCAAGAAAAAAGAAATGGGGTCTTGAAAACACAAATCAATATGTGCATGACATCAAACAGATCACACACCCACACTGTCATTACAAGAAATGAATGACAAACATAATCCTAAATCCTAAATCAGCCAAAATTTAGTGTCTTCTTTAGCAGTAAACTTGCTTCAAACGGCGGCACTTCAAGCAGTAGATCTGGGTGGAGTTTCAGTCAGCCGACCTGGGTGGCGCTTGGTGAAGGCGGGTTTGAGGGCAGCGACGCTTGGAGGAGGCGGCGGCAGGTTTGAGTGCAGCGACACTTGGCAGAGGCAGAGGCGGAGGCGGCAGGTTGGAGTGCAAGAAGAGATTTCCGTCTGTGTCCATGTTGAGAAGTTCTCAATAGGGTGTTGTGTAGAAAATTAGGTCAAGAATTGGGTATGGGTTGGGTATGGATGATAATGGGTATATTATCCGATCCAGATCCATTCATCTTTATTTATTGGGTCTGGCTCTAGGCCCGATTTAAAACTATGGGCCTGGGTATGGGTCTAGATCTATTATAATGGGCCTAGGTATGGATAAATTTGGCCCATTAACAGGCCTAACTGTTTGTTTTAACGGTTAACCTACTGGAGGGTACTCAGGTTGATGAAAAATGGAAACTTTGGGTACCAAGTTTGATGACTTAGAAATATGGGGTACCAAAGGTTAAAAAGAGGTATAGTGGGAGCATTAAAAGTGACTTAATCCCGCCAATTGTTCTATTTTCAATTTTCGTTTGTTTTTATAGGATTGTGTCATCAATTTGTTGCAACATATAATTTTTTTTGCCAAGCGCATCCCTTCTTTAAAAAGACCTTGGTATATTGAATAATGGTCGATTTTCTTCAAGTTGATCTACAATTCGGAGCCATTCTCGTAACGTACGAGGAGCTGCGTCACACATTCCATCGCCTCCCTTGTCGCTTGGCAGAAGATTAGTATGTCGTCAGTGAACAGAAGGTGGGAAATACAGGGGGGCTCCCTAGCGACCGCCACTCCATGTATCCGACCAAGCCTCTCCTCCTCCTTGATCATGCAACTAAATGCCTCTACACAGAAAAGGAACAAATAGGGGGAGAGGGGGTCCCCTTGATAGATCCCTACCCCGGTCGTGTAGAACAAAATTCAACTCCGTCAAGCATAAAAGAGTATGAAATAGTGGTGACACAAAGTATAATGAGCCTCACAAATCTTTCATGAAAACCTAGTCTAAGTAGAACCCTCTCACGAAAAAACCATTCCACGCGATCGTAGGCCTTACTGATGTCTAGTTTTAATGCGGCATGGCCCACTTTACCCCCATCGCTTATGAGACAAGTAATGGTTCAGTTCATAAGCAAGCAAGACATTGTCAGTGATAAGCCTTCCTGGGATAAAGGCGGATTGGGAGTCGGAGATAACACATTTTGGAAAGGGTTTAAGACGGTTGGCTATAGCCTTGGAGGCAAGTTTATAGATGACGTTGAAAAGGCTGATAGGTCTAAAGTTAGGGACGGCCTCTGGATTTGCACATTTTGGGATCAACGCAATATGTGTAGCATTAAAAGAATTAGGCAGAGTATGACTGTTCAAGAAAGTCAAGGTGCATGTAGTGACATCAGAGCCAACAATATTTCAATATTTTTTGTAGAATATAGGAGATGTACCGTCCGAGCCCGGTGACTTGAAAGGTTGTCTTTGACCCACAACATCTTAGCTCTTTGTCTAAGGGATGCCTTTTCCTGTTCGAGTGCTTTTACATATATTGATAGGGTGTACCCCACTTACATGGAAAAGACATAAATAACCTAAAAAAGGGTTAAAATTACATTTTGGGGCTCAGGATCCGCGTATAACGTAGTCGGGTGGGGTAGCGCGACCCCACCCGAATCAAGACCCGCCCCAAGAGACCCAAGATATGGACCCTTTATCATCTGACAGCTTAAGTCTTGAGATGAAGCCACGTGGACTAGGCAAGTAAATATTTTTGGCATGATGTATTCCACAAATAGAAATAGAAGAAGGGATTTTAACATGATGAATCCCATTTTTTCCTAATGTGATTGTTGAAGATGTTCGCTAATTTTTATCTTTGAAGTTCCTTTTATAAACATTCCACGCAGTTACTACCAAATTTAAGTTGTAGTAAACATTCAATGAAGAAACACAAAAAAAATAAAAAATAAATAAATATTGAGCATATGCCATAATTGACCATTTCCTAATGTTTTGAATATATGTTCAAGTAAAATCATGGAAAATTTAATATTTAATTCAGCACGGATCAAAATCTCCATATTTTAATCATTGTTGGACAAATGATTCTGACGTGTTGTTTTATAGTCAGAGCAGAAATGAGATAAGCCCTGGCCACAACTTATCACGTGATCGTTTCTATCCAGCAGCCATTTGATAAGTCGTGGCCACAAGTTATCACATGTGCGCTTCTTTCTAGCGCATATCTGATAAGTCATGGCCATGACTTATCACATATGCACTTTTGTACCTCACTGCAGAAGCGTGCACGACTTAAGTTGTGCCCACAGCTTATCTCTACATGGAGATTTTTTTTATATGGTCCACTATCTAGCTTAAGTAATTTTCGATAACCGCCAAAAAAACAACATATGAGATATTTTTTATGGAAAAATGTACGAAAAATATTGGTATTTTGCTGGAGTTTTCTTTTCAAAACTTGATTTAAATGCTTAGATCCCCTAAAATCCTGCGATCGTAAGGAGACACGCTACCATTTTGATTGCACTAGATTTCATAACATTAATTCTCAGCAGTCTTCTGTGTTTATTTATAGATTTGCATTTGAATCAATGGCTAGAGGTAAGTATCCTAAAGTATTCGCTTCTGCACTCAATCATAAGTTAGGTCCTTTTTATTTTTGTACCATTCATCATGGAATTAGCACTTTTGATCTCGTAACTTATAAAAAATTCTCACTTTTGGTCCTCTTCCACTTTTTCATTTGTAATTTAATGGTGAAAGCCATGTACCTAGCACATGGTCGTAAGTTTTTTGGCTGGAGGAAAATTTGGCACATTTTCAAGCTTGACAACACTTTGAGGGAAACATAAATACTTTAGGGTAAAAAAACAAATCTTGAAGAAAATTGATGACTAGCCACAACATCTTTAGTTTATGTTTTTTCTTTGAGGATTCAAGATCATATATATAACAAATGGCATTAATTGTGATTGATCATATCTAGTGCAATGAGATCATTCTGCAGGAATTTCATTGCACTTGTGTGATTAATGAGGATGAAATTTTTTGTTATGTTTCTTGATTTACCCAAAAAGATTAAGAAATGGAATGTAACTTGATAGTTTCAGCATAAAATTATATCAATCATTGGGTTAGGAGTTTAGCGTTTAGGAAATTCTTGTTGTTGGTGGATTGATCGCATGTTTTAGGCAAAATTACATTTTTGGTCTTGTAACTTTAGGCCATTAGCACTTTTAGTCCTGTAACTTTCGCGGTTTACAGATTTTGTCCTTTTTTTTACACATTTAGTCCTACACATCTCAATTTTGGTCCTTTTTTAACACATTTAGTCCTGCCTTTACACTTTTGGTCCACCGGTAAATTTTCCGGCCAATCGTGAGATTTGTAGATAGGAAAAATTACATTTTTGGTCCTGTAACTTTAGGCCATTAGCACTTTTAGTCCTGTATCTTTCGCGGTTTACACATTTCGTCCTTTTTTTTTTACACATTTAGTCCTGCACATCTCAATTCTGGTCTTTTTTTAAAAAAATTAATCATGCCTTTACATTTTTTGGTCCACCGATTAACGAAAAAACATATAATAAATGAAAAATGGAGATACAATGAACATAGAACTTTGAAAGGTGATTGTGTTAGCTATAAATAAAGACCTCGAGTGCCTCGCCCGAGTGGAAGAACTTCTGACTTTCCCCAAAGAGGGCCGTTATTTGAACACACAAGTATACATGATTTATTAATCCACACAAAAGAAAGTTCAAAAGGAGCACAACTTGCTTTATTCACTATTAACAAAAAGGGCCAATAGAGAAGCATCTCTTCCCCTATCGGGGGGAGCACCTTATGGTAATGAGCTTTATGCTTTTTTCACTTTGTTATCTTCTTTTTCTTCGTCATCGTTGTCTTCCTCCTCCTCCTCCTCCTCCTCCTTAACATGTCTCTTTGGACCTGGGGGGGTTATTCAAAAAATTCATGTACCATATGGTGCACTAAAAAATTTTTACTATTGCTACATTTTTAATGACTGGCTAAAAACCATGCGAAATAGCTTTTATTAACTACGATTTAATAAAAATCGATAGAAAAACTAGGTTTTTCACCATGAAAAACGTATTTTCCATGGCTAAGAGCCATAGTAAAAACACTCGTCATTACATTTGAGATTCATGCCTTCACGACAAAAGAAGAAAAAAAAGCAGAATTACTTTTTTGGTCCTATAACTTTAGGCCATTAGCACTTTTCGTTCTCTTTTTGACACATTTAGTCTTGCACATCTCAATTTTGGTTCTTTTTTAAGAAATTTAGTTCTGCCTTTACATTTTTAGTCCACCGATAAATTTTTCGGCCAAACGAAATTCCACGTCAATAACACATCATCTGCCACGTGTTATTGATGTGGCATTCCGGCCAAACGAATTGGCCGAAAATTTACCGGTGGACCAATAATGTAAAGGCAGGACTAAATTTGTTAAAAAAGGACCAAAATTGAGAGGTGCAGGACCAAATGTGTCAAAAAAGTATGAAATATATAAACTGCGAAAGATACAGGACTAAAAGTGCTAATGACCTAAAGTTACAGGACCAAAAATATAATTTTACCGCATGTTTTACATTGGTGTAAGGCATGATTATGTTTGTTGTCTCTATTTAGTGACATAAGCATGTATTTTTTATTGCAGCCTTTCAACCTATGAAGTTCCCTGTTATGGAAGTTTGATATTCCCGAACTAAGAGGTGGTATTATAGAGTGTGGAAGGATAAAATTATTCATTATTTGGGTTGGATGGACATTGATTATGCTATAAGAAAAGATGAACCAGCTCCATAACTGAAACTAGCAAGCCAAATGAAGTTGATCTTTATTAAAAGTGGGACAATCTAATAGCCTCATTATGATGTTCAAAAAGACTCAAATCTCAGCTAGTATTCGGGTCAGTTGATCAGCATGATAATGTCCGTAAGTTGTTGAAGCCCATAATGACCAATTTTTATTTTCAAATAAAGTACTTACCAACACCCTTATTATGATATTTACTATTCAAATATTCACCGGTTTAAGTGGTGTGCTTCAGCACATTATGCCAATGAGGGAAATTGCAGCTCAACTAAAATTTCTTGAAGTTGATATGTTTGAATCTTACCTTGTGCACTAAATTTTGAATATGTTGCCACCTCAATGTGCTCATTTTTAAATCTCTTACAACACACATTAAGACATGTTTGTGCGCCCTTAATGAACTTATGACCATGTGTGTGTAAGAGGAAGGGAGATAATCTATGGAGGCTGAGGAACGTGTGCATATGGCTACACAAAAAAAAAAAAAAAAAAAAAAAGCATAAGGATCAAGTCAAAGGAAAGGGAAGGCAAAGGTACCTCCTTATGGTGAAATTAAGGAGTCCAAGTGTTTCTTAAAAGAAAGGGACACATAAAGAAGGATTGACCTAAATACAAGATTTGGGTTGAAAATAAAGGTAGTCAACTTTCTTATGTTTGTTATGAATCTAATACCATTGATATTTGTTGTAAGACATGGTGGATTGAACTTGTTCTACAATCCATGTCACAAACTCTTTGCAGGGTTTGAAAAATCTACGGAAGCTAGTGAAAATTGAACACTACATCTATTCAGGCAACAAGATGGACAGGCTATTGGAACATGTAGACTAGTTCTTAATTGTGGCGTTGTATTAGTATTAGGACAGACATTTTATATTCCAAATTTCTCTAGAAATTTCATTTCAACTTCAAGACTTGTACCTTATAGATATTCCTTTAACTTTGGAGATAGTGTTACTTTCGTTTATAATACTCATCTTGTTGGAAATGATACATTGTCTAATGGTCTTTATCATATTAATTTGCAAAGTGATGCACTTTACACATTTATCTTAATGATAGTTATGGCATTAAAAAATGTGTTATGAATGAGCGGCATGGTGCTACTTGGCTGGGATTCAAGTTCCAATCTTCGATGAGTCAAAAGAGGACTCTTTGCAAGGACTTCAGACCTGCAAGCGGCGTGGTTCCGAAGTTTTGGGCAAGGCCTAAGGTGTTTTCAAAATGGGTTGAGTGTGGTCACCGCAAAGGCGGTTTGCGTGCTTGCTAGGGATGGAAACACATTGAATAGGGGAGAGAGTGCGAATTACGCGCACAGACTCCAAGCTTGATCTATTCCAAATCAGTTCGGGTGTATTCGAGGCACTGTTGTGAGGGACAATAGAGTTATGAGAGATGCACTTGACAGACTCAAAGAATAGTTTGCTACCCACAAGTCAAGGAAGATAGTGCAGAATGTGTGCACAGACTTCGAACATATGGAATTAAGTGTAGTAAGACACTGCCCATAGGGGCAAACCAACAGTTGAGGAAGAGAGTGTAGAAGCATAGACAGACTTCCAACTTGAGTTTTCATGTCAAATGCAGTGCATTGAGGCACTATTTATGGGAACGAACCCACTCGAGGGAGAGGATGTAGATGGCGTACACGGATTTCCACTTGTGTTGATCATGGCCAGATGGAGTGCATCAGAGGCACTAATGTTGGCGAGCAAACGTGTTGTTCTGAAAGGCACTTCACGCAGAAGGGCTCAAAAGAATCGGAGGTCGGTCGGGTGCTGCGTGATACTAGAGATGAGTATTGAGCACTACATACACTTCAATTCTTTTTGTATGTGTTGACGAGGACATCAACAGATCGAGTGGGGGAGAATATCACCTGTCGCCCCTTAGCCAAGAGTGTCAGCAGTAACTCGCGGGAGACAAGGGGATGTCGGGGCCGGCACACAGGTGCAAATGGCAAGTGAGCAGAAAGTCTTACCAATTGGGAATCGCAATATTATTTGTATGAAAACTTCCTTGATGTGTGAGGATGCTATCTGCCAATTAAGAAGTCAATCCATGGACGTTTGGGCACGGATGTATAAGGGCGACTACCGGGGGCCATCCTACGCGCGAGCAGGAGATTGATGACCAAAGCAGAATGCTTTATCCTTGGAGGTTCCCAAAAATGCTTCTATGGGGAGTTCCATGGAGGGTTGGGAACATCTCTACAAAATTTTAGAGTTAGAAGGTTCTGATTGAGTAGGAAACAACAAAAATATTTTGAGTCTGCTAGTGCAGTGGCGGGACAGCAGTTTCAGAAGATTGTAACGCCAATTCCCTTATGATGGATGATCGGATGGGGCTGAGAAGCGGGATTTGTGATGTAAAAGTCGTAGGCTACACAACGATTCAAGCAGCACATAATTTGTACATCGGACGAGGGAGATGCAAAAAAAAAAATGCGCTTCTTAACCATTTTAATATCTACTGCTGGAATAAGAGAAATTCTTTTCAACCTTTATAAGGGGGACATGCCGTGGTGAGCTCCAGCCAGCCCTCCCATAAAGCAAGGCACTAATTGAACAATCCCTTGGGGGCATGTGGGGGCCTACAAGGGCCGGCTCTAGGCAACTCGAAGAAGTACTAGAGCCACCGAACTGGTGGAAAGTGGGGCAAGGATGGCCCATGTTGGGCAAGAGACGAGCCGAAAGGTTCCACGTGGACTGAGGGTTGCCCCTGGGGCTGCAGGAAATTAGGGTAACACCCTAAATGAGCGATCGAGGCAAGCATTACAAGGCCTCTTAAGCTAACTTGTGACATGCGCTATTGGGTTCCAGCCATACAAGGGGGTTCGTTGGCTAAGATATACGATCGTGGGGCGATGCAGCGCTGTGGGCAAGTTGAGAAGCCACACCAAAAGGCAAGAAGGCATGTTGGGGCATATTGTGTGGGATCAATGCTAGTTGTTAGCGTATCGATTAGGCCTCGAACTTGTGATATTGTCCTACTCGGGCGAGGCATAGAAGACGGGCATGGCGAAGACATGCGCCGATGGTGCACCGAGTGAGCGATGGGCACTGCAGGCGTAAGAATAGCCCGTAGTGCCGACACGGAGCGACGATGCTCCTAGCTATTGTGCGATGTATAGAAACGACCCGATATTGTGGGTGAGATGCAAGATGGTAAGCTAGCTAGTTGGGGCCGACATGTAGACACGCAAAGCGTGTGGGCCACGACCCTTGGTGAACATGGGCATTTTGGATAGGCGAGTGTATGGGCACGAGGTGCAACACAGGGATACATTCGAATGTCGCACTGGTGAGCTGCGAGTGTTGAAGACACATGGCGGGAAAACCGTGAAGACTCAAACAGATGAAGGTTGGCCAAAGGTTGAATGTAACCTGAGACGCCGGGGCGAAAAAGATATATTCCTCTGCGACAAAAGAATTCGCCCGTGATACTATGTCAGGGGTCCGAACCACCCGAGCCATGGTCACCCACGAGCTGAACTCGACCTTGGCGAGGCCAACTAGCCGCATCCCCTCGCCGGCTCAAGGACTCGCCCCAGGTCAAGCTAGTGCCTTGGGTCGAGCTAGTGCCTTGTGCGAGCCCACACGCACCAGGTCGAGCAGGGCCTCAACTTGGGCGGCCAGTGGCTTGCCCAGGCAGGGCACAAGCCGTGACTCACCTAAGAGCTCAACCTGGGCGAACCCCCTGTCCCATGGTCGCCCAGGTCGAGCCATTACCTCGAGCTAGCCATAGAGTGTGCTCAAGGCCACTACCTCGAGCTGTTCATGGGGCGCGCCTTAAATTCTTTTTAGGTCTTCTTACTCTCGGATGACTCGCTTGTCCCAATCCTAGTAACTCATCCGAGGGTGGGGGGGCTATATGATGGATATATTAGTAATATTTATTTATCTATAAGGATATAAATGTAATTTTCTATATGTATACCACACAATAAATGTATACAACTTACCACACCCTAAAATCCCCAACATCACTATAAATATCCAACATATTATTTTTCAACTTCAGTATTCATGATTTGATAACTCAATAGTCTTTCTCTCAAAAAAATTCTCTCACTACAGACACTGTATTCGAAAAAACAGTTTGTGTCAAGGGTAATTTTTCTAATAAACTCTTCATTTGATCTACAACCACATCGCTATCTAAAAACAAATTAATTCATACGTATTTTTTCTTTTTTACGGAAAACCCAATATAAAAACAAAAGTTCATTTGAAAATATTGGAAATTGAGTGGACAAAACCGAACAACGAGTTTATTTCTAGAATTTTTTTTTAAAAAAAGTTCAATAATCTAGATTAAATTATGAAAGATTGTAAAGAAAAATAAATTTTGTATAAATAATAATCGATGAAATAGAAAATTGGGAATGATAAAATACAGAAACATGGATAAGTTCACTTTTGATCTTAAAAGGTTTGTCACTAATTTTGGTATCATTCGTCCAAGAATATCAATTTTTATCTCATTGGACCCTAATTTCGAAGATCCTCATTCTCTAATCCTTTTACTAGTGAGCCACATTGAAATAACCATGGCAAGAAACAACAAAGACATGGAATAATGTGCCCTAAAATATAGTATGGTAAAACCTGTATAAATTAATAATGATGAAACAACGTAATTTTATTAATTTAATGAGATATTAATTAATTGATAAATTAATCATATATTAATTTAAATAAATTTTTTTCAATTCAATGAACCTACATTATTTTTAATGAATTAAACATATATATTGTATTGACTAATTGAATGATATTCATGTACAATGTGACTGATTAAATATAATACTATCCCCTAAAAAAAATAAAGTTCATCAATACACGTAATACTAATTAAAACTTAATATAAGTTCACTTATGATAAAGAAATCAACCACTATATAAACAACAAAAAACATTCCTAATTAGTCAATCCAAATTAAAACCAACCAACCATGAATTCACATCTAAAAGGTGTCCAAAAATCAACCATGACAGATCAAATACGTAAAACACTATATGATATAAGAGAGATCACCCCACATGCACTAAAAAAGATTTGCAAATAGCAAATAGAATCATATTTTACTAAGTTGTTCTAGTTTTATTTGTACTTTTGTAGAACTAGAAAGCATGACGTGCGATGCACGTGTACAAATATATTTTTTAGAAGTAAATATATCACTTATGTTAAGTTCATGATATTATTCATTTTTTTTCATTGAAACATTAGTATTATACAATTATATTTTCAAACAAATTAATAATAATTATTTAAATTGATAAGAACATTATTCAATTCTATTATTTGTAATTCACTTTCTAAAGTTAATTGGTACTATTCAATAAAAAGATATTCCCCAAAATTAAAATTTTGTATTTCGTATATTCACTAATGATTATTTCATTGTTATGTATCAAATCAATTAATATAAAAAGATAAAATAATAATATTCAAAAATTAATATTAAAATAAAAATAATTAGTCAAAACTCCTTATCTTGGATAGAAGAAAGTCCAATTTAATAAATTAAATTGATCAATTTAGTTTGTAGGTTTTATTATGCCTATTTTCTGTTGTTTAATTTGTCTTATTTTTTGTTACATTTTGTATGTGTGTGTTGTATGTTTTCTTTTACTACTATATTTGAATGTCATTTATTTTTAATTTATTGACACTATTACAGACTAATTTTTTATTGACTATTGTTATAAAACTATAATCAAATTGGACCATAGTACCAATATTTATATTGTAAGATCCTATAATGTACGTTAATTATATTTCAGTATTAACTTTTTTATATTGTCAAAGCATTATTTTCATGCTTTATTAGCTTCTAAATTTGATAATATTATTGTATAAAATTTATTTTTCACCTTTATAAAAGAACAAAATAGATGTAAAAGTAAAATATTCAGGATTAGCTAATTTTAAAAAAATCAAGTGCTAAGAGACTCACTCAATAGTTGAATTTTCATAAGCAATTTCAATTTAATAATATTCTATTCCCATATCAATTTTTTATTCTGTTTAGTACTCATGCTTTTTAAACTTTTAAGTTATTTTTATAAATTTATTACTAAAAAAATATATTAATCTCATTGGCTTATTTATTTATCATCTTTTTTTCTAATTTCAACATAATTAACTCGGTTTTTATTTATTATTTTATTGTACTAAGTTTATTCTCAAAATTTTGTAATTTTCTTAATATGAAAATGTAATTGTACTAATGTTTTAGTATATAATTATTTTAAAATTTTATACTTTTAATTGTGATTGTGTTAATATTTACTCATCATTTGACTTTTCTTATTTTCATAAGGGGAAATAGCATTTTTCAATTTATAACTTAGGTCCTTTCCATTTAATTTGGTCCATTGATTTTGGGATTCTCACTTCGATCCCATAAATATTAAAAAGTAGAAATTTTTAGTCCATAATAGCTTTCCCTCTGGATATTCAAAAGAAAATGCCATGTGGGCTTTAAGTGTATAATAATACAAGGGGAGCAAATGTTTCAACTTTTATGCATCTTTTAAAGCATAAAAATAGTTATATATGTCTCGTTAGGACCTACAATTATGTTAGTTTATTTACTATTCCATAACAGAAGGTTTTAAATAAAATTATTTATTATATTACTATTTATACTCTTCTTCAATGTGAATGTCTTGGAGGTGCAGGGGGAGGGCAACATGTTATTTTTAGCCTATTTATATTGAAATAAAATCAATTAGTTAGCTCTTTTAAAATTTTCAATAGCACTTCTAATTTAAGAAGGTTGATAATTTTTATTTGTAATTAAATTTTGATACTTATTCGTTATTCCATTTTAGAAGAAATCCTATTTTAATAAAATTGATCAAATTTTATTCGTATGTTTTATTGTGTCTCTTAGCTATTGTTTGATTTTGATATATTACGTCTGTGCATGTAATATGTTTTCCTTTACTATTTTTGAATGTCGTTGATTTTTTAATTTATTGACACTAAATGATTACAAACTAATTATTTATTGACTATTATTATAAAAATATAATTTAATTAGACAATATTACCAATATTTTGTATTGTAAGATCCTAATGTTAATTATATTTCAATATCAACTTTTAAATATTGCCAAAGTATTATTTACATGTTTTATTACCTTCTAAATTTTGAAATATTATTGTCTAAAATTTTATTTTTTGCCTTTATATTGCAATTTTTAATTCTATATATTTTTAGTTTAACTTCTTAATCTTATTTTCATATGCACCGATTGGTATAATCTATTTCTTATTCAATAATTATGTTACAACTTAATTTTTTATGTCACATTTGTTGTTGTAATAATTTTATTCTATTAATTAATATAAAAAATAATAGATGTAAAAGTAAAGCATTCATGATTAACTAATATTAAAAAAACCAAGTACTAAGAGTTTCACTCAATAATTAAATTTTCACAAGCAATTTCAATTTAATAATATCATATCCATATATCAATTTTAATTTATAATTAAATTTTGATATTTATTCGTTATTATATATATCATTAAGTTTAGATTAGTATTTTATATATTATTCATGTGTAGTTTATTTTAAATTTTAATGTGTCATGGTAATTTAAAACTTTCTTAATATAATTAAGATTTCTTCTAGCAAAGTGATTGTGTTGAAATACTATTTGGCATATTAATTTATTTTAGTTGAATATGTTATTCATTCTCTAAGTAGTTTAGAGAAATTAAGACTCTTAAATATTTTTCTTATAGAATTTTATTTTTTCTATAACTAATTTTATAATATAATTTTCTGTGAATGTTATTAAAATTTAATGCGTGACAGGTCTGTGTAATTGGGCTCATTCATGATTCACGATTAGAAGCAGGTTATTAAAATTCTGTGTAATTGAATTTATTCATGATTCACGATTTAGATTTTTTATCCTAAATTTATATGGAGGAGATTTAGAATATTTAGAATTCTAAATTGTTAAAAATTTCAGAATTTGTAATATAATAATTAATAATATTTAAATGAGGATATATTTGTCTTTTCACAATGGGGAACAAACAACTTGAGTATTCACACATTTATATAGAGTATAGATTATTAATTTATATTATTGAAGTGACCATAAATATATATAAGGGTCTTCCAAAAATTTATTATCTTATTAATTTATCAAAATTATTAATTTAGACCTTGAATCCAAGTTGGGATTGAGAAAAGTTATTATTTTAGAGAAATTATTAATTTATTGAGTATTAATTTATAAAGGTTTTACTGTATATATGTTCTGGTGGAGTGTGGAGACTTCCCCAATTTTGCATGCAAATTCAATGATCGCGGATCCAACTCATAAATAGTTGATGGCACAACAAAAAATTTGATTTTTCCATATATATAAATCACAACAACTTAAAAATCATGGTAAATCAACACTATTTACCGCAACCAAAGAAAACTAATGCAAAAACTTATGTTTTGCCTATGATTAATTGACATTAGTTATGGTTTGAGCTATGAGTATAAAATATTTGCAATGGTTTTTAACTCCGACTAATATTTTAGCCTCATTTGCATAAACAACGACTAATATATAGCTACAGTATAATCGTTGTTAATTAGTATTCGCCATAATTTTGTTACTTTTTACTATGATAATTAACCATCATACAAATTCATATTTCTTGGATGAACGTTTATTGTAATTCACACAAATCTATCATAGTAAGTAAACCAATCTTTAGCAAACATAAATGTTTGAGAATTTTTCGAATCACATAAATCTTGTGTTTCCTTTTTTCCATATTTTTTTACACTCATTCACGACATACCAAAAACAATTCCTAACTGATCTCGGAACTGATACAGGTAATTGAGGATGTCTTTCATTTATTCACCAGAAGAAAGAATCATTAAAATTTCCATTTTCACAGTATAAATCAAACTATGCTCCAGAGGAACTAAAATAATCTTACAAAAAAACATTTGAATCGAAAAGAATATCATGAAGGAATTCTGTCACCATCCTGCCTGAGGAGCTGGGGCATTGGCTACTGGAGCAAGTGCATCATCAAACATTCCTGTTTAATCAATTCAATTAAAGACTTAAACCCAAATTAAAATTAACAAAAAAGATAAAAACAAAAGAAAAGAAAGGAAAAAATTAAATCGCACCATGGTCACTCCTACACATGTATAATGTGGGAGAACGGTGGATACTCACCACATAAGAGGAGGTTCGGAGGAGGGGGACGCTCCTTGGCAGGGTTGGGATCAGGGTCATGCACCCGTACGTAGAGTTCTTGCCCTAGGTACCAGTGCACCAAGTTCTGCGATCTCAAGTTCCACATTCCAGGATTGTCAAGAAACACATACACTGCAGTCCATCTTCCAGGGTACACTTGCACTGTTGAGCGAACGACTGGATCGTACAGGTTATATGTACTGCGCGACTCAGGTGTCCATTCTCCCTCACCAAATCTGTCATGAGGCCACCAAAACCAGAACAATTATCCACTCCGAGTAGTCAAATAACTATTACATATAGTAAGCATAATACTAGAATTTAGAGTATGACTCAACGTTACACTTCAATCCAAATTTAATAGGTCAAATGCTACACAAGGATTAATTAGTAAATTTATAATATCTTATAGACGTTCTAGTTATATATAATTGATGGATGGTCGTGTAAAAGTATTTTACCCTAGAAAGAGAAATGTGGAAAAGAACCACGTAAAACATTGAGCTTCTTTTTTTTTTTTTTTTTTTTTTAATTTATCTCGTGTTCGACATTTCTACTTTTTTGTTACACTCGTTTCAGCTCTATCTTATAAGTTTTCTCACACATATATAACACAAAATAACCTTACCCCATAGGCCACAACACAAATTCCACTATTAGTGAACATATTGTTGAAGCCTGAAGTCTGACCTAACATTACACTTCAACCCAAATTCGATAGATTCAATATTATAAATCGGCATAAATTTTGGGAATGTACAATATTCCGCTACCCCTTATTATGTTAGATATTCCTTTCTTGTTGCGGTGATTTCAATTAACCTTACCCGACGACATAAAATCCGAAGCCGTCCAAATGCCAAGAATCCATCTCATCACTAATATCATTCTTGAACACAATCTCTAACCATCCCTTATGCACACCTGTCACGACAGACACTCCATACGACGCAATGTCGTTAGGGGAATGAACAGGGAATGCATCGAGTTGGTAAATACCTGAACCGTTTCTGAAGTAATCAGCAAGTTTCAATGGAGTGCTTGGAGTTAGATACGACACATTGTTCACTACATAGCTCGGCACACCATTGATCACAACTCTCGACCCGTGGAGGATAAACGTTTGAGATAACGTTACGTTTGTAACGTTGAACGTGCCCTGTGGATTAGGCCTTGCAGCACCAGTAGACATATTCCACCTACTCTTGCACAACAAAAATGTAATGATTTTGACAATTGTTTTGTACTCAAAATGAGTTCCTAATTTTTTTTGTGAAATATTTGATTTCTAACCTGATAGATTTAGCTTGATCGATTGAAAAATCTACGTCGAAAGGATCAGGTCCATCAGGGATAGGGCCCTGGACAGGCAAAACTGAATTTTCATAATGTAGTATCCCTTTGGCCACAAGAGAGTCATGATTATCAATATTGAACAGTTTTGGAGTGGCCACCATGTAGTAATCAGCTTCGTCTTGATTGGCAGTAACGAGGACGGAGTACGACTGGCCAACGTGCACATCAAGAGAATCCAGCACGATCTGGTTCGTGTACGAGCCTTCCGTTTCCACAAGCACCATCCGGTGTTTCTGAATCCTGAAATTGAAGCTGAACACGGTTCCCACGTTCGATATTCTGAACCGGTAAATCTTACCTACATGTGTGGACATCCTCAGATTATTAATAACACTCTAGTATTTTTGAAGTATACTATGAAGATTAAGGATTGATTGCGTTGTTCTTTAACCTTTTGTGACATTGAAGGATTCGTACGATGTAGAATATTGGCTACCATAGGGCCCTTTTCCATTCATCAAGATGACACCAGGGTAAACATGGGATACCGATTCATCTTGCAACGCTTGCCTAATTTGCTGTTTATCAAGAAACAAACACAAACGTTTGAGAAGTGAACCGACAAAACTCATGAGTAAGAACATGGAACGGCTTCGTTTGTATCGTTTACCCTGTAGTCATCCGACATCCAGTCACCAATAAGCAGGTCAAACTCTGCCTCCGGTTTTGGAAAAGGTACGAGGATGACGTTGCGATTGTTGACACGAATTGGTCCGAATCCTCCAGCAGCCTTATGAAAGTTAAGCGATGGGAAATAAGTGAAGGTGCCAATCTGGTCCTTTGTCTGAAACACATAAGTCCAGTTCTTTCCAGGTTGGATGGGACAGTTTGTGCCGGAAACTCCATCTTGCCATGAGTTCAGCCTCTGTTGTATCCCATTCCTTAAAAACCAGAACAGACAGAAACATCAGACCTCATCTTCCTCTTCAGTTTGTTCATAACAAAGTTGTCATCATATCTTAAGCGGGATAAATGCAATTTACGCATGTGATATAAGAAATGAGCAAAAAACTCCCAGTGAAAAAATAACTAGCAAATTACCCCCGTGATCTTAAAATGAAGCAAATTATCACTCTATGTTTTTTCTTGATAGGGGGTAATTTGCGTTATTTCTCATAACATAGAGATGTAATTTGTTAATTATTTTTTTCATAGGAGGTAATTTGTACATTTGTAATATCACAGGGTTAAATTGCATTTTTTCCTATCTTAAGCTAATATATCGATCGTACCATGTAAAGAGTAAAGGTTCATCTATGTTGTTGAAGATGTTAACATGAACGACGTCGTTGGTCGTGGCATTGATGAGCGGCCCCGGGAACATCCCGTTGATTCTAATGACCTGCAACAACTATATCATGATTCGATTGTTTCACAGATTGTGAAGGTACCCAAAAAATATGAAAACAAAATAAATACAAGATGAAAGAATTACGTAAAAAGTATTGTAAAATTACAATTTTACCACTACAACGAACTTTTTACTAAATACAAAATTAAATCTTCGAACAACATGTAGCATTAAGTCAGACTACACACTCCAATATATATATATATATATATATATATGTATATGCATGCACACGAATACAGACATAGTTAATCAGATGAGGTTATATACAAAATTTTCCGTCCTATATGTAAACGTACGGGCTGATTATACGTGTTGGGATAGACGGCGGATGTGTCAGCGGTGACGCTCCATTCATGAAAGATGTCGATGCAGTTGACTCCGGCATAAAGGGCAACAAGCAACACAGAGAAAAAAGCAATTCTTGGCCACCTAAAGGGGCTGAAAGAAGCCATGTTAAGGCTTGATGAAAATCGTGGCTGTCGTCGAAATGCTTCATATCAACTACATTCATACTATATAATACAAAGCAGGCCTTCTGAGAAACTCGGATGGATTTTACGTTGTAAATGGAGTGGAAATGTCCAAATAGAAAGAGGCTAATGTAGGTACATGTGAGTAGCTGGACATATTCTCATGTTACTCCATGCCGGCGTATGAATTTGGAAAGAACAATGCTTTGCTCCGGGGATATCTATGTTGTCTTTCTTTTTCAATAGCAAAGCCAAGAAAAACTGAACAGTTTAAGGGCTAAAGTTATTTTTGAGCACAAAAAGATTAAGGCTGAATTACAGCGAACTCTTCCCTGATATTTGGTATAATTACGAATATTTTATTGCTCTTTAAAAAATTATAAATATCACTTTAAGGTTTGTTAACTGTCTAATAAGTTTATCTTTTCTATCCATTTTTATAGGTGAATTGACCCAAATACCCTTATGCAAATTAAATTATTTTTAGGGTAAATTACAATGACCTCCCATGAGGTTTGACATAAAAAAGAATACCCCCTTGTTGTTTCAAAAATTACAAGTACCCCCTGAGATTTGTAATTTTTAATTAAGGGACTGAAATGGTCTATTATGCCCTTTTGTTTTAAAAAAAAATTATAGAAAAATCAATCGAGTCAAATTATATTATTGCTCTTCTATATTAAAAACGTAAGAAATCTCTCTTTGCACATTTTTGTCCGAAAAAATTTAGAAAATTTTAAAAAATAATTCAATTTGCATAAGGGCATTTTGGTCATATCACTCATGAAAATGGATGAAATGGATTATTTGTTAGACGGTTACAAACCTCAAAGGGGTATTTGTAATTTTTGAAACAACAAGATGATATCTGTAATTATGCTAAACCTTAAAGGAGTCATTGTAATTCACCCTTATTTTTATGTAATTGTTTAAAGTTTTTGAGATTCTTTTTGGACTAAAATGTCCTACAGACCTCAATGTAAATATTGTAATTATCAGATAGTGTTTTTACACAGAGGGCAGTACTGTATTTTTGCTTTGGCTGATTTTTCTATATTTTTTAAAAAAAAAATAAAAACAAAATGAACAATTCAAATCACTGTTTACAATTACAAACATCAGGAATATATTTATTATTTTCTAAAAAAAAATGAGAAGATATCTTTACTTATATCAAATTTCCTGGAGATCAACGAACAGTTGATTGTTATTACTCATTTGGATGCATTCAGAATCAATTAATTAGTTTTAAAATTCGGGTTTGCACCATTATATGACCAAATCAACATGCGGGCTATGTTCGCTGCAATAAATTAAAACTAGTCAAGAACGCACACATCTGTCTCAAATACAATAACGTTTTTGTTAAACTAATAATATTATCGAATACAATTGAATAAAATAAAATAAAGAGAATAAATGTATAAAAAAAATCCATATATAAAAACAAATATAGGTTAGTGGGATAATAAGTGGAGAATAAGTCATTACTCAAACATGAAAAGTGAAAAAATAAAATAAATAAACAAATTTTAAAAATAAAAATATAAATTGGTAGACCAAAAATTGGGAGACACAAAATTGGTGCTCTCGCTTAATAATAAGGTATAGATATCAAATGATAATTTTAAAATTGTCATTAAAAATATGCATTTAATGAAAGTAATTATGATATTATCATAATATTATTATTTAGTGAAAAAAATTGTGTATTAAAATTGTCATTATAAATAAATGTTGATATATCTATAATAACAATTTAGATAACACAAATATAATGACAATAAATAATTTGTTATAGATAACACAAATATAATGACAACAAATAATTTGTTACTCTTTCTCTCTCTATATATATATGTCACTAGCTTATTACTCTTTTAGTAATTTTATACACAATTTTTTATTACTAATCTTACAAATAATATAAGTTTCACAGAATGACTGTACCATTAATAAAACTATAGACAATTCATTATTGTAACAAGATAAAATAATTTTAAATATATATAATTAGTGATAATATTTAAATTATCGTTTAATTTTTTTTCTCACTATTTTTTTAGTAGTTAGAATACTGAAAACGATCCACATAAGCATAGAAGTTATCAGTTTAGGGGCTTGTTTGACTTTCTTATTCAGCTGTGGAATTAATTACATTATTTATCTATACCTTATTATTAAGGAAGAGCATCAATTTGATATCTCTAATTTTTGATCTATTTTCTTAAATATTTTTTTTATTTATTATCTACCTTCCCGTTCCCCCACTATTCTTTTATAATTAATATTTTATTTTATTTCACACATCTTTTTTGTCAATATTCTTATAAATTAAATATTAATTTATTATTTTATATATATTTTATTAAATAATTTGTACAAATATTTTATTTTAATAATATTATAGAATTTGAACATACATTGTGTTTGCTACAAATTACTGGTCCCCATAATTAGCCACTTGTTAGATTTGGGCTCCTAAAATTTGTTGATCCCCCATTTTGATCCCTAATTTCATGCTTTTTGATAGAGGTGAATGAACATGTGACAGGCATGAGGCCTTCTAGGAGAAAGTCAAAGTGTTGATTTTTTGAGCAATCCAGAAATTGTCATATTTGATTTATCACAAATTTTAGGAGAAAATAACACTTTTAATCCTGAAATATACCACTTATCTTATTTCAGCATCTAAACAATCACGCTTAAAATTTTGGTCACTAATTAAACGTGCACTTATTTTTACTGGTCATTTTCGTTAGTTGATTAACAACATGTACCACGAACATAGACTAGGAAGGAGGCATTGAAAAAAAAAAAATATTTATGACCAATGTAACAGTCAATTAACAAAATTGACCAAAGTCACAAACAAGTTCCAATTTAGGGACTAACATTGTAAGTAGTGAATGTTTATGGACTGAAATTGAATAAGTGTATTATTTACTGATCAAAATTATAATTCTCCCTAAATTTTAGCTGCCACCATTTAAAAATACCACAATATTCTTCTCTCTATTTCGACCTAATATATGCTAAAAAGATTAACCCAAAATCAAAGCCCAAAAGCCCAAAAGACGTTAGTAGGAGTCCAAAAGTGAAGGGTCTACGCAAAGGCCCGCCTATATACAGGAGGAAGCCCACTCAGGACTCCAACCCCTACCCAAGGGAGTATTGACCAGGCCTGTCCCATAAGGAGGGAGTCCGGTCCAACCTGGAGAGAAAGACCCATCAAAAAGACCCAAAGCGGAGGCCCAGTCCTAAGGTGAGACGCCCAGCAGGGAGGCCCAGACCCACTAAGGAAGGATAAGGGTTGACCGGGTCTACCCTCTATCCTTATTCGCGGAAAACCCCTTCAACACACCCCATACTTTTAAGGAGTCCAGGGGTTGTTGAAGTTTTGGAAGGCCAGCACAAAGTCCTTCCAGAGTCCCAAAGCAACTAGGAGTAGGAGTGTACGCGGTGCGGGTTAGGCCAATTTAGGTAATTTTTCGGCCCAACCCGATGTTTGTGGTTTTTAAAAAGCTTAGCCCAATCGATAATCATCGAAATTGCAGTTTGCGGTCTAGTTAGGTTGGGGCGGGTTTTGCGGTCTTTAGTATAGTAAATCACATATACAATAAAAAAAGGGTAAAGTTCAACTATTTTAAATACATAAATTTGTAATTTCAAAATACATATTTTAAAGTCATAAATAAAATTTCACATACAAAATAAATTAATAACATTCATTATTCGATTCTCTCTCAACTTTCAAATAACATTTTACAAATTAAAAGTCGCACCGTATTGAAGAGTTTGAACTTTGAAGACTCTTTCCCTATGTTTGATTTTTATTTTTAAAATGTTTTTCCAACCATGACTCTTCTTATATAAATACCAACTCATATGGCTGGCTCAAGGAAAGTTTTTTTCAGTACTCTAATTCACGATTTTATGCTCTCACACTCACACTTTGCTCATTTTATGCTCTTTAACAATGAGAATTCCTCTCTTTTTCGTTTCAATTACGTTTATTCTTCTATTACTGCTTATATACCTGAGCGTCGGAGTGCTAACATTTTTTTTGCAGGTTCTTGTTCCATAGCTTACAGAAAGATAAATGTCACTCTGTTCAAGCTCAAGAACGAGTTCTTTCAGCTCACATCAATTGGAGCCGTCTGTGGGAACACAGAACTAAGACGTGAGGATTATAGACACTCCCAACAACGGATCAGGCAAGGAGAAGGCCGTGGATGTTCCTGCCGACCCTCAGGCGCTGCAAGTACTGTCAGGATCCCCCTTGGCTCCCTCCGGTTGGGGGAAGCTGGACCCTCCGGTCATTCTGAACCCATGTCGAACCCTCCGTGGGACAGTACCCCATCGGATACCTCCTATGATAGGTTGTCCCCAGGTCTGATGGCGGCCATCCAGCAGATGATTACGTCTGTTGTACGAGTGCAGATGGCAACAGTCGACACCGTCCCCCTGGCAGCGCTGGCCCCCGGGCCCAGGGGAGCCCCTCCAATGCCCGCCGGGCAAGCGGAAGATGACGAGGATCTCCAAGGGCAGGGGGTTCCTCGGATTGCAGAAGGGAGAACCAGTTCCTCCTCCACCGGCGCGAGATGGTCCTCCCTCGCATTGGGAGGCCCAGTTGGAGCACCTGCGGAAAAGCTTGCAAGATGTGCAACACAGGATGATGAGAATCCCGTTAGAGGTGCAAGGCAGCATCCCGTTCAGCGAAGAGATCATCGCGGATGAGCTTCCTCCCAACTGTCAGATACCAACCATTTCGGAGTACGATGGTACCACTAACCCGCAGGATCACCTATCACGATTTGAAAACGCGGCGCTCCTCCACCGATACACAGATGGAATCAAATATTGGTCTTTGTGACCACTTTCGCCCGAGCGGTTCAGTAGTGGTTCAACCAGCTGCCCCCCTGGTCGATGAGGAGTTTCCAGGAGTTTCGCTCGCGGTTCCTCCACCAATTTGCCAGCAGCAGGAAGCACTGCAAGACCTCCCTCAGCCTTTTTACCGTTCGCCAAAAGAATTCCGAATCCTTAAGGGACTACTTACATCGTTTTAATGTTGCCGGCCTGGAAGTGCCTACGACCACGCAGGAAATCAAGGCAAATCTTTTCTCTCAAGGGCTTTTAGATGGGGATTTCTTCAAATCCCTGGCTAAGGAGTCAGTGCTGGATTTTGACAGTCTGCTCACAAGAGCAGCCAAGTACATCAATATGGAGGAGGCCCAAGCCTCCAATAAAGAAGGACGAGGTGAGAAGAAGAAGGACGCGCGCGAAGAAGGATCCACCAAGAAGCCCCATGCTAATGGGAGGGATAGGAAACCCCCTTTCCAAAGGGGACCACCTGTCTACACTCCCCTCAACACTCCCATCACTCAAGCCCTCATGGCGGTGGAAGGGAATAGACTGTTGATACGACCTCGTGGAGCCAGGAAAGGCCCAACACGACCCAAGTCGGATAAGTTTGGTCGATTCTACAATGACTATGGGCACTCCACGGAAGAGTGCCGACATCTCAAATATGAAATCGAGCGGCTCGTCCAGAATGGATACCTCCAAGAATTCATCTGCAAAGAGAAATCGCAAGGCACAGGCCCTACCAGAACAAGGACCAAATCGAGGAAAAGTCCGGTGGAGTCCAATCTCGAGCCTCCCCGGGCTAAAGGACGTAGACAGGCCCCAGCCAGGCCATCAGAGGACGCGAATCCCCCCGGAAGAGAGTCATACGCATGATTGTAGGAGGATCTGCGGGGGGAGACTCTCTAGAGCCCGTAAGGCGTTAGCTCGAGAAGTCGAGGCCATGCCTTATGGAGAAGTTTTGGATGTAAGCGCAAGGATGGGCGTGCCCGTCATCCAGTTTGGCCCCACCGAGGGACCGGGAGTCATTCACCCCCACAACGATGCCATAGTAATCACGGCTACTATAGCTAACTATGAGTCAACCGAGTCTTCATAGACTCAGGGAGTTCGGTGGGCATCATATATGGAGAAGCATTTGACTAGATGCAATTGGGGGAGACCCCCATAGAGAATGTTGATACTTCACTATATGGGTTTGCAGGAGAAGTTGTGCGCCCCAGGGAGGCAATAGCCCTCCCCCTGTCCCTAGGGAAGGGGTCTTTAAGGCGGACCTACATAATCAAGTTCCTAGTGGTAGACGCCCCCTTAGCTTACAACATAATTTTGGGGAGGCCCTCCTTAAACGCCTTCCAAGCAATCATATCCATCTTTCACATGAAGATCAAATTCCCTGTGCCAGGCGGGATTGGGGAAGCAGGGGGAGACCAACAACAGTCACGGAGGTATTACGTGGACGTTGTCCGCAAAGGACAGAAGCGGGGGGCTATAGAGCCGCCCCTCAAGGAATCTTGCAAAAGGCTGGGGAGGGACTCCTCGAGGGATAAGGAGGCGGTATGCCCAGGAGCCTCCCCACAAGAAGCCTCACCCAGCAAGGAGGATCACTCCAAAGTCCAACCAACAGAAGAGCTGTTGACCGTCGAATTATGCCCAGAAAATCCTGGTAAAAACTGCTAGGATAGGCTCTCAGCTAGAAGGAACCCGGAAGGAGGACTTGATTCCGTGCCTCCAGCGCAATATGGATGTCTTCACTTGGGCTCCCCAAGATCTAGAAGGGATAAGCCTTGAAGTCATAATGCACTACCTCAATATTGATCCTTCCATGAAGCCAGTCAAGCAAAAGAAGAGACACTTTGGCCCAAAGAAAGACAAGATCATACAAGCCGAGATAGAAAGACTAACGGAAGCAGGCCCTATACAGGAAATTCAATTCCCAGAATGGCTCTCCAATATGGTGCTAGTACCTAAACCGGGGGGGGGGGGGGGAATGGAGGATGTCCGTGGACTTTCGGGACCTTAACAAGGCTTGTCCGAAAGACTTCTGTCCACTCCCTCGCATTGACCAGCTAGTAGACTTTACCTCCGGGTGCGAACTCCTGAGCATGATGGACGTTTCACAAGGATACCATCAGATCCTGCTGGCCTTAAACGATGACAGAGGGTCAGTTTCATTACTTCAACAGGACCTTCTGCTACGTGATCATGCCTGGCATAAAGAATGTGGGAGCTACATACCAACACTTGGTGGAATAGATCTTCCACCCCCAACTGGGGAGAAACATAGAGGTCTATGTAGATGACATGCTCGTCAAGAACCGAAAGCAGATGATCACACTGTGGACCTAGAGGAGACATTCGCCGTCCTACGAAAATATTGCCTGAAACTGAACCCCTCCAAGTGCGGCTTCGGGGTACGAGGAGGGTGTTTCTTGGGTTTCATGGTAACCGAGAGGGGTATCGAGGCCAACCCCTCAAAATTAAGGCCATTTTGGACATGAAGGCTCCCACTGACATCAATGAGGTACAACGCCTCACAGGAAGGATAACGACACTCAACCGTTTCATCGACAAATCAGTGGAGAGAAGCCTACCCTTCTTCAAGGTACTACGAAAAGCCAAGAACTTTGAATGGGGGGAGGAATGCAGAGCCTTTGAAGAACTTAAGCAATATCTGGCTAGCCTTCCTTTGTTGGTCAAGCCTTTGCCAGGAGATACCTTATACATCTACTTGGCAGCCACCTCCCAGGCAGTAAGTTCGGTCCCCCTTCGGGAAGAAGGCGGGCAGCAAATGCCCATCTACTACATCAGTAAAGTCCTCAATGGAGTAGAAGGACGATATAGCCTCATAGAGAAGATAGCCTTTGCACTGGTGATAACTGTTGTAGGTTGCGCCCCTACTTCTTATCATATCCGATTGGGGTCCGTACCAACCACCCCCCTCAAACAAGTCTTGGGGAGGCCAGACACATCCGGCCGACTAATCAAGTGGGCCATCAAGCTTAGTGAGTATGATATCTCCTACCTCCCGAGGAAAACCATCAAAGCTCAAGCACTGGCCGATTTCGTTTCAGAGAGTACCTCTTCTCCTCCAGACAAGGGGGCATGGCTCCTACATGTGAACGGGTCCTCCACTGCCTAGGGAAGCAGCGCGAGCATAGTCATAACCTCCCCAGAGGGGGTAGACCTGGAGTTCGCAGTCAAGTTCGGGTTTAAAGCCTCCAACAACGAGGTCGAATATGAAGCTTTGGCTTTGGGCCTGAGAATGGCTTGGGAGGCAGGAGCTAGGCACCTGGTAGCCTACTTCGATTCTCAACTTATCGTCAAGCAAATAGAGGGAGTATACGAAGCTAAGGAGGAAAGCATGAAGCAGTACCTGCAGAGTGAGAGGAATGGAAGGCCAAGTTCGAGACCTTCCGACTCATCCAAATCCCTCGGGAGGAAGATAACAAAGCAAACTACCTGTCCAAATTGGCTAGCACCATGGATGATTGCCGAACTAGACGGATCACAATACATCACCCGCCAAAGCCCGGTCCCGCCCTGGAGATTCAGACCATACTTCCTGGGGGGGACTGGAGACTGCCTGTCCTGGACTGGCTAAAAGAAGGTCGTCTCCCCAATGACAAATGGGAAGCCGCCAGTTTCAAGAAGTGAGCCGTCCGTTTCCTACTAATAGGAGACACCCTCTACAAGAAGTCCTTCACACATCCCCTCCTAAGATGCTTCTCTAAAGAAGGGGGGAGGGGGCACATGTCCTTAAAGAAATTCACGAGGGATGTTGCGGAGCACACATAGGAGTATTCACCCTAGCCAACAAAGCCCTAAGGGCAGGGTACTTTTGGCCTACGATGAAACAATATGCTAAGGCTCTAGTCAAGCAATGCGAGAAATGTCAAAAGCATGCCTCCCTGATACAGCAGTCTGTCGAACCATTGGCCACACTACTGGCTCCATGCCCTTTTACGCAATGGGGGATGGACATTGTGGGGCCATTCCCTATGGCCCTAGGACAACGAAAGTTCCTGTTGGTAGCCATAGACTACTTCACAAAATGGGTGGAAGCTGAACCTCTCTCCCCCATCATAGAAGGAGAGGTCATGAAGTTCCTATGGAAAAACATCATATGTCGCTTCGGGCTCCCCCGTGAGATCATTTCGGACAATGGACGCTAGTTTCAAAGAAACAAAATACGAGATTGGTGCAAGGGGTTATGTATCAGACAAAGATTCACCTCTGTGACTCCTCCTCAAGCTAATGGTCAAGTGGAGGTCACCAACCGCACCCTCCTACAAGGCATCAAAAGAAGACTCGATAGAGCCGGGGGCAACTGGACCGACAAGCTAAGCAGTGTTCTATGGGCTTATCGAACCACTCCTAGTAATTCTACAGGCGAAAGCCCCTTTTCCCTAGTTTATAGGGCGGATGTTGTAATACCAGCCAAAGTTGGCATGCCTTCCCACCAGATAATGTGTTATTTAGAAGAATACAACAACAATTTGCTTAGCGAGAGTCTCGATTTCATTGACGAGCTTAGAGAAAAAGCCTTCCTCTGAATGCAAAGATACAAAAGCATAACGATCAATGCCTGCAACAAACGGGTTAGCCCCGGGGATTCCAAGTTGGCGACGTGGTACTCCGAAAGGTAGAAGCATCTAAACCAGTGGGTAAGTTGGACCCTACTTGGGAGGGACCATATAAAGTTAGGGAAATCCTAGGAAATGTAAACCTTGGGTGGGCGTGTGGATCGTCCCGGGAGTAGCGCGAATGCGGAAGCGCGGTATAATTTAAATTTCAAGTATTTAAACATGCATTAACATACATTAAAATAAAAGCGTTCAAGGGGTGTACCCTTGAAACTCCCGGGCGTTCGGTGTATCTCATGAATAATAAAAAACATATATATAACAATCATGGAAGGCCATAGGGTTTAAAAGAAAAGAGACGAAAACCATAAACCGGAAACCTACCGATTGTCGTTTTCGCCTTCTAACCGGTACTCGCGTTATTCCCCGATTTGCTCCAAGATCTCAAGTGGGAGACCCTCTAATTCATACACGCAATCCGCCCACGCATCTTAATCTTCGTGCTAGCGAAAGAACAAGTGTATTTTTGGAGAGGACGGATCGATCAAACGTTATTAATTAACGAGATCAATCCTCCTTAATGTTCAATTGTTAAAACAAAAGAACAATAAAATATTTCTTGGAAGGAGGAGAGAGGCACGACCGAGAGAGGGAGATGGAGGAGACGAGTGTGTGTGTGTGTGTTTCAAGATTCATCATCTTCTTCAAAGTGTGTCCTAAGCCATAGAATCCTCCCTTTCATCTCAACTATTGATTTAATTTAATGGAATATTTAAATCCTATTTAAATACTCCAAGGGCAATAAATAAATATAAATATTTCTTCCAAGCCCTTTAAATTAATTTTCTAATAAATCTAATTTATTAGATAAATCCCTTTTATCTAATAAAAGGAATTAATTATTCCCAAGAAAATAAGGACCCGATTAAATCCAATTTAATCGCTCCACTTCTCCAAATATTTAATTCTAAATTAAATACGTTTATGTGTGTGGATTGTGTGTGACTCTTTAGGCTCACCTTTAGCTAGACATGGTTGGATTCTAGAAATCCGCCCGTTCCATAGGTGGCCGTCTAGCAACGGTCCATGGCACTAGAGACTAGGTGAATATACGGGGATAAACATTTAGGCTCTACAGTACATTTATCCTTCCGTCTACGGTCTCACCACTTAGGGTCTAGGGCACAGATTATCCAGGTACCCATTTTGGACCTAAGTGTCGGTCTGTCCTCTACTAAACCCCGCAAGGGAAACCTTCCCTTCTATTTAGTTACTGTGCCCACAGATTTTAGGGACAAGACACAGAGCATTTGTGAGACACAACTGTCAACACCTTTTGACAGGAGATAGATCCTTTCATGGAAACTACTGTCACTCTGCACACCGGAGTTGCACTAGATATGGCTTATGACTACTCAAGTGCATCTTGGCAATCTCTCACCATATCTGAGATACAGCCCTGATGTACAGGTAAACTTAGCAATTCCTCAAGTCAAAGGACTTGACCTGTACCGTTGGAACCGGGAACACACGTCATACCTAACCGACCCTACTACAGGTCCTCCGTAAGACGGTTCCCACGAGTCACCTCAGTCAGCGGCTCCCTAGTAGGCCAACCCACTAAGACTGCTTAGACGACCCTCGTCACCCGTCGTTGAAATACGACAGCAGATGCTTAGTGCAAGTCTCAAAGGGAATCTCGGTACCCACTTTCGAGATTCCTTGACTTGGAGATTTTCAAACTGATTCGGCAGGACTGATTTCATGGACCTACCTCCAAGCGTAGTCCCAGTCCCCGAAATGCGTTTTCAGTCTGTGGGCTTTGTTTTGCGTTAGTGAACAGTTATAAAGCAGATAAAGTGAACACAAACAAAGTAAATGCCAAATGAACTTCACTTTTATTCATTAAAGATTTATTAAAACCTCGAAATTGTTCAGACATAGGTTACAATTCGCCTACCAAGATTGGCTACATGGTCACCTATTCTAACAATCTCCCACTTGACCTTAAAGCCAATCGCCCATATGCCTAATCCTCATCTTCTCAAGATGTTGCGTATGAGCGCTCTGCGACATAGGCTTTGTCAGCGGATCTGTTGTGTTGTCGGCTGAGTTGACTCGATCTATCCGAACATCACCTCTTCCCACCATTTCTCTCAAAAGGTGGTAGCGTCTAAGAATGTGTTTGGAACGGTGATGGGATCTCGGTTCCTTTGCTTGCTCTATTGCTCCGTTGTTATCACAAAAGATGACAACAGGCTCGGCGATGCTAGGCACCACACACAACTCTTGGATGTAGTTTCTCATCCAAACCGCTTCTTTGGCAGCTTTTGAAGCTGCTATGTATTCGGCCTCAGTGGTGGAATCAGCAGTGGTTGCTTGCTTGGAACTTTTCCAAGCTACTACTCCTCCATTGAGCCTGAATACATAACCCGATTGAGATTTAGCATCATCGTCATCAGCCTGGAAGTTAGCATCGCTAAAGCCTTCCAGGATCAATTCTCCATTGCCATAGACCAAAAACATTTTCTTAGTCCTCCTTAGGTACTTAAGGATGCCCTTAACTGCATTCCAATGTGCCTCTCCTGCACAAGACTAATATCTGCTCGTAACACTCAAAGCGTAAGCAATGTCAGTCTGGTGCAGTGGACCGCATATTGGATGCTTCCTATGGCAGAAGCATAGGGGATGATTTTCATCCTTTCAAGTTCCTCATCAGTCTGCGAGGACTGTTTCTTGGATAACTTGATCCTATGCCTTATGGGAAAGAATCCTCGTTTGGAGTTGTCCATCCAAAACCTTTTCAGGACTTTCTCCATATACAAGTTTTGGGTGAGTCCCAACATTCTCTTAGATCTGTCCTTGACAATCTGGATGCCTAGAATGTAGGAGGCTTCACCCAAATCGTTCATAGAAAACTGAGTTGATAACCATGCTTTTGTGTTACCCAACATTCTAACGTCATTACCTATGAGTAGAATGTCATCCATATAAAGTACTTGGAACACTATAGACCTCCCACTGACCTTCTTGTATACACAAAGGTCGGATTCATTTTTGATGAAATCATAACCCCGTATTACTTCATCAAGCATATGTTCCAACTTCGAGATGCTTGTTTGAGGCCATAGATGGACTTCTGGAGACGACAGACCTTCTGTTCTTCTCCGGTGATCGTGAAACCCTCCGGCTGATCCATGTAGATCTCTTCCTCAACGAAACCATTGAGAAAAGCCGTTTTCACGTCTATCTGCCATATCTCATAGTCATACCATGCTGCTATGGCAAGCAGGATCCGAATGGACTTAGCCATGGCTACTGGCGAGTAGGTGTCCTCAAAATCGACCCCGGTTCGTTGAGTGTACCCTTTGGCTACTAGCCTAGCCTTAAAGGTTGTGACTTTTCCATCAACGCCAAGTTTGCGCTTATAGACCCACTTATAGCCGACTGGCTTAACCCTTTTCGGTGGGTCTACAAGCGTCCTGACTTGGTTCTCGCTCATGGAGTCCATTTTGGTTTTCGTGGCCTCAAGCCATTTCCCGGAGTCGATGTCAGACATCGCTTCCCCATACGTCTTAGGATCCTTATCCAGCAGACTGGTCGTATTTAGAAAGCCATATCTCACCGGAGGTCGAGACCCTCTAGTTGACCTACGGAGAATGGGAACGTCAGTGGTGACTCTAGGCGCTAACTGTATAGGAGCTGGCGGTTCAGGTACCGAGGGTGGCCTTTCCTGAGGCGTCCTTCATGCCTAGCATGCTGGACTTCTCGAGGTTGGTCAGCCCTTCGGGTATCTATCCTGAATCCTCGAAGTGAGGATTCTGCGGCTCCCACTGATAACTGGTTTCCATCACTTGACTCTTCAAGGATCAGTTCATCAGGTTGGATATCCTCTGGAAAGCCTTGTTCCTAGAACACTGCGTTCCTTGAAATAAATACCTTTTGTTCCAAGGGTCGTAGAAGTAATAACCAGCAGTTTCTTTAGGGTATCCAATGAACCTGCACAAGCTAGACCTGAATTCTAGCTCGTCTCCTACTAGCCTCTTGACATATACGGGGCTACCCCACACTTTTAAGTAGTTGTAGGACGCAGGCTTGCCGTGCCATATTTCATATGGCGTTTGGGTCAATACACTGGTTGGCGCCAAATTTAATAACTTGGCCGCAATTTCCAATACATAGCCCCAAAAGGACAAGGGCAATTGGGTAAAACTCATCATGGATCGAACCATGTCTAATAGGGTTCGATTCCTCCTTTCAGAGACGCTATTCAACTGTGGTGTCCCGGGAGGTGTCCATTCAGATATTATACTATTTTCTTTAACATAATCAAGGAACTCAGTACTAAGGTACTCTCCGCCTCGGTCTGACCGTAGGACTTTAATTTTGCAGCCGGTTTGGTTCTCAACTTCAAGTCTGAATTCTTTAAACCTCTCAAGAGCTTCAAACTTGTACCTCATCAGGTATACATAACCATACCGTGAATGATCATCGGTGAAGGTTAAGAAGTAGGAGAACCCACCTCGGGCCTGCGTCCTTAGTGGTCCACATACGTCTGTATGGACCAGGTCCAATAGACCTGTGGTAAGCCTGCTTTGTCCTACAAAGGGCCTCTTGGTCATTTTCCCTCTTAGACAGGATTCACAAGTTGGTAGTTCACTCAAGTCCCCTACCTCTAGGTTCTTTGAGTCTACCAATCTTTTCATCCTGTCTTGGGATATGTGACCTAGCCTAGCGTGCCACAGTCGTGCGTTCTCGTTGTTATCTGTTTCACGTTTGTGTTGAGCGTTTAGAACGAAGTTCATTTGTTGTAAGATATAGAGCCCATTATTAAGTGTACCAAGCAGATGAGCAATTCCACACCTCATCAAATAAAAGCAATTTTTATTGATCATAAACTCATATCCACTATTGTCTAACAACGGAATGAAAATGATGTTTTTAATCATACTAGGTACATAATAAACTTGCTCTAACTCTATACTAATATGATCAATAACTACTAGAGTGGCGGATCCTACTGCTTCTGCCGAGATGGCCTTGCCATTCCCAAGCTTCAGGATCATATCCCCGCTATCCAGTTTTCTGCTTCTTTTCAACACCTGCAAATCATTGCAAATGTGAGCTCCACAGCCGGTATCTAATACCCAAGAGGCAGAGTTAGTAACCATATTAACCTCAATCACATAGATACCTTATTTGGAGAGGAGTTTGGGGCACTCCCTCTTCTAATGCCCTTTCTCATGGCAGTTGATACATATGTCATATGCCCTCGACTGTTGCTTGGAGACAACCTTCCCTTTTACTTTGCCTTTTCCCTATTTGGAAATGGGAACACTCTTAGTGTTTGTAGCTGATTTGACGGCTTTTCCCTTTCCCTTCTTCCTTTTCCAACGTCCGGCACCCTTGCCTTTCGTCTTGGAAGTCGAAGCATCTCCAAACAATACCGACAGCGTGGACTTTTTGGTCGTTGCCTCGTATTGCACCAACATATTGATTAACTCATGAATACCCTTCTCGAGTGTGTTCATGTTATAGTTAACAATAAATTGGTCGAAGGAGGGTGGGAGAGACTGACGGAATACATCTATGTACGTCTCGTTATCAAGGTCTGCCTTGAGGTCCTCGAGCTTTTCCACCAAGGTAAGCATTTTAACCCCGTGCTCTTGTACAGAGGATCCTTCAGTCATTTTAGTTCGAAAGAACGCCTTCGTCGCGACATACCTAGTATGCCGGTCCTGGACTGCATAGCAATCCTTCAGGCTCGAAGGGACATCGTCTAGCCTTTCATACTGCTTCTGAATCTCATTTGTCATAGAGGCAAGTATGATGCTACGGACTTTCCGGTTATCCTTATGCCAAGTCTCGAACATCTCACGTTCTCCATGACGTAGCGTTGGTTCTCGTAATCCAGGACTATCCTCAGATTGCGCAACCAATCGTTGTAATTTGTTCCATTAAACTTGTTGGTCTCAAGTATGGTTGATAATGGGTTCTTAGACATTTTTAAATCTACATTTAAAATAGATTACGATTAGCAGAATTTAAAAGGCGGAAGTTTTGATAAATAATTAAACTCTTGGTCTTTAGTCATTTAATGCTCCCACTATTTATAAGAAAACACGATACTCTCAAACGTTGTTTTCGGAAAACCTTTTCCTAGTGGGCTTGGGATCCACAGCGAATTTTCCCATACCCTGCTTTTACAATTCGCATGAGAAGAATCCTGTGGGAGGTATGCCATACCATTCTCGTTCCACGAGATTCCCAAGATAACTGCCTCACCCTTTCACATGATTTCGAGGACTCCAAGTGAATCATGCTAATTGGGCGTTAGACCCGACCCAATCGACCGAATCATAGACCCGCTGCTACCTCCACGACTCGTAAGACAGGTAACAGTGGTCTACTTTTCGTTCATGACACAGTGCAGCTTCTTTTAAGTACGATAGTCGTGCCACGACTCGTGAGACCACGCTATCGAC
This sequence comes from Sesamum alatum, assembly GCA_034509735.1. Classification (NCBI taxonomy): domain Eukaryota; kingdom Viridiplantae; phylum Streptophyta; class Magnoliopsida; order Lamiales; family Pedaliaceae; genus Sesamum; species Sesamum alatum. Next base: position 19,975,104 of record JACGWO010000003.1, read on the forward strand.
CTAAATTAGCTTCCTCACTATGCCATGGATTGGAAGGCATGGACAAACTCCTAGAGTCCATGTCCACTTTGTCTAGGGTCTAATATTTGAACATTGGTCCAACCAAGTGAGAGTTGTAAATGACCGAGATCTCAAATATAAACACATTCATCCATAATGCGTAAATAAATAAAATTGCATCCCATAGCAGTTATACGATAAATAAATCCATTCATTCACCATAACAGCCACAACCAAATTTAAAGCTTAGCACGCCCCTGTTGGATGATCACGAGCCTGAATCCTATGCGACCCACTGAGCCCGTAGTGGATCTATGGCCAATCTAGGGTTGGTCCTACACTATTACATTAATAGCAACCCGATCATCATTCTGATGGGCCTTGGTCTCTTTTCTCTTTCAAATCTCCATGGAAACGCCTTGGAACCTCCATTCTGGGCTCTCCATGTGGGCCTTCCTTCTTCTCCACCAAATGCATAAAATAAAATCCTCAGTCCTATTCTACTCTCATTACATATGTAAAAAGAAACCCCAGCGAAAACCTGGGGGCAGTACATTAGGAAGGAGAAAGAATGCCTTATTATTCCAAGGCAACTAGAAGAGGAGAAGGAGAAAGCAAAATAGGCACACAAGCCCAACATAAATTAAACCATACATTCGGTCTAGGGCTCGCGATCATCCATTTACATTAAACGCACATAATTACATGATCCAATTACATAAACACATGCTAATAATCCATGATTACCAATCATATCAATCCATGATAAATAAATGAGCAACGTACGAAAAATATGGTACAACCATTGGCAACAACCTTTCTCGTTTAGGAAGACCCTTCCTTATTATTAGAAGGTAGGTAATTCCCGAGATTCCAAATCCAATACAATTAACCTCCCAAATAATGTTCTTTAAGAAAACATGCAAAATTAAATAAAATGAATTTTTTAGAATTATAAAAAAAATTAAAACAATGAGAAAACGATGACGTTAGCCGGCCGCCGCCACCGGCAGCCTCTGCCGGCGCACACAGGTCAGCAGACCAAGCCTGCTGTCCTTGCGCGCGAGCAGGGTATGCCTGACTGGGCGCGCGCGGGCAGGCAGGGCGGCAGCACTGCGCACGCTGGCAGGTTGCCGCGTGCAAAGGCACCTCTACCCGCGCGCGCCAATCTGCCGCGCCGCCTGCGTGCGCCTCCTATGCGCAGGCCGCACGCGCAGACTCCATCGTCTGCGCGCGCACGGCTGGCGGCGCAGCCTCGTGCGCCCGGGGCCTCCCTGCACGCGAGTCGCGCCCGCGCAGGCGCCTGGTGGCGCCGCCTCATGCGCGCGCTCCGGGTGCGCAGGCGCCTCGACGTGTTGGCCTGGCACGTACGGGCGCGGGCTTCCCTGCCTGCATGCGCGCGCGCCCGGCCAACCGTCCGCGCCTGTCGTCCGACCACGCACCTGGCGAAGGCAGCCGCGCGCGCCTCGCCTGAGCGCACAGCATGCGCAGTCAGCCGCCGGCTGCCCGCGTGTGCCGTTTTCTCCCGTTTTATTCGTTTTTGCCCCCCGTTTCCCAAGAAAAACAAGAAACCAACAGTACCAAAAAATCATACATAATTAAAAGCAAGAAAACGACATGCTTTACAATGAAAAAGAAAATCAAGAATTAATTAAAACATGCCATACACGTTTTCATGCTTAAAACGCACACAAAATCCTAGGCCTATAGACCGAATCGGGCTCTGATACCACTGTAAGCCTTGATTAGGCGTGTGGATCGTACCGGGAGTAGCGCGAATGCAAAAGCGCGGTATAATTTAAATTTCAAGAATTTAAACATGCATTAACATATATTAAAATAAAAGCGTTCAAGGGGTGTACCCTTGAAACTCCCGGGCGTTCGGTGTATCTCATGAATAATAAAAAACATACATATAACAATCATGGAAAGCCATAGGGTTTAAAAGAAAAGAGACGAAAATCAAAAAACCGAAAACCTACCAATTGTCGTTTTCACATTCTAATCGGTACTTTCGTTGTTCCCCCATTTGCTCCAAGATCTCGTGTGGGAGACCCTCTAATTCGTACACGCAATCCGCCCATGCATCTTGATCTTCGTGCTAGCAAAAGAACAAGTGTATTTTTGGAGACGACGGATCGATCCAACGTTATTAATTAACAAGGTCAATCCTCCTTAATGTTCAATTGTTAAAACAAAAGAACAAGAAAATATTTCTTGTAAGGAGGACAGAGGCAAAGCCGAGAGAGGGATAGGGAGGAGACGAGTGTGTGTGTGTGTGTTTCAAGATTCATCATCTTCTTCAAAGTGTTTCCTACACTTTGAAGACTCCACCATGACTAGGATTTGACCTAGTCAAATCCTAGTCAAATTCTAGCTTCTTGGTCAAACCAATCTTAGCCATAGATATCTCCCTTTAATCTCAACCATTGATTTAATTTAATGGAATATTTAAATTCTATTTAAATACTCCAAGGGCAATAAATAAATATAAATATTTATTCCAAGCCCTTAAATTAATTTTCTAATAAATCTAATTTATTAGATAAATCCCTTTTATTTAATAAAAGGAATTAATTCTTCCCAAGAAAATAAGGACCCGATTAAATCCAATTTAATCGCTCCACTTCTCCAAATATTTAATTCTAAATTAAATATGTTTATGTGCGCAGATTGTGTGTGACTCTTTAGGTTCACCTTCAGCTAGACTTGGTTGGCTTCCTAGAATCCGCCCATTACCATGGGTGGCCGTCTAGCAACGGTCCATAGCACTAGAGACTAGGTGAATATACGGGGATGAACATTTAGGCTCTACAGTACATTTATCCTTCCATCTACGGTCTCACCACTTAGGGTCTAGGGCACGGATTATGCAGGTACCCATGTTGGACCTAAGTGTTGGTTTGTCCTCTACTAAACGCCGCAAGGGAAACCTTCCCTTCTGTTTAGTTACTGTGGCCACAGATTTTAGGGACAAGACACAGAGAATTTGTGAGACACAACTGTCAACACCTTTTGATAGGAGACAGATCCTTTCTTTAAAACTACTGTCACTCTGCACATCGGAGCTGCACTAGATATGGCTTATGACTACTCAAGTGCATCTTGACAATCTCTCACCATATCTAAGATACAGCCCTGATGTACAGGTAAACTCAGCAATTCCTCAAGTCAAAGGACTTGACCTGTACCGTTGGAACCGGGAACACACGTCATACCTAACCGACCCTACTCAAGGTCCTCCGTAAGACGGTTCCCGCGAGTCACCTCAATCAGCTGCTCCCTAGCAGGCCAACCCACTAAGACTGCTTAGACGACCCTCGTCACCCGTCGATGAAATATGACAACAGATGCTTAGTGCAAGTCTCAAAGGGAATCTCGGTACCCACTTTTGAGATTCCTTGACTTGGAGATTTTCAGACTGATTCGGCGGGACTGATTTCATGGACCTACCTCCAAGCGTAGTCCCAGTCCCCGAAATGCGTTTTCAGTCTGTGGGCTTTGTTTGCATTGTGAACAGTTATAAAAAAGATAAAATGAACACAAACAAAGTAAATGCCAAATGAACTTCACTTTTATTCATTAAAGATTTATTAAAACCTCGAAATTGTTCAGACATAAGTTACAATTCGCCTACCAAGATTGGCTACATGGTCACCTATTCGCCTACCAAGATTGGCTACAAACTAGAGGACGGGGACGGACACCCACTTTCTCGCCCATGGAGCGTACACAATCTTAAGAAATTCTTCGCATAAGTCCCTTCTAGCGGGCCTATTCTTGAGAGGGGCATTCCCATGCCTTCCCTAACGAAAGACCAATCCTATTGTCCAAGCCAAGCTCCTCACAGAAAGACATCTCCTCATCCCCCCTAAAGTAGGGATCCCTCAAGTACTTAAATAGGCCCTGCCCCAGTGTAGGTATTCCACTCAATAAGCCCTGCTCCTTCACAGGCAGTCTATCCAACAAGCCCTGCCACAGTGCAGGCTCAATAAGCCCTGCTCTTTTGCAGGCAGTCTATCCAACAAGCTCTACCACTTTGCAGGCGATACATCTCATAAACCCCGCCACCTCGCATGCAGTTTGCTTAACAAGCCTTGCTACTACACAGACAGTCTACTCAATAAGCCCTGCTCTATTACAGGCCGACTACCCAGCAAGCCCTCCTTTTACGCAAATATCCAGGCAAAGTCTGGTTACATTGCAGGTACATTTTTTCCTGCTATGATTACAGGTGCCAAGGCAAAATAAGTCTTGTTTTAAGCAAGCAACCACATTCAAACAAAGGGTACGAAGCCTCCAGACAGATGAGGGCGCATTAGACACCTCCCGTAGGAAAGAAAATCATTTCCTATCTCATGCAACATTCAAGGCATCAACAAAAATCCTATCTCCCTTTTAGGAGCTACCAGGAAAGAAGGCATAGGGCAACCAACCCCTAATAATCCAAAATTACAAGAAATCACAAGTAAAGCGAAAGGAAAAGCATACCATATCAAAACTCCCAAGCCAAACCGACTACCAGGGGGGGGGGGGTAGGATCATCATTCAAAAAACAAAAAAGAAAATAAAATTGTTTCATCCCGCTGCATTAGGGGGCAAGAGCAGTAGAAAATTAAGAAATGGGAGAAGATACATTCAAACATCCTTTCCCACAGGCAAGGTCTTCTCAGGCTTTTCCATAGCTTCTGGCTCTGGGGAGGGGGGAACAGCATCAATGGGGTCTGCCAAGGGGGCTGGATCAGTCGCAGAAGGCTCATTAGTCAGAGGCGCCCCATCCCCTCCTTTCGGGGCTCAGATCTCCTCCATCACTGTCTCCAACACTTGATCCAGTTCCTCATCTAAAAAGAATTTACCAACCATATCATTGAGAAGCTTAAGAATTCCAGAAAATACGAAAGAAAATCGGACAAACTTGTTACCTGGATCAAGCGGGAAACGCTCAGTAACGGGCGAAAGAGGAGAAAAGGGGTTGGGGGCCCTCTTTACAACCCTATCATAATCCAAGGAGAGATCCGCTCCCTCCGGAGGATAGCCTTAGGCCACAAACAGTTCCTGGCAGGACATGAAGCCAAACCTTAAGAATGGCCCGGTGATCCTAGCCACCTCCCCCTTGAATTCCTCAAACTTCTTGTTGTCCATGAGGCGAATCTCCTAGTAAGACGCCAGAAACTGCTTGCCCTCCTTAGTATTGAGAAATTCTAAACAGGGCTTGTCGGCGGCCTGGCGAAGCGCCTCCGACTGATCCTGGGATAGGGCCAGGAAGTCCTGTTGCAACCACTTCCTCTCCTTCTCCGCCTGCTGATACTTCCCAATGACCTCTCTTTTGGCCTCCTTAAGCTTGGTTATGTCGGAAAACAGACGCTCCACTCAATCTTCAAGCTGCTTCTGTTGGGGGTCAAGAGGAGGAGGAGGGGGAGCCTCCAAATGGCAGTTCAAAAGTTCCCCCGCCATAGAAGTCGTCTGCAAGAAAAGAATGAAGATCAACAGCCTCATCAAAACACCAAAAGTAAGAATCCCGCTAGGGTAAAACAACGTACCTTGGCTAGCTGGTTGGCGAAGGTCCCGGCCAACTCCTCCCTAGGAAGGGAGGTCAACGAGCGGCGGTCCACTGGGAGGATCAGCCCCAACAAAAACTCAGTAGCGAGCCCTGGTTCTCCTTCTCTCTCCCTTAGAAGGGCCTGATGGGTGTGCACCCCCCAGTCCGGAACAAAGCGTTGGCACCGAGGAGAGGAGCTTCCAGAGGAAGGATGAGGGGGAGGAGAAGGGGCCGTAGTCGACCGAGTGGATACCCGCAAGGAGCTCCCAGAAGGGGAATGGCTGGAAAAGCCTCCCTTCGCCCGCTTAGAAGGCCTACTACAAACAAGAGTGGTTGGGTGCTTCCCCTTCCCGTCACCAAGGGCAGGTGTTCCCTCTGGTGTCCGCGCGGCAGAAGGAGTCCCGGCCGGACTCCCATGAGTAGTTTCTCGGAGCAGCCTATCAAACATGACCTTCTCTGTGCAAAAGAGAAAAACATAAATTCAGAAAATGCACAACATATAATGCAAGAATAAAGAAAATAAAGAGCAAAGTGTACCCAGGGGCTCCTCTAGCAGGACCTCCTTGGGGCTCAACCTAAACCGGAAGAGGAGCCCTTCCTCTGTGAGGCCCCTGACGTCAAAAGGGTCCTCATTCAACTCCTCCAGAAAGGCGGAGAGGGCTTATGGCCTATCCTTCCTAGCTGCTGGGTCTATAGGGGGGAGGTAAGAAATCTACTCACAGGGGAAGGACCAGGGAAGAAGAGGGCGCACAAAAAAGAAATTGCCCTTCGAAGACTTAGGCGTGCCCCAGGCAGGCAGGAAGCAGACCCCCCTTCAGGGGAAGAAATGGAAGACGCCAGGCTCTGATTCTCTCAATTGAAAACAAAAAGAAAAGTGCTTACTGGAGACGGGGCAACTATGGTATGCAAAGATTATGGCGAAGCTAGCAAGAAGGTGGAAAGAGTTGGAGGTTAACTGGTTCAGAGAAACCCTAAATAACTTCACAAAATCTTGATAAAAAGGAGGGGAGGGGAAACCTGAAGCCAGCCTTCAACCGGGCCCAATAAAAACACAAACAACCAGCGGGGAGATGGTCGGGCGAGCTGTTGGGGGAAGGGACATAAATAGTATAGCCCTGGGGGATTCCGAAGTCCTCCATCAACCGAGCGGCGTCGGAGGCCCTAAAGAATGATGCTCTCTCCAAGGGAAAGGGACTCGTTTCGCTCTCTCCCCCTTCCTCCTCATCCTCCTCACCTACACCCTCCAACTCCGGCAGTTCATCCTGCTCCTCCTCCAGGGAAGAACCTGCTTCATTATTCTCCCCAGGGGGACTCCCCATCTCCAAGTCCTCCTCCTCCTCCTTCTCCTCGTCAATCAAACACCTAGGGGCACGAGAAAAATTTCTCAAGCTCCATCGATGGCCGCCATGAGGGGCCGCAAGACCAGCCGCCGCCCCTATTGAAGAAACGGCGGAGGAATCATCGCCTCCAGGCCACTCACCCACAAATTGGATAGACTCATCGAAAGAAGTGGAGGGAAGAGATATTTTTTTGCGAAAAGAAGTGAAGGAATGCAAAAGAAGGGATGAAGGGCACTTATAGAGATGTTGGAGGTTTAAAACTATAGTCTCTCTCTCTTGCAAGGACGTGGGAAGGTGAAAGAATAAAGGGGGACAGGCGTAATAACGCGATCAAATGGGAGGACGTGGAGAAGAGGTGCGGTCACCAAAAGATTGTGCAAGAAACCGCCTCCTATTGGGCGGTTACCAAGAGTGAGGAGTAACTGGCGTGGGTGGTTAGCAATAACTGCCCCCCAGCCAAGGCGCGTGACGCTCACTCGCGTAGCTTTTGTGCAGGCCCAAGGCCTAGCCTTCCATAAAGGCAGTCCCAATCATCATGACATGCGCAGGCGACCAGACGCCCGTCGCCTTAGGCAACTGTTCTAATTCCCTCAACCAAGCAGGAGGTTTGTCTGGAGCTCAACAGTTAGGAAAGGGGGTAGCACCTCCCCCGACACCTTTTTGAAAGGACTCTACTCTGAGTGGGAATGGTAGTGAACCCTCTCTCTCTGAGTGGGGGGGACTGATTGATATATGCTAAAAAGACCAGCCCAAAAGCCCAAAAGACGTTAGTAGGATCCCAATAAGGAGGGAGTCCGGTCCTACCTGGAGAGGAGGACCCATCAAGAAGGCCCAGGCTTAAGGTGAGACGCCCAACAGGGAGGCCCAAACCCACCAAAGAAGGATAAGGGTTGACCGGGTCTACCCTCTGTCCTTATCCGCGGAAGACCCCTTCAACAGACCCCCTACTTTCAAGGAGTCAAGGGGCTGTTGAAGTCTGGGAAGGCCAGCACGAAGTCCTTCCAGAGTCCCAAAGCAACTAGGAGTCTTTCCAACCATGACTTTTCTTCTATAAATACCAACTCATAGGGTTGGCTCAAGGAACGTTTTTTCGGCACTCTAATTCACGATTTTATGCTCTCACACTCACACTTTGCTCATTTTATGCTCTTTAACAATGAGAATGCCTCTCTTTTTCGTTTCAATTATGTTTATTCTTCTATAATTGCTTACTAATTTGAGTGTTGGAGTGCTAACGCTTTTTTTGTAGGTTCCCATTCCATAGCTTGCAAAAAGATAAAGACCACTCCGTTCAAACACAAAAATAAGCTCTTTCAGCTCACATCACAGCAAAAAAAATAAAGATAGAATAAAATACACTAAGAAGTTAACAATAAGTTATGAAAATAACAATAAATTTACCCCCTATTTTGGACGAAATTTAAACTCTCTCTAGATTTTTTTAAGTCCAAGGAGTTTTAAGAGGAAAATCAAATCTAACGTTAACCGAAAATTGGAGTGATTATTAAATTATTTGGTAAATTACAGCTAGCTTCCCTAAGATTTTGTATAATTATAAATACCCCCTCGTTATTTGAAAAATTATAAATACTCTCTTAAGGTTTGTAATCGTCTAACAAATAACTCATTTTCATTTATTTTTATGGGTGAACCGACCAAAATGCCCTTATGCATTGAATTATTTTTATTTAATTCTTAAATTTTTTTGACCTACAATGCGCAGGAAAATATTTCTTATGTGATTTACACAGAGGAGCAATAATGCAATTTAGCTCGGCTGATTTTTCTACAATTTTAATAAAAAATTTAAGAGCAAAATGGTCAATTTTAATCCTTTAGTTTAAATTACAAATCTCATGAAGTATTTGTAATTTTTAAAATAATGAGAAAGGTATTTATAATTATATCAAACCTAAGTTGAAGTGACTGTAATTAACCCCAAATTATTTTATGACTTACTAAAATTTATTAGAGGAGCTTGTACCCCTTTTTGCAGCTTTTGGTCCACCCTCTTCATCAACCCATCCACCACCATGAAAATCAACCTAAAATACGATGAAACGGGGCATTTGACATATATAGACCTCAAATGCTAGCAAAATTACCGGGAAGCTCGAGTGTTTCCTTCCCGAAAAGGCCCCACATTTCTATCCTATGCTCATTTCTGTCAAATCTAACAACTCAAACACAACCGTGTGACCAATTCTGTCAAAAGTAGTAAAGAATAAAGAACCAAAATCCACGAAAAAAGAAAATGTAGCCCAACCGTTCATTTACCAGCAATCAAGTATACAATCTCTCTTTATGTAACTGTACTTACAAAAACTTGCCAGTTCACATATCTTACATGATCAAAACTGAACAAAGATAAAAAGAATTCAGGCAAAACAAAAGAAATTAAATTTACATATGACAAGAAGGAAATAGAGGATAACAAATCTTCATTCCCCCTACTAAAAGCATCGTCGCACTACTTGACCTCAACGGACCTGCAAGAACCCGAGCAAGTATTTGTACGTCGATGTCCGATGCTCATTACAGTCTCCATTTTCTGACTAAGAACAGCAATTGTCCTTACGGTGTGCCTGGCCAACTTGCTTTTGCTTTAAGATTTGGTTCTTTACGGGTGTGGATCCTTTCTCCAGCAGACTAGGTACCTCCAGTATCTGTGATAAAGCATGCAGCACTTAGCAAATTGCATGGCCTACGCTTGAAGTATGATATGAATCTGTGTGGCGTTTGAGCACGAAACTTGCTCGTGTACGGTAGAAATTCGGCCAGAGTAATGCACTTGATGATGCATAGATTCATTTACAAGAAGCAGTAGCTAACTGGTGACATGTGAATATGATTAAAGCTACTTTTGACCTGGATGTATTAAATAACGAATGTTGAAGGTCGCGAAGTATTACTTGGTAAAGAATATGAAACAGTAGCTAAGTACGAGTTTCCTCTCTAAAATTGCAAAACGAAAGATAAGTCGGAAGAATTACACTTTTGATCCCTAAATATATATTTTTTATTGGGGTTAAATGCAATTTGCCCCCTATGTTAATCAAAACGAGCAATTACCCCCTGTGAAAAAATAACTAGCAATTTACCCCCCTGTGTTATTCAAAATGCAGGGGGCACATTGCTATTTATTTTTTCACAGGGGTTTTTTTGCACATTTTGCATATCACAAGGGGGGTAATTGCATTTTTCCCTTTTTTACTGTATTGGTCATTTCCATCAATTGACCTTTACAAATAGAAAAATCACGTGGCATGCATGTGAGGCTGGGAAGGAAGCATGGAAAAGATCATTTCCGTCTTCATAGTCAATTAACCAAAATGACCAAAATTGTAAAAATGTCAGAGATCAGTGGTGACTGTTTAAGGACGGAAATCGAATAAGAGGTACTGTTTTAGGAGCCAAAAGTGTATCTATCCCTCAGATATGTAAGATAACAGTATTTATACACGTCGACATAGTATGTGGCGAAATCCATGCTCATCATCAGCAAATTATATATAAATTAAATTCCTGAACAAGTAAATCCTAATTCTTCAGGGTCCGTCAACTGAGCCTATTATCGTCCATGTAGCAACATGTTGCTTCTACATGGAACTGCAACCAACTGAACTTACTTGACAATCAAAGTTCTGAATGAAATTATGGACTGATGCAAGATTCGCATAGTATTTTTGCTATAAAGTTATTAATACTCTTCTCAAGACAATGACGGAACCATCATGGCGTATAATAAAGCGTACCTTCTTAGTCAGCTCCTTAAAACATTGGTTTACATTTGTTTGAGTCTTAGCGCTGCATTCAAGAAATAGACATTTGTGCTCCTGAGCGAGAGCCAACCCCTCCTCTGTGGTGACAGCCCTCTCACTTTCCTGGAAATGGCATCTATCAGTAAAGCAAGTTGTCTTGTTATTTATTAGCACATGATAAAACATGAATAAAGAAACAGAATTCTTAGTGGTAAAGTCTGTCGGTAACTCCATGCAATTTGCAACACTAAATGGAAGAGAAAATACATGTCCTGCCTTAGAAGACAATTGTGAAATACAGAACTGATGCTGGCAAAGGCCTTTTCTTACATGAAAAACCATAAAGCTTCCCAGCTACTTTAGAATACTTTAAAGCAACTTGATTTGGGATTTTGCGGATATATATATATTCTACAAAATGTTCTTGTCTCTGGTAGAACGAGGCAAAGATAAGAAAAGGGTGTTTGTATAAATATGCAGGCTATATTCAAGAAAAAACAAACCGTAGGTAGACAGTGAAACTTACTCTATCAACTTTGTTGCCGACTAGTATCTTGATACAATCTGGATTGTTGCAGTAAAGCTCTAGTTCCTTAGTCCAGGTCTTGGCTAGACTTGTAAAGGTCTCTCGTCTTGTTACATCATAAACTATCACAGTTCATATAATGCTTAAGTTATTCCGATAGAAAAAAGAAAAACAACCATGCAGATCAGTACAATCACAAGAAAATTATAAATGAACTATGAGACCCAAAGATAATAAATTCTTCAGAATGACTATGAAAGCACCAACATACGTAACTTTAATTCAGATACTAAAGGAGAAACTAGCTAAATGGGGGATAAAATATGAAAGATATAGGAGAGAACAACGGAGATAGCAGAACTACAATTACGGAATGGAGATATAAGTTGAAGCCTCTTTACATCTTTTGGCATATTTAAAATTTGCATGAAGAATGGTCATCTCAAAAACTAAGCAAAAGATTTAGGAGTTGCAATGCCATACCAAGGATGATTCCATGTGCTCCTCTGTAATATGAACTTATTAATGTTCCGAACCTTTCCTGCCCAGCTGCACCATAATATAAAATTCATATGAACCAGTGAATCACTATGGAAAAGCAATTCCTTTAAGCAGACGGAAAAATTAGAGAAGCCCCTAAAAGACCGAAGCATATGGACACAACTCGAGGATGGGGAAGTAAACAATTGAATACTCATTCAGTGTTGAACACAACGGAGGAGACCAACTCTTTCACTTGTCAACCTCATCACTCACACGGACAAGTGATTTCTGTGCACTGCCAAGAGAGCTACCACTCAAGTACTATCATGTGACATTTTTTACAATCTTACTGCATCTAGCAAATGCTTTCAGTAGATTAATACCCGCAATTCGGCTGTCCTAGAAGTTCGTTTTGAAACTAGCAACACACAATTTTTTGAGAAGTCCTTCACTGAGCATGCATGGGAACTGAAGTCCGTTCATCATTTGACAACCTAGTATTTCTAAAAGTTATGTTAGCATAAGCGGACATCTCCGGCTCTCAAGAAGCCACTCCTCCAGATATTCCAGACACGTAACTTCAAATAGTTTACTTGCACCTTAAGGATATAAATGAAAATCAAAGTTACATTACCATTTATAGTTCAAGGGTTACCGTCCTAGCTCCTAACTACCAGGAACATGACGCAAAGGGGGAAATCACCAGGCATATTGGCTTCTTTCAGTTGTTATTTTGTGCCAATGGCTCTGGAGACGCTGTGGCTGCTGTTTCACCACGGCAAAAATCCTCTCTCACTATTTCATTTCATCTTTAGCAGTATAACCGACTCCCTTATACATCATTCCTACCATCATTCAACAGGACAACTATCGAATTTGATCCTCCACACCAAAGAAGTTCTAGCTTTATCATATACTACTCAAGCCCTCTGAATAGAGTATCCTATTGAACTTTGCTCAATAGGAACTGAATTAAACCAATAAATAAACTCAAGGAAAATAATAAACCATGAAGTTACACAAAGTGTGCAAATGAACGAAGTAAGTAACTCGTAAGAACACTATGTTCTCAATTATGATATACTCAAGAACCATTTAAAATGTAGCCATAACTAATCCAAATAAAGAACATTTATCTATACAAGCCGAAGCTTTGAACCACATAATAGGATTTTATATAAATTCCATCAAGTTTCTATAATCCAAATAGGTGTTCCAAGTTCTTCTTCCTTACTAGAAGTTACCTGTATCCCAAATCGTTAGTTTCAGTCTTTTTCCAGCAGTGGTTAGTAGCTTTATCTTGAAGTCCACTCCTGTACATGGTCAGATTATAATCAAACAATCAATCTATACTGAATCAAACCAACAAAGCAAAAACAGAGCACTGAATCAGCTCAAATCAACAACTTATAGATAAGCCCATCAAGAAGCTCTCCTTCTTCCATGTCTCAAATATACCCGTTAGAAGGACCAGACCACAGATTACAGACAGCACACAGCTCAGAAGAAACACACACACACACACACAAAACAGAACAAAAAAAAGAGGATCTCGGATTTTCTTTCTCCTCACCAAAATCCAAGTAGAAATCTTAAAGAACCAAGAGATGATTCACAGGACCGCAGGCCAAAACACAAATAAAACCAACACACACATGAGAGAGAGAGAGAAAAATCAACAATAGACATACCAATAGTGGGGGTGATATCTTGTGGAAACTGCTGACAGTTGGAGATGAAGCTAAGCAAAAGGCTGCTCTTCCCCACACCCGAGTCACCAATCAGCAACACCTTGAAAGAGTAATCATAGTTACTGCTGCATCCATTCTTTCTTGAACCCATGAATTCATTCATTTATTACTACTCAACACATCCCATCAAACACACCGTCGTTCAAACCAAGAACCCGTAAAAATCCAATCCCCCGTTCAAGGTTGGTGTGGGGTTGGCAGAGAATAAGGTTTTTGAATCATGGGTAATGAGTACAAATGTCTCGTTTTCATTGAGACGGTTGTACATTTGATTGTACACGCGCCGGCATCAGGAGAGATTGCTGGTGGGAACCCACCTGACGTTGAAGTCAATACCAGTTTTCGCGGCATTCTTTCTTTTTTGGAATTTCTTTGAATTTGTTTTTGAATCCTCAAGACTCAAGAGGGGTTCCGTTTCTCAGTGGAATTTGATCGAGTTGTGTGGGGTAGCATCCAATAAAACGTATATTCTCTTTTTTTTTTTTTTTTTTTTGTTTTTCCTTTATGAGTAAAAATTTTCGACTATTATTTTTTTAAATAGAAATTGATTATAATCATTCATGTCAATATTTATATGTGATATGATAATCATAACAATCGTATACTATTCAGTTCACTAATATTGGATGTTTATATCTAATCAATGCCTACTATTAAAGTAGAACAACATCCAACGTGTTGATGGGAATCGATTTCATGACCTGGAAGTAATGGTATATCAGCTTCACCAATTGAGCTAAGCTCACTGCCACGTATATTCTCTGTTAATACTTCAGTTTGCTAGTTCCGAGCATTGGTTAAACAATTAAACATTGCTCAATTACGAAGATTTCTTTATTTGTCTGTACTAATATAAAATTAAATGTCTTTTTCAATCACAAATGATAGTTTGTGATCTTGCGATGCCAATTTTTTGTTGTGTCAATAATACCACTAAGTAAAAAATTTTTTGTTATCTCTAACTTTTTTTATAAATGTGATATATTGGTTTATGTATTTTATTTTTATTTATAATATATTTTAAATAATGAAAGATTATTTATTATGTATACGCACTACAAAAAAATGATGTTTTCTACACTATAAATCATTATACGACTTAAACATTATAGTAAATCAATATTGTCTATAGCGGTCAGACATAATTGATGTGAGAGCTTAAGTTTTGACCACAGTTAATCAACATTCATCATGATTTTACTATAACAAATATTTGCAACAATTTTAACAATAGCAATTGCAGTAGAACCTCTATAAATTTATACTCGATAATTTAATAATTTTTCTAAAATAATTATTTTTCTCGGACCTGACTTGGGCTCAAGGTCTAAATTAATAGTTTTGATGAATTGATAAAATAATAATTTTTGAAAAATCCTTATTTTAATTTTATGGCCCCTTCAATATTATAAATTAATAACTATATAAAAATTCAAATATAACTAGGGCAACTCAATAAAATATGATTCTATTGTTTTTTGTTTCTTCTTAAAATTTAAATCTATCCTTATTTCATCTCTAACTTTCCTTACTGCATACAAAATATCCAGTGTTGCGTTCTCATACTTCAATAAAAAAATTGTGAAGAATTGTTGCCGCTATGACTGCAATTCCTTTGGAAAAAGTTATATTTAATTAGTCACATTGTGCGTGAACATCGTTCAATTAGTCAATACAATATATACATTTTATTCATAAAGAATAATGTAGGCTCGTTGATTCGAAAAAAATCTCTTTAAATTAATAAATTATTAATTTATCAGTTATTTAATAAATATTTAAATTAATAAAATTATATGATCCCAATATTATTATTTATAAAAATTTTACTGTATTTTAACTCCACTTACAAAAATAACGATTAAGAATTATTGTGCAACTATAATTAATTAATATCTATAACGATTTCTTTAACAACACTAGGACAGTACAGTGTCACTACGATTAGTGAACAAGAAATAAGGAGAAAGGAAAGAGACGAGGAAAAGAAATTCTATTCCGTAATACGCAAGGTTAGGTACGTCGGATACTTGGATTCATTTTTATTGAGTAAGTTTTGTAAAAATATTCCTTTAATAATTTTATGAATTTAATGCCGGAGTTGAGTATTATTTATACTATTTATAATTGACTTTTTTGACATGTTGATTACTAATTTTTATTTTTTTTCTTCAATTCTTATTTTCTCTTCATTTCTCTTTTCCACGATCTTGCCAACTATTTTGTATTATTCGCTGATGATCTTTCACTGGAGTGATAAAATTTAGCATAATTATGGATATCCCTCGTTGTTTCAAAACTTATAAATACGCCCCCTAAAATTTATATTCGTCTAATAAATAACTCATTTCCATTTATTTTTAGTTGTGAACTGATCAAAATGCCTTCATACAAATTGAATTATCTTTTAGAATTTTCTAAATTTTTTCTGACAAAAATACGTAGGAAAGGTTTCTTACGTTTTTTACACAGAGAAGCAATAATATAATTTGCTTCGACTGATTTTTTGACAATTTAAAAAAAAAAAATCAAAGACAAAATGGACCATTTAAGGTCCTTAGTTGAAAATTACAAACCTCAAGTGGGTATTTGTAAACTTTGAAACAACGAGGGGTATCAGTAGTTATGTCAAACCTCAGAGGAGGTCATTGTAATTCACCCTAATTTTTATTCTGAGGGGGTAGCATTTTGGGTGCAATTCATCTTACTAATTTCAATTGTTTTAGCTTAAAATGTATTCATAAAAGAAAAAATAATAGACAAATATGCAAAGTACTGACATGGAGTAAAAGTTATTACGAGCCACTAGATTTGACTCACATTATTCAATAGTATATGGAAATAGTATCTTTTTCTACCTAACAAAAGTCAATGAAAGACTTGCACAATGATCTAATAAATATTAGAAGTTAACGTTTGAAATATAGTATTGCCCTAGATGCCAATCAACCGGAATTGACTTGTATGTTGTAATTGTTCTTCTGGATTCAAGACTCATTATCCTCAAAGAATAAGGGCCTGTGATGCCAATAGGTATATCAACTTTCCATGTTGCACCAAAGGATTTTTGCATATATAGCGGTTGCCCCGAATAACTCCATGGAACCAATTTCTGTTAGAATAGATGACCATAAAGCCAATAGATTTGGCGATTTGTAACCTATCTGACAACTTGATGTAAATGTAATATTATTATGTGATGAATAAGATGAGTGTTCGTCACCAATGGTACCTTCTTTGTTGCGCTCATCTTACATTTGTTAAAACGGTGTTTAACTTATATCGCAACAAAGCCCACAGACCATGGTTAACAACTCGTGCAGTTGGGCCACGCATTGGATGGTGGTCATGAAACCAACTGATTAAGAGTTGGGTCTGAAACGTTCCAAGTCGAGGACCTCGAGACAGGGCATCGAGAGTCCTATTGAGACTTGCGTCAAGAGTCGTGTTCATTGGATGAGTGTCGTGTTTCATCGGCGACAGACGTGGGACGCCTACACGATCTTGATGGGTTGGTCGACTGGGGTCGAGCCGACTGGACTGACTCGCGGGGATCACCATATGGAAGCCTTGGAGGTTTGGTCGGTATGATTGGTTTCCCCCGGTTCCGATAGTACGGGAGTAATCCTCAAACTTGAGGGATCATGGCAGTTGCGTGCACATGATGGCTGTTCTTAGATCTGGTGAAAGGTAATCATTCTGTAAGATGATTATCATAAGCCTTGTCCAGTGCAGTCGGAATGTGTAGCGAGGACAGTGGATTTCAAGAAGATGATCCGTCTCCTATCAGTATGTGACAGAGGTATCTCCTATGCACTCGGAGACACGTTCATGCTGTATGAAGCTGTGGCCACAGTGGTTGGTCGAACAGGGAATGGTTCCCTGTGTCGATGCAATGAAGCATATGTGGTCTCGAGTATTAAGCATAGATGCCTAGTCAAGGATGGGAACTGACGCCCAATTCCATACCCTAGACTCAGGCCGGGAGATGGTAGACGAAAGGATCGTACCCGTATGGAATCGACGCCTAAATGTTCATGCCAATTCACCTAGTCTCTAGTGCCATGGACTGTTGCTAGACGGCCACCCATGGTAACGGGCCCTTGTGGGACACGGGCCCAAGTCTAGCTGAGGGTGAACCTAAAGGGTCACACACAAATCACCGAGGAGGTTGAGAGATCGACTTGGAGTCAATCTCGAAGGATAAAATAAGTAATTGGATTACTTAAGGGAAAGTCCATTGGATGGACGGGCCGATATTGTATCGAGCTTTCGTTTAATCGGTAAATTGGATTTTCGATTAAATATGGAAAGTTGAGACGTTGGATCTTTTAATTGGATTAAAAGATCAACAAGAATAATTTAAATGGACATTAAATTGGATTTAATGTTGGGTGTGTCATAATTGGATTACGATAAAACCTGGTCCGTTAAATTATACCCGAGAGGAGAAATAATTCCTATTTTGGAATAGGAAGAAGTTGGACTTCTTCCCTTAATTAAACATGGCCGACATGCTCCCTTGGAGGAAGCAAAATCAGCCATGTTTCATGCTAGGTGGTATGTTGACTTGTCTCTTTTGGAAAGAGACAAATCAACTCCAATCAAGCTCTTCTCTTTTGGTATGATTTGATCATACCATAATTTTTGGTAGGCTTGATTGACGAATTGATGGTGATTGATTGGAATGAATCTAGACATCCTTAGATGAACCTAGACACATTCCAATAATCACATTAATTATGTATATATATTAGAATATACAACACCAAGCATAAGTGATTCATTATTCATCTTTTTCTAGGAAAAAGAGAAGACAAAATCCCTCTCATCTCTTTCAACTCTCGGCCCCTCTCCCTCTCTCACACTTGTGTTCTTCACTTGATTTTGAATCAAGAAGAAGAACAAAGTAAGTTTAAGAGAGCACTAATTCATAGTGTTCTTCTCTTAAACCGATTCCTTCTTAAACCCGTTGTTTTCTAGCAAGAAGAACGTGTGTTTCTTCCGGTGTGGTGTGGATCACCTTTGGAGAATCCATACGTTTGGATTTCGTGAGCATTCCGGAGAAGGAACAACGCAAGTAGCCGGGAGCATACGCTAGACAATCAAAGGTAACGGTTTATTACGCTTTGATTGATTATATATATTTATCTATGCCCTATGTGTTTAATATTCATTTCCAATATTTACATATTCTACATCGAACGCCCGGTTGAGCACCCAAGGGTACACCCCTTGGGATTCGTTTATTTAAATTTGATTTAAATTTACGCACCTATTATAGCTTTCTCGCTTCCGCTCGCGCTCCCGAGCGGATCCGCTTGTCCTTCAATTTCACCATCCTCATTGACACCTTCAAGTGCAAAAGCTAGATAGTATTGATTAGACCCTATATCGATCTTAAATATTATACTAGTGTTGATGTAGTAGCATTGCACCCCACAAATTCCAGAAATGATATTAGTCGTTAAGGTAGCCCCAAATATGTTTGTGATGTACTGAGTAAACATTATTGTGAAAGTAAGCAAGAATTTAGTAAAATGCCTGATTTAAAATAAATGTTCCCTTCAATTTGACAGGTAATTTACAATAAATTTGAAAACAAGTTAGAAATTTTTATGTACTTGTCGCCCGTAAATAGTAACTAAAAATTAATGGTGTAACATCATTAGAGAATAGTTTTGGTAAAAAATAGCTAAATTAGACAAGGGAACTCATTTATATGATGTCTAAAAAAAATGTGGGAATGGTACATTTAATTAGGACAAGGAAGAATTTTATTTTGAAGCTTTACATCTAAGTTTTTCCTCATACCTTTGATATTCAATGTTGATTCTTCCTCTATTCTGCAAAGCGACACCTTGCCCAGGCTTTGCTAAATATCCGAAAGCTTTCCCACTTGAGTCGAAGTGGACAAGGTCATCACTACAGGAACAAGGACACTAATCTGTAATTGTTAAAGTAATTGGATGCCATGAGCATTCTGCATTTAGTGTGCATTTAACCTTACAAAACATAAAATATTAGTTAACAATATTAGTGAAAAATACACAAACAAACAAATTCTAAGATAAGATCAATGACGTGACACATCTATCTCTTACACTACAATAGGTGAATTCTGTAACGACCCTTGTAATATATGGGACAATGCCATGTTCTAGTTTAAAATTATCTCACAAATATACATGATAATATAAAATAATCTTTGGTACCTGATAACAACTCCCGCAACCCTTTCCATACTTAAATAGATTGTTGTTTCCTGCAGATATCATGCCATAATATAGAGAATTGGCCACATCATTTTCCAAACCACAAGCTCCTCCTGATGTACAAAAATATTCACTTCAGTAACAGTATATACATTCCCTATAATTTTA
Organism: Sesamum alatum; assembly: GCA_034509735.1. Classification (NCBI taxonomy): domain Eukaryota; kingdom Viridiplantae; phylum Streptophyta; class Magnoliopsida; order Lamiales; family Pedaliaceae; genus Sesamum; species Sesamum alatum. Next base: position 19,994,887 of record JACGWO010000003.1, read on the forward strand.
TTTACGTTTCATCTCTAGTTATTAATTTTAAATTATATATATATATAAATGATTGAAGTTTTTTATTTTTATATGTGATGTGCAAGAAGATTAGCTAAAATTACCACTTCCAAATCCCTCAGGGTCGCCGTACCATGTTTCTACAGCCGAATAGAAAGTATTATTATTAAGAGAAATGTCGACCGATTCAAAATCCATGCAAAAACAACAGTCATCTAAGATCAAAAATGTCGCTAATATTGCTAAAACGTAGAATATACGATAGCTTCGATAAGTATACATGGTGTTCAGTCTGAGATCCAATTGACCAAAACCACAAGCGTTGAAGAGTATGATGATTTATGTGGTACCTTCACACCCTTTTTGTACTGTTAAAGCTAGAATACTTACCTTAAACCAATAAACAAAGTAATACATTCTTAGTTTTTAAGAAAGACTATACTAGTAATAAATTCTTTTGATTGTACTAATTTAGGAAGTTAAACATGTTATAAGAAATTGGATGGTATTTTCTCAAGAATTTCATGCTGAATTTATCTTAAATTGATAAATTTAGAATGTATATATAGGATCTTAGTGACAAATAGTATGGTGGAGATATCTATGACAACCTACTATATCTTTGATTAGTTATGTTGTTCACAAAGTAAGAAGAATGAGTGATATACTGAAGATTTTTTGGACTTGCAATAACTAAAATCAAATAGTTAGCATGCACATCCTCGTGACAAGCTCATATAATAGTACTTTTAGAATATATTAAAAAGTTCTATTGATTTCTACTTACCAAAAGATTTTCTCAATTAACAGTAATCAAATTGACATATCTACAATTCTAGGCAATTAACATTAATCTATTTAGTCTTGCAACTGAAATATGCATTATGGTTATCATATTAAACATGTTATCAAGTAATACTCATATCTTTTAGTAATATCTGTATTAATAATTATTGTTATTAATAAATCAATTAAAATCAAACATTAGTTATTAAGTTTGTAAATAGTAAGTAGTGATAACTTCACATTCGGCCCCCTAAGCAAGTTCTTGTGGTACCCCATGTTCTAACCTCAACAATTTTGGTGCTCAAATTTTCTTCAAATAAAAAAAGTTAGTCCTAAATATTAGTTGTTCGTCTAAACTAACGGGGGGGGAACATTTTCGTCAACTAATAGTCATGACTAACTTTGATCATTTTATGAAACTTTTTGTGATCAAAATTGATGAGGCCCGGAACATAAGGTACCAAAAGCAATCTACTGACTAACTTAGGGGTTCAAAGTGAATTTCTCTCAATTTCGGCCACTTTTCACCCCAGATGGTTGCTCACACCTATTTTCTTAAAAGTAGGTAAGGGGTGGTTCATTTTTGAAATTTATTGTTTGTTTCCTAGATTTTTTTTCCTCCTTAAAAGTGCTTCCATTAGTTCAGATGGTCAACCAACGGCCAATACTAACTTTGATCAGTTTAATATAAGTTGAGGTAGAAATCGATTTGGTCGGAACATAGGGATGCAAAAATAATTTAGTAACTAACTAGGGGACCAAAGGTGATATTATCCAGTATGAAGCATATCGTTTGGGACCTATAGACTTCTTCTTGTCCCTTACTCAGCTGGTTCAATTGTTTGCAAGCTTGCTGGTTTCATCATGAACTGATCTCCACAAATGATTTATTCTTGTAGATCTTGTAGCGTAATCAAAAGTTCCAAATACTTTATTCCAAAAAATCAGCTATTGGTATCAATGATACTTGTAAGTAGATTCTCCTTTCTATTTTAATAGAAAACCTTTTATCAAGGCTATATGATTTTGTTTCTCAAAGATTTCATTTTTTGTTTCATAAATTAGTTATACCATGTAACACAGGTGTTGATTTGTGAAGTAGAAGAAGCCTTCTTAATATTTTTTACATGTTTAAGAATAAATTATTTGCCTAAAATTATTGTGGTGAAATTGGGTTAGGGGGTTGGTTTTGCAATGTTTTTGACTCATCTATATTGGTGCTAAGTGGCGGACTACCATTGTAGTGCAATATCTCTGACCCGCTTGTTGGTGTCAATAATTAATACGGAATGTTGAATAAGGTATAAAATTAGAAGTTTATGTATTCTTATGGGTTAAATGCAGACCAACCCCAACGTATGGGCGTCTGGCACTTTGCTCCACAACCGTTTAGTTTACAATTGATGCTCAACCCTTTGCATTCTATAGAATCCTGCATATTTATTCACTTGTAGACGCATCAAAAAGCAATATTTCGAGAGGGTGAACACGCGTGCATGAAATCAAACTTAGTGCCCTATTTTTAATGCCAATTTTAGTAATTTTCCCTATTTTTCTCCCTAATAAGAAGTCTCATCCTCCAGCTCACAAAAGGTTGAGCATGAACAAGTTCCAAAATACTGTTCTTTGTGTAAACATTTTGGGCACCAAGACTCTAATTTTTATTCGAAGGGTAATGCACCCGAGCCATCTCTCCCCAAGCGCAATGTCGTGAGGAAGCCAAAAACTTATGAATCAAGGCTGGACCGAGAGGAAATGAATTTATGGAAAAGTAGTAGTTTCTATCAATTTTGATCGAGACTACAATTAAAATTTATTGAGGATGAATCTGATAAGATGAGTCAATAACCGAAGCCCCATTATGCCTAGTTACTAGGGAAATTGTTTTCAATTTCCACCGTGCACCCAATAGAGGAGAGTTACTGAAATAGGCATTAAAATCCGACAATATGTCCAATTTAAACTCTGTGTGTGTGTGTGTGTTTTTACACCCTCCCGATATTTCCTTTTGATGCGCCAGAAAGTGAATAATATGCACAGTTCTACAAAAAAAAAAAAAAAGTTGGCTTGTCGAGCATATAAATAAAAGTTGGGCTGGCAATGTGCTACGACCCCCAAAGGTTTGGAGGGGGGTTGCTGCATTTAACCTTATTCTTTTTATTGATGTTAGATTTTTTCGTTCAAACCCTATCGGAATGGGTACACTATAAAAGGAAGATTTTCGGAGGTTGTGTAAGTGTAATTTCAAAAGTTTTTTTAGAGAAAGTATAATTTCACATTTTAGACTTCTAAGTCGGAGTTAACCTTAATTTTTTTGGTGAGGGGAGAGCATTTTGGGTGCAATTCACCTTACTGATTTCAATTATTTTAGTTTAAAATATATTGGTAAAAGAAAAAAATAAAAGACAAACATGCAAAGTACTAATCACATGGAGTAAAATTTATTAAGAGCCAGTAGATTTGACTCACATTATTTAACAGTATATAGAAAGAGTATTTTTTTTTCTACCTAACAATGTCAAATGAAAGACTTCCACAATGATCTAATTGTTAGAATAGGTGATCATGTAGCCAATCTTGGTAGGCAAATTGTAACCTATGTCTGACAATTTCAAGGATTTGATAAATCATTAATGAATAAGAAGTGAAATTCATTTGGCGTTTACTTTGTTTGTGTTCACCTTATCTGCATTATATATATGTTCACTACGCAAACAAAGCCCACGAACTGAAAACACATTTCGGGGACTGCGACTACGCTTGGAGGTAGGTCCATGAAATCAGTCCTGCCGAATCAGTCCGGAAATCTCCATGTCAAGGAATCTCGAATATGGGTACCGAGATTCCCCTCGAGACTTGCACTAAGCATCTGTTGTTGTATTTCATCGACGGGTGACGAGGATCGTCTAAGCAGTGTTAGTGGGTTAGCCTGCTAGGGAGCAGCTGACTGAGGTGACTCGCGGGAACCGTCTTACGGAGGACCTTGAGTAGGGTCGGCTAGGTATGACGTGTGTTCCCGGTCCAACAGTACAGGTCAAGTCCTTTGACTTGAGGAACTGCTGAGTCTACCTGTATATCAGGACTGTATCTTAGATATGATGAGAGATTGCCAAGAAGCACTTGAGTAGTCATAAGCCATGTTTAGTGCAGCTCCGATGTACAGAGTGACAGTAGTTTCCAGGAAAGGATCTGTCTCCTATCAAAAGGTATTGACAGTTGAGTCTCACAAATGCTCTGTGTCATGGACCGTTAGAGCCTAAATGTTCATCACCGTATATTCACTTAGTCTCTAGTGCCATGGACCGTTGCTAGATGGCCACCCATGGTAACGGGCGGATTCTAGGAATCCGACCAAGTCTAGCTGAAAGGTGAACCTAAAGAGTCACACACAATCCGCTCACATTAAAGTATTTAATTTAGAATTAAATATTTGGAGAAATGGAATGATTAAATTGGATTTAATCGGGTCCTTAATTTTCTTGGAAAGAATTAATTCCTTTTATTAGATAAAAGGGATTTATCTAATAAATTAGATTTATTAGAAAATTAATTTAATAGGCTTAGAATAAATATTTATATTTAATATATTTATTTATTGCCCTTGGAATATTTAAATAGGTTTTAAATATTCCATTAAATTAAATTAATGGTTGAGATTAAAAGGAGAGATGGATGGCTAGGATTAATTTGACTAGGTCAAATTACTACTTTGACTAGGACTGTGACTAGGTCAAAATCCTAGTCAAATTAGTGTTCTAGAGTTGGAGTTTGAAGTGGATTAAACTCCTCCGCTATATATACTCCTAGCCCTTCACCTTTAGAGAGATGATGATTCTTCAACACACACACACACACTAAAATCGTGTGCCCTCTCCCTCTCTCTCGTCCCCCTCTCTCCTCTCTCTCTCTCCAAGAATTCTTCTTGTTCTTTTGTGTTAACAATTGAACAAAAGGAGGATTAATCCCGTTAAATAATAACGTGTGATTGATCCGTCCTCTCCAATAAAAATACTTGTTCGTTCGCTAGCACGAAGTACAAGATACGTGGGCGGATTGCGTGTTACGATTTAGAGGATGTCACATACGAGATCTAGGAGCAAATCGGGGAACAACGCGAGTACCGGTTAGAAGAGAAAAACGACGAACCGGTAGGTCTCCTTTTTACGTTTTCATCTCCTTTTACTTTACAAATCCTATGGCCTCCATGATTGCATGTATGTCTTTAATTCATGAGATACACCGAACACCCGGGAACTTCAAGGGCACACCCCTTGAACGTGTTTTAATTTTATACGTATTATGCATGTTTAAATTCTGTAATTTAAATTTATACCGCGCTTTCGCATTCGCGCTATTCCCGGGACGATCCACACGCCTATACCAGGCTTTCACTAATAACCAGTAATATTAGAAGTTAACGTTTGAAATGTAGTATTGCCCTGGATGCCAATCAGCTGAAATTGACTTGTATGCTGTAATTGTTCTTCTGGATTCAAGACTCGTTATCCTCACAGAATAAGGGCCTATTATGCGAATAGGTATATCAACTTTCCATGTTGCACCAAAGGATTGCTGCATATATAGCGGTTGCCCCGAATTTGAAGGTAATAACTCCACGGAACCAATTTCACCATCCCCATTGATACCTTCAAGTGCAAAAGCTAGACAGTACTGATTAGACCCTCTATCGATCTTAAATATTATACTAGTGTTGTTGTAGTAGCATTGCACCCTGCAAATTCCAAAATTGATATTAGTCGTTAAGGTTGCCCCAAATATGTTTGTGATGTACTAACTAAAAAATATTTTGAAAGAAAACAAGTTTTAGTAAAATGCCTGATTTAAAATAAATGTTCACTTCAGTTTGACATGTAATTTACAATAAAAATTTGAAAACAAGTTAGAAATTTTTCTGTACTTGCCGTGCGTAAATAGTAACTAAAAACTAATGGTGTAACATCATTAGAGAATAGTTTTCATAAAAAATATCCATATTAGACGAGGGACCTCATTTATATGTGGTATAAAAAAATATGGGAATGGTACATTTAATTAGACAAGGATGAATTTATTTTGAAACTTTACATCTATGTTTTTCCTCATACCTTTGATATTCAATGTTGATTCTTCCCCTATTTCGCAAAGCGACACCTTGCCCAGGCTTTGCTAAATATCCAAAAGCTTTCCTACTTAAGTCGAAGTGGACAGGATCATCATTACAAGAGCCAGGACACTCATCTGTAATTGTTAAAGTAATTGGATATCCTGAGCATTCTGCATTTTGTGTGCATTTCACCTTACAAAATATAAAAAAATAGTTACAATATTAGTGAAAAATACACGAATAAACAAATTCTAAGATAGGATCAATGACATGGCATATCTATCTCTTACACTACATCAGGTGAATTGTGTAACGAACCTTGTAATATATGGGACCATGCCATGTTCTAGTTGAAAACTATCTCACAAATATACATGATAATATAAAATATTCTTTGGTACCTAATAACAACTCCCGCAACCCTTTCCATACTTAAATAGATTGTTGTTCCCTGCAGAAATGATGCCATAATAAGGGGAATTGGCCACATCATTTTCCAAACCACAAGCTCCTCCTAATGTACAAAAATATTCACTTCAGCAACAAGTATATACATTCCCTACAATTTTATTTACATTTCATCTCTAGTTATTAATTTTAAATTATATATATAAATGATTGAATTTTTGTACTTTTATATGTGATGTGCAGGAAGATTAGCTAAAATTACCACTTCCAGATCCCTCAGGTTCGCCGTACCATGTTGCTACAGCCGAATAGAAATTATTATTATTAAGACAAATGTGGACTGATTCAAAATTCATGCAAAAACAACAATCATCTAAGATCAGCGAAATCGCTAATATTGTTAAAACATAGAATATATGATACCTTCGATAAGTATACATGGTGTTCAGTCTGAGATACAATTGACCAAAACCACAAACGTTGAAGAGTATGATGATTTATGTGGTACCTTCACACCCTTTTTATACTGTTAAAGCTACAACACTTACCATAAACCAATAACAAAGTAATACCTTTTTAGTTTTTAAGAAAGACTATACTAGTAATAAAATTCTTTTGATTGTACTAATTTAGGAAGTTAAACATGTATATGTAACAGTCCCTACGGTATGACACCTAGTTACCACTAATTAATCTTCTATTTTCTTAATCTCAACTTATTTCATAACGTAATATAGATTATGTCTTACCAATATAACAAATAGATATATATATATATACACGACATTAGATCATAAACATAGCCAAAACTTTATATTTACTTCCCACCACTGTACATAACTTAAGAAAAAGATAACCAATGTTCATCTGTCCAAAATCTTACAACAAGATCCACAATACTAGGATATTTTAATTACATAGCCCAAAAACTTCCACCTCCGATGTCACGGCTGACCCACCTATTTAGTGTCACGACACGGCTCAACATCTAATGGTATTAATCCGTGCGACCTATCTCCTGAAACGTGTGTGTGGCAAGGAATGAGCTGCCTACTCAATAAGTATAGCCTTTCGGTCTATATATAAGTATACGAGCAACCAGTCAAGTATAAAGCAATTATACCAACACAACCAACATACGACATATATTACAGCAGATAAGAAATCACATAGCTACAATAAGATATTAACTCACGACATAATAGAGGCATTTTAGTTGTTTCCTTAGGGCCCTGCTTATCCAACCTGGAGTGCATCACTCAATGAGCTTAGCCGACTATCACCATCATCATAATCTCAATCACAATACTCCTTCCACTCTCTTTTCTTTTTTGATATCACACAGCACACAGCTCGTGTGTATCTCATCCTCATTGATATCACACAGCACACAGCTCGTGTGTATCCCATTCTCACTGATATCACACAGCACACAACTCGTGTGTATCCCATCATCTCCATTGATCAATGACAACACACAGCTCGTCATTGATCATATCATTGTAAGCCATTGAGTATGCTTCCCAGTTAGTTAAGCCATCATTTCATTTTAATCATTCACTCGTCAATACCATTCCTATTTGATTTCATATCACAATCAATTATACAACCCCACAATCATTCAGCCAACATCCGTGCAGCACAATCACACTTTAGCACATAATAGCAATTCTACAGATATAACGATTATCTTAATCAGAATCGACATCCATGATCAAGTATATAAACAATCCATATTTATATCGAATATCTCAATATATATATATATATATATCCAACATTCAACATAAATACTCACATAAACAATTCATACTCATATCCTCATATATATATATATATATATCCAAAATTCAAAATAGAGTTCTCACATAAGCATATAAATATATATATATATATATATATCCAACAATTTATATTTATATTCATATAAATATATATAAACCAATTAGCTATACTTACCTCAAATTTCAAAATGGTCTGTCAACACGAAAAGCTGCTCAATCCTCCACTCTATCGTCACGTCCTATAGTAAATTATAATTTATTTGATTAATACCTCATAAATATCGTAAGTTCTAATTAATATATTATATAATATTTGCATCGTTCTATTTATATAGAAATTCAACCCCCCATTCCATTTTATTTTAAATAACTTAACTTTCTACACTTTTTAGGTATACTTTTAATTTATCAACTAACTGATACAATTCCATTTTATAAAACCCTCATACCATTATAACTACCGGTGTCAATAATATTTCTAACTTTAATTATTATAAAAAAATCTTATATTTTCTTAAATAACTTTTCAATAATATTTCTATTAATTCCTATCAATTCCTCGCTATTATATAATATGATTAAACACCAATATATATAATTAAGTATTTAGTCAATACACCCGATGAAATTGAATACATTAACTACAATAGTGATTAAATCTAGCAAATCTAGTAATATAGTTACCCAATTATAGCAATCTTATATCAAATGTGATATTTAATATAACACTAGTTTAACTAGTCAAACTCATAAAATTTTTTGATTAAATAATAAATCGGTCAATGTAAACTATATTTAGTAAATGGACTAATTATATAATATAATTATATAAATTAGTAAAAATTAAAAACTAAAATTTTCATACCTGTTTTTCCGTCCTCCCATAGAGAAACTTCAAATTGAGAAGTATTGAATAAATTTGGTGTGTTTGCAATTGGTTTCCTTGGTGTATTTGATACACACACACACATATATATATATATATATATATATTTATTAAACAAATGATGAGGTGGTGGTGGGGTGACTCCCACCCCACTTTCTCTCTACATATGTATATATATTAAATTATTATTATATATTTTATTATTATTATTATTATTATTATTATTATTATTATTATTATATATTATTATTATACATATATATATTACATAATTAATATGATTCGCTCCCAAATATTATAATGAGTTCCAATTTACTCCATTCAAGTTTTATCATATTCCAATAATCACCCTATAATTTATTTATAATTAAAAAAAAAATTCTTAATAATTACTAATTAATCTCTCAATTATTTATAAAATCCTACAAACGTCACAATTCTTCCCTTCTAATTAAAATTCCGTCCTCAAAATTTAACTATCTTATCCGTTCAATTGAATAAATAGGGATATTTGTCTCTCATATGCTCCTCTACTTCCCAAGTCGCCTCTCTCGGAGAATGATGACTCCACTTCACTTTAACCATCTGTATCTCCTTATTTCTCAATTTTCTTACACTTGTGTCTAGAATCTCCGTTGGCTCTTCCACATATGTCAACTCCTCAGAAATCTCTATCTCTGGTTCACGGATGGCGTGACTAGGATCAGATCGATATTGTCGTAGCATCAAAACATGGAAAACATCATGTATTTGTGACAACTCTGGTGGCAATGCTAGTCGATACGCTAATGGCCCAATTCTTTCAATAATTTCATACGGTCCAATATATCTCGAACTCAACTTCCCTTGCTTGCCAAATCTAAGGATCCCCTTCCATGGAGCTACCTTCAGAAAAACCTTATCACCTATTTCATATTCCATCTCCCTTCAGTGTTTATCAGCATAACTTTTCTGTCGATCTTGAGCTGCTCTCAGACACTTTTTCACTATCTATATGTTTTTCACCGTTTCTTGCACCAATTTCGGACCTTCCAGCTGTCGTGATCCCTCCATATCCCAACATACTGGACTGCGACATCTCCTTCCATATAATGCTTCGTACGGGGCCATACCGATACTAGAATGAAAACAATTATTATACGCAAACTCCATCAAAGGTAGATGATCACCCAGTTGCCCTTAAACTCTATTGTACAAGCCCTCATCATATCTTCCAGGGTCTGAATTGTTCTTTCTGACTGTCCATCTGTCTGTAGATGAAATGCAGTACTGAAATGTAAATTTGTGCCCATTGCCCTTTGTAAACTTCTCCAAAAATGTGAGGTAAATCGAGGATCTCTGCCTGACACAATAGATACAGGCACACCATGTAATCTCACGATCTCGGAAACATACAACTCGGCTAACTTATCCAGAGAATCACCGAATCGTATCGGCAAGAAATGTGCTGATTTCGTCAGTCTATCTACAATTACCCAAATAGCATCATACTTCCTGAGTGTACGTGGCAACTCTATGAAAAAATCCATAGTAATCTTTTCCCACTTCCATTCTGGTATGGATAAAGGCCGAAGTTGCTGACATGTCATACATTTGGCCACAAATCTGCCACATCCTTCGTCATTGTCTGCCACCAGTAGTACGGTCTTAAATTCCAATACATCTTTGTAATACCAGGATGCATGGAATATGGTGTATTATGAGCTTCTCACAAGATCTCTCCTCGAAACCCATCTACATTGGGTACACAAATTCGCTCCCCGTTCACTATCACTCCATCATCGAAAAATTTGACTTCTTACCGTGTTTCATTTTCTCCAGCATCCGTAATAAGAAAAGATCCCGAGTCTGTGCTTCTTTGATTTGATCCACAAAGTCTGGCTTAAGTTGCAAGGCTGCCAACAATCCCGTCATCTTATCAACTTGTAATTTCGTATTCATAGATCTCATTTCAGCAACAATGTCAGATCGTGACTCCCCAAACTGGCTAGTGTACTAGAGCTCTTTCTACTGAAAGCATCTGCTACCACGTTTGCTTTCCCTGGATGTCTCCATATCTTTAATGCATGCACTATCGCGGCCAGCTCCAAATCATGTGTGGATAATTCAACTCATAAGTCCTCAGCAAACGAGATGCATAGGCAATTACCTTTCCGTTCTGCATTAATACACAACCTAAACCCTGCTTTGAAGCATCCGTGTACACTACATATCCACCACTACCAGACGGTAAAACCAAAATCAGAGTTGAGGTCAGTCTTTTCTTCAATTCATTAAAGCTTTGTTGGCATTGTTCAGTCCACTGAAATATTACTCCTTTCCTCAGTAACTTTGTCAAAGGACCGGCAATTATGGAGAAACCCTCGACGAATCTCCTATAGTACCCTGCTAACCCAAGAAACATTGAACTTCAGTCGCATTCTTCGGTACTCTCCATTCCATAATAGCTTTCACTTTTGAAGGGTCGGGCATAACCCCATCACCCGATATCACATGCCCGAGGAAAACCACCTGATTTATCCAGAATTCACATTTGCTTAGTTTAGCATACAACTCTTTCTCCTTCAAGATCTGTAACACTATCCTCAGATGTTGTTCATTCTCCTCCCGGCTCCTCGAGTACACCAAAATATCATCTATAAAAATAATAACAAACTGATCTAGGTACTCGTGGAATGTACGATTCATCAATGCCATAAACGCTGCCGGTGCATTTGTTAAACCCAAATGGCATTACCAAGAACTCATAGTAACCATAACGTGTGCAAAAAGCTGTTTTTGGTATGTTATTTTCTGCTATCCTCAACTGCCAATACTCAGACCTCAAGTCGATCTTTGAAAAATTTGTAGCCCTCTTCAATTGGTCCAGTAAGTCATCAATCCTCGGCAAAGGATATTTATTCTTCACTGTCACCGTATTCAACTGACGGTAGTCGACATACAATCTCATACTACCATCTTTCTTCTTCACAAATAGCACTGGTGCCCCCCACGGTGAAGTACTCGGTCTGATAAATTCTTTCTCTAACAATTCTTCTATTTGTTTCTTAAGTTCTTGAAATTCCACTGGGGCCATTCTATACGGTGCAATAGAAATCGGGGCAACTCCTGGAAGAGTTTCTATTGTAAAGTCCACTTCCCTATGTGGTGGCAAACCTGGTAAGTAATCAGGGAACACTTCAGGAAAATCTCTCACTATAGGAATTTCCTCCAACGTGAGATTAACCTTCTCTGCATCTATCACATGAGCTAGATATGCCTCATATCCTTCTAGCATTAATCATTTTGCCTCCATGGCTGATACTACACAAACTGGCACTACCTGTCGCTCCCCCACGAATACTACTTTTGGCTGGCCGGAACATTCAATCGTCACTTTCTTTTTATAACAATCAACCACTGATTTATGTTGTGCTAGCCAATCCATCCCCAAAATTACATCAAACTCCTTCAAATTCATCACTACGAGATCCACAGGCAAATTTACATCTCCAATCCTCACCAAACTCCCTTTCCTAACACTATTTACTACTACACCCCCTCCCACAAGTAGATAAGCCATCAAATTATATCCCAAAGGACTATTTGAAAGCCTTGGGTAGGCGTGTGGATCGTCCTGGGAGTAGCGCGAATGCGGAAGCGCGGTATAATTTAAATTACAAAAATTTAAACATGCATAACATATATTAAAATAAACTTGTTCAAGGGGTGTGCCCTTGAAACTCCCGGGGTGTTTGGTGTATCTCATGAATAATAAACATACACAAGAATCATGGAGGCCATAGGATTCTAAAATAAAAGCGGACGAAAAACGTAAATGGAAACCTACCGATTCGTTGTTTTCTCTTTCTAACCGGTACTCGCGTTGTTCCTCGATTTGCTCCAAGATCTCGTATGGGAGACCCTCTAATTCGTGACATGCAATCCGCCCACGTATCTTGAACTTCATGCTAGCGAAAGAACAAGTATTATTTAGGAGAGGACGGATCGATCAAACGTTATTAGTTTAACGAGATCAATCCTTCTTTTGTTTAATTGTTAGAAAAACAAAAGAACAAGAAAACAATTTTCTTGGAAGAGGAGAGAGAGGCACGCGGCCGAGAGAGAGGGAGAGGAGTGCACGAGTGGGTGTGTGTGTGTGTGTGTGTGTTTCAAGATTCATCATCTCCTTCAATGTGTGTGCTAAGGAGTATTTATAGAAGAGGAATCCTTCTCCTCTTCAAGTTCCCTACACATTGAAGACTCCACTACAACTAGGATTTGACCTAGTCAAATCCTAGTCAAATCAAGCTTCTTTGGTGAAACCAATAATAGCCATTGATCTCTCCCTTTAATCTCAACCATTAATTTAATTTAATGGAATATTAAAATCCTATTTAAATATTCCAAGGGCAATAAATAAATATATTAAATATAAATATTTATTTTAAGCCCATTAAATTAATTTTCTAATAAATCTAATTTATTAGATAAATCCCTTTTATCTAATAAAAGGAATTAACTCTTCTCAAGAAAATAAGGACCCGATTAAATCCAATTTAATCGCTCCATTTATCTAAATATTTAATTCTAAATTAAATACTTTTATGTGTGCGGATTGTGTGTCACTCTTTAGGTTCACCTTCAGCTAGACTTGGTTGGATTCCTAGAATCCGCCCGTTACCATGGGTGGCCATCTAGCAACGGTCCATGGCACTAGAGACTAGGTGAATATAGGGGGATGAACATTTAGGCTCTACAGTACATCTATCCTTCCATCTACGGTCTCACCACTTAAGGTCTAGGGCACGGAAAATGCAGGTACCCATTTTGGACCTAAGTGTCGGTCTGTCCTTTACTAAACGCCGCAAGGGAAACCTTCCCTTCTGTTCAGTTACTGTGGCCACAAATTTTAGGGACTAGACTCAGAGCATTTGTGAGACACAACTGTCAACACCTTTGACAGGAGACAGATCCTTTTTTGGAAACTACTGTCACTATGTACACCGGAGCTACACTAGATATGGCTTATGACTACCCAAGTACTTATTGGCAATCTCTCACCATTCTAAGATACAGCCTTGATATACAGGTAAACTCAGCAGTTCCTCAAGTCAAAAGACTTGACCTGTACTGTTGGTGTTGGAATAGGTGACCAGAAAGCCAATAGGTTTGGCAATTTGTAACCTATCCGACAACTTGATGTGAATGTAATATTATTATGTGATGAATAAGATGAGTGTTCGTCACCAATGGTACCTTCTGTATTGCGCTCATCTTACATTTGTTAAACCGGTGTTTAACTTATATCGCAACAAAGCCCACAGACCATGGATAACAACTCGTGCAGTTGGGCCACGCATTGGATGGTGGTCATGAAACCAACTGATTAAGAGTTGGGTTTGAAACGTTCCAAGTCGAGGACCTCGAGACAGGGCATCGAGAGTCCTATTGAGACTTGCGTCAAGAGTCGTGTTCATTGGATGAGTGCCGTGTTTCATCGGCGACAGGCGTGGGATGCCTACACGATCTTGATGGGTTGGTCGACTGGGGTCGAGCCGACTGGAATGACTCGCGGGGATCATCATATGGAAGCCTTGGAGGCTTGGTCGGTATGATTGGTTTTCCCCGGTTCTGATAGTACGGGAGTAATCCTCAGACTTGAGGGATCATGGCAGTCGCGTGCACAGGACGGCTGTATCTTGGATCTGGCGAGAGGTAATCATTCTGTAAGATGATTATCATAAGCCTTGTCCAGTGCAGTCGGAATGTGTAGCGAGGACGGTGGATTCCAAGAAGAGGATCCGTCCCCTGTCAGTATATGACAGAGGTATCTCCTATGCACTTGGAGACACGTTCATGCTGTTTGAAGCTGTGGCCACAGTGGTTGGTCGAACAGGGAATGGTTTCCTGTGTCGACACAATGAAGCATACGTGGTCTCGAGTATTAAGCATAGATGCCTAGTCAAGGATGGGAACCGACGCCTAATTCCATACCCTAGACTAAGGCCGGGAGACGGTAGACGGAAGGATCGTACCCGTACGGAATCGGCGCCTAAATGTTCACGCCAATTCACCTAGTCTCTAGTGCCATGGACCGTTGCTAGACGGCCACCCATGGTAACGGGCCCTTGTGGGACACGGGCCCAAGTCTAGCTGAGGGTGAACCTAAAGGGTCACACACAAATCACCGAGGAGGTTGAGAGATCGACTTGGAGTCAATCTCGAAGGATAAAATAAGTAATTGGATTACTTAAGGGAAAGTCCATTGGATGGACGGGCCGATATTGTATCGGGCTTTTATTTAATCGGTAAATTGGATTTTCGATTAAATATGGAAAGTTGAGATGTTGAGACGTTGGATCTTTTAATTGGATTAAAAGATCAACGGGAATAATTTAAGTGGACATTAAATTGGATTTAATATTGGGTTCGTCGTAATTGGATTACGATAAAAACCCGGTCCGTTAAATTATACCCGAGAGGAGAAATAATTCCTAATTTGGAATAGGAAGAAGTTGGACTTCTTCCCTTAATTAAATATGGCCGACATGCTCCCTTGGAGGAAGCAAAATCAGCCATGTTTCATGCTAGGTGGTATGTTGACTTGTCTCTTTTGGAAAGAGAGAAATCAACTCCAATCAAGCTCTTCCCTTTTGGTATGATTTGATCATACCATAAATTTTGGTAGGCTTGATTGAAGAATTGATGGTGATTGATTGGAATGAATCTAGACATCCTTGGATGAACCTAGACACATTCCAATAATCACATTAATTATGTATATATATTAGAATATACAACACCTAGCACAAGTGATTCATTATTCATCTTTTTCTAGGAAAAAGAGAAGACAAAAATCCTCTCCTCTCTCTCAATTTTCGTGCTCCCTCCCTCTCTTACACTTGTGTTCTTCACTTGATTTTGAATCAAGAAGAAGAACAAAGTAAGTTTAAGAGAACACTAATTCATAGTGTTCTTCTCTTAAACCGATTCCTTCCTAAACCCGTTCTTTTCTAGCAAGAAGAACGTGTGTTTCTTCGGGTGTGGTGTGGATCACCTTTGGAGAATCCATACGTTTGGATTTCGTGAGCATTTCGGAGAAGGAACAACGCTAGTAGCCGGGAGCATACGCTAAACAATCAAAGGTAACGGTTTATTACGCTTTGATTGATTCCATTTATATATCTATGCCTTATGTGTTTAAATATATGTTTTAATATTTACACATCCTACATCGAACACCCGGTTGAGCACCCAAGGGTACACCCCTTGGGATTCGCATATTTAAATTTGATTTAAATTTGTGCACGTTTTCTCGCTTTCTCGCTTCCGCTCGCGCTCCCGGGCGGATCCGCTTGTCCTTCAAGTGGTATCAGAGCCCGGTTCGATGTAAGGGGCATAGATCTATGTGTTTGGCATGATCTACTTGCTTTTAAATGGCTTTATTGGCATGTTAGATTACGTAAATATACGAATAATATGATGATTCAATTGTTTGGATTTAATGGACTTTTGGCATGCTTAATTTTGTTAGATTGGATCTAAAATTGCATGCTTATTTTCAGAATAATATTATTTTTATTGTGCTGAAACAGTTTTTAAAAAAAAAAAAAAAAAATTTTGGTCGGGCCGGCAGTGGCCGCGCGCAGGCGGGCGCCTGTGCGCGGACGCTGCGCACAGGCGCGCGCTGTTCGCAGCCGGCCGCTGCTGGCCGAGGGCCAACGCGCGACACAGCACGCGCGCGCGCGCTGCCCTGTGCACGCGGGCGGCCGGCCAGCATAACGGCTGGGCCGTTTTGTGCCGTTTTTTGACTTTTTCCGGAAAATTCGATTTTCTGTATTTTCTGCACAATATTCTGAAAATATGTTAATTTTGCATTTTTGATTTTGGAATAATTGGATTATTCCTTGGATTAAATATGCTTAATTAATTTGTGATTAATACATGCATTGGATGCATTGTTTAAAATGTCCATTAAATTTAAAATTTGAATTTGCATATTATTTGTATATTTATGCTTTTGTGATATTGGACATCACTTGGGTATTTGGAATATCCATTGGTTATTTATGCATGATTATTTGGAATAATTATGTTATATGTGAGTTGATGGAATCAACATGGGATGATCACAAGAGCCCTAGACCTTGTGTATGGATGAATGTATGATCATTTATTTTCTGTTAGGTGGGGCCTGCGTGCCTCTTGTTTTTGGGACTATCGTCTCCCGTATTTTCAGCCTCATGATGTTAAGGCTTGTTTTCCTTATTACCAATGTATTACTTTCAGTTGTAATGAGAGTAGATAGGATTGGTGAGGTTTCAATTTTAACAAGCAATTGGAGTCGGAGACCCCAAGGAGGAGCATTAAGGCATGAAACAAGAAGCACTTCAAGGCCCATTGGAATGACAATGGGTTTATTATTATTGTAACAATTTAGGACCATCCTAGACAGACCATAGACTCACTGCGGGCTCAGTGGGTCGCATAGGTTGGGCTTGTGATCATCCTAACAGGGGTATGCTATGTTTTATGCATGCGGCGTTTTTTATTTATCGCTTTAAATATTGGATATTTATGCATGCTAAAACACAATAATGTGATGAGGTCTCGGTCACACACAAACTCTCATTTGGTTGGACCAAATTAAATATTAGGCCCAGAACGGACTTGGATCAAAATGGTATTTTGGTCTGTCCGAGCCTTCCATCCACAGCAATGTGGTGAGGAAGCTACCACTACCCAAGTGTGGTCTCACGAGTCGTGGCACACTTGGACTAGGGGAAAGCTGCACTATTGTTGTGAACAAAAAGACTGCGCTCGCTGTTTCCCTGTCTCACGAGTCGTGGGGGGCGACAGTTTGAGGCATGATTTGGTTGATGGGTCGGGCCTAACACTGAGTAACATGGTTCGCTTGGAGTCCTCGGAACCATGCGAATAGGTGGGGCAAAATATCTTGGGAATCTCATTGGATGAGAATGATATTGGATATCTCCCACGAGGTCTTCTTCATGTGAATCGTAAAAGCGGGGCATGGAGATTACGCTTGTGGATCCCAAGCCCACTAGGAAATAGTTTCCCGAAACTCCGCTTGAGAGTGGCCGACTTTCGTATAAATAGTGGGAGGGTTAAAGACTAAAAGACCAAGTCTTCAACTTGAACAATAATATTACCATCATCTGCTAATTTCTGCTTTACATTTTCATTAATGTAGATATGTCTAAGAACCCGTTAACCATGATTCTTGAGACTAACAAATTCAACGGAACGAACTACTCGGACTGGCTGAGAAACCTAAGGATCGTCCTCGGTTTCGAGAACCAAGGCTACGTCTTGGACGAGCCGCCACCGAGCGACTTACTGGAGGGGTCCACGCCTGAAGAACGTTTGACGTTCGAGAAATGGCATGAGGACAATCGGAAAGTACGCAGTATCATACTGGCTTCTATGTCTAACGACATCCAGAAGCAGTATGAGAGGCTGGACAACGTCTCCGCCATAATGCTCCGCATGAACGAGGTTTATGCAGTTCCGGATAGGCATATTAGATATGCCGCCACAAAAGCATTCTTTGGCACCAAGCTCGCTGAAGGAGCGTCTATACAGAGTCATGGGGTCAAGATGCTCTCCCTAGTGGAGAAACTCGAGGAACTTAAAGCTGGGCTTAACAATGACACGTACATTGACGTGATCCTCCAGTCGCTTCCTCCATCCTATGACCCGTTTGTTGTAAACTACAACATGAACGGACTTGAGAAGTCTATTCATGAGTTGATCAACATGCTGGTCTAATACAAGGCAACGACCCACAAGTCAGCGCCGGCGGTATTGATAGGAGAGGCTTCGACCTCCAAGGCGAATGGCAAGAGGGCCGGACGCCGGAAGAGGAAGAAGGGCAAAGTGAAGACGGTTGTGGCCCCTGCTTGCGCTCCAGGCGTCCCTGTTGCTCCGGTTGGACCGAGCAAAGGGAAAGGGAAGGCCCGTGGTTCTCAGCGGTCCAAGGTAAATGATGTCTGCATGCATTGCCAAGGGAAAGGGCATTGGAAGAGGGAGTGCCCACAACTCCTCTCCAACCCAGGTGCGTTTGTGGTTGAAGTTAATATGATTACTAATTCTGCTTCATGGGTATTGGATACCGGGTGTGGTGCTCACATCTGCAATGATCTGCAGGTACTGCAAAGAAGCAGAAGGCTAACCAAGGATGAGATGATCCTGAGGCTAGGCGATGGCAAGGCCGTTGCTGCGGAGGCCGTAGGATCACTAGAGTTAGCCATTAGTAGTCATGTTAGGATTGTACTGAACGATTGTTTCTATGTACCTAGCATGATTCAAACATTGTTTCCATCCCGGTCCTTGATAAGGAGGGATATGAATTTACCATCAATAAAAACGGTTTTTTTCATTATCAAAGATGGTATTTCTCATTTGCTTGGTACATTGGTCAACGGTCTGTACATACTTCAACAGTCTAATTGGATTATGACTGCAGAACACAAACGAAAAAACGTGATGATCATAATAACGCACAGATATGGCATGCGAGGTTAGGTCATATCTCTAAAGATAGGATAAGAAGGTTGGTGGACTCAAGGAGTCTAGAAATAGACGATTTAGACAACCTACCGACCTGCGAAGCCTGTCTAAAGGGAAAGATGACCAAGAAACCCTTTGTTGGACAAAGTATGGTAGCCAGTGGTCTGTTGGATTTGATCCATACAGATGTCTGTGGTCCACTAAATACTCAGGCTAGAGGTGGGTACTCGTACTTCATAACCTTTACCAATGATCACTCACGGTATGGTTATGTTTACCTGATGAGGTACAAGTCTGAAGCCTTTGGAAGGTTTAAGGAATACAGACTTGAAGTAGAGAAACAAACCGGTCGAAAGATCAAAGCCCTTCGGTCGGACCGAGGTGGAGAGTATTTGAGTGGTGAGTTTACTGATTATCTAAAAGAGAATGGGATTCTCTCTCAGTGGACCCCTCCTGGAACACCGCAGCTTAATAGTGTGTCTGAAAGGAGGAATCGGACCTTGTTGGACATGGTCCGATCCATGATGAGTTTTACTGAACTACCCCTTTCCTTCTGGGGATACGCTCTTGAGACGGCGGCCAAAGTTTTGAACTTGGCGCCATCTAAAAGGGTATCCCAGACGCCATATGAGATATGGCATCGCAAGCCTGCCTCCTACAAATACTTGAAAGTGTGGGGTTGCCCCGCATATGTCAAGAGATTAGTGGGAGATAAACTGGACTCGAGGTCTAGTTTATGCAGGTTTATCGGCTATCCGAAAGAAACTGCGGGGTATTATTTCTATGATCCCTCCGAGCAAAAGGTTTTTGTCTCGCGAAACACAGTGTTCTTGGAAAAAGGTTTTCCATCGGATAGTCGACGCGATGAGGTGCTCCTTGAGGAATCAAGTGAGGAACCCCAAGAGGCGACAATGACATCTGAGCCTGAATTTCCCACTGATATTGTTCCAGTCCTCCGTAGGTCGGCCAGAGTATCCCATGCACCTGATAGGTATGGATTTCTGGGCCTGACCAGTCAGTTGGATAATGATCCAAAGACGTACGGAGAAGCGATGTCGGACATCGATTCGGACAAGTGGCTTGAGGCCATGAAATCCGAGATGGACTCGATGGGTACAAACAAGGTTTGGACCCTAGCAGATCCACCAAAAGGGTTTAAACCCGAAGCTGGAACATACGTTTTGATGAAGTCATACGGGGATATGATTTCATCAAGAACGAGTCCGATCCTTGTGTATACAATAAGATCAGTGGGAGCTCAGTTGCGTTTCTGGTGCTTTACGTGGATGACATCTTGCTCATTGGGAATGATGCTAAGATGTTGGGTACCACTAAAGCTTGGCTGTCAATGCAATTCTCCATGAAGGATATGGGCGAGGCATCCTACATCCTTGGCATCAAGATCTACAGGAATAGATCTAGAAGGATGTTAGGAATGGCCCAGTCCTCGTACATTGAGAAAGTCTTGAAGAGATTCAAGATGGAGAACTCAAAACGAGGATTCCTTCCTATGAGGCATGGAATTAAGTTATCCAAGAAGCAGTCTCCTAAGACTGATGAGGAGCTTAAAAGGATGTTGGACATCCTCTATGCTTCAGCCATAGGCAGCATACAGTATGCTGTTCAATGCACTAGACCTGATGTGGCTTTCGCTTTGAGCGTAACTAGCCGATATCAGTCGTGTGCCGGGGAGGCACACTGGAGTGCAGTCAAGACTATCCTAAAGTACCTGAAAAGGACTAAGGACATGTTCTTGATCTACGGCAGTGGAGAGTTGATACTGGAAGGCTATAGCGACGCTAACTTCCAGTCGAATGACGATGATGCCAAGTCTCAGTATGGTTTTGTATTTAGACTAAATGGTGGCGTGGTTACTTGGAAGAGTTCCAAATAGGCTACCACAACGGACTCCACCATAGAGTTTTGAATACATAGCGGCTTTGGAAGCTGCTAAGGAGTGGTTTGGTTGATGAGTTACATCCAAGGGTTGGATGTAGTACCTAGCATTGCTAAGCCTGTAATTATCTTTCATGATAACAACGGGGCGATAGCGCTAGCAAAGGAACCGAGATCTCATCACGATCCAAGCATATTCTTAGACGCTACCATCTACATAGAGAGATGGATAGCAGGACTGACGTTCGGTTGGACCGAGTCAGCTCCGCAGAAAACATAGCAGATCCACTTGCTAAGCCCATGTCGCAAGTTGCCCATACTCACCATCTGAATAAGAGGTTCGAGGTCAATGGGTGATTGGCTTTAGGTCAAGTGGGAGATTGTTGGAATAGGTGACCAGAAAGCCAATAGGTTTTGGCAATTTGTAACCTATCCGACAACTTGATGTGAATGTAATATTATTATGTGATGAATAAGATGAGTGTTCGTCACCAATGGTACCTTCTTTATTGCGCTCATCTTACATTTGTTAAACCGGTGTTTAACTTATATCGCAACAAAGCCCACAGACCATGGATAACAACTCGTGCAGTTGGGCCACGCATTGGATGGTGGTCATGAAACCAACTGATTAAGAGTTGGGTTTGAAACGTTCCAAGTCGAGGACCTTGAGACAGGGCATCGAGAGTCCTATTGAGACTTGCGTCAAGAGTCGTGTTCATTGGATGAGTGCCGTGTTTCATCGGTGACAGGCGTGGGACGCCTACACGATCTTGATGGGTTGGTCGACTGGGGTCGAGCCGATTGGACTGACTCGCGGGGATCATCATATGGAAGCCTTGGAGGCTTGGTCGGTATGATTGGTTTTCCCCGGTTCTGATAGTACGGGAGTAATCCTCAGACTTGAGGGATCATGGCAGTCGCGTGCACAGGACGGCTGTATCTTGGATCTGGCGAGAGGTAATCATTCTGTAAGATGATTATCATAAGCCTTGTCCAGTGCAGTCGGAATGTGTAGCGAGGACGGTGGATTCCAAGAAGAGGATCCGTCCCCTGTCAGTATATGACAGAGGTATCTCCTATGCACTCGGAGACACGTTCATGCTGTTTGAAGCTGTGGCCACAGTGGTTGGTCGAACAGGGAATGGTTTCCTGTGTCGACACAATGAAGCATACGTGGTCTCGAGTATTAAGCATAGATGCCTAGTCAAGGATGGGAACCGACGCCTAATTCCATACCCTAGACTAAGGCCGGGAGACGGTAGACGGAAGGATCGTACCCGTACGGAATCGGCGCCTAAATGTTCACGCCAATTCACCTAGTCTCTAGTGCCATGGACCGTTGCTAGACGGCCACCCATGGTAACGGGCCCTTGTGGGACACGGGCCCAAGTCTAGCTGAGGGTGAACCTAAAGGGTCACACACAAATCACCGAGGAGGTTGAGAGATCGACTTGGAGTCAATCTCGAAGGATAAAATAAGTAATTGGATTACTTAAGGGAAAGTCCATTGGATGGACGGGCCGATATTGTATCGGGCTTTCATTTAATCGGTAAATTGGATTTTCGATTAAATATGGAAAGTTGAGATGTTGAGACGTTGGATCTTTTAATTGGATTAAAAGATCAACGGGAATAATTTAAGTGGACATTAAATTGGATAAAATAAGTGATTGGAATGAATCTAGACATCCTTGGATGAACCTAGACACATTCCAATAATCACATTAATTATGTATATATATTAGAATATACAACACCTAGCATAAGTGATTCATTATTCATCTTTTTCTAGGAAAAAGAGAAGACAAAAATCCTCTCCCCTCTCTCAATTTTCGTGCTCCCTCCCTCTCTTACACTTGTGTTCTTCACTTGATTTTGAATCAAGAAGAAGAACAAAGTAAGTTTAAGAGAACACTAATTCATAGTGTTCTTCTCTTAAACCGATTTCTTCCTAAACCCGTTCTTTTCTAGCAAGAAGAACGTGTGTTTCTTCCGGTGTGGTGTGGATCACCTTTGGAGAATCCATACGTTTGGATTTCGTGAGCATTCCGGAGAAGGAACAACCCTAGTAGCCGGGAGCATACGCTAAACAATCAAAGGTAACGGTTTATTACGCTTTGATTGATTGCATTTATATATCTATGCCCTATGTGTTTAAATATATGTTTTAATATTTACACATCCTACATCGAACGCCCGGTTGAGCACCCAAGGGTACACCCCTTGGGATTCGCATATTTAAATTTGATTTAAATTTGTGCACGTTTTCTCGCTTTCTCGCTTCCACTCGCGCTCCCGGGCGGATCCGCTTGTCCTTCAGTTGGAACCAGGAACACACGTCATACCTAACCGACCCTACTCAAGGTCCTCCGTAAGACGGTTCCCGCGAGTCACCTCAGTCAGCTGCTCCCTAGCAGGCCAACCCACTAACACTGCTTAGACGACCCTCGTCACCCGTCGATAAAATACGATAGCAGATGCTTAGTGCAAGTCTCAAGGGGAATCTCGGTACCCACTTTCGAGATTCCTTGACTTGGAGATTTTCGGACTGATTCGGCGGAACTGATTTCATGGACCTATCTCCAAGCGTAGTCCCAGTCCCCGAAATGTGTTTTCAGTCTGTGGGCTTTGTTTGCATAGTGAACAAATATATAAAGCAGATAAAGTGAACACAAACAAAGTAAATGCCAAATGAATTTCACTTCTTATTCATTAATGATTTATTAAAACCTCGAAATTGTTCAAACATAGGTTACAATTCGTCTACCAAGATTGGCTACATGGTCACCTATTCTAACAATCTCCCACTTGACCTTAAAGCCAATCGCCCATATGCCTAATCCCCATCTTCTCAAGATGTTGCGTATGAGCGCTCTACGACATAGGCTTTGTCAGCGGATCTGCTGTGTTGTCTGCTGAGTTGACTCGATCCATCCGAACGTCACCTCTTCCTACCATTTCTCTTAGAAGGTGGTAGCGTCTAAGAATGTGTTTGGAACGGTGATGAGATCTCGGTTCCTTTGCTTGCGCTATTGCTCTGTTGTTATCACAAAAGATGATAACGGGCTCGGCGATGCAAGGCACCACACCCAACTCTTGGATGTAGTTTCTCATCCAAACCGCTTTTTTGGCAGCTTCTGAACCTGCTATGTATTCGGCCTCAGTGGTGGAATCAGCAGTGGTTGCTTGCTTGGAACTTTTCCAAGCCACTACTCCTCCATTGAGCCTGAATACATAACTCGATTGAGACTTGGCATCATCGTCATCAGCCTGGAAGCTAGCATCGCTAAAGCCTTCCAGGATCAGTTCTCTATTGCCATAGACCAAGAACATTTCCTTAGTCCTCCTCAGGTACTTAAGGATGCCCTTAACTACATTCCAATGTGCCTCTCCTGCACAAGACTGATATCTGCTTGTTACACTCAAAGCGTAAGCAATGTCAGGTATGGTGCAGTGGACCGCATATTGGATGCTTCCTACGACAGAAGCATAGGGGATGATTTTCATCCTTTCAAGTTCCTCATCAGTCTGCGAGGACTGTTTCTTGGATAACTTGATCCCATGCCTCATGGGAAGGAATCCTCGTTTGGAGTTGTCCATCCGAAATCTTTTCAGGACTTTCTCCATATACGAGTTTTGGGTGAGCCCTAACATCCTCTTAGATCTGTCCCCGACAATCTGGATGCCTAGAATGTAGGAGGCTTCACCCAAATCCTTCATGGAAAATTGAGTTGATAACCATGCTTTTGTGGCACCCAACATTCTAACTTCATTACCTATTAGTCGAATGTCATCCACATAAAGCACTAGGAACACTATAGAGCTCCCACTGAACTTCTTGTATACACAAGGGTCGGATTCGTTTTTGATGAAGTCATAACCCCGTATTACTTCATCAAAACGAATGTTCCAGCTTCGGGATGCTTGTTTGAGGCCATAGATGGACTTCTGGAGACGACAGACCTTCTGTTCTTCTGCAGTGACCGTGAAACCCTCCGACTGATCCATGTAGATCTCTTTCTCAACGAAACCATTGAGGAAAGCCGTTTTCACGTCCATCTGCCATATCTCATAGTCGTACCATGCTGCTATGGCAAGCAGGATCCGAAAGGATTTAGCCATGGCTACTGGCGAGTAGGTGTCCTCAAAATCGACCCTGGGTCGTTGAGTGTACCCTTTAGCTACTAGCCTAGCCTTAAATGTTGTGACTTCTCCATCAATGCCAAGTTTGCGCTTATAGACCCACTTACAGCCAACTGGCTTAACCCCTTTCAGTGGGTCTACTAGTCTCCAGATTTGGTTCTCGCTCATGGAGTCCATTTCAGTTTTCATAGCCTCAAGCCATTTCCCGGAGTTGATGTCAGACATCGCTTCTCCGTATGTCTTAGGATCGTTATCTAGTAGACCGATCGTATTTAGGAAGCCATATCTGACCGGAGGTCTAGACTCTCTAGTTGACCTACGGAGAATGGGAACGTCAGTGGTGACTGTGGGCCCTGACTGTATAGGAGCCGGGGTTTCAGGTACCGAGGCTGGCCATTCCCGAGGCCGTCCTTCATGCCTAGCATGCTGGACTTCTCGAGGTTGGTCAGCCCTTCGCGTATCTATCCTGAATCCTCTAAGTGAGGAATCTGCAGCTACCTCTGATGATTGGTTTCCATCACTTGATTCTTCAAGGATCAGTTCATCAGGTTGGATATCCTCTGGAAAGCATTGTTCCAAGAACACTGCGTTCCTTGAAACAAAGACCTTTTGTTCCAAGGGGTCATAAAAGTAATAACCTGTAGTTTCTTTAGGGTATCCAACGAACCTGCATAAGCTAGACCTGGATTCTAGCTTATCTCCCACTAACCTCTTGACGTATGCGGGGCTACCCCACACTTTCAAGTAGTTGTAGGACGCAGGCTTGCCGTGCCATATTTCATATGATGTTTGGGTCAATACACTAGTTGGCGCCAAATTAATAATTTGGCCGCAGTCTCCAATGCGTAGCCCCAAATGGACAAAGGCAATTTGGTAAAACTCATCATGGATCGAACCATGTCCAACAGGGTTCGATTCCTCCTTTTAGAGACACCATTCAACTGTGGTGTCCCGGGAGGTGTCCATTCAGATATTATACCATTTTCTTTAAGATAATCAAGGAACTCAGTACTAAGGTATTCTCCACCTCGGTCTGACCGTAGGACTTTACTTTTGCAGTCGGTTTGGTTCTCAACTTCAAGTCTGAATTCTTTAAACCTCTCAAGAGCTTCAGACTTGTACCTCATTAGGTATACATAACCATACCGTGAATGATCATCGGTGAAGGTTATAAAGTAGGAGAACCCACCTCGGGCCTGAATCCTTAGTGGTCCACATACGTCTGTATGGACCAGGTCCAACAGACTTGTGGCAAGCCTGCTTTGTCTTACAAAGGGCTTCTTGGTCATTTTCCCTCTTAGACAGGATTCACAAGTTGGTAGCTCACTCAAGTCCCCTACCTCTAGGTTCTTTGAGTCTACCAATCTCTTCATCCTGTCTTGGGATATGAGACCTAGCCTAGCGTGCCACAGTCGTGTGTTCCCGTTGTTATCAATTTTACGTTTGTGTTGAGCGTTTAGAACGAATTTCGTTTGTTGTAAGGTATAGAGCTCATTATTAAGTGTACCAAGTAGATGAGCAATTCCATACCTCATCAAATAAAAGCAATTTTTATTGATCATAAACTCATATCCACTATTGTCTAACAACGGAATGGAAATGATGTTCTTAATCATACTAGGTACATAATAAACTTGTTCTAACTCTATACTAATACGATCACTAACTACTAGAGTGGCGGATCCTACTGCTTCTGCCGAGATGGCCTTGCCATTCCTAAGCTTCAGGATCATATTCCCACTACCCAGTTTTCTGCTTCTTTTCAGCACCTGCAAATCATTGCAAATGTGAGCTCCACAGCCGGTATCTAATACCCAAAAGGCAGATTTAGTAACCAAATTAACCTCAATTACAAAGATACCTTGGTTTGAGAGGAGTTTGAGGCACTCCCTCTTCCAATGCCCTTTCTCACGGCAATTGATACATATGTCATATGCCCTCGACTGTTGCTTGGAGACAACCTTCCCCTTTCCTTTGCCTTTCCCCTCTTTGGCAATGGGAACACTCTTAGTGTTTGTAGCTGCTTTGACGGCTTTTCCCTTTCCCTTCCTTTTCCAACGTCCGGCACCCTTGCCTGTCGCCTTGGAAGTCGAAGCACCTCCAAACCATACCGAAGGCGTGGACTTTTTGATCGTTGCCTTGTATTGCACCAACATATTGATTAACTCATGAATACTCTTCTGAAATGTGTTCATGTTATAGTTAATAATAAATTGGTCGAAGGAGGGTGGGAGAGACTGAAGGATCACATCTATGTACGTCTCATTATCGAGGCCTGCCTTTAGGTCCTCGAGCTTTCCCACCAGGGTAAGCATTTTAACCCCGTGCTTTTGTACAGAGGATCCTTTGGTCATTTTAGTTCCAAAGAACGCCTTCGTCACGACATACCTAATATGCCGGTCCGGGACTGCATAGTAATTCTTAAGGCGAGCCATAATGGAAGGGACATCGTCTAGCCTTTCATACTGCTTCTGAATCTCATTCGTCATAGAAGCAAGTATGATGCTACGGACCTTCCGATTATCCTTATGCCAAGTCTCGAACGTCTCACGTTCTTCTGGTGTGGATCCTTCTGGTAAGGTCCTAGGGAGAGGCTCGTCCATAATGTAGCTTTAATTCTCGTAATCTAGGACTATCCTCAGATTGCGCAACCAGTCGTTGTAATTTGTTCCATTGAACTTGTTGGTCTCAAGTATGGTTGATAATGGGTTCTTAGACATTTTAAATCTACATTTTAAAAACAGAACTCGCGATCAGCAGAATTTAAAAGACGAAAGTTTTGATAAATAATTAAACTCTTGGTCTTTAGTCATTTAATGCTCCTACTATTTATACGAAAACACGATACTCTCAAACGTCGTTTTCGGGAAACCTTTTCCTAGTGGACTTGGGATCCACAGCGAATTTTCCCATACCCCACTTTTACGATTCGCATGGGAAGAATCCTGTGGGAGGTATGCCATACCATTCTTGTTCCACGAGATTCCCAAGATAATTGCCTCACCCTTTCACATGATCCTGAGGACTCCAAGCGAATCATGCTAATCGGGCGTTAGACCCGACCCAATCAATCGAATCTTAGACGCGCTTCTACCTCCACGACTCGTGAGACAGGTAACAATGGTTTACTTTTCGTTCATGACACAGTGCAGCTTCTTTTAAGTACGATAGAAGTGCCATGACTCGTGAGACCACGCTATCGACCTAAATTAGCTTCCTCACTATGCCATGGATTGGAAGGCATGGACAGACTCCTAGAGTCCATGTCCACTTTGTCTAGGGTCTAATATTTAGACATTGGTCCAACCAATGTGAGAGTTGTAAATAACCGAGATCTCATATATATATATATATATATAAACACATTCATCCATAATGCGTAAATAAATAAATTGCATCCCATAGCAGTTATACGATAAATAAAACCATTCATTCATCATAACAGCCACATGCAAAATTAAAGCCTAGCACACCCCTGTTGGATGATCACGAGCCCGAATCCTATGCGACCCACTGAGCCCGCAGTGGATCTATGGTCAATCTACGGTTGGTCCTACACTATTACATTAATAGTAACCCGATCACCATTCTGATTGGCCTTGGTCTCTTTTCTCTGTCAACTCTTCATGGAAACGCCTTGGATCCTCCATTCTGGGCTCTCCATGTGGACCTTCCTTCTTCTCCACCAAATATATAAAAATAAAAACCTCACTCCTATTCTACTCTCATTACATATGTAAAAAGAAACCCCAGCGAAAACCCGGGGGGAACACATTAGGGGGAAGAAAGAATGCCTTATTATTCCAAGGCAACTAGAAGGGGAGAAGGAGAAAGCAGAAAGAGGCACACAGGCCCAACACTAAAATTAAACAATACATTCGGTCTAGGGCTCGCGATCATCCATTTCCATTAAACGCACATAATCACATGATCCAATCACATAAACACATGCTAATATTCCATGATTACCAATCACATCAATTCATGATAAAAAAATGCGCTACGTATGAAAAATATGGCACAACCGTTGGCAATCATTTTTCTCGTTTATGAAGACCCTTCCTCATTATTTCTAGGTAAGTTATTCCCGGGATTCCAAATCCAATAAACTCAACCTCCCAAATAATGTTCTTAAAGAAAATATGCAAAATTAAATAAAATGAATTTTTTAGAATAATCCAAAAAATTAAAAATAACGAGAAAACACTAACGTCAACCGGCCGCCGCCACCGGCAGCAGTCTGCCGGCGCAAGCAGGTCAGCAGGCCCAGCCTGCTGCCCCTGCGCATGCGCAGGGCCTGCCTGTCCAGGCGCGCGCGCGCGCAGGCAGACAGTCGGCAGCACAGCGCACGCCCGCGCGCCCTGGTAGGTTGCCGCGCCCGCAGGCACCTCTGCCTGCGCGCGCCAACCTGCTGGCCGCCTGCGTGCGCTTGCCCTGCGCAGGCCGTGGGCGCGCACACGCATCGGGCGCGCCTGCCGGCCGCACGCGTGCAGACTCCATCGTCTGCGTGCGCGCGCGCCTGGCGGCGCCGCCTCATGCGCACGCGTGCACGGCCTTCCTGCACGTCGATGAAATATGACAGCAGATGCTTAGTGCAAGTTTCTAGGGGAATCTCGGTACCCACTTTCGAGATTCCTTAACTTGGAGATTTCCGGACTGATTCGGCGGAACTGATTTCATGGACATACCTCCAAGCGTAGTCCCAGTCTCCGAAATGTGTTTTCAATCTGTGGGCTTTGTTTGCGTAGTGAACAAATATATAAAGCAGATAAAGTGAACACAAACAAAGTAAATGCCAAATGAATTTCACTTCTTATTCATTAATGATTTATTAAAACCTCGAAATTGTTGAGACATAGGTTACAATTCGTCTACCAAGATTGGCTACATGGTCACCTATTCTAACATTAAACTCCTTCAAATTCATCACTACGAGATCCACAGGCAAATTTACATCTCCAATCCTCACCAAACTCCCCTTCCTAACACTATTCACTACTACACCCCCTCCCACAGGTAGATAAACCATCAAATTATATCCAAAAGGATTATTCTCACCTGGTATTTTTGATGCAAATTTTGATGATATATATGAATGCGTAGAGCCAGGATCAATCAAAACATAAGCCTCAACGTCAAATAACAAGATCGTACCTGATATCACATCATTTGAAGCTGGAGCTTCATCTCTGGTCATGTTGTATATTCTTGCTTGGGTTTGTCTCTGAGTGACTTGTGCTCCGGACCCCCTCACACCCCCATCAGCAGTGTGGTCACAATCTCTGTTACCAGTGCCTCTACCCCTACCTCTGCCTCTCTCAACTCCTCGGCCACTGCTCCTAATACTGCTTTGACTTTGGGTCCCTCTGGACGCACTTCCACCTAAACTCGTGGTCTGACTGGGACAATACCTAGATATGTGTCCTCTACCTCCGCAGTTATAACAAATCCTGGGTATAGCATCTGGTCCCCAAAACTGTCCTGAATGTCGCCTCCCATAAGTAGAACAACTAGAAGTGAAAGCTGACCCCCTGCTGTAACTCTGTCCAGCTCCCCTACCTGATCCAATAGAAGGCATAGTAAATGAACTGCGCTTGATCGAACCTCTATTGAAACCCGTTGGTCCACTGAACCTCGGTCCACTACGCGAAAAGTTCCCTCCTCCCGCAGAAAATGATCGACCCGTTCCCCTCTTGGTCAACCTACTCGATTCCCCCACTACATATGTTGATTTTCTCTTTTCTTCCATGTTCTTCTTCTCTTCGGTTATAGCCTCTTCTATTCAAACCGCTGACTCAACAAGAGTTTTGAAATTCGTAATTCTAACTGCCAGACCCTTTTTATCTCCGATCGTAGCCCCTGTTCAAAACGGTAACAACGATCCTCCTGTGTCGCTATTGCTTTTGGTGCATACTTGGCTAATGCAACAAAACGGAGTTCATATTCTGCCACTGTCTGATCATCCCCTTGCACTATGTTTAGAAATTCCATCCTCTTCTCATCTCGATACATCTTGGGTCTGTATTTATCATCGAACTCGCTCAGAAACTCAGCCCAAGTGATCTCTCTTAGCTCATATGCCCTCTTTTTACGGACCTCCACCAGATCAAGGCATTCCCCACGAACAAAGAAACAACATACTTAAGTCGTTTCTCAGGAGTACAGTTCACTAAGTTCAGCACGTCTTCGACCTTTTCCCACCATCTCTCAACAATTTCAGGATCTAAGGTACCCTCAAATTCAACAGCTCCCATCTTTCTGATTCTTTCATAATTACGATCAATTATAGCAACTGCTAGTGTTGGCGCTGGAGCAGGTGCATGCGCTTGTGCAAGAAATTGTGCTTGGGCTTGTGCTTGGGCCTGGAGGGCCATATGAAGAATCTGTGCAAATTCTGGTGGTAACCCCACCGCTGGAGCACCACCGGCAGGAATAGGAGCATCACCACTAACACCCTCTCGACCTATCTCCACCCTACCTGCACTCGCAGGTGCAATAGAGCCCTCTTCGGACACCCCTGACGCTTCCCTACCAGCTACTGGGTCATCACGTGCACCTTGAGAAGCCATCCTACATTAGACAAGTCAGCCTTTAGACACATCTCATAGCCAACCAATCACCCTTGAAACGTAGACCTGCTCTGATACCACTCAATATAACACTCCCTACAGTATGACACCTAGTTACCACTAATTAATCTTTCATTTTCTTAATCTCAACTCGTTCCATAACGTAATATAGATTATGTCTTACCAATATAACAAATATATATATATATATATTTACGAAATTAGATCATAAACATAGCCAAAACCTTACATGTACTTCCCACCACTGTACATAACTTAAGAAAAAGATAACCAACGTTCATCTGTCCAAAATCTTACAACAAGCTCCACAATACTAGGATATTTTAATTACATAGCCCAAAAACTTCCACCTCCGATGTCACGGCTGACCCACCTATTCAGTGTTACGGCACGGCTCAAGATCCAATGGTATTAATCCGTGCGACCTATCTCCTGAAACGTGTGTGTGTCAAGGAATGAGCTGCCTACTCAATAAGTATAGCCTTTCGGTCTATATATAAGTATACGAGCAACCAGTCAAGTATAAAGCAATTATACCAACACAACCAACATGCGAGATATATTACATCAGATAAGAAATAACATAGCTACAATAAGATATTAACTCACGACATAATAGAGGCATTTTAGTTGTTTCCTTAGGGCCCTGCTTATCCAACCTGGAGTGCATTACTCAATGAGCTTAGCCGGCTATCACCATCATCATCAACTCAATCACAATACTCCTTCCAGTCTCTTTTCTTTTCTGATATCACACAGGACACAGCTTGTGTGTATCTCATCCTCATTGATATCACACAACACACAACTCGTGTGTATCCCATCCTCACTGATATCACACAGCTCATGTGTATCCCATCATCTCTATTGATCAATAACAACACACAGTTCGTCATTGATCGTATCATTGTAAGCCATTGAGTACGCTCCCCAGTTAGTTAAGCCATCATTTTATTTTAATCATTCACTCGTCAAATACCATTCCTATTTGATTTCATATCACAATCAATTATACAACCCCACAATCATTCAACCAACATCCGTGCAGCACAATCACACTTTAGCACATAATAGCAATTCCACAGATATAACGATCATCTTAATCACAATTGACATCCATGATCAAGTGTATAAACAATCCATATTTATATCCAATATCTCAATGTATATATCCAATATTCAACATAAATACTCACATAAACAATTCATACTCATATCCTCATATATATATATATATATCCAAAATTCAAAATAGAGTTCTAACATAAGCATATAAATATATATATATATATAAATCCAACAATTTATATTTATATTCATATAAATATATATAACCAATTACCTATACTTACCTCAAATTTCAAAATGGTCTGTCAACACGAAAAGCTGCTCAACCCTCCACTCTATCGTCACGTCCTATAGTAAATTATAATTTATATGATTAATACCTCATAAATATCGTAAGTTCTAATTAATATATTATATAATATTCGCATCGTTCTATTTATATAGAAATTCAACCCCCCATTCCATTTTATTTTTAATAACTTAACTTTCTACACTTCTTAGGTATACTTTTAATTTATCAACTAACTCATACAATTTCATTTTATAAAACCATCATACCATTATAACTACCGGTGTTAATAATATTTCTAACTTAAATTATTATAAAAAAATCTTATATTTTCTTAAATAACTTTTCAATAATATTTCTATTAATTCCTATCAATTCCTCGCTATTATATAATATGATTAAACACCAATATATATAATTAAGTATTTAGTCAATACACTTGATAAAATTGAATACATTAACTACAATAGTGATTAAATCTAGCAAATCTAGTAATTTGGTTACCCGATTATAGCAATCTTATATCAAATGTGATATTTAAAATAACACTAGTTTAACTAGTAAAACTCATAAAATTTTCCGATTAAATAGTAAATCGGTCAATATAAACTACATTTAGTAAATGGACTAATTATATAATATAATTATATAAATTAATAAAAATTAAAAACTAAAATTTTCATACCTGTTTTCCGTCCTCCCGTAGAGAAACTTCAAATTGAGAAGTATTGAACAAATTCGGTGTGTTTTGCAATTGGTTTCCTTGGTAAAATTTGATACACACATACATATATCTATACTATTATAAAAGCAAATTTTTTGGCGTACCAACTTTTGAATGCCCAAAATTACCCTTCAATCATTTTTATTTCCTTAAAAAAGTTATTGGTCAGAAAAGTAATTTTATTATTTTTTCTCTCAACCCACTACCACACGTTTCTCTAACATCACTCCATGTTTCTTTCTTCTTACGAACTATTTTTTTTTCTCATTTCTCACAATTTTTTTCTTTACATCTCACACAGTTCTTTTTTATATGCTCGCGAGGACCGCGTGCATTGACGACTAGTATATTTATTAAACAAATGATGAGGTGGTGGTGGGGTGACTCCCACCCCACTTTCTCTCTACATATGTATATATATTATATTATTATTATTATTATTATATATTATTATTATTATTATTATATAATATTATTATTAAATATATATATATTACATAATTAATATGATTCGCTCCCAAATATTATAATGAGTTCCAATTTACTCCGTTCCAGTTTTATCATATTCCAATAATCACCCTATAATTTAATTATAATTAAAACAAAGTTTTCTTAATATTTACTAATTAATCTCTCAATGATTTATAAAATCCTACGAACGTCACATTATATGAAATTGGATGGTATTTTCTCAAGAATTTCATACTGAATTCATCTTAAATTTGATAAATTTAGAATGTCTATATAGGATCTTAGTGACGAA
Source organism: Sesamum alatum (assembly GCA_034509735.1). NCBI lineage: Eukaryota > Viridiplantae > Streptophyta > Magnoliopsida > Lamiales > Pedaliaceae > Sesamum > Sesamum alatum. The sequence continues at coordinate 20,029,846 of JACGWO010000003.1, forward strand.
TAGTATGGTGGAGATATCTATGACAACCTACTATATCTTTGATTAGTTAGGTTGTTCACAAAGTAAGAAGAATGAGTGATATGTTGAAGATTTTTTGGACTTGCAATTATAAAAATCAAATAGTTAGCATGCACATCCTCGTGACAAGCTCATATAATAGTACTTATAGAATATATTAAAAACTTCTATTGATTTCTACTTACCAAAAGATTTTCTCAATTAACAGAAATCAAATTGACATACTAGATCTACAATTCCAGGCAATTAACATTAATCTATCTAGTCTTGCAACTGAAATATGCATTCTGGTTATCATATCAAACATGTTATCAAGTAATACTCATATCTTTTAGTAATATCAGTATTAATAATTATTGTTATAAATAAATTAATTAAAAGCAAACATTAGTTATTAAGTTTGTTAATAGTAAGTACTGATAACTTCACATTCGGCCCCCTAAGCAAGTTCTTGTAGTACCCCATGTTCTGACCTCAACAATTTTGGTGCTCAAATTTTCTTGAAATCATAAACGTTAGTCCTAAATATTAGTTGTTCGTCTAAACTAACGGGGGGAACATTTTCGTCAACTAACAGTCACAACTAACTTTGATCATTTTATGAAACTTTTTGTGACCAAAATTGATGAGGCCCGGAACATAAGGTACCAAAACTAATCTACTGATTAACTTAGGGGTTCAAAGTGAATTTTTGTCCCAATTTCGACCACTTTTCACCCAAGATGGTGGCTCACACCTATTTTTCTTAAAAGTAGGTAAGGGGTGGTTCATTTTTGGAATTTATTGTTTGTTTCCTAGATTTTTTTTTCTTCCTTAAAAGTGCCTCCATTAGTTTAGATGGTCAACCAACGACCAGTACTAACTTTGATCAGTTTAATATAAGTTGAGGCAGAAATCGATTTGGTCGGAACATAGGGATCCAAAAATGATTTAGTAACTAACTAGGGGACCAAAGGTGATATTATCCAGTATGAAGTATATCGTTGGGGCCCTATAGAATTCTTCTTGTCCCCTTACTCAGCTGGTTCAATTGTTTGCAAGCTTGCTAGTTTCATCATGAACTGATCTCCACAAATGATTTATTCTTGTAGTCTTGCAGCATAATCGAAAATTTTCAAATACTTTGTACCAAAAAATCAACTATTGGTATCAATGATACTTGTAAGTGGATTCTCCTTTCTATTTTAATAGAAAACCTTTTATTAAGGCTATATGATTTTGTTTTTCAATGATTTCATTTTTTGTTTCATAAATTAGTTATACCATGTAACACAGGTGTTTATTTGTGGAGTAGAAGATGCCTTCTTAATATTTTTTACATGTTTAAGAATAAATTGTTTGCCTAAAATTATTGAGGTGAAATTGGGTTAGGGGGTTGGTTATGCAAAGATTTTGACTTATCTATATGGGTGTTAAGTGGCGCACTATCATGGTAGTGCAATATCTCTGACCCGCTTGTTGGTGTCAATAATTAATACAAAATGCTGAATGAGGTGTGATATTAGAAGTTTATGTATTCTTTTGGGTTAAATGCAGACCAACCCTAACGTATGGGCGTCTTGAACTTTGCTCCACAACCTTTTAGTTTACAACTGATGCCCAAACCTTTGTATTTTGTAGAATCCTGCATATTTATTCACTTGTAGACGCATAAAAAAGCAATATTCCAAGAGGGTGAACATGCGTGCGTGAAATTGGACTTATGGCCTTGTTTTTAATGCCAATATTAGTAATTTTCCCTATTTCCCTCCCTAGTACGAAGTCCCATCCTCCACCTCACAAAAGGTTGAGCATGAACAAGTTCCAAAATACTGTTCTTTGTGTAAACGTTTTGTTCACCAAGACTCTAATTTTTGTTCGAAGGGTAATGCACCCGAGCCACCTCCCCCCAAGCGCAATGTCATGAGGAAGCCAACAACTTATGAATCAAGGCTGGACCGAGAAGAAATGAATTTATGGAAAAGTTGTAGTTTCTATCAATTGACCGAGACTACAATTAAAATTTATGGAGGATGAATCTGATGAGATTAGTCAATAACCGAAGCCCCAAATGCCTAGGTACTAGGGAAATTGTTTTCAATTTCTACGGTGCACCCAATAGGGAAGATTTACTGAAATAGGCATTAAAAATCCGACAATACGTCCAATTTCAACTGTGTGTGTGTGTGTGTTTACACCCTCGCAATATTTCCTTTTGATGCGCCAGAAAGTGAATAATATGCACAGTACTACAAAAAAAAAAGGATTCGTTGTCGAGCGTAAAAATAAAAGTTGGGCTGGCAATGTGCTACGAGCCCCAAAGGTTTGGAGGGGGGTGTCTGCATATAACCTTATTCTTTTTATTGATGTTAGCCTTTTTCATTCAAACCCTATCGGAAGGGGTACATTATAAAAGGAAGATTTTCGGAGGTTGTGCAAGTGTCATTTCAAAAGTTTTTTTAGAGAAAGTATAATTTCACATTTTTAGACTTTAAAGTCGGAGTTGACCATAATTTTTTTGGTGAGGGGGGAGCATTTTGGTACAATTCACCTTACTGATTTCAATTGTTTTAGTTTTAAAATTTATTGGTAATAGAAAAAAAATAAAAGACAAACATGCAAAGTTCTGATCACATGGAGTAAAATTTATTAAGAGCCACTAGATTTGACTCACATTATTCAACAGTATATCGAAAGAGTATTTTTTTTTCTACCTAAAAATGTCAAATGAAAGACTTGAACAATGATCTAATAACCAGTAATATTAGAAGTTAACGTTTGAAATATAGTATTGCCCTGGATGCCAATCAGCCGGAATTGACTTGTATGCTGTAATTGTTCTTCTGGATTCAAGACTCGTTATCCTCACAAAATAAGGGCCTGTTATGCCAATAGGTATATCAACTTTCCATGTTGCACCAAAGGATTGCTGCATATATAGTGGTTGCCCCCGAATTTGAAGGTAATAACCCCATGGAACCAATTTCACCATCCCCATTTACACCTTCAAGTGCAAAAGCTAGATAGTACTGATTAGACCCTCTATCGATCTTAAATATTATACTAGTGTTGTTGTAGTAGCATTGCACCCTGCAAATTCCAGAATTGATATTAGTCGTGATGGTTGCCCCAAATATGTTTGTGGTGTACTAACTAAAAGTTATTGTGAAAGAAAAAACAAGTTTTAGTAAAATGCCTGATTTAAAATAAATGTTCTCTTCAATTTGACATGTAATTTACAATACAAATTTGAAAAGATGTTAGAAATTTTTTCTGTACTTGTCGTGCGTAAATAGTAACTAAAAACTAATGGTGTAACATCATTAGAGAGTAGTTTTCGTAAAAGATATCCATATTAGATGAGGGAACTCATTTATTTGAGGTCTAAAAAAAATGTGGGAATGGTACATTTAATTAGGACAAGGATGAATATTTTTTTGAAACTTTACATCTATGTTTTTCCTCATACCTTTGATATTCAATGTTGATTCTTCCCCTATTCCGCAAAGCGGCACCTTGCCCAGGCTTTGCTAAATATCCAAAAGCTTTCCCACTTAAGTCGAAGTGGACAGGATCATCATTACAAGAACCAGGACACTCATCTCTAATTGTTAAAGTAATTGGATATCCTGAGCATTCTGCATTTTGTGTGCATTTCACCTTACAAAACATAAAAAAATTAGTTACAATATTTGTGCAAAATACACGAATAAACAAATTCTAAGATAGGATCAATGACATGGCACATCTATCTCTTACACTACATCAGGTGAATTGTGTAACGAACCTTGTAATATATGGGACCATGCCATGTTCTAGTTTCAAATTATCTCACAAATATAAATGATAATATAAAATAATCTTTGGTACCTGATAACAACTCCCGCAACCCTTTCCATACTTAAATAGATTGTTGTTCCTTGCAGAAATCAAGCCATAATATGGAGAATTGGCCACATCATTTTCCAAACCACAAGCTCCTCCTGATGTACAAAAATATTCACTTCACCAACAAGTATATACATTCCCTACAATTTTATTTGCGTTTCATCTCTAGTTATTAATTTTAAATTATATATATAAATTATTGAATTTTTGTATTTTTATATGTGATGTGCACGAAGATTAGCTAAAATTACCACTTCCAGATCCCTCAGGGTCATCGTACCATGTTGCTACAGCCGAATAGAAAGTATTATTATTAAGAGAAATGTCGACTGAATTAAAATTCATGCAAAAACAACAGTCATCTAAGATCAGCAAAATCGCTAATATTGTTAAAACATAGAATATACGATAGCTTCGATAAGTATACATGGTGTTCAGTCTAAGATACAATTGACCAAAACCACAAACGTTGAAGAGTATGATGATTTATGTGGTACCTTCACACGCTTTTTATACTGTTAAAGCTACAACACTTACCATAAACCAATAAACAAAGTAATACCTTTTTAGTTTTTAAGAAAGACTATACTAGTAATAAAATTCTTTTGATTGTACTAATTTAGGAAGTTAAACATGTTATAAGAAATTGGATGGTATTTTCTTATGAATTTCATACCGAATTCATCTTAAATTTGATAAATTTAGAATGTCTATATAGGATCTTAGTGACGAATAGTATGGTGGAGATATCTATGACAACCTACTATATCTTTGATTAGTTATGTTGTTCACAAAGTTTAGAAGAATGAGTGATATGTTGAAGATTTTTTAGACTTGCAATTACCAAAATCAAATAGTTAGCATGCACAGCCTCGTGAAAAGCTCATATAATAGTACTTTATAGAATATATTAAAAAGTTCTATTGATTTCTACTTACCAAAAAATTTTCTCAATTAATAGAAATCAAATTGACATACTAGATCTACAATTCCAGGCAATTAACATTAATCTATTTAGTCTTGCAACTGAAATATGCATTGTGGTTATCATATCAAACATGTTATCAAGTAATACTCATATCTTTTAGTAATATCTGTATTAATAATTATTGTTATAAATAAATTAATTAACAGCAAACATTAGTTATTAAGTTTGTAAATAGTAAGTACTGATAACTTCACATTCGGCCCTCTAAGCAAGTTCTTGTGGTACCCCATGTTCTGACCTGAACAATTTTGGTGCTCAAATTTTCTTGAAATCATAAAAGTTAGTCCTAAATATTAGTTGTTCACCTAAACTAACGAGGGGAACATTTTCGTCAACTAACAGTCACGACTAACTTTGATCATTTTATGAAACTTTTTGTGACCAAAATTGATGAGGCCCGGAACATAAGGAACCAAAGTAATCTACTGACTAACTTAGGGTTCAAAGTGAATTTCTCTCAATTTCGACCACTTTTCACCCAAGATGGTGGCTCACACCTATTTTTCTTAAAAGTAGGTAAGGGGTGGTTCATTTTTGGAATTTGTTGTTTGTTTCCTAGTTTTTTTTTTCCTTCCTTAAAAGTGCCTCCATTAGTTTAGATGGTCAACCAACGGCCAGTACTAACTTTGATCACTTTAATATAAGTGGAGGCAGAAATCGATTTGGTTGGAACATAGGGATCCAAAAATGATTTAGTAACTAACTAGGGACCAAAGGTGATATTATCCAGTATGAAGTATATCGCTGAGGCCCTATAGAAATCTTCTTGTCCCTAACTCAGCTGGTTCAATTGTTTGCTAGCTTGCTGGTTTCATCATGAACTGATCTCCACAAATGATTTATTCTTGTAGATCTTGTAGCATAATCGAAAAGTTCCAAATACTTTGTACCAAAAAATCAACTATTGGTATCAATGATACTTGTAAGTGGATTCTCCTTTCTATTTTAATAGAAAATCTTTTATCAAGGCTATATGATTTTGTTTTTCAAAGATTTCATTTTTCGTTTCATAAATTATTTATACCAAGTAACACAGGTGTTTATTTGTGAAGTAGAAGAAGCCTTCTTAATATTTTTTACATGTTTAAGAATAAATTGTTTGCCTAAAATTATTGAGGTGAAATTGGGTTAGGGGTTGGTTATGCAAAGATTTTAACTTATCTATATGGGTGTTAAGTGGCGCACTATCATGGTAGTGCAATATCTCTGACCCGCTTGTTGGTGTCAATAATTAATACAAAATGCTGAATGAGGTGTGATATTAGAAGTTTATGTATTCTTTTGGGTTAAACGCAGACCAACCCCAACGTATGGGCGTCTTGAACTTTGCTCCACAACCTTTTAGTTTACAATTGATGCCCAAACCTTTGTATTTTGTAGAATCCTGCATATTTATTCACTTGTAGACGCATAAAAAAGCAATATTCCAAGAGGGTGAACATGCGTGCGTGAAATTGGACTTATGGCCTTGTTTTTAATGCCAATATTAGTAATTTTCCCTATTTCCCTCCCTAGTACGAAGTCCCATCCTCCACCTCACAAAAGGTTGAGCATGAACAAGTTCCAAAATACTGTTCTTTGTGTAAACGTTTTGTTCACCAAGACTCTAATTTTTGTTCGAAGGGTAATGCACCCGAGCCACCTCCCCCCAAGCGCAATGTCATGAGGAAGCCAACAACTTATGAATCAAGGCTGGACCGAGAAGAAATGAATTTATGGAAAAGTTGTAGTTTCTATCAATTGACCGAGACTACAATTAAAATTTATGGAGGATGAATCTGATGAGATTAGTCAATAACCGAAGCCCCAAATGCCTAGGTACTAGGGAAATTGTTTTCAATTTCTACGGTGCACCCAATAGGGAAGATTTACTGAAATGGGCATTAAAAATCCGACAATACGTCCAATTTCAACTGTGTGTGTGTGTGTTTACACCCTCGCAATATTTCCTTTTGATGCGCCAGAAAGTGAATAATATGCACAGTACTACAAAAAAAGGATTCGTTGTCGAGCGTAAAAATAAAAGTTGGGCTGGCAATGTGCTACGAGCCCCAAATGTTTGGAGGGGGTGTCTGCATATAACCTTATTCTTTTTATTGATGTTAGCCTTTTTCATTCAAACCCTATCGGAAGGGGTACATTATAAAAGGAAGATTTTCGGAGGTTGTGCAAGTGTCATTTCAAAAGTTTTTTAGAGAAAGTATAATTTCACATTTTTAGACTTTAAAGTCGGAGTTGACCATAATTTTTTTGGTGAGGGGGGAGCATTTTGGGTACAATTCACCTTACTGATTTCAATTGTTTTAGTTTAAAATTTATTGGTAAAAGAAAAAAATAAAAGACAAACATGCAAAGTTCTGATCACATGGAGTAAAATTTATTAAGAGCCACTAGATTTGACTCACATTATTCAACAGTATATCGAAAGAGTATTTTTTTCTACCTAAAAATGTCAAATGGAAGACTTGCACAATGATCTAATAACCAGTAATATTAGAAGTTAACGTTTGAAATATAGTATTGCCCTGGATGCCAATCAGCCGGAATTGACTTGTATGCTGTAATTGTTCTTCTGGATTCAAGACTCGTTATCCTCACAGAATAAGGGCCTGTTATGCCAATAGGTATATCAACTTTCCATGTTGCACCAAAGGATTACTGCATATATAGTGGTTGCCCCGAATTTGAAGGTAATAACTCCATGGAACCAATTTCACCATCCCCATTGACACCTTCAAGTACAAAAGCTAGATAGTACTGATTAGACCCTCTATCGATCTTAAATATTATACTAGTGTTGTTGTAGTAGCATTGCACCCTGCAAATTCCAGAATTGATATTAGTCGTTAAGGTTGCCCCAAATATGTTTGTGGTGTTCTAACTAAAAATTATTGTGAAAGAAAACAAGTTTTAGTAAAATGCCTGATTTAAAACAAATGTTCACTTCAATTTGACATGTAATTTACAATACAAATTTGAAAAGATGTTAGAAATTTTTTCTGTATTTGTCGTGCGTAAATAGTAACTAAAAACGAATGGTGTAACATCATTAGAGAGTAGTTTTCGTAAAAAATATCCATATTAGACGAGGGAACTCATTTATATGATGTCTAAAAAAAATGTGGGAATGGTACATTTAATTAGGACAAGGATGAATTTTTTTTTTGAAACTTTACATCTATGTTTTTCCTCATACCTTTGATATTCAATGTTGATTCTTCCCTATTCCGCAAAGCGGCACCTTGCCCAGGCTTTGCTAAATATTCAAAAGCTTTCCCACTTAAGTCGAAGTGGACAGGATCATCATTACAAGAACCAGGACACTCATCTGTAATTGTTAAAGTAATTGGATATCCTGAGCATTCTGCATTTTGTGTGCATTTCACCTTACAAAACATAAAAAATTAGTTACAATATTAGTGAAAAATACACGAATAAACAAATTCTAAGATAGGATCAATGACATGGCACATCTATCTCTTACACTACATCAGGTGAATTGTGTAACGAACCTTGTAATATATGGGACCATGCCATGTTCTAGTTTAAAATTATCTCACAAATATACATGATAATATAAAAATAATCTTTGGTACCTGATAACAACTCCCGCAACCCTTTCCATACTTCAATAGATTGTTGTTCCCTGCAGAAATCATGCCATAATATGGAGAATTGGCCACATCATTTTCCAAACCACAAGCTCCTCCTGATGTACAAAAATGTTCACTTCAGCAACAAGTATATACATTCCCTACAATTTTATTGGCGTTTCATCTCTAGTTATTAATTTTAAATTATATATGTAAATTATTGAATTTTTGTATTTTTATATGTGATGTGCACGAAGATTAGCTAAAATTACCACTTCCAGATCCCTCAGGGTCGTCGTACCATGTTGCTACAGCCGAATAGAAAGTATTATTATTAAGAGAAATGTTGACTGAATCAAAATTCATGCAAAAACAACAGTCATCTAAGATCAGCAAAATCGCTAATATTGTTAAAACATAGAATATACGATAGCTTCGATAAGTATACATGGTGTTCAGTCTGAGATACAATTGACCAAAACCACAAACGTTGAAAAGTATGATGATTTATGTGGTACCTTCACACCCTTTTTATACTGTTAAAGCTACAACACTTACCATAAACCAATAAACAAAGTAATACCTTTTTAGTTTTTAAGAAAGACTATACTAGTAGTAAAATTCTTTTCATTGTACTAATTTAGGAAGTTAAACATGTTATAAGAAATTGGATGGTATTTTCTTATGAATTTCATACCGAATTCATCTTAAATTTGATAAATTTAGAATGTCTATATAGGATCTTAGTGACGAATAGTATGGTGGAGATATCTATGACAACCTACTATATCTTTGATTAGTTATGTTGTTCACAAAGTTTAGAAGAATGAGTGATATGTTGAAGATTTTTTGGACTTGCAATTACCAAAATCAAATAGTTAGCATGCACAGCCTCGTGAAAAGCTCATATAATAGTACTTATAGAGTATATTAAAAAGTTCTATTGATTTCTACTTACCAAAAAATTTTCTCAATTAATAGAAATCAAATTGACATACTAGATCTACAATTCCAGGCAATTAACATTAATCTATTTAGTCTTGCAACTGAAATATGCATTGTGGTTATCATATCAAACATGTTATCAAGTAATACTCATATCTTTTAGTAATATCTGTATTAATAATTATTGTTATAAATAAATTAATTAAACAGCAAACATTAGTTATTAAGTTTGTAAATAGTAAGTACTGATAACTTCACATTCGGCCCTCTAAGCAAGTTCTTGTGGTACCCCATGTTCTGACCTGAACAATTTTGGTGCTCAAATTTTCTTGAAATCATAAAAGTTAGTCCTAAATATTAGTTGTTCACCTAAACTAACGAGGGGAACATTTTCGTCAACTAACAGTCACGACTAACTTTGATCATTTTATGAAACTTTTTGTGACCAAAATTGATGAGGCCCGGAACATAAGGAACCAAAGTAATCTACTGACTAACTTAGGGGTTCAAAGTGAATTTCTCTCAATTTCGACCACTTTTCACCCAAGATGGTGGCTCACACCTATTTTTCTTAAAAGTAGGTAAGGGGTGGTTCATTTTTGGAATTTGTTGTTTGTTTCCTAGTTTTTTTTTTCCTTCCTTAAAAGTGCCTCCATTAGTTTTAGATGGTCAACCAACGGCCAGTACTAACTTTGATCACTTTAATATAAGTGGAGGCAGAAATCGATTTGGTTGGAACATAGGGATCCAAAAATGATTTAGTAACTAACTAGGGACCAAAGGTGATATTATCCAGTATGAAGTATATCGCTGAGGCCCTATAGAAATCTTCTTGTCCCTAACTCAGCTGGTTCAATTGTTTGCTAGCTTGCTGGTTTCATCATGAACTGATCTCCACAAATGATTTATTCTTGTAGATCTTGTAGCATAATCGAAAAGTTCCAAATACTTTGTACCAAAAAATCAACTATTGGTATCAATGATACTTGTAAGTGGATTCTCCTTTCTATTTTAATAGAAAATCTTTTATCAAGGCTATATGATTTTGTTTTTCAAAGATTTCATTTTTCGTTTCATAAATTATTTATACCAAGTAACACAGGTGTTTATTTGTGAAGTAGAAGAAGCCTTCTTAATATTTTTTACATGTTTAAGAATAAATTGTTTGCCTAAAATTATTGAGGTGAAATTGGGTTAGGGGGTTGGTTATGCAAAGATTTTAACTTATCTATATGGGTGTTAAGTGGCGCACTATCATGGTAGTGCAATATCTCTGACCCGCTTGTTGGTGTCAATAATTAATACAAAATGCTGAATGAGGTGTGATATTAGAAGTTTATGTATTCTTTTGGGTTAAACGCAGACCAACCCCAACGTATGGGCGTCTTGAACTTTGCTCCACAACCTTTTAGTTTACAATTGATGCCCAAACCTTTGTATTTTGTAGAATCCTGCATATTTATTCACTTGTAGACGCATAAAAAAGCAATATTCCAAGAGGGTGAACATGCGTGCGTGAAATTGGACTTATGGCCTTGTTTTTTAATGCCAATATTAGTAATTTTCCCTATTTCCCTCCCTAGTACGAAGTCCCATCCTCCACCTCACAAAAGGTTGAGCATGAACAAGTTCCAAAATACTGTTCTTTTGTGTAAACGTTTTGTTCACCAAGACTCTAATTTTTGTTCGAAGGGTAATGCACCCGAGCCACCTCCCCCAAGCGCAATGTCATGAGGAAGCCAACAACTTATGAATCAAGGCTGGACCGAGAAGAAATGAATTTATGGAAAAGTTGTAGTTTCTATCAATTGACCGAGACTACAATTAAAATTTATGGAGGATGAATCTGATGAGATTAGTCAATAACCGAAGCCCCAAATGCCTAGGTACTAGGGAAATTGTTTTCAATTTCTACGGTGCACCCAATAGGGAAGATTTACTGAAATGGGCATTAAAAATCCGACAATACGTCCAATTTCAACTGTGTGTGTGTGTGTGTTTACACCCTCGCAATATTTCCTTTTGATGCGCCAGAAAGTGAATAATATGCACAGTACTACAAAAAAAAAGGATTCGTTGTCGAGCGTAAAAATAAAAGTTGGGCTGGCAATGTGCTACGAGCCCCAAATGTTTGGAGGGGGGTGTCTGCATATAACCTTATTCTTTTTATTGATGTTAGCCTTTTTCATTCAAACCCTATCGGAAGGGGTACATTATAAAAGGAAGATTTTCGGAGGTTGTGCAAGTGTCAATTCAAAAGTTTTTTAGAGAAAGTATAATTTCACATTTTTAGACTTTAAAGTCGGAGTTGACCATAATTTTTTTGGTGAGGGGGGAGCATTTTGGGTACAATTCACCTTACTGATTTCAATTGTTTTAGTTTAAAATTTATTGGTAAAAGAAAAAAATAAAAGACAAACATGCAAATTCTGATCACATGGAGTAAAATTTATTAAGAGCCACTAGATTTGACTCACATTATTCAACAGTATATCGAAAGAGTATTTTTTTTCTACCTAAAAACGTCAAATGGAAGACTTGCACAATGATCTAATAACCAGTAATATTAGAAGTTAACGTTTGAAATATAGTATTGCCCGGGATGCCAATCAGCCGGAATTGACTTGTATGCTGTAATTGTTCTTCTGGATTCAAGACTCGTTATCCTCACAGAATAAGGGCCTGTTATGCCAATAGGTATATCAACTTTCCATGTTGCACCAAAGGATTGCTGCATATATAGTGGTTGCCCCGAATTTGAAGGTAATAACTCCATGGAACCAATTTCACCATCCCCATTGACACCTTCAAGTACAAAAGCTAGATAGTAGTGATTAGACCCTCTATCGATCTTAAATATTATACTAGTGTTGTTGTAGTAGCATTGCACCCTGCAAATTCCAGAATTGATATTAGTCGTTAAGGTTGCCCCAAATATGTTTGTGGTGTTCTAACTAAAAATTATTGTGAAAGAAAACAAGTTTTAGTAAAATGCCTGATTTAAAACAAATGTTCACTTCAATTTGACATGTAATTTACAATACAAATTTGAAAAGATGTTAGAAATTTTTTTGTATTTGTCGTGCGTAAATAGTAACTAAAAACGAATGGTGTAACATCATTAGAGAGTAGTTTTCGTAAAAAAATATCCATATTAGACGAGGGAACTCATTTATATGATGTCTAAAAAAAATGTGGGAATGGTACATTTAATTAGGACAAGGATGAATTTTTTTTTTGAAACTTTACATCTATGTTTTTCCTCATACCTTTGATATTCAATGTTGATTCTTCCCCTATTCCGCAAAGCGGCACCTTGCCCAGGCTTTGCTAAATATTCAAAAGCTTTCCCACTTAAGTCGAAGTGGACAGGATCATCATTACAAGAACCAGGACACTCATCTGTAATTGTTAAAGTAATTGGATATCCTGAGCATTCTGCATTTTGTGTGCATTTCACCTTACAAAACATAAAAAATTAGTTACAATATTAGTGAAAAATACACGAATAAACAAATTCTAAGATAGGATCAATGACATGGCACATCTATCTCTTAGACTACATCAGGTGAATTGTGTAACGAACCTTATAATATATGGGACCATGCCATGTTCTAGTTTAAAATTATCTCACAAATATACATGATAATATAAAATAACCTTTGGTACCTGATAACAACTCCCGCAACCCTTACCATACTTAAATAGATTGTTGTTCCCTGCAGAAATCATGCCATAATGTGGAGAATTGGCCACATCATTTTCCAAACCACAAGCTCCTCCTGATGTACAAAAATGTTCACTTCAGCAACAAGTATATACATTCCCTAATATTTTATTGGCGTTTCATCTCTAGTTATTAATTTTAAATTATATATGTAAATTATTGAAATTTTGTATTTTTATATGTGATGTGCATTAAGATTAGCTAAAATTACCACTTCCAGATCCCTCAGGGTCGTCGTACCATGTTGCTACAGCCGAATAGAAAGTATTATTATTAAGAGAAATGTCGACTGAATCAAAATTCATGCAAAAACAACAGTCATCTAAGATCAGCAAAATCGCTAATATTGTTAAAACATAGAATATACGATAGCTTCGATAAGTATACATGGTGGTTCAGTCTGAGATACAATTGACCAAAACCACAAACGTTGAAGAGTATGATGATTTATGTGGTACCTTCACACGCTTTTTATACTGTTAAAGCTACAACACTTACCATAAACCAATAAACAAAGTAATACCTTTTTAGTTTTTAAGAAAGACTATACTAGTAATAAAATTCTTTTCATTGTACTAATTTAGGAAGATAAACATGTTATAAGAAATTGGATGGTATTTTCTCAAGAATTTCATACTGAATTCATCTTAATATTTAATAAATTCAGAATGTCTATATAGGATCTTAGTGACGAATAGTATGGTGGAGATATCTATGACAACCTACTATATCTTTGATTAGTTATGTTGTTCACAAAGTAAGAAGAATGAGTGATATGTTGAAGATTTTTTGGACTTGCAATTACCAAAATCAAATAGTTAGCTGGCACATCCTCGTGAAAAAGCTCATATATTAGTACTTATAGAATATATTAAAAGTTCTATTGATTTCTACTTACCAAAAGATTTTCTCAATTAATAGAAATCAAATTGACATACTAGATCTACAATTCCAGGCAATTAACATTAATCTATTTAGTCTTGCAACTGAAATATGCATTGTGGTTATCATATCAAACATGTTATCAAGTAATACTCATATCTTTTAGTAATATCAGTATTAATAATTATTGTTATAAATAAATTAATTAAAAGCAAACATTAGTTATTAAGTTTGTAAATAGTAAGTACTGATAACTTCACATTCGGCCCCCTAAGCAAGTTCTTGTGGTACCCCATGTTCTGACCTGAACAATTTTGGTGCTCAAATTTTCTTGAAATCATAAAAGTTAGTCCTAAATATTAGTTGTTCGTCTAAACTAACGAAGGGAACATTTTCGTCAACTAACAGTCACGACTAACTTTGATCATTTTATGAAACTTTTTGTGACCAACAATTGATGAGGCCCGGAACATAAGGTACCAAAATTAATCTACTGACTAACTTAGGGGTTCAAAGTGAATTTCTCTCAATTTCGACCACTTTTCACCCAAGATGGTGGCTCACACCTATTTTTCTTAAAAGTAGGTAAGGGGTGGTTCATTTTTGGAATTTATTGTTTGTTTCCTAGTTTTTTTTTTTCTTCCTTAAAAGTGCCTCCATTAGTTTAGATGGTCAACCAACGGCCAATAATAACTTTGATCACTTTAATATAACTTGAGGCAGAAATCAATTTGGCCGGAACATAGGGATCCAAAAATGATTTAGTAACTAACTAGGGGACCAAAGGTGATATTATCCAGTATGAAGTATATCGTTGAGGCCCTATAGAAATCTTCTTGTCCCTTACTCTGCTGGTTCAATTGTTTGTTTGCTTGCTGGTTTCATCATGAACTGATCTCCACAAATGATTTATTCTTGTAGATCTTGTAGCATAATCGAAAAGTTCTAAATACTTTGTACCAAAAAATCAACTATTGTTATCAATGATACTTGCAAGTGGATTCTCCTTTCTATTTTAATAGAAAACCTTTTATCAAGGCTATATGATTTTGTTTTTCAAAGATTTCATTTTTCGTTTCATAAATTAGTTATACCATGTAACACAGGTGTTTATTTGTGAAGTAGAAGAAGCCTTCTTAATATTTTTTACATGTTTAAGAATAAATTGTTTACCTAAAATTATTCAGGTGAAATTGGGTTAGGGGGTTGGTTTTGCAAAGATTTTGACTTATCTATATTGGTGTTAAGTGGCGCACTATCATGGTAGTGCAATATCTCTGACCCGCTTGTTGGTGTCAATAATTAATACAAAATGCTGAATGAGGTGTGATATTAGAAGTTTATGTATTCTTTTGGGTTAAATGCAGACCAACCCCAACTTATGGGCGTCATGAACTTCGCTCCACAACCTTTTAGTTTACAACTGATGCCCAAACCTTTGTATTTTGTAGAATCCTGCATATTTATTCACTTGTAGACGCATCAAAAAGCAATATTCCGAGAGGGTGAACACACGTGCGTGAAATTGGACTTATGGCCTTGTTTTTAATGCCAATATTAGTAATTTTCCCTATTTCCTCCCTAGTACGAAGTCTCATCCTCCACCTCACAAAAGGTTGAGCATGAACAAGTTCCAAAATACTGTTCTTTGTGTAAACGTTTTGTTCACCAAGACTCTAATTTTTGTTCGAAGGGTAATGCACCCGAGCCACCTCCCCCCGAGCGCAATGTCATGAGGAAGCCAACAACTTATGAATCAAGGCTGGACCGAGAAGAAATGAATTTATGGAAAAGTTGTAGTTTCTATCAATTGACCGAGACTACAATTAAAATTTATGGAGGATGAATATGATGAGATGAGTCAATAACCGAAGCCCCAAATGCCTAGGTACTAGGGAAATTGTTTTCAATTTCTACGGTGCACCCAATAGGGAAGATTTACTGAAATGGGCATTAAAAATCCGACAATACGTCCAATTTCAACTGTGTGTGTGTGTTTACACCCTCGCAATATTTCCTTTTGATGCGCCAAAAATTGAATAATATGCACAGTACTACAAAAAAAAGGATTCATTGTCAAGCGTAAAAATAAAAGTCGGGCTGGCAATGTGCTACGACCCCCAAACGTTTGGAGGGGGGTGTCTGCATATAACCTTATTCTTTTTGTTGATGTTAGCCTTTTTCATTCAAAGCCTATCGGAAGGGGTACATTATAAAAGAAAGATTTTCGGAGGTTGTGTAAGTGTCATTTCAAAAGTCTTTTAAAGAAAGTATAATTTCACATTTTTAGACTTCGAAGTCGGAGTTGACCTTAATTTTTTTGGTCAGGGGGGAGCATTTTGGGTACAATTCACCTTACTGATTTCAATTGTTTTAGTTTAAAATGTATTGGTAAAAGAAAAAGATAAAAGACAAACATGCAAAGTACTGATCACATTGAGTAAAATTTATTAAGAGCCACTAGATTTGACTCACATTATTCAACAGTATATCGAAAGAGTATTTTTTTTCTACCTAAAAATGTCAAATGAAAGACTTGCACAATGATCTAATAACAAGTAATATTAGAAGTTAACGTTTGAAATATAGTATTGCCCTGGATGCCAATCAGCCGGAATTGACTTGTATGCTGTAATTGTTCTTCTGGATTTAAGACTCGTTATCCTCACAGAATAAGGGCCTGTTATGCCAATAGGTATATCAACTTTCCATGTTGCACCAAAGGATTGCTGCATATATAGTGGTTGCCCCGAATTTGAAGGTAATAACTCCATGGAACCAATTTCACCATCCCCATTGACACCTTCAAGTGCAAAAGCTAGATAGTACTGATTAGACCCTCTATCGATCTTAAATATTATACTAGTGTTGTTGTAGTAGCATTGCACCCTGCAAATTCCAGAATTGATATTAGTCGTTAAGGTTGCCCCAAATATGTTTTTGGTGTACTAACTAAAAATTATTGTGAAAGAAAACAAGTTTTGGTAAAATGCCTGATTTAAAATAAATGTTCACTTCAATTTGACATGTAATTTACAATAAAAATTTGAAAAGATGTTAGAAATTTTTCCGAACTTGTCGTGCGTAAATAGTAACTAAAAACGAATGGTGTAACATCATTAGAAAGTAATTTTCGTAAAAAATATCCATATTAGACGAGGGAACTCATTTATATGAGGTCTAAAAAAATGTGGGAATGGTACATTTAATTAGGACAAGGATGAATTTTTTTTGAATCTTTACATCTATGTTTTTCCTCATACCTTTGATATTCAATGTTGATTCTTCCCCTATTCCGCAAAGCGGCACCTTGCCCAGGCTTTGCTAAATATCCAAAAGCTTTCCCACTTAAGTCGAAGTGGACAGGATCTTCATTACAAGAACCAGGACACTCATCTGTAATTGTTAAAGTAATTGGATATCCTGAGCATTCTGCATTTTGTGTGCATTTCACCTTACAAAACATAAAAAATTAGTTACAATATAAGTGAAAAATACACGAATAAACAAATTCTAAGATAGGATCAATGACATGGCCTATCTATCTCTTACACTACATCAGGTGAATTGTGTAACGAACCTTGTAATATATGGGACCATGCCATATTCTAGTTTAAAATTATCTCACAAATATACATGATAATATAAAATAATCTTTGGTACCTGATAACAACTCCCGCAACCCTTTCCATACTTAAATAGATTGTTGTTCCCTGCAGAAATCATTCCATAATATGGAGAATTGGCCACATCATTTTCCAAACCACAAGCTCCTCCTGATGTACAAAAATATTCACTTCAGTAACAAGTATATATATTCCCTACAAATTTATTTACGTTTCATCTCTAGTTATTTATTTTAAATTATATATATAAATGATTGAATATTTGTATTTTTATATGTGATGTGCACGAAAATTAGCTAAAATTACCACTTCCAAATCCCTCAGGGTCGTCGTACCATGTTGCTACAGCCGAATAGTAAGTATTATTATTAAGAGAAATGTCGACTGAATCAAAATTCATGCAAAAACAACAGTCATCTAAGATCAGCAAAATCGCTAATATTGTTAAAACATAGAATATACGATAGCTTCGATAAGTATACATGGTGTTCCGTCTGAGGTACAATTGACCAAAACCACAAACGTTGAAGAGTATGATGATTTATGTGGTACCTTCACACCCTTTTTATACTGTTAAAGCTACAACACTTACCATAAACCAATAAAAAAAGTAATACCTTTTTAGTTTTTAAGAAAGACTATACTAGTAATAAAATTCTTTTGATTGTACTAATTTAGGAAGTTAAACATGTAATAAGAAATTGGATGGTATTTTCTCAAGAATTTCATACTGAATTCATCTTAAATTTGATAAATTTAGAATGTCTATATAGGATCTTAGTGACGAATAGTATGGTGGAGATATCTATGACAACCTACTATATCTTTGATTAGTTATGTTGTTCACAAAGTAAGAAGAATGAGTGATATGTTGAAGATTTTTTGGACTTGCAATTACCAAAATCAAATAGTTAGCTGGCACATCCTCGTAACAAGCTCATATAATAGTACTTATAGAATATATTAAAAATTTCCATTGATTTCTACTTACCAAAAGATTTTCTCAATTAACAAAAATCAAATTGACATACTAGATCTACAATTCCAGGCAATTAACATTAATCTATTTAGTCTTGCAACTGAAATATGCATTGTGGTTATCATATCAAACATGTTATCAAATAATACTCATATCTTTTAGTAATATCTGTATTAATAATTATTGTTATAAATAAATTAATTAAAAGCAAACATTAGTTATTAAGTTTGTGAATAGTAAGTACCGATAACTTCACATTCGGCCCCCTAAGCAAGTTCTTGTGGTACCCCATGTTCTGACCTCGACAATTTTGGTGCTCAAATTTTCTTGAAATCATAAAAGTTAGTCCTAAATATTAGTTGTTCGTCTAAACTAACGGGGGGAACATTTTTTGTCAACTAACAGCCGCGACTAACTTTGATCATTTTATGAAACTTTTTTTGACCAAAATTGATGAGGCCCGGAACATAAGGTACCAAAAGTAATCTACTGACTAACTTAGGGGTTCAAAGTGAATTTCTCTCAATTTCGACCACTTTTCACCCAAGATGGTGGCTCACACCTATTATTCTTAAAAATAGGTAAGGGGTGGTTCATTTTTGGAATTTATTGTTTGTTTCCTAGTTTTTTTTTCTTCCTTAAAAGTGCCTCCATTAGTTTAGATGATCAACCAACGGCCAGTACTAACTTTGATCACTTTAATATAAGTTGAGGCAGAAATCGATTTGGTCGGAACATAAGGATGCAAAAATAATTTAGTAACTAACTAGGGGACCAAAGGTGATATTATCCAGTATGAAGTACATCGTTGGGGCCCTATAGAATTCTTCTTGTCCCTTACTCAGCTGGTTCAATTGTTTGCTAGCTTGCTGGTTTCATCATGAACTATTCTCCACAAATGATTTATTCTTGTAGATCTTGTAGCATAATTGAAAAGTTCCAAATACTTTGTACAAAAAAAATCAACTATTAGTATCAATGATACTTGTAAGTGGATTCTCCTTTCTATTTTAATAGAAAAACTTTTATCAAGGCTATATAATTTTGTTTTTCAAAGATTTTATTTTTCGTTTCATAAAGTAGTTATACCATGTAACACAGGTGTTTATTTGTGAAGTAGAAGAAGCCTTCTTAATAATTTTAACATGTTTAAGAATAAATTATTTGCCTAAAATTATTGAGGTGAAATTGGGTTAGGGGGTTGATTTTCCAAAGTTTTTGACTTATCTATATTGGTGTTAAGTGGCGGACTATCATGGTAGTGCAATATCTCTGACCCGCTTGTAGGTGTCAATAATTAATACAAAATGCTGAATGAGGTGTGATATTAGAAGTTTATATATTCTTTTGGGTTAAATGCAGACCAACCCCAACGTATGGGCGTCTTGCACTTTGCTCCACAACCTTTTAGTTTACAACTGATGCCCAAACCTTTGTATTTTGTAGAATCCTGCATATTTATTCACTTGTAGACGCATCAAAAAGCAATATTTCGAGAGGGTGAACACACGTGCATGAAATTGGACTTATGGCCCTGTTTTTAATTCCAATATTAGTAATTTTCCCTATTTCCCTCCCTAGTACGAAGTCTCATCCTCCACCTCACAAAAGGTTGAGCATGAACAAGTTCCAAAATACTGTTCTTTGTGTAAACATTTTGGGCACCTAGACTCTAATTTTCGTTCGAAGGGCAATGCACTCGAGCCACCTCCCCCCAAGCCCAATGTCATGAGGAAGCCAACAACTTATGAATCAAGGTTGGACCGATAAGAAATGAATTTATGGAAAAGTTGTAGTTTCTATCAATTGACCGAGACTATAATTAAAATTTATGGAGGATGAATCTGATGAGATGAGTCAATAACCGAAGCCCCAAATGCCTAGTTACTAGGGAAATTGTTTTCAATATCTACCGTGCACCCAATAGGGGAGATTTACTGAAATGGGCATTAAAAATCCGACAATACGGCCAATTTCAACTATGTGTGTGTGTTTACATCCTCGCAATATTTCCTTTTGATGCGCCAGAAAGTTAATAATATGCACAGTACTACTAAAAAAAGGTTTGGTTGTCGAGCGTAAAAATAAAAGTTGGGTTGGCAATGTGCTACGACCCCCAAAGGTTTGGAGGGGGGTGTCTGCATATAACCTTATTCTTTTTATTGATGTTAGCCTTTTTCATTCAAACCCTATCGGAAGGGGTACATTATAAAAGGAAGATTTTCGGAGGTTGTGTAAGTGTAATTTCAAAAGTTATTTAGGGAAAGTATAATTTTAGATTTTTAGACTTCTAAGTCGGAGTTGACCTTAATTTTTTTGGGTAGCATTTTGGGTACAATTCACCTTACTGATTTCAATTGTTTTAGTTTAAAATGTATTGGTAAAAGAAAAAAATATAAGACAAACATGCAAAGTACTGATAACATGGAGTAAAATTTATTAAGAGCCACTAGATTTGACTCACATTATTCAACAGTATATCGAAAGAGTATTTTTTTCTACCTAAAAATGTCAAATGAAAGACTTGCACAATGATCTATAACTAGTAATATTAGAAGTTAACGTTTGAAATATAGTATTGCCATGGATGCCAATCACGCGAAATTGACTTGTATGCTGTAATTGTTCTTCTGGATTCAAGACTCGTTATCCTCACAGAATAAGGGCCTGGTATGCCAATAGGTATATTAACTTTCCATGTTGCACCAAAGGATTGCTGCATATATAGCGGTTGCCCCGAATTTGAAGGTAATAACTCCATGGAACCAATTTCACCATCCCTATTGACACATTCAAGTGCAAAAGCTAGATAGTACTGATTAGACCCTCTATCGATCTTAAATATTATACTAGTGTTGTTGTAGTAGCATTGCACCCTTCAAATTCCAGAATTGATATTAGTCGTTAAGGTTGCTCCAAATATGTTTGTGGTGTACTAACTAAAAATTATTGTGAAAGAAAACAAGTTTTAGTAACATGCCTGATTTAAAATTAATGTTCACTTCAATTTGACATGTAATTTACAATAAAAATTTGAAAACAAGTTAGAAATTTTTCTGTACTTGTCGTGCGTAAATAGTAACTAAAAACTAATGGTGTAACATCATTAGAGAGTAGTTTTCGTAAAAAATATCCATATTAGATGAGGGAACTCATTTATATGAGGGCTAAAAGAAATGTGGGAATGGTACATTTAATTAGGACAAGGATGAATTTTATTTTGAAACTTTACATCTATGTTTTTCCTCACACCTTTGATATTCAATGTTGATTCTTCCCCTATTCCGAAAAGAGGCACGTTGCCCAGGCTTTGCAAAATATCCAAAAGCTTTCCCACTTAAATCGAAGTGGATAGGATCATCATTACAAGAACCAAGACACTCATCTGTAATTGTTAAAGTAATTGGATATCCTGAGCATTCTGCATTATGTATGCATTTCACCTTACAAACCATAAAAAACTAGTTAACAATATTAGTGAAAAATATACGAACAAACAAATTCCAAGATAGGATCAATGACATGACACATCTATCTCTTACACTACATCAGGTGAATTGTGTAACGAACTATGTAATATATGGGACCATGCCATGTTCTAGTTTAAAATTATCTCACAAATATACATGATAATATAAAATAATCTTTGGTACCTGATAACAACTCCCGCAACCCTTTTCATACGTAAATAGATTGTTGTTTCCTGCAGAAATCATGCCATAATATGGAGAATATGGAAAAAGGTAATACCTTCTTAGTTTTTGAAAATGACTGTACTAGTAATAAAATTCTATTGATTGTACTACTTTAGGAAGTTAAACATGATATAAGAAATTGGATAGTATTTTCTCAAGATTTTCATACTGAATTCATCTTAAATTTGATAAATTTAGAATGTATATATAGGATCTTAAAGATATATAGCATGGTGGAGATATCTATGACAACCTACTATATATTCGATTAGTTATGTTGTTCATAAAGTAAGAAGAATTGGTGATAAATTGAAGAATATTTGGACTTGCAATTACTGAAATCAAATAGCTAGCATGCATATCCTCGTGATGAGCTCATATAATAATACTTTTAGAATATATAAAAAAATTCTACCGATTTCTACTTACCGAAATATTTTTTCAATTAATAGTAATCAAATTGACATGCTAGATCTACAATTCTAGGCAATGTACATTAATCTATTTAGTCTTGCAACTGAAATATGCTTTATGGTTATTTTATCAATCATGTTATCAAGTAATACTCATATCATTTAGTAATAGCAATATTATAATTATTTTCATTAGTATATAAATTAAAATCAAACATTAGTTATTAAGTTTGTAAATAGTAAGTACTAATAATTTCACATCCGGTTCCCTAAGTTAGTTACTAAATCACTTGCAGTACCCCATGTTCTGACCTCAACAATTGTGGTGTTCAAATTTTCTTGAATTATAAAAGTTAGTCCAAACTATTAGTTGTTCGTTTAAACTAAAGGGGGGAACATTTTCGTTAACTAACAGTCATGACTAACTTTGATCATTTTTAACAAACTCTTTGTGACCAAAATTGATGAGGTTTGCAACATAAGGTACCAAAAGTAATCTACTGACTAACTTAGGTGTCCAAAAGTGAATTTATCTCAATTTCGGCTATTTTTCACCAAAGATGGTGGCCCACACCGATTTTTCTTAAATTAGGTAAGGGGCGGTTAATTTTTGGAATTTATTGTTTGTTTTCTTTTTTTTTTTTTTTTATGGTCAACCAATGTTCAATACTAATTTTAATCATTTTAATATAACTTCAGGCAGAAATCGATTGGGTCGGAACATAGGGACGTAAAAATGATTTAGTAACTAACTAGCGGACAAAAGGTAATATTATCCGGTATGAAGTATATCGTTTGGGACCTATAGAATTGATCTTGTCCCTTACTCAGTTGGTTCAATTATTTTCAAGCATGCTGGTTTCATCATGAATCGATCTCCACAAATGATTTATTCTTGTAGATCTTGTAGCATAATGCAAAAGTTACAAATTCTTTGTTCCAAACAATAAATTATACATATCAATGATACTTGTAAGTGGATTCTCCTTTCTATTTTAATAGAAAACCTTTTATCAAGGCTATATGATTTTGTTTTACAAAGATTTCATTTTTTGTTTTATAAATTAGTTATACAATGTAACACATGAGTTTATTTGTGAAGTAAAAGAAGCCTTCTTAATATTTTACATGGTTAAGAATAAATTGGTTGCCCGAAATTAATCAGGTGAAATTTGGTTAGGGCTTGGTTTTGCAAAGTTTTTGACTCATCTATATTGGTGTTAAGTGGCGGACTATCATGGTAGTGCAATATCTCTTACCTGCTTGTTGTTGTCAATAATTAATACAGAATGTTGAATGAGGTGTAAAATTAGAAGTTTATGTATTCTTTTGGGTTAAATGCATACCAACCCAACATATGGGCGTCTTGCACTTTGCTCCACAATGTTTTAGTTTATAATAGACTCCAAACCCTTGCATTTTGTAGCACCGTGCATATTTATTCACTTGCAGACGTATCAAAAGTTAATATTCCAAGAGGGTGAACACGCGCGCGTGAAATTTGACTTATGGCCTGGTTTTTAATGCGAATTTAAGTAATTTCCCTATTTCCTTGCCCGGTACCAAGTATTATTATTAAGATTAATATCGCCCGATTCAAAATTCCTGTGAAAACAATAGTCATCTAAGATCAGCAAAATCACGAAAATTGTTAAAACAGAGAACATACGATAGCTTCGATGAGTATATATGGTGTTCAATTTGAGATATGATTGACCAAAACCACACACGTTGAAGAGTATGATGATTGATGTGGTAGCCTCACACCCTTTCTACACTTTTAAAGCTACAATACTTACCTTATACCAATACACAAAGTAATACCTTCTCAGTTTTTAAGAAAGACTATACTAGTTATAAAATTTTATGGATTGTAGTAATTTAAGAAGTTAAACATGTATAAGAAATTGGATAGTATTTTCTCAAGAATTTCATACTGGATTCATCTTAAATTTGATAAATGATCTAAACGGTATATAGTATGGTGGAGATATCTAAGACAACCTACTTTTTCTTTGATTAGTTATGTTGTTAGGAAACTAAGAACAATGTGTCATATCTTAAAGATTTTTTGGACTTGCAATTATCAAAATCAAATAGCATGCACTTTCTCATGATGAGCTCATATATAATAATATTTATTAAAATATGTAAAGAGATTCTATACATTTTTACTTACCAAAGTAATTTCCCAATTAAACAGTAATCAAATTGACGAGAGAATTACACTTTTGGGCCCTTCACAATACCACTAAAATACTTTTGGTCCCCCTTCATTCACGAGTTACATTTTTGGTAGCAATTAAAACTATTTTTGAACACTTTTAGTCCATCCGTTAAGTGTCCATTAGAAGTGAACAGAATTCTCATGTGCGGCACACGTGAGGCTGAATCTGGGCAAGGGGAAATGTTGCAATTGGGCGCTCAAATTGGTTGGTATTCATAAAAATTATTTTTGCACCAATTACCCCCATTTTTTCTGTCTCAAAAAATACAACTCCATTACTCCTTCTCACTTTCTTCATTTGACCGAAAATTTGGTTCAATTACTTTAAAATCAGCTTTCTAGCCATGAATAAAAGCTATTCAAATGATTCACCAAACTCATCAAAATCAAGATATGAAAAAAATAGCCAAACAAGAAGGATTTTTTCCAAATGAAGCACTATTTTGCAGATATGCGTTCTAGCTACCAGTAATAACATCGTAGACGAAAAATAATCCTGCAAGGAGGTTTCGTGCATGCCCAAATTATGAGGTGCGAATTTCTTTTTTTGAAAATTTCAATTTTTATTTTTAATTTTGGATCAATAATTTTTTAGCTACAAATAGGTCAAACAACTATGACAATTACATTAGTTACAAAGAGGGAAGACTTACTTGAAAATTTTCAAAGAAAATCCAAAATTGGGAAAATTTGTATTCAGAAATGAGTTGTGTAAAATCCAAAATCTGAAAATTAATAATCATTTGGAAAGTAGTGCTTCATTTAGGAAAAAAAACCTTTCTTGTTTGGTACATTTCTCATATCTTGAATTAGATGAGTTTAGTGAATCATTTGAATAGTTTCTACTCATGGCTAGAAAGCTGATTTTTTGAAGTAATTGAATCAAAAAAATTCGGTCAATTAAAGAAAGTGAGGAGTGATCGAGTTGTAATTTTTGAAAGAGAAATAATGAGGGTAATTGGTGCCAAAATGATTTTTATGAAGACCAATCAATTGGCGCCTAATTGCAACATTTCCCCCCAAAAATTCAGCCTCACGTGCGCCGCACGTGAGAATTTCGTTAACTTCTAACAGAGACTTGACGGATGGACTAAAAGTGTTAAAAAATGGTTCTAATTGGGACCAAAAGTGTAACTCGTGAATGAAGGAGGACCAAAAATATTTTAGTGGTACTGTGGAGGGACAAAAAATGTAATTCTCCCTCAAATTGGCATACTGGATCTGTAATTCTAGGCACTTGACATTAATCTATTTAGTCTTGCAACTGAAATATGCATCATGGTTATTTTACCAAACATGTTAGGAAGTAACACTCATATCTTTTAGTAATAGCAATATTAATAATTAGTGTTATAATAAATAAATTAAAATCCAACAAACTAAATATTAAGTTCTGATAATTTTACTTTTGGTCCTCTAAGATAGTTACTAAATTGCTTTTGGCACTCCATGTTCTAACCTCATCAATTTTGGTCCTCAAATTTTCATAAAATGATCACAGTTAGCCATGACTATTAGGTGACCAAAAAGAACATAAGGTACCAAAAGTAATTTATGGACTAACTTAGGGGACCAAAAGGGAATTTATCTCAATTTTGACAATTTTTCACCCTAAATTGCGCCTCACACCTATTTCCTTATGGTAGGTAAGGGGTTGTTAATCAAAGCCTTTATTGTTTGTTTGCTAGATTTCTTTTCTTCCTTAAATATCCCTCCATTAGTTTAGATGCTCAACCAACAAGCAGTATTAATTTTGATCATTTTAATAAAATTTGAGGCCAAAATTAATGAGATCGGAACTTCGGGTACCAAAAATAATTTAGTAACTAACTAGGAGACCAAAGACAATATTTTCCAGTATTAAGTATATTGTTTGGGACTGGTTCGATTTTTTTACAAGAGTGTTGGTTTCGTCATGAATTGATCTTCACAAATTATTTATTCTTTTAAGTCTTGTAGCAGAAAGCATAAGTTACAAGTAATTTGGTCCAAACAATCAACTGTACATATGAATGATATATGTAAGTGGATTTCTCCTTTCTGTTTACATAGAAAACATTTTGTCAATGTTATAGGATTTTGTTTTTCAAAGATTTTCTTTTTCCGCTTCATAAAATAGTTATACCATGTAGTACATGTGTTTATTTGTGAAGTAGAATAAGCATTCTTATTATTTAGTACATGTTTAAGAATACATTTTGCCCGAAATTATTGAGGTGAAATTGGTTAGGGGGTTAGTTTTGCAAAATTTTTCGACCCATCTATATTAGTGCTAACTAGTGCATTATTATGGTAGCGTAATATCTCTGACATGCTTGCTGATGTTTGCAATTGATACAAAATGCTGAATGAGGTGTAAAAAATAGAACTTTATATATTCTTTTAGGTTAAATGCATACCACCCCAACGTATTCGGATCATTACACTTTGCTCCCCAACCTTTTTTTTGACACTCGACACCCCAACCTTTATTTTTTGTAGCCGTGCATATTTATTCACTTTTAGACACATCAAAATGAAATATTTTGATAGTGTGAAGACACGTGCTTGAAATTGGACTTATGACCGGGTTTTTCATGCCCATTAACATTATTTTCCCTATTTTCCGAGCCAATGCCAAGGCTCTTCAGGATTAGGGAAATTTGGCATCAAGAAAATCTAGGTAAAGTTCAACTGAGGCTCAATGGAGACATTTTTAAGAATGTCAAGCACGGATGCACACACATTAGGCCCCATGATATTTTAATATCGCCGAAAACAAATAGGGAACATACCATCATGACCGGAGCTCTTCAACCTGTAGCACCTCCCCAACGGGCACTTCGATGTATACCATTGAAATTTCACACTTGAGATAAAAATCTATTTATTTGTGTAGAAATATGCACATAATCCAGTCCCTGCTGAATATACTTACGCAATCCCATCATCACAACAAGCACAATTATCTTCTCATCCACAAATTGTACATATATCTATCATGTTCCCAAAATGGAACTATTATAATTAGTTCACATGTCATCCTCATTTTTTTAATTCATAATTAAACATTCCCAAAAATGTTGTTTCTATTTTTATTGATGAGAAAGGAGAAAACTGCATATTGGTCAGACCTGACTAGAATGAATAATTTGGACATAGCTCTCGCTGAGTAGACACAACAAGATCTACACCTTTAAGATATTAGCACAGGAATGAGCCTACAACTCAGTAGGTAAACAACCGATATCACCTATACATGTAAATCAAGTAAGTTTCAAACAACACAAAAGCGAGCAACATATGTAAAATGTAATCATTTTGATTCTAACACGTTTCATTGTATTCACAATACAATCATCTCTTAACAAGACAATCAATCAAACTCTTCCCTTGCTAGTATGCTTACAAGAGGGTAATATAGTATTTTCTCCACCAATTCATCTTCACTATTCATCACATTATATGTAAGTGAATCTCTCATTTGTAAACCACAAAGAGCATAGTACTGTTGGAGGGTACTACACAAAGGGTGCACCTGCTTCAGCATATGCATTATTTCTTCTAAGAGGAAAGGTCGAAGAAGTTCGGCATTCATAGCATCCGTTGCTCAAGTCTCCAAAATAGCAAGGATCTGATCAATAGCCTTTACTGACGGCTGAGTCGATCTAAAAATAGAACCGAAGTAGTTAATGATGATCTCCCTCGGCCCTTTTGCTCCGACGATCTTCTGCCCGTGCTCATTCTATAGCTATTTAATCTCTTTCTTCAAACCTCTTTCATTAGCCCGAGCATGGAAAAAACTTGTTATGGTACCCTTCTGCGAGGCAAGTTCCTCTATGTTATCTTGTAATTGCCCAATCATCCTGATTATTACATGGCTGCCGCCTTGAAGCTCGCTGAGCCTTTTGTTAACCCATCGAATGGTACCTCTGACGTTCACAAAATAGCTCCTGACTGATTGAAGGAGACCCATGCGATAGGCTCTACTCTTGCTAATAATAGTTGCTTATGGGACTGTGGCAGTGCCTAAATTCTAGTTGTGTCGAACCTCCTCCTTGCAATTTGGGGAGCGAACCCATGCAACTTCAAAGAAAAATCACCTCTTCCTATTTTTGATATTCAGATTCGAAGTAGCCTGTAACTCAGTCAAAACCGTGCTTTGATCCGAGTAGGGGGTGGTTTTTGCACGACTCTTGCGTCCGACAATAGGTCTGCGCAGTCTAGGCTGCAGCATGCTCGGTCCAAACGAACCGAAATTGTGTATGGCTCAACCAGATTGTTGCACCATGTAAAGATATTGTCATGAAATCCCATGTCATGCAACTCACTGTCACTGATACACTGTCAAAAATCGCCAATTTGCCATTATGCTCGGGCTAGAGCCCTTACTTCTTGTACTTATGTAGAATCTCATTAAAATCCCCTATACAGGTCCATGGCCCAACTGACTCCCAGTTAAGCCTTCATAAAGGTTCGCAAGTGTCCCTTCTTCTAGCTACCATTGGACTACCATAGAAGACGGTAAACAGTAACCGCTTCGTGTTATTGTCAATCTACGCCATTACATCAACATGATTTGCTCAAAAAGTTTGAAGCCAAACATCAATGTCTTCTAACCAAAGTAAAAGCAAGCTGCCCCATTTCCCTTTTGAGTCAATCCCCACACTATGATAATTAAGTCTCTCCTTGATCCGGTCATATTTCCTAGCTTTCCATTTTGTCTTGAAGAGGAAGTTCAAGTTAAGGCTGTGGATATCACGCCCCGAATCAGGGGTCACGACACGGCCATGCCACCAAGTCTGTAGCCTTAGTAGCATGAAGCCCTCATCACCAAAAAAAATAGATCCAAACTCAACAATACTCATACTTAAACCATTAAAACCCCAAAACATTACTTGCAGTCGAAAATACATAAATCTAAATGTTTTAACTCTAGCATCGAGTCCTAACAACTAAATAAGGAGAAGTAATTCCTAAAAAAGAAATTGTCCATAGAACTTATTAATGGACGCCATGTGAGTGCTTAGACCTTGACTGGCTACCAACCCCAGCATCGTTCCTCCCCATACTCCCCATTCACCTCATCTGCAAGGTATCGTAAGTGGTGTGAGCGACTAATCCCCCAGTAAGCAGTCCCTACCTCTTACTAGATGCGAACAGAGGACGTAAGTAATGAATGACTATCATTTATTAACACACAACAGTAACTTGAAAGGCAAATGAATAAAGGAGGATATTTACAGTTTCAAAGTATTCGTCGCACCAATGATAACTCTAAACTTTTCAATCAAAGCAATGTATACACAATAATTTTTGGTGACAACAACAATGTGAAAGATCAGTGCGAGTGTTTTCATAAATCGATCATTTTAACAAAGTAGGCATGGTCGCATTCACTAGCAACATAACATACCTCGTACTTATTTGTGATGATAATTATAACCCATAGTCCGGGCCTCAATCTTTAACCTCGATTGAGAGGGTCAGAACACAGTCTTAGTTACAACCCCAACTGAGAGGATCAGAATAGGTTCTCAGTTAATAACCCCAACTGAGAGGTTCAAACATAATTTTTCAGTTTATAACCCCAATTGAGAGGGTCAGATGTAACTCTTCAGTTTTTAACCCCAACTGAGAGGGTTCAGAACAACTATAGTATTTTTGGTTAAAATTGATTTCGTTAACGGTTGAGCTTGTTCTGTCTATTAGTCAATGAACATGAGCATGCTTTTATTTTAAAAAAACAATATAACATTTAATACCCACGTTTTGGTTTCAAAAGGAGGTAAAAACAAAGGAAAGATATCGATGACAGCATAATTGACACAACATAATGACTATGAAATTTCATGTTTGACAAGGTGCCTACAACAATAATTAACGGAAAGTCCTATCGCATGTAACTCAATCTGGATGTTGTGAAATATGACAAGCTTGCGTTGTATTTTAAATCTAGAAATATTATAAGAAAGTAGGAAATATTCAAGATTCATCACATAAGAGGGAAGAAACCACTTACCAGAATCTTCTGGCTCTAGTCCATTTATTTGACCACTTGTTTCGAGACTGCTGAATCATATAAGTCAGTGGATCATAATTCTTACAAACCAATAATTACTTAAGTCACATTCGACCAAATAAAAATTAGGTGTGCTACCTATTTAATCCTAGAGAAACAAACTATGAAAAACTTATAGCTTAACTCAAACCTAATAATCATATGGACTCAAATCTCTAATTCAATACAAAATTTGCCTCACTACAATTGATACCCAAAATAAATCAATAAATACCTATCTCGATTGATGATCCTAGTTACTCAATTAATCTTTAACGATTCAATAGTCAAATAAAGGCACTCGACTAGACGGATAATAAGGTAATGCCAACTGGAAATCTAATTCTGTGAATTCTGTAAAATTATATACTTGGTAAATGACTATTAAAATTTTATAAAGAGTGTTAAAGATACTGAATAACATATATAAAAATATATTAGATGATTTTAATTTGAATAAATAGATATAAGAGTTTTTAAAATTGGACTGAAGAATAATTACAAAATAGACTAGCAGTTTACCTGAATGAATTTTTAAAATTCAATCATACATGAAAAAACCATACAAATTTTGTATGTTACTCACGACTCATATTAGTGAACACAGAAAATAATTAATATTTATAAGGCGCATCAAAAATTATTATAAAAATTCAAAAAATGTAAGATTCTGCAGAAAAGAGATTTACTGCAGGACATGACTCAAGGAATTTAGAAATTTATCCGGTACTTCAAAAATTCTTAAAAATAACAGGCATTCTGTAAGTGGTTTCATAAATATTTACAAAACGTTTTGTAACTAAAAGGCGTATAAAAGTAAATCAAATAGACCAAAATAAAAGTTGTCAGATTCACGCCTAACTTCTGGCGGCGCTCGTGTAACAATTTTATAAAATCTTACAACTAGAAGATTCCTATATTTTACGTATAAACTAGAAACAAAATAAGGTTTCATAAAAAATTGTTCTTAAGGAAATAAAATGTATAATATAAAAATAAATTGCATTTTTTCCTATACCTAGAAACTGTTACATGCATAAAAATACCAACAGGGCTAATTCTCCATTGAGAATTCATTCTTTACTAACTCCATAATCTCCGATCAATTCCAATAGATTTTTCTAACTGACCAAAATAGATATGTACTAGTCCTGATATTTTACGCCAACAACTCAAGACTCAAACAAATCACACAATTCCAAGAGCATAAATCATCTAGATACTAATAGAACCTATCTTATCACGACTTGATCTAAACAAAAGTTCCCGGTTAGGAGCTACCTCAAATTTACAGCGACGGAGTGCCTCGACTTCCTTCTATTTCCTTCATACGACGACTCAATTTAGACGTGGAATATCGTGAGTTTATGGTAATTGAAGGTTGAGTTTTGTGTATTCTCGCCTATGGAGAGATGTGTAGAAGAAAATAGATTTTAGAGTTTGAATAGGGTATATTTTCCGAATTTTTTGGATGGTGGTTGGGTATATATAGGCTTGGGAGTTTGTACTCTATCAAAAGTCTCTAAAAAATATTTTCAAATCCAACTTTTAACAGTGAAAAAAATTAATCCGAAAATAAAAGAAAATTTGCTAGTGAAGGTGAGTCGTATTAAGGGTTACACTAGTTGGTTCGACTCGATTGGGTGCGGGTATTACAGTGGAGCCGAAAAACTTCGATAGGGTTCAAACTATCCAAAGGGCCCCTAACCCTGATAGTTCCACGCTATGATTTTCATGGCTCCCAGTGGGATTGTTGAGCAGTCTACGCCGATATGGCATCGAAATCCTTATCCCGTAACTGCAACCTCCTCTTGCTTGCATGAACCGAGGCCATGTCATGATCAATCAGATGAATGTCGTATTGTCTTTTCCTAGAGACTCCCCTTGAAACCCGTCCATGCCGTCTGCCCCCTCTAGACTAGCTTCGCCTACCCCTCGCGCCTTGACAAGAGAATTGCAGTGGGATATTAAAAACCGCTAAGTCAGGTAATGGTTGCTCAAGCTTTACATCCATAGCTACCCTAAGTGCCCCCCTAGCTCCTGATGGCCTATGTACTTGTAATATTTTTGTTGAAGCTCTTTTCTCCCTCCATCTGATCTCGTGGACAACCCTTGCCCTTGTTAACCTGCAGTAGATCACCAACTGTAGGAACTAACACATCATTGATCGAGTGCTCGGACGCTACCCCATATTTTGGGACTGTCATGTTGGCGCTTGGTGCACTCTATCATCCATTAGTCCCCTCTACCCTCTGCCAAATTAATATGGCTATTCCAATGGGCTAGCAGGTCGAGATGTAGAATCCTGCAGCCCTTGGCCTTTAAAGGCACCAAAATGCCCGAAGATGATTGAGCCTGTACGAGTTGGGGGCCGCTGTTGTTGGTTAGTGGATCCCATTGATGGCATGGTTTGGGTCGTATACCGCATCCTACCCATAATTAGCATTGGTGCTCCAAGCCATGGACCCTACAGAGTCTCTTTCCCCAGATCCGAGAAACCTCTGCGAACCATACTTGGCAGCATTTAGCTATATGGCCTAGGCAACCACAGAGGTAGTAGCAATTCGGAAACCATTCGTAGGTGAGATGCGTCAAATGCTTGTCTCCCATAATAGTTATAATTTTAAGGGTCCTCTTCAGCGGTAGGTTGACGGAAAGCGCGGCCCAAATCCTTAGAGAGGACCCCCACGAATAGCCTGAGTGGTCCATCTCCATGTCCCGGAACCTACCTAACATGTTCCCTACATACGTAGCAATCCCGAGATTCATTTTACTTAGTGGCAAATCATGAATATGCATAAAAAATTCACACCAGTTGAGGTCGACATGGATCCAGTTTTCATCCTAACGCATCCCATTCAAAATCAGAATGTCTTTTTCGAAGATCCACCGGCATCCTTTGAGCGGCCGATTCTTATCAATGATGTGATTGAAACGTAGTAGTAGTTGGCCCTCGGGGAGCTATTTGATGTTCATACTTTTCACTGAGAGGAGCATACCCTTAATTGATGTGCATAAAGCCTTAAGTTATGTGTGCAATTAGATAACAACCATCCCACTAAGCACAGAACATGCTGCTCAAAATTCGAAATGCCACATACCACCTGGAGAGAAGCAATTCACACCTGAAAGCCAGAAAAGAGAGAAAAAACAACAAGCAGGATGAGGACAAACAAGAAAACGAAGGCAAAGATACGAGCTAGAGGCCCAAACAAACTTGCACACCCTAGATCCAAGGGAACCCTAACCCTAGTGGTTAAGGTTTAGGTTCCATGAATAAGTCAAGGCCATAGGTTCGAGTCCCATAAGATGTGTGATTATTTATCTCGCTTGGTGTGATTTTATTATAGTGGGTATTTGTCTCACTAAATGTGCGTTTATCATTGTTTCGAAAAGAGATAATAATAATTCAAAAAAAATCATTTTGTTTTGTTTTAAATAATGTTTAGTTATTTATTTTTGTAATTGGGATAAACACTTCCTAAAATGGACCATTGTTTCCATAAGAGGAACATAAACTTTGAAAATAGGTAAATTACAGTGACACTCCTTGAGTTTAAACTAAAATACAAAAATATGTCCTATTTTTTGCAAAATTACAACTATATCCCCTGAGGTTATAATTGTATTACAACTACACCCCCTATTCAAAGGCAAAGCTTACACTAATACCTCCTGAAAAATATTACACTAACACCCCTCAGGGGGTGTAGTTGTAATTATGCAAAAGACAGAGGGTGTTTGTATAATTGGACCTAACCTCAGGGGTTGTTAATATAATTTACCCAAAATAATATCATTGGGAAGAGATGGTTTTTTCATGAAGATGTTTTTCAGAAATTATTATAAAAGATTAAAAAAATTAAATATATTCTCATACTAAAATTATTATAAAAGATTAAATAAATTAAATATATTCTCATACCTCAAATTTGTCGTAATTATAAAAATAATTCTCATTAAATCAACAAATTCATTTACATCTTTGATGTTTGCTCTGTATTATATTTATCCTTTTCTATTACTAGTCAAAAGTACGTGCGTTCCACGTGATTCGTATTATCCCAATAAATTGTTACATTGTAACAACAAAATAAATTTATAATAAGAATATATTAACTGAATTTAATAGGCACTTTATAAATGTATAAAAATTATTATTCTTACAAAGTAAAAGAATAGAGTTAAAAAATAAACATTTTTTTCTCCACTTTAATTATTATTTAATATTATAATTATAGTTGTTCTATTTGCAATATATGCATTTTTTTAGTATAACTAAATTATATTCGTATAAGTACCTTGGGATCAAGATAATCACATACATACATAACAAACACACAAAAAGATTAAAACACACTATATTTATGTGTGTGTAGGATATAAATGACTAAGACTGATGAATAAAAAATATATAGTGATTGGTTTTTTAAATAGAGAAGTAATGCATATAAAAATTCAAGTGTGTGCATCATTTACGATATATAAATATATTAAAGTAGAATAAATATATGTATATATTTATTTTTGACTTGGTGCTTTTTAGTTGTAGTTTAATGTTTTTTATCAAATATTTATTTAGTAAGGCTCTAATATTCTCAATAAAGTACTTGAGCTCATTTTATTTTAGTTTTTCTTGTTTGCCAAACCAAATTAAAAATAAATTTATACATGCATATATATATATATATATTTATATATTTACTTAAACATATATACAATTAATAAAACCAAAAGAGCTGATCATGAGCTATTAAGAAAATATACAATTAATATATATTTATATATATGGTAATTATATAAATGTGGAAATTATATGAATGTATAAATTTATTTTTAATTTGCTTTAACAAATAATTGAAACTAAAATAAAATGAGCTCCAAATACTTTAGAATTATAAAAATAAAAGAGCTCGATGAACAAGTGAAAATAAAATTAGATAAAATTAAAAAATAGTGGTTTTGGTATTTTAAAAATCCCTTTAATTTTTTTCATAAATCAATTTTTAGTAAGGGTAAAATGGAGTTTTTGAACTTCAAAATTAAAGGTGTTAGAAGAACAGGGGGCTTTTTTAAGATTTTAATACTTTAGGGAGTAATTAATGTAAGGTGGATACTTCAGGGGTGATAACTGTATTTAACCCTTAAAATAATGCATAAAAAGAAAATACAATTAATAGTGTATTATGGAATAAGCATAAAAATTCTTGTTTGTAATTGAACTTTATTTTCATTGAACTTGTGGTTATTCTAAACTTATTTCACTTATGAAATAATAATTTAATCTTTTTGGGTTGTGCAAATTTTGAAAAGAAAAAATATATTAATTAGTCATTTCTTTTTTTTATATATTTTTACTCCTTATGTTAACTATATTTAAAGTTATTTATAACATAAATTTCTACTAATAGCTTCATTATAAAAATATTATTTTATTTATCATGTTGTCAAAAGAGATTCTAGAACAAAGTTCTAAATTATTAAACTGTCTATGAAATGATTTAAAGTGGAATAATAAGTATTAATTTTTTTAAAATTAGATGATATAAAAATAATTACTTCAATTTTAAATTTTTAATGATCAAAATTTCAACTTATTAAATATTTAAGAGTCCAATTATTGATCTAATTACGGTTTTAGTTATACATCCATAATATTATTTTTGCCATATAAAATTGTACTATTATGTAATAATTCAGAAAAATATTATCTGTCTTTTTCTCTGATATTTTCATAAAGAAACATGATAAAATTAAATTACAAATACACCAAAAGAAAAAATTATATTAGGAAAAATCAAAAACAAATTATTAATTATTTTAAGTCTCTCCTTTTCTTTTATTATTTATCCTTTTTATATTTTCTAGAGGACCATGTATGATTTGATTAGTGTAATCAAGAAAAAATATGAAAAGAAAATGTAATAAAAAGTTTCTTTTCTCATTTTTATGTCTTTTTCTAAATCTGGAATACTTAAAAACTAAAATAGAAATTTAAAATTATTTACTCTATTTGGCTCGTTAATATGTATATGTGCTGTTACAAATTTAATTTTATATTACACTAATTATAGTATTATGCAAGTAAATAAATATATCATGAATAATTAATTGAATAAATAGAATTTAAAAGGTGTATATTCAAATAATATTATAATTTAATATATATTTATTTACTTATTTAATCAGTATTTCTTTTTTATTTAGTAGCAAGTTTAAAGAGTTAAAATTTTATATTTTTTCTTTATTTTTTGTTCTATAAATTCATCTTAATTTTTACTTTCGAATTATAGTAGATAGACAATGTTTAATTAGTATCAAAAATTAGAAAAATATCATCTCATCTTCCCAATTATAAAAAATGTTAATTTAAACAAGCACAATTATCTCATAGGAAGTACTTTATATGACTACCACCTATGACAAAATGCTCTTAAAGTCTAGTTCCATACGAATTGATTTTATTTGAAAATCTAATAAATCAAAATGTTACAATAGAATGAAACCGCATTGCTAATTTTAGAACATTGAAAGTACCCTTGGTATTATATTTATACTATATTATCATTAAATGAAAGCCCAAGTATCCTTCCTTTTCTATTATTTAGTACTTATAATTATTATATTATTAGGTATTAGAAAAATCCATTTCAAGAAACTTTTTAAATGTTTCATAAGTCTCGTGGTATAAATATCAATATGATCTTATATATAAAAGAATATCTTATATGTACAAATTTGTACTTATACTTAAAAAGGAAAATGGTCTGTGATCAAATGATTATTAAAATTAGGACTTTTAATTTAAAATTTTAGTAAATATAATGCTAGTTGATAACAATTAAAATCGAATGATTAATTGCATTTTAAAAAGAACACTTAATTAATAGCTCCCTTGAATCTTCTCTTATGTTTCATTGGACTTATAATCTTCAATTTTACAAAAGAAGGTAGGTATTTTTACATTTTAGATATTTCCCTCTTACAAAATTTTAGATTTTAAAATTAATTATCTCCATGATACTTATCTTTCATCTCTATATTTGTGATGAAATTCACCATTATTTATGTGAAAACATCGATAATTAATCTTTTTGTTCTTTTGCCTTCTATTGAAATTTTAGATCTTATAATTATTTCTCTTTATAATATTGATTTTTAATCCTTCTATTTGTATTACCTATAAAATATTACTTTACTTTTTACATGCCTATATTTGTAATAAAAAGTTATCATTTAAACTAATCCATTTTCGAAATTTACTTCACGAATGAAATAAGATTTTAATTTTTTTTTTACAGTTGTGCAAAGCCAGGAATAAATAAAATTAGCTTGCAATTTTGATTTTGATTTTTTAACTCTTATACTAATTATTAATAAAGTTATTTATAATTTAATTTTCTTGTAATAATCTCTTTACCTTTTATTTTATTCCTCATGTTGGTAGAAAATAATTTAAATTGACAAATAGTATCTTATGGAATGAATTGAATGGAATAAGCATAAAATTCATGGACTAATTTTATAAGTTAGGGTTGAATCATAAATAATAAATGTACATAAATTAAATTACTTATTATTGAAAA
This sequence comes from Sesamum alatum, assembly GCA_034509735.1. Taxonomy (NCBI): domain Eukaryota; kingdom Viridiplantae; phylum Streptophyta; class Magnoliopsida; order Lamiales; family Pedaliaceae; genus Sesamum; species Sesamum alatum. Next base: position 20,068,432 of record JACGWO010000003.1, read on the forward strand.
TGATGTAGTAGAAATCTTATAGACCAAGTAATCTGTACATTAAATAACCAAAAAAATCATTGACTCATTTAATTCATAAAATAAGTTTTGGATAATATTAATTATTATGGTTTTAGAATTAATATTATAAAGACAAATATTTAAAACCACTTATGAAATAATTATCATATTTTAAGTTTATTTTTCATAAATAATTGATTTTAAGATAAACTTATATAATGTGCTTGTTTCTCATAGAATTTTATTTTCGTTGAACTTGCGGTATTATACTATTAATTAGGTACCCTGGAATATTTTTTTATGGACATATGAAATTATACTTCTGTGCAATTTTGATATTTTTAATCAACACAAAAAATTAAAGGAAAAATATTAAACATCTCAAGTTGCTCATATTTTTATAATATCTTATTATAAAATTTAACTTACATTAAATTAATGACAAATTGTCCCATTCCATTCCTTGCTTTCAAAGAGATTCTTCTTCAAATTTCTAAAATGTATCTTCTTCTAACTATATAACTTATATATTTTTTCTAGTTAGAATTAAGATTTTTATCTAATTTTATTTAATTAGTTATAAATAAAACTCTGTATTATGAATGAAACTCTTTATTATAATTTATATTTATTATAATTCTATCTCAATTCAACTATCTAAGTAATTAACACCTATTACATAATTACTTATTTATACACATAAATTTATATCTAATATTCTATAAAAATGATATACTTGACATCACAAAAAAAAAATTCAACATAAAGCATGGCAACTAGTTCACACTTTTGTAATATACATAGATATAGACAATATTTATCTATGGTTGTATGCCCATTTTTTCTTCATTTTCATTTTTAGTTTCAGAAAAAAGGTATGTGTGGTGATGGTTTAAGAGTAACATTTACATCTTTTGATATGTTTTGACAAGGAGCGATTTTTATCGTATATTGTTGAAAAGATCAAATATGTACACTCTCATTTTGTTCAATTATATTAGAGATGATTAAAGAATCATATAACGTACCTATTAATGACATCTAAAATGCTCAAATTACATTTTAGTCTATCTTACAACAAAAAGTATTCACTCTACATGATAAGTAATTTAATTGATTCTCATTTTTCTTTTAACCTATTTTACTCTTGAAATTGTTTGTTTTACATGACAATTCATTTAATTGATTTCATTTGTCATGTAACCTCTATATTTTAATATGTCTGGTGATCTAACTAATTCTCATTTATATCTATGCTAGAAAAATTCTCAACTTTAAATCCTTTCAATTTTCATGATTTTTTCTAGTCATTTCATGTTATATCATAGGGCTATTTTTGATCTAGTAAGTGTATTATATTATGAATATAATATACACAAAAATGATATGGATAAATAAGTATAATGTGAAAAGTAATTAATAGGAATAACTATAGATAATGTGAAAGTAATAAATAAGATTAAATATGTATAATGTGAAAGTAATTAATAGGAATCAATAAGTATATTATGTTACATTTTTATCCTTAGAAAAATAATATTACAATGTTAATTTAGTCCAATCAAAAAAAGAAAGAAACCAAAATCCCTATTCATACTTTTATATAGAATATAGATATAGATATACATATAGAATATAGATATAGATATAGATATAGATAGATAGAATAGATAGATAGATAGATATAGAATATAGAATATAGAATATAAATAGATATAGATATAGAATAGATATAGATAGATAAATAGATATATATATATATATAGATATAGATATAGAAAGTTTTGGAAAAAAAAATATGTAAACTTGCAAATTTATCCTCTATTGACATGAAATTTTTGTGGGACGAGTTTTATAAACTTTAACAGACAAAAGACGCCCTTTGGCCTTAACAAGAAGTTTGAGAGCTCCTTTCACACGAATAGGGAGGTATTTGTAATTAATACACCATACAAGAGGAGTGTTAATATGTTTAATGTGTATATTGGTCAGACTTAACTAGAATGAAAAATTTGGACCTGCTCTCGGTAAGTAGACTGAACAAGATCTACACCTTTGAGATATTATACAATCATCTCATAACAAGACAATCAATCACACTCTTCCCTTGCTAGTATGCTTACAAGAGGGTAATATAGTGTTTTTCTCGACCAACTCATCTTAACTATTCATCACACTATATGTAAGTGAATCTCTCATTTGTAAACCACACAGAGCATAATACCGTTAGAGGGTACCACACAAAGGGTGCACCTGCTTCAGTGCATGCATTACTTCTTCTATGACGAAAGGTCGAAGAAGTTCGTTATTCATAGTATCCGTTGCTCGAGTCTCCAAACTAGATCTGATCAATACCCTCTACTGACGGCTGCGTCAAGCTGAAAATGGAACCGAAGAGCTAATCATGATCTCCCTCGCCCCTTTTTCTCTGACCATCTTATGACGTGCTCATAATATAGCTATTTAATCTCTTTCTTCAGACCTCTTCCATTAGACCGAGCATAGAAAATACTCGTTACGATACTCTCCCGTGAAGCAAGTTCCTCTATGTCATCCTGTAATTGCCCAATCATCCTGATTATTACACGGTTGCCGCCTTGAAGCTCGTTGAGCCATTTGTTAAGCCGTCGAATGGTACCTCTCACGTTCCTGAAATAGCTTCTGTCCAATTGAAGGAGACCCATTCAACAGGCTCTAATCTAGCTAATAATAGTTGCTTTGTGGACTGTGTCAATGCCTAAATTCCAGTTGTGCTAAATCTCCTCGTCGCATTGTGGGGAGCGAACCCATGCAACTTCAAAGCAAAATCGCCTCTTCCTATTTCGGATATTCAGATTCGAAGTAGCCTGTAATTCAGTCAAAACCGCACTGTGATCTGAACAGGGGGCGGTTTTTGCACGGCTCTTGCGTCCGACAATAGGTCTGCCCACTCTGGGCTACAGCATGCTCGGTCCAACCAAGCCCGAATTGTGTATAGCTCAACCAGATTATTGCACCATGTAAAGATATTGCCATAAAATCCCATGTCTTGCAACTCAGTATCATTGATATACTGTCTGAAACTGCCAATTTGCCATTGTGCTCGAGCTAGTGCCCTTACTTCTTGTATTGATGTAGAATCTCATTAAAATTCCCCATACAGAGCCATGGCCCCACTAACTCCCAGTTAAGCCTCCAAAAAGGTTCCCAACTGTCCCTTCTTCTAGGTAGCTTTGGACTGCCATAGAAGCTGGTAAACTGCAACCGCTCCATGTTATTGTCAATCGGCGCCGTTACATCCACATAATTGACTAAAAAAGATTGAAGCTAAACATCAATGTCTTCACACCAAAGTAAAAGCAAGCTGCCCCATTTCCCTTTTGAGTCAACCCCCACACTATGATAATTAAGTCTCTCCTTGATCCGATCATATTTCCCAGCTTTCAACTTGGTCTCGAAGAGGAAGATCAAGTTAAGACTATGGAGCCGAAACAACTCCAATAGGGTTCAAACTATCCAAGGGGGTCTTAACCCTGACAGTTTCATGCTATGATTTTCATAGCTCCAAGCGGGATTGCTAAGCAGTCTACGCCGATATAGCATCAAAATCCTTATCCCATAACTGCAACCTTCTCTTGCTTTCATGAACCGAGGCCATGTCATGATCAATCAGATGAATGTCGTGTTGTCTTTTCCTAGAAACCCCCCTTGCAACCCATCCTTTCCGTTTGCCCCCTTTAGACTATCCTCGCCTACCCCTCGCACCTTGACAAGAGAATTGCAGTGGGATATTAAAAAGCGGTAAGTCAGGTAATGGTGGCTCAAGCTTTACATCCATAACTACCCTAAATACCCCCTGGCTCCTAATGGCCTATGTACTTGTAATATTTTCATTGAAGCTGTTTTCTCCCTCCCTCTGTTCTAGTGGACAACCATTGCCCTTGTTAACCTGCAGTAGATCACCAATTATAGGAACTAACACATCATCGATCGAGTGGCCTCACGCTACCCTCTATTTTGGGACAGTCCTGTTGGTGCTTAGTGCACTCCCTCTTCCCTTAGCCCCCTCTGCCCTCTACCCAATTAATCTGGTTATTCCAATAGGGTAGTAGGTCTAGATGTAGAATCTTGCAGCCCCTGGCCTTTAACGGCACCAAATGTCGGAAGATCACTAAGCCTGTATGAGTTGGGGCCCACTGTTGTTGGTTAGTGGATCCCGTTGATGGCATGGTTTGGGTCGTATGCTGTGTCCTACCCATAATTAGCACTGGTGCTCCGAGCTAAGGACCATACGGAGTCTCTTTCCCTTGATCCGGGAAAACTCTTTGAACCGTACTTTTTAGCATTTAGCTATATGGTCTAGGTGGCCACAGAGGTAGCAGCAATTAGGAAGCCATTTGTAGGTGAGATGCATCAAATGCTTGTCTCCCAAAGTAGTTTTCATTTTATGGGGCCTCTTCAGTGGTAGGTTCACAGCAAGCGCGGCCCGAATCCTTAGAGAGGTTCCCCACAAACAGCCTGAGTGGTCCATCTCCATGTCCCGGAACCTACGTAACCTATTCCCTTTATACATAGCAATCTCAAGATTCCTTTTACTTAGAGGTAAATCATGAATGTGCACAAATAATTCACACCAGTTGAGGTCGAATAGATCCAGTTTTCATCCTAACGCATCCCATTCAAAATCAGATATTTTTTTTTAAGTTCCAAGGACATCCTTTGAGCGCGCCGATTCTTATCAATGACGAGATTGAAACGTAGTAGTACACGGCCCCCCTGGAGCTATTTGATGTTCATACTTTTCACCGGGAGGAGCGTACCCTTAATTGATGTGCATAAAACCTCGAAGTTATGTGTGCAATTAGATAACAACCATCCCACTAAGCACAGAACATACTGCTCAAAATTCGAAAGGCCATAGACCACCTGCAGAGAAGCAATTCACACTTGAAAGCCAGAAAAGAGAGAAAAAACAACAAGTAGAATGAGGAAAAACAACAAGCAGAATGAGGAAAAACAAAAAAACGAAGGCAAAGAAACAAGCTACAGGCCCAAACAAACTTGCATACCCTAGATCCAAGGGAACCCTAACCCTAGTGGTTAAGGTTCAGGTTTCATGAATAAGTCGACATCATAGGTTCGAGTCCCATAGGATGTGTGGGTATTTATCTCGCTTAATGTGAGTTTATTGTAGTGGGTATTTGCTCACTAAATGTGTGTTTATCACTGTTTAAAAAAATTAATTAAAAAAATTCATTTTGTTTTGTTTTAAATAATGTATTTATTTTTGTAATTGGGATAAACACTTTCTAAAATGGACCGTTGTTTCCATAAGAGGAACATAAACTTTTAAAATATCATTGGGAAGAGATGTTTTCTTCTAGAATATGTTTTTCAGAAATTATTATAAAATATTGAAAATATTGAATATATTCTCATACTAAAATACAAAAATATTTTGACAAAATGAATCAAAATAAATGTATTTGAATAAATAAATTACATTTATACCTCAAATTTGTTGTAATTATAAAAGATAATTCTCATTAAATCAAAAAGTACATTTACACCTTTGATGTTTGCTCTGTATTATATTTACCCTTTTCTACTAAAGTTTTGGCAAAAAAATTATGTAAACTTTCAAATTTATCCAGTATTGACATGAAATTTTTGTGGGACGAGTTTTATAAATTTTAACAGACAAAAGACGTCCTTTGGGCTTAACAGCAAGTTTGAGAGCTCCTTTCACACCAATAGGGAGGTATTTGTTATTAATAGACCATACAAGAGGAGTGTTAGTATGTTTAATGTGTATATTTATTGGAGAAAAAATTATTTTTCATCCTGTAATTGTCGTGGGTAACACTTTTGCTTCATTCTTATTCAATTTTGAAGTTGAGGACAATAACCCAAACAAATTAGCACATTGGGTCCAATACCTATTGAAAATGTCAATTTTTTCGGAGAAAGGCACACATACTTAGCACATGACATGATAATACCTATTTCTTTTAGAGAAATTGATTTTTTTGAAAAAAATATACTATTATTTTTAATTATTGTCCTCAATTGTAAAATTAATGAAGAAGACCAAAAGTATCACTCCCAAACACATTTTTTTTTATGATTATAAATTTACCAATAAGAAAAATGTCATCTTTAACAGAATAAATTTATTTTCCACTTCAACAGTATTTATAATCCATAAAGCCCACCAAGTGGAATCATGTTTAGACAATTGAACCTCTGATTACATTAATAATTAGTTACACATTTGGATTTTTTCATAGTTAATTAGCTTTTGTTCCCCCCCCCCCCCCCCCAAATTTTATTTTATTCATTGTTTTTTCCTATTATCTTGAGGCAGATCAAGAAAAATGACAAGTTAAAAGTACTTATTCAGAATAAAATTTATTACGAACCATTAGACTTGCCTCATATTATTAAACAATATACCAGAAGAGCAATTATTTCCTACCTCAAAAAAAAAGGTCTATATACATGAATAATGACCTAATAAAAACTAATATTATTTAAAATTAACCCTCGAACTATAGTATTTTCCTGGTGTCCAATTAGCCGGGATCACTCCACGCGCTACAACTATTTTCTTGGATTCTAGAGTAGTAATCCTCACAGAATAAGGGCCTTTTGTTCCGACAGGTATATCAGCTTTCCATGTTGCACCCCAGGACTGCTGCATGGCCAGCCACGAACCCCTTGCATTTGAAGGTAATAACTCAACCAACCCAATATCACCATCTCCACCAACATATTCAACAGCAAAAGCTAGGTAGTAAGGATTGGAGCCCGTGTCGATCTTAAATGTTATACCAACACTGTAGTAGCATGGTACCCTGTAGAATCCGAAAATCAAATAAGATGTTAAAAAACAATTTTGTTTCATTTTTAACTAGAATTTTAGTCCTGTTCTTGTTACAATCTAGTACGAGAAAAATAAACGTATTATAGGCAGTAAAATAAATATATCGAAAACTAGTAGGTTTCAAATGCCTCATTTGGAGTAAGACGTGATTTAAAATAAAATTTGAAAAAATACAAGTTTTGTGTATGGTATAAATTAAAAATTGATAATTTCTCGTAATTTCTAGTAGAAAATGTAAACTGGACGAAGTATATTACTTTGAATAGTTACCTTTGATATTCAATGTTGATTCTTCCAGCATATCGTAATGCGTCCGATTGCCCACGCTTTGCTAAGGATCCAAAAGCTTTTCCACTTAAGTCAAAGTGAACTGCATCGTTGTTACAGGCACCAGGACACTCATCTGTGATTGTTATACGAATTGGGTATCTTGAACATTCTGGATTTTGCGAGCATTTTACCTTGAAGCATTAAAAAGAAAGGGACAAATTCAAGAGTTATTTTGCAAAAAATTGGGTAAACAATAAAAAATCACATCTTATCAACATATTGCGACTCGGGGATTTTTCCCAACTCAATATTATCGTCATCATTTAGTGAGAAGAACAATCAATTTAAGAGTTTTCAAGAATAAAATTACATTAAAAAAATCGCTATTTCCCACAAAGACATCCAATGGTTGGGAAAAAAAAAAAAAAACATCACAATATTAGTCTCATCATTTGAGTTGAAACCACCTAATGTAAAAAAAAAATGGATTTCAAATAAACAAGACAAATGACATAACACATCTATCTCGTACAGTACATCATGTGCCTAGTGCGATAGCATTATTAAATTGAATGAAAAAGAATCATATTGCAAGAACCATATTGATATAGTTAATAAGCTTAAAATTATCTGACAAAAATACGTAAATAAAAGGAAAAAATTATCCATACCTGATAACAAGTACCGCAACCCTTTCCTGATTTAAATAAATTGTTATTTCCTGCTGCAATGTATCCTTCATATGGATAATTTGCTACATCATCTGCAAAACCACAAGCTCCCCCTGCAAGCACATAAACATTCCCTTTTAGAAATAATTAATCTTTATTTTACATCTATTATATATATATATATATATATTTACATTTATATTATATATATACTTGATTATATATAATTTTTCTTTTGTAACATGCATACATAATAGGCTTAAATGCAATTTTGATCTGTAATAATAGGTGTTTGGCGATTTGGCCCTTTAAGAAATTGGGTTTGCAATCTAATCCTTTATATTTGTTAATTTCGTAATTTGGGGACACATTTTGCAAAAATCGAACACATGGATCGCAATAACAAGACCAAAATAAAAAGAAAAAAAAAACCTTAGCACGTGCAAGTCATGTGTCAAATTAAATTTGGGAAAACCAATTTTGAGCCTGATTCCGACTGACGTGGCAAAAAATAAGCTGACATGGCTGGTTTTTTTCGCTTACGAATCAGCCCATTTTCCACGTCACCTTAAATCAGTATATAGTCCTAGCTGGTTTTCCGCAAATTTAGGCTCACACGTGGGATTTTCAGGCTAGCCAATTTTCAAAATCCGGACAAAACGTATTCTCAAATTACAAAATTAATATATAAAAAATATCGCAAACCCAAATTAATAAAGGATGGAATCACCAAACATCCATAATTATAGAATCAAAATCGCATTTTAGCATAAATAATATATAGCTGCTAGCATTACCACTTCCAGGTCCTGTAGGACTCCCATACCACGTAGCTACAGCAGAGGAGAGAGCACTATCAAGAGTAGCATTCACTGATTCTGAACTCATGCAGAAGCTGTAGTCATTTAAAGTCGAAAAAATCAGGACAATAGTTAAAATAGAGAAACGACGATCCTTGTGAAAATCGAACATGATGCGTGCTTGATTTTCAACAAGTATGAAAAGATGGTGTATAATTGTAAGAGTGTGATTGTTAATGTGGTACGTACTTCATGGCTAGACCTATTTATACACTAATAAATACGTATATATGGTATGTTATGATAAAGGAATTCTTATATATACACTCCCTAACTATGGTCTATTTACATAAATTACTCATACTTTTTGTATAATTACAGAAATTATTCCTAAGAGCCAACTAGCATAAATGATACTAACGCTTTTGGTGGGTGTATATGTAATTATCAAAAGATAGAGATGATGTATGGAAACAAATCATAGATCAGGGCTATAACTATAATAAAATTGTCCTAATTGTAGAAGTGATAGAAAATGCCGTAAGTAAGAATCGGATAATATTTTCTAAACAATATGCATGGTACAGGGATAATTGACAAAGCAAGAATTATGGGATTTACGAATTTTAGGATTGAACATGTATATTGAACTCATATCTCAGATATTTATTGCTTTTTTAAGGAAAAAAGGATTTGAGAATCGTAAATTATTCAACTTTCCATCACTTATATATAGCAGTTATTTGGCGAGGAATTCCGAATATTATGATTAATATAAATATGATTAATGCTCAAAATTAAATGATATATATATATATATATATATTTAGAATTCTGGATAAGGAAATTTCACAAGCTTTTTTGGCGAGGGGAAAAAAAAGATTGACGATATGGGCCGGGTTGTGGCAATGATTAAGTTGACAAACTAGTTCTGATTTATTTGGTAATTAACAGGATATTTATATATATATATATATATGGCTTATATTTTATTAGTAATTTTCTTACATACTTACATGATCTAAAATGTATAACATTTTAAATTGGGAAAATGCGATTTTCGTCCACTAATATAGGCTCAGTGGCAATTTAAATCAGGATTACAAAATAGCAATAAGGACAGTAATGTTTAAAAAAATATCAATTTCACTCTAATTTTTCCTAATTTCGCTGGAATTAAACATGTAATTAGCATGTGATGAATTTAATTTGGGGGGTTTTCTCCCCTCCCACCAAAAATTTGTATGTGGTGTCTTTAAAACTAGTCAAGTTCGTGTGGCGTTGATGATGTGTTAAATTTTGACACATCAGCAATTCCACATCAGCCGACCTATGACTTGATGATGGTGTTTCATCAATTTTGCTGAACAATGTTTGTTTTGTGAATCTAACTTGATGTAAAAAGCTTGCTTTGTTTTGGACTGCTCTAGCTTGGAATGAATGTGGATGGTAGCTTTTGCACGATTTGTTTATGCAAACTTGTGCCATCTTTTAACTATGGGTGATAGCTTTAACCTTTGGTTTTTGTGCTTTCACAATTTTTTAATATGTAAGACAAGTTCATTATGCAAATTTTCAAGAATGTAGGATGTGCATTTGACTACTTTATTCACATTTCTATGCAGGTTTAATTTTTCTAATTTTGGTACTTTTTATCCCCAAGTTTTCAGCTTGAACAATAAATTTACAACAAATCATCCAACATTTTAACACCAGTTTTTGAACTTACATTTTTTGAATTCGCAATAATTTCATACATTTACAACAACAATTTCAACTTTCATTTACCCATGTCTAAACTAAACATCCTACAAATCCTACACATCACAATTCAACCTGGCCACCAAACCATCTTCATCTTTAATTCTCTGTAATGTTTCCCCTTCTTCAAACAACAACTGAATCCAACTCATATGCAAACCAACCACAGCAAACATAGAGAAAAAAACAACTATACACAACCACTTTTGAAATCTTTCCAGCTTCACAAATTCTGCTTCCATTATGTTTTTCTTCCTTAACAAATTTGTGATTATTACTCGAGTCATTCTACACATTGGTGGGTCCTCCCAATAAAAAGAACGACACCCACCTCTCTACAACCAAAACAAAACAGCAAAATCTCAAAATCATTTAATCAAATCAAATGAAAAATGTTGCAGGAGAAGAAAAAAACATCAAACATTATATTCTCTTCAAGAGTGAAATCGTCTGCCAGGATTCAACTCCATCCATGAGGTGCGAAGTAAAACTCTTCTTCCAAAATAACATTCGACCGAGCCAGTGACAATGGACATCTCGACCTCCTTGCTCGAATTCAGCTTCTCTTCCCTATTTGAGAGTTAATCGTTCAATTTTACCTTCGAGAAATTAGGGTTCTTCACCCACTAAGACTGGGGCTATTTACAGAGGGAGGACGACCACTCTGTAGCTTATTTAGATAGGTCGGCTAATGTGTATTGATGATGTGTCAAAATTTAACACATCATCAATGGCACGTCAGCTTGAGCGATTTTAAAGATGCCAAGTAGGAATTTTTGGCCGGAGGGGAGAAAACCCCCCCACATTGTTTTAGCATGTGCTAATCACATGCCTAATTTCGGCGAAATTAGGCCAAATTGGATTGAATTGCTACTTTTTAAACATTACTGTCTTTATTTACTATTTTGTTTATTTTCTGGTTTAAATTGCACCGAGCCTATATTAGTGGACCAAAATTGTAATTTTTCCTTTCAAATATATTTTTTCTTAAATAAATATAATCAACATAATTCCTCAATCTAAGCCAAAAAAAATATATATAGGAGATCTTAGTTTTGAACATGCTAGGCGGGTGCGTGTCTTGAAAAAAATAGATTTTTGAGAAAAAAAAAACTCACTTCTTCTTACGAAAGATATCTCACCAGTTCAAGTTTTAGGGGCGCTGAAAACCAACTTCGACCCTAATTATAAAAGAAAAATTGCTATAATATGACAAGTTTGGAACATATATATTTCATGGCAAGCTTAAAGGCAGTTTAACTCTTAAATAACTATTAAGATTCTTTTAGGTGACTAACTTCTACGATATTTTTGTTTTCCATTTTTTTGAGCATTTGTTTTTTCCTTCTTATTCTCCAATTATGTTTTCTCTTAACCGTTATACCAAATATTTAAGTTGTTTTAGCTTAAGATCCATTAGCAAAAAAGAAAATAGAAGAAAAACAAGCAGTAAAAACTCATGCAAAGTAACATTTATTACGAACCATTAGACTTGGCTTACATTATTAAACAATATATTGAAAGGGTACTATTTTCTACCGAAAAGAGTCTATATCAAGACTTGAACAATGAAATAATAACCAGTAAATTAGAAGTTAATTTTTGAATTTAGTATTACCCAGGACGCCAATCAACCAGGATTGAATTGTATGACGTAATTGTTCTTCCGGATTCGACACTCGTTATCCTCAAAGAATAAGGCCCACTTATTCCAATGGGTGTATCAGCTTTTCATATTGCACCAAAAAATTGTTGCATATTTAGCGTTTGCCCTGAATTTGAAGGTAATTAGTCCGTGTAACCAATTTCACCATCTCCGTTCCAATTCTCAAGTGTAAAATCTCGATCGTATTGATTGGAGCCTCTATCAATCCTATATGTTAACTTGTGTTGTTGTTGTAGCATTGCACCCTACAAATTCTAGAACTGATATTGGTCGTTAAGATAGTCTATTTATTTTATTTTCTATTATCCTTTTAACAGAAATATAAAATTCTTGCCGTGCTAGAATATTATGAGAGAAATCAAAGGATTATTGTAGCAGTGGCGCCACCATAAGAAATACAACTTTTGCTATGGCCAACTACCATGATTAAATGTGAAAAATCATAGCAAATGCTAATTAACCACGGCTATTAGCCGTTGTTTTATTTTGAAAGGAAGAATTTTATTTCGAAATTGTACATCTATGTTCTTCTCGTACCTTTTATATTCAATGTTGATTCTTCCCTTATTCCTCAAAGTGTCACCTTGTCCAGGGTTGCTAAATAACCAAATGCTAATCCACTTAAGTCGAAGTGGACAGGATCATCATTACAAGCATCAGGAAACTCATATATAATATTGTACTTGGATATTCTAAGCATTTTGCATTTTGGGTGCATTTCACGTTACAAAACATATACAGTTAGTTAATTATAAAATGGTTTCCGTAATAATGAAAACACGCATTGGAAAATAAATATTAGGTTTATTTTTATGGGTAGTTGATGTCAAGAAAAAAAAAACTTATATATATTGGTAAAAATACCAAATATTGGGAATTACCACATCAACATACTGAGCGATGACGTTGTACTTATCATTTGGGTTGAAACTGACAAATATAAATATGACCTTTTGATTGCAAAAATAAAGTTTCATCAAATTCGACCAAAAATGTCGGATCAAAGACATGACACATCTATCTCTTACACTATACCAAATGTACATCTATACTATATATAAAAGTATGAATTCACAAGTGTTTGTTCCCCAATTGTAAAAGGAAAACTATATACGTAACTTTTTAATAATAAATAAATATTAGTTATAAAAGAATAAACTTCTATAAAAAAAAACTATTTAGTAGTCCTACTTGTTCTAAACTACTTAGATAATGAAAATATATCAAACTAAAAAAAATAAATATGCAATTAATATTTCAATACAATTACTTTGTTAGAAGTAATCTTAATTATTCTAAGAAAATTTCAACATACTATGGCACATTCAACTTTAAAATAAGTAACACATGAATAATATATAAAATATTAATCTAAACATAAATCTTCTAACAATATGTATAATAACGAATAAATATCAAAATTTAATTGCAAATAAAAATTATCACTCTGTGCTATATATAAAAGTATTAATCCACAAATGTTTGTTCCCCATTGTGAGAGGACAACTACACCATTACTGAAGTGCTCTTTTAATATTAATAAATACAAATTAGTAATAAAAGAATAAAGTTCTAATAAAAAAAGAAAACTATAATAATTCTTCTTGCTCTAAACTACTTAAAGAATGAATAACATATCAAACTAAAAAAATATATATATGCAAAGAATAATTCACCACAATTACTTTACTAGAAGTAATCTTAATTATTCTAAGAAAATTTCATTATACTATGGCACATTAAACTTTAAAATAAAAAACACATGAATAATATATCAAATACTAATCAAAAATTAAATCTATTTAATAATATGTATAATAACGAATAAATATCAATATTTAATTGCGAATAAAATTATCAATCTAATCAAAATTAGAAGTACTATTAAAAATTTTAAAAAGAGTGACTTCTGATCAAAATTAGAAGTATTATTGAAAATTTGAAGTAAGAAATGGATTTTTTTATATAATAGTATAGATAAGTAAAAGAACCATACAACCCCCCTCCCACCCCCCCCCCCCCACCCCCCCACCCCCGCGGACCCCCGCAACAAGGCATTCTGATTAAAGAATTATAAATAGTAATATAATAAATAATTAAATTTAAAATCTTATAGAGTAGTAAATACAATTGACATAATTATAGTTCCTCGTAAGACAAATAGAACTATTTGATACTTTAAAAGGGTTTAGTCATTAAAAAAACTAAAAATTAGTATAACATCATGAATCAATTAAAAACATTAGAAATAAAAAATACTGATAAAAATTAACAAAAGAAAAAATTATAGCATTGCCTAACATATTACAAAAAATATGCAAGACATTAATAAATTAGTGAACAAATATTAAAAACTACTATTTAAAAGTAAAATTTCAAAAATAGCACATTAACATGTTAGTTGTAGACTGAATCATTATTTCTTTATATTTTTAATTTTGACTTATAATAAAATAAATAACACCGTACTCTATGACTTTTTCAAAGTATTTTAGAATATATAATAAATCTAATTATTAAGATCGAACTCAACATATTAGCTTTTTTATTTTAAATAGAACTAAGGGATATAGGATAAGTAATAAAGTATTTTCTCTGATATGAAAGTATATATTACTTCAATTTATCTTCTCACAATATCATAGAAATAAAATAACAATAAAAAAAGATTGATAGTAAGAGTTTATTTAAAATTACAATAAGCATTAAGAGTAAAATTAGAAAAAATTGTATACTAACACATTTTTTAAGAGTAAATTCCAATTGTATAGTTATATTTTTATATTAAGTAAACTAACAAAAATTGAGAATTAACTTAGTAACAATAAAATAAGTAGAAAATGAGTTAATTAAAATATTGAAATTAGAATTAAGAGATGATAAACAAAAAAACCAATGAGATGTATATATTTTTAGGAATAAATTTATAAAAATAACTAAAAGAATTATGACCAATGCTATAAGAATAAAAATTGATATATGAGATAAAAGAAATAAAAGCACTAATTTTATTATAAAACTAAAATTGCTTATGAAAATTCAACTATTGAGGGAAGCTCTTATCATTTCATTTTCTTAATATTACATAATCCTAAATATGCATTATTACTTTTACATCTATTATTTTTTATACTAATAGCACATAAAAGTATGACAAGAGCAAATATGACATTACAGATTAAGTTGTAACAGAATATATTATTAAATAATATATAGCTCATGCCAATTGAATACATATAAATGAGAAACAATATGGAACATTATTTTACAATTTAGAAGTTAATAATGCATGTAAACAATACTTTGGAAATATTTGAAAGTTCATACTGAAATATAATTAGCATATTTTACAAGACCTTGCAATACAAAGAATGATATTAAGGTCCAATTAGATTACTTATGTTTTTATTAACAATAGTTAATAAATAATTAGATTGAAATCATTCGTTGTCAATAAATTAAAAATTAATGACATTCAAGATATAGTAGTAATTAAAAAGATATACACTACAAAAAAATGCGGCAATTAAGACGGTTTACTACGATTGTTCCAATGACCAGTCCAAATTGAAATGGTAAATGGAACTGTTGTGGAACGGTAACCCATTGTTGACATCACTTTTGTATTATTCGGAGTCAGAGCGTGTAGGAACGGCACGATCATTCCTGAGTATGTGCCGAAATATGTGTGCCAAATTGTAAACCCATTCTTGTTCCAAAAAGGGAGTGGATATATTTTGGCATTCCATTAAGAACGCGTAGGTGAAAATTGGAATGGTTATTTGACCTAAGAACATAATCGATCCTACCCGTGTTCCACAACTCTGGACGAATTGGAACGTTTGGTCGGCTGTTCCAACATGTAGTGCTAAATGAGACCTTTTTACGCCTTGTTTGAACAATGTAATGCAACAACCGTTCCAAATTGTGAGTCGTGTAAAAATAAATTATAAGTTCCAACGACCGTTCCAACATGTGTTACTATCAGGAACGGTCCGTGTACATAATAGGTTATGTATTCCGATTATCATTCCAAATATGCTCCAACGACTATATTTTAACGGTTAGTTTAGCGTTCGTGTTTCCGTTCCAGAGCCCGTTCCTAATGTTGAAGCAACGACTATATTTCAATGGCTACTTTAGTGTTCCAAATAATATTCCAATGTCTGTTCTATTATTTTTCTATATATATATATATTCCCTTCATTTTAATTGTTCTTATTACTCTCTCTCTCTCTCCAATTCATTTCTTCTAACTCCCTCTCTTGTTTCTTTATACATAAAATTGAAAATATCAAAAATCTCTGCTAAATTTGCATTGATCATTAAAGGTGTTTTGTTTAGGTAACAAGTTGAAACTCTTTAATGGTTGTATATATATATATATATATAAATTTGTTGTGGTCATTTAATTACTGTTATGAATTGCTTGTGTATGTAGGACTGATCATGTTAAGACAGTTGAGGAGATGGATGTATAATCGAGACCTGCTGGGTGTGGCGCCGGAGTTTGAGGATGGTGTTATAGCATTTCTAGAATGGCCCAGTCTCAACGTGTATTTATGGACGAGGAGAAGATTAAGTGTCCCTGCTGAAAGTGTAAAAATGAACGATTCAAAACACCAGATGAGGTAAATTTTGACTTGTGTATGAAAAAAGTTTATGCCGGAGTATTGTAATTGGACTTCACATGGTGAGGAGGGGGTGAAGGAATATTTTGATGCATTAACCGCGCCCCCTGTACAGCAGCAGTAACAAACGCCAGCCGTTTAGTAGGAGGGTAGTTCGCATTGTGGTAATGCGGCTCAGATGGATTGGGCGTAGAGGATGGTATTCGATGCCTTCGGTCCATCTTTCTGGTCTTCTTATAACCAGGAGGGACCGACTGATGATGGTACTCGATTTTGTCCTTCTGATGTCGATCCTAGTTCAGATTACAGTGAGGGGCCCTATGATTATGTGTTTGGGTTGTCAGACCATTTTTTTTTATGTAGTTCATGCTGCCGACCAACCGTTGTGGAACGACTGCACTCAATCTGAGTAGGCGTCAATTCCTAGTTTGGTGAATATCAAGATCGAAGGGGATTTTTCCGAGCATACATATGATCGATTGTGCCAGTATGCTGATCATATAATGCCCCGCGATCACACTTTTTCCCCCAGATTATTACAGTACGAAGAAATTGATAAGAGAATTGGGTTTACCAGTTAAGAATACTGATGCGTGCAAAAACGGCTGCATGTTGTACTGGAAGGACAATATTGATCTGGAATATTGCATGTTTTGTGGAGACGCTAGGTACAAGTCCACCAGGGACAGAAATCCTAGACGCAAGAAGTCCCCGTATGTGATTCTTAGGTAACAGCCCCTTACCCCTCGGCTGCAGAGGTTGTATGCGTCGGAGGCCACTGCAAAGCACATGACGTGGCATGCCAGCCATCAGACGGATGAGGAATCCATGTGTCATCCGTCCGATGCAGAGGCTTTGATGCATTTTCGACCAGACATATCCCAATTTTGCAGTTGAGCCTTGTAATGTTAGACTGGGGCTGTACACGGATGGGTTTGCACTGAACGACCAGTATGGTAAAACTTACTCATGTTGGCCCGTGATACTTACATCGTACAATCTCCCTCCGGGAATGTGCATGAAATCTGAGTATATGTTCCTAACGACGATGATCCCTACCCCATCCAATCCCAAACATCTTATCGATGTCTACCTGGAGCCATTGATTGAGGAGTTGCAGAATTTATGGCATGTGGGTCTACGTATGCACGATAATGCGACAAACCAAACATTCATGATACGGGCTGCATTGATGTGGACAGTGAACGACCTACCTACCTATGGGATGGCGTCTGGATGGAGTATTGCAGGTGTTTTGGGGTGTCCAGTTTGTATGGAGGATACAAGGGCTACAGTGTCGATCATAAGTGGACGACGAAAAGCATCTTTTGGGAGCTTTAATACTGGGGGGCGTATTTGATACGACACAATCTTGATGTCCTGCACATTGAGAAGAATGTGTTCGACAATATATTCAATACTGTGATGGACATAAAGGGCAAAACGAATAATCTGAATGCAGGGAAGGATCTAAAGATCATATGTGATCAGTGGTAGCTTGAGGTGGACGAAAGGAGACCGAACGTGATGCCCAAAGTTGTATATACACTGACGAAGGATCAGAAGAAGAGGATATATGAGTGGATTCGTTATCTTAGATTTCCTGATGTGTATGCATCTAGCTTGTCCCGCTGCGTCGACATGAAGGAGCTAAGGATGCACGGTATACAGAGCCATGTATTCATGCAGAAGTTGATTCCGTTGCCTTCCATGAAATGCTTCCTCAGCATGTGTGGGGGGCCTTGACGGAGGTGAGCCTTCTATTCCAGATCCTATGCTCAACCACGCTAGATGTAGGACGATATCTCAACATTCGTGAGCTGCATCGACACTATTTTTAAACACATACAAGATAGTGAATAAGATTTCATATCTAACAGTCTGATTTTCAATCAGATGGCTGGATTGAGGATGCAACGGTTCTTATGATGACGAATACTGATCGAAAATGATATCTCGATATCCGCACACCGAAATTTTTCAAAACCACATATAATGTATTCGTTTGTGTACGACATTATATCTAACGGTCTGATTTGAATTTTGACGGCCTGATTAGGCGATGCAGTACAACAATACAACATGCTAGTTGAATCTGTGAAACACTGACAAACTTAAATATACAAATATACTTCATATTGTGAACATGTGTATGACCTATTTAAATTATTTTATATTTTCAAATTCTTTAAATGGCCAATGCATACCTTTCTTCGCCTATACACGTGTTCGGAATGTATTTTTCTTAATTTATATTTATTATCTAGGAAGATAAAATAATATTTGCAATACAACTAGGACAGGTCAATGATGGAAATAGGAACAGTCACTTGTGACAAGTCACCAAACGATGTTGTTTTGTGATTTAGGTACAGTACGGGGAATGGTTTGAGTATTAAATAACTGTTCCTATGAGTTTCATTACCAGTAAAAGATACTGAAAGGACGTCGTCTTCAAATCAAAATGACGTAGTTTATTGACATTGGGACCGAGCTTTGGACCGGTCATAGCAAAAAATGACCATTCCAACATACTGATATAAATTGCACACTTAGCAAATTCTTCCCCTCATTTTTTCTGCCTCTCTCTCTCTCTCTCTCTCTCTCTCTCTCTCTAACCCTTTGTACACCTCTGCCTCCGCCGACGTACACCTTTGCCTCCGCCTCCGCCACCGACGTTTGCCTCCGCCCACCTCTCGCTCTCCCTCTCTAAGTCTTCTCCTTCTCTGTTCTGCCACCGCCACCGCCACCATCGCCACCATCACCGCCACCCTCCTTGACCACCATCTACTTTCCGTCGCTGCCAGCACCGCCAGCAACTCCACCATCCACCGTTGACGCCGCCAGAGCCAGTGCCTCCGCCACCACCATCAACCCGCCGTCACTGCCAGCACCACTACAAAGTAGGGTTTCCAAAAACCCTTTTTAATTTTTTTCCTATTTTGTCTAATTTCTGAAATGGAATGTAAATTTTGTAATAGTATGTAATGTTAGGGGATTTATGTGGAGCTTTTTGTAATTTTTCTGGAAATTTTTGTGAAATTTATGTAAATTTCTGGTACTTTTTTGAATTTTCTATAATTTCTGGAAATTCCTATGTAAATTGTGTATTTTTTGTAATTCATTGAAATTGTACTGTAATTTCTGGTAATTTCTGCAAATTGTAGTGTAATTGGTGAATTTTTTGTAATTTTCTAAATTAATTATAAAATTTCTGTAATATAGGATATTTTTTGTAATAACTAGAATATTTTTTTGTAATTTGTGAATTTTTTGTATTTTCTATAATTTTATGAATTAATTATGAAATTATGTAATATAGGATATTTTCTGTAATAACTAGAATAATTGTGAAATTGGGTCAAATTATTTTTCAAATATCATGTATATTTCTGAAAATAATTTTCTACATTTTGTTTTTTGTATTTTTCTGTAATTTTTAAATTATTTTCTATTATTTTTATTTTTGAAAAGTATTTGCAGTTTTGAAAAATATTTTCTAACATTTTAAAATATTTTTCAAATTATGGTTTTGTTATTTTTCTTAAATTTGTTAATTTCTTTAAAAAACTCTGTTATTTTTATATTATTATATGTTATTTTTTATAAGACTTCTGTTATTTTTACAAAAATTCTGACATTTATTAAATTATTTTATGTTATTTTTTAAAAAATTTCAGGCATTTGATAAATTATATTTTGTTATTATATAAGATTTATTATAATTACAATAATTATTAAATATTGAGACTTAGTAATCATTTTAGGATTTAGGAAACAAACTAGGATTAAAATGTATTAGATTATCAATTTAGTATACATGGGATTTAGTAAACATTTTAGGAAATAATTTTGGGATTTAGATTACCCACTTGTAGGGAAAATTCCAATAATCTATCATTTATTATATTAATTTTGGGACTTAATATAGAATTTTGAGTTTTATTTTACATTTTTCATTTTCAAAATTTAGAAAACTATCATTATTAAAATATTAATTGATAAGACATTTTTCTAAAAATTCATATCACTGATATTTTAAATAAACATTGTAGATCATGTCTAGTCGGGATTTCCCTCCTCGAGGAGGTGGATGTACTCGCGGCCGTGGTCGTGGCCCATCGGTTGCACTAACGACAGGTGCTGCTTCCTAGGTTGGGGAAGCAGCATTCCGACCACCACCACCACCACCACCGGCAGAGCAGTCAGCTGCCGCACCGGTGTCGGATCAAGAGCCCGGTCCATCTACTCCTGCACGGGCCCAAAGGATGTTGGGCCATCTACTCCCGTACCGACGGCAAATCTGGCCCGTCCATGGGTTGCACCACCCCCACCTGCACCACCAGTCCCCCCACCATCCGCGCCCCAGTATATCACCCTCGCCGATGCCAAGTATAAGTTTTTTTAAAATTTTTTTTTATTTAAATTATTATTTTTCTATCACACTAATTATTATATAATTTCAAGGCTGAGCGCAAGATACACTTGCGCATGTACGCGGTGGTGCGAGGACATTATCCCCACCCTTGGGAATGTTTGCACCACGTGCCGCTAGAGCACCAATATTTCTAGTTCGAGAGCTTGAAGGTAACGTATTTTAATTTAAATTTAATGGTATAAATTGATTTTTTTATTAAATATTTTAACAATTTCATTATTTTGCAGATGACGTACTGGTGGGACTGTGATGATAAGTCCATGTTCCGTGTCTTCCACATGTTTGTGGGGAAGTTCCTCTACTAGAAATTCGTTCTCGCCAGACAGTCTTTGGTGAAGCCTCTTTGGTTGGCGAACAAAGCCTGGCGACAACTCCTGCTATACTGGGACAACGATGAGTTCAAGGCCGAGTGCGCCAAGAACAAGGTCAACCGGTTCGCTAACCAAACAACATCCTCTACTGTCTACCGTGAGGGTTCTACCTCCGTCGGCATGCACAAGAGAAGATGGTAAGAAACTTAATTATTTTTAAAGTATTCATCATTATTAAATTAAAACTTCAATAACTGTTCCCTTTTTTTTTTTAACAGGAGACACAGCTCGGTTGGCCAGTCAAGCAGATGTAGTTATTCTCTAGATGCTACAAGAAAAAGGCCAATGGCGGCTGGAGCGGCCCGAGGGCAGCGGAGGTGGCGGTAAGTACTCAGTTACATTTTTAAATTTATTTCCTTTAATTTTTCACAATATAATAGTAATTTTCTATGTTTTGCAAGAGACGTTCCAGAAGTTGCTGGAGAATCACCAGTCTCAGGCCACAGCCGATCCTGCGGATCGTCCGGCCGAATCGGAGGGCTCGGTGGCGCAGATCGAGCAAGATTTGTGGCTGGCTGCGGTCGGGGGCAAGAACAAAGGTCGGGTATTCGGTGTTGGTTTTGAGGCCCATGGCCTTAGCCCCAGACCTTTACCGCGCCATTACCACCGCCACCGCCATCGTCGAACTTTGAGGATCACATGGTCTGGCTGGAGATGATGATGCTCTACATGATGAAGTCTCTGCAAACCAACAACTCCAGTGCCGGCCCGTCACAGCCTCCGACAACCCCCTTGCTCCAAACGATGCCGACATGGACTAGGACGAGGAGGATGAGTTATAGATTTAGGATTTTTTTTAAAATTTTTATAATCAAATTGGTTTTGTTTAATATTTTTTTTCTTGAAATTATGCAATTTTTGGTATTAAATAATAATTATTAACATAATTTGAAAAAATTATTAATAATTTAGATTTTATTATAAAAAATAATTATTGTTATCATACAAACTAAAAAAATTTAATTAATCATTTATTTAGGAACGGTCTTTTGCTCGGTCATGGAATTCTAAAATATCAGCGTACTGATTCCAAAAAAGGACCGGTTGAATGAGATGACCGTTTCTACATCTGTACAAACTGCGCATTCCAAATAAAGGACCAACCGTTCCTAAAATTAGCTCAAATGCAATGATGTTTTGGTATCTTTAGTGTTCCAAACCTAATACCAAAAACTGTGCCAAATACGTATTCCAAATAAAGATTAAAAAACCATTCCTAAGTTCCTTAGCGAAGCAGGTCAAGGGGTGTTCCACATATCGCTCCAAAATCTATCCCTAAACAAACAGTATACCGTTCTAATGTGTATTCCAGAGTCAGTGGAAAAATGCATCTCCCATATATTTAGTTCGATGCAAATAGAGTTCCAATGACCGTTCTAAAGTATGTCAATCACATAACATGTGACCATTCCAAATATTAACAGTGTGTTTCAAATACACAAATCATATATTCATACACACAAAGTTGATCAGGAACGGTTTTTGTCTTGTAAGCCAAGAACTGATCAAAAGTAGGAACAGTTAAGCTGTATCCGTTCCTAAATATTAGGAACGCCTCCAGTTTCAATGGAATGTTTACCGTTCCATGACCGTTCCTAAGCTCGGTCCAAGTTTATCCAGTGATCTTTTGACCGTTCCAAAAGAAAAAAAAAGACCGTTCCTAAGCCCGTTTCAATTCCCGCATTTTTTTGTAGTGATATAACGTACACAGAGATAATATAACAAAAACAAAACGAAGTTAAAAAATAGCAAATAAGAATAATAAACCTACAAATAAAAATAACCATTTTATTATCTGAAGGAGTTTTTGACTAATTAATTTTATTTCAAAATTGGATTTTTAATATTATTATTTTTATTTTTGTATTAATTGGTTTGATTCAAGACAATAAATATAATTATTAGTGAATATGAAATCCAAAATTTCAATTTTGGGGAACTTTTTTATTTAATAGAACCAATTAAATTTAGAAGTGAATTACAAATAATAGAATTAATAGTGTCCTTATCAATTAAAATAATAATTATTAATATAATTCTATATACTAATGTTTCAACGATAAAAATATAAATAATATTATGAAGTTAATATTTTTTTTATAACTAACTATAAATGATATATTTAACTCCAAAAATATATTTTTCCACGTGCATCGCACGTAATGTTTCCTAATATATATATTGTGTGATAAACCTTATATTGAAAGGGAGAATGCTTTGTTATATATATGTTTTAGTTTAAAATTATCTCACAAATATACAAGATAGTTGAGAATAATTTTTTTTACCTGATAACAACTCCCACAACCCTTTCCGTAGTATGGAGGATTTGTCACATCATTTTCAAACCACAAGCTCCTCTCGATGTATATAAATATTCATTTAAGCAACAAATATAAACATTCTCTACAATCATATTAATTATGCTTTGTCTGTACGCTATTAATTTTTATTTATATTATATAAATATATATTTCTATATGATTTGATACATTAATTTTTGTATGGGATGTGCATAAAGATTAGCTAAAATTACCACTTCTAGATCTCTCAAGGTCCTGGTACCACATTGCTACAAACGAGTAAAAAATTATTATTATTCAGAGAAACATTGGCTAATTCAAAATTCATGCAAAAGGAACAGTCGTCTAAGATTGACATAATCGCTTAAATAATTTAAAGTGAGCATAGACGATGGCTACGATAAGTAGGAATGGTGTTTGGTTTGAAATACTAACATCAAAACCGCAAACTTTGAAGAGTATGGTAATTTATGTGGTACTTTCAAATCCTTTTTATATTTTTAAAGCTACAATACTTACCCTATACAAGCAACCAAAATAATACTTCTTAGTTCGCGAAAAAATGCTAGTAACAAAAATTCATAGATTTTGCTGATTTAAGAAGTTAAGAATGTTACAAGAAATTGGACTATATTTTTTGAAAAATTTGACACTGATTCATCTTAAATTTGATAAATTAAAATGGATTTGTAGGATCTAGTTGATATTCTATAGCATTGGTAGAGAAAACTAAAACACCCTACTATGTCTTTGATTGGTTATACTATTAGACCAACTCATTCTTCTTACTTTTCGAACAGTATAACCAATCAAAGATATGGTAAGTTGTTTTAGTTATCCCTACTCATGCTATAGAATATGTACTCGATCTTTTATATATAATTTACTTTATCAAATTTAACATGAATTCATTATGAAATTCATGAAAAAATATTATGTGATTTCTTATAACATGATGCTTAACTTCTTAAATCAACACAATC
The DNA here is from genome assembly GCA_034509735.1 of Sesamum alatum. NCBI lineage: Eukaryota > Viridiplantae > Streptophyta > Magnoliopsida > Lamiales > Pedaliaceae > Sesamum > Sesamum alatum. Next base: position 20,093,191 of record JACGWO010000003.1, read on the forward strand.
TATATATATGTATATATATATATATTATCACAAGTATTGTTTTTTTCGAAAACTAAAAAGGTCTTACTTTAGTTGTCTGTATAAGCTAAGTATTGTAACTTTAACAGTATAAAAAGGGCCTGAAGGTACCACATAAATCATCATACTCTTCAACGTGTGTGGTTTTGGTTTACCGTATTTCAAACCCCACACCATGTATACTTATCAAAGCTATCGTATATTCTCTATTTTAAAATTTTTAGCAATTTTATTGATCTTAGATGACTGTTGTTTTTGCATGAATTTTCAATCGATTGATGTTTCTCTTAATAATAATACTTTCTACTCGACTGTAGCAGCATGGTACGGGGACCCTGAGGGATTTGAAAGTGGTAATTTTATCTAATTGTCGTGCACATCCTGTACAAAAATACATAAGTTCAAATATATATACGTTTATGAAGAGTATATAAAAATTAATAGAATAAAGATAAAACACAATTAACATATATGATTGTACAAAATGTATACACTTATTGTTGAAGTGAATATTTATATTTGTACCAGGAGGAGCTTGCGGTTTGGAGAATGATGTGGCAAATCCCCCATACAATCGCATGATTTCTGCAGGAAACAATAATCTATTTAAAAATGGAAACGATTGCGGGAGTTGTTATCAGGTACCAAATTATGATTATTCTCAATTAATGTCACTTGAAAATATATGACTACTTTTCTTAGTTAATTACCATGACTAAAAGTGAAAAATCATGTGAATATTATAACCATGGTTGCATGGGCAATAATTATCAATTACCCGTCTGGTAAGGCCGAAACATTAGTCATAGTCAGCAATTATGGCAAAAATTTTGGCCATAAATAAAATAATGTAAAATGTTGTTTAATTGTGGTTAAAATATATGTTTTCAAACTTTTATCTTATACTTTTTTGTTCGTGTGTTTTTCCTTTAATATAGTAACCATTTTATTAATTAACTTTGTATGTTTTGTAAGGTAAAATGCACACAAAACACAGATGCTCAGGATATCCAATTACAATAACAATCATAGATGAGTGTCCTGGTGCCTGTAACGATGATCCTGCCCACTTCGACTTACGTGGAAAAGCTTTTGGATATTTAGCAAAGCCTGGAAAAGGTCCCGCTTTGCGGAATAAGGGAAGAATCAACATTGAATATCAAAGGTACGAACCAGATGTAAAGTTTCAAAACAAAATCTTCTTTGTCTAATTAAATTTATTATTCTCACTTTTTTTTGAGACCTCACATCTTTTTCAAATATTGATTTTTTTCTCTCAAAACTATTCTTGTAATCACATTACACCATTATTTTTTATTTTTTATTTTACAACTAAATTATTTTATGTTTTACGGTAAATTACGTGTTGAATTAAAGTGGACATTTATTTTGAATTCATGCATTTTACTATTCTAGCTTTCCTTCAGAACAATTCTGTTAGGACTCCACAGACATACCTCAAATTTGGGATTATCTTAATGACAAATATCATTTATGGAATTTGCAGGGTGCAATGCTACTACAATAATACGAGTATAACAATTAAGATCGATAGAGGCTCCAACCAGTACTATCTAGCTTTTGCACTTGAGAATGTCAATGGGGATGGTGAAATTGGTTCCATGGAGTTATTACCTTCAAATTCAGGGCAACCGCAATATATGCAGCAGGTCTTTGGTGCAACATGGAAAGCTGATATACCTATTGGAATAAGCGGCCCGTATTCTGTGAGGATAACGAGTCTTGAATCCAGTAGAACAATTATTGCATATAAGTCAATTTCGGCTGATTGGAGTCCAGGACTATATTGCTAACGTTAACTTCTAATATTAATGTTTATGGTCAGGCGCTTGTTTGAATATATACATAGACTTTTTCTGGCTAGAAGATAATACCCATTTGATATATTGTTCAATAATGTGAGCCAAGTCTAGCGGTTCGTAATAAATTTTACTCTGTGTGGGTACTTTTACTAGTTTTTTTTTATTTTTGTTTTGTCTTTATGTCAGAACGTTTTTTTTTTTTTTTTTTTTTTGTAACTCACTAGTTGAACACACACAGATACACAGAATGAAAGGAAAAAAACTTTGATTTATGCAAAACTCTTACTCAAATTAGGTCTGGTCAAATATAACCAATCACACACTTTCCTGAACTTTAGACCAATCAACAAGTATATAGCACTTGCCATATAATTTGTTCAGGTGTAGCCAAACTTGGTTTAGGTTAGAATTTTCCTTTAGTGCTCCACCTTGCAAGGTGGGTAGTTCCATTTCAAAATTCAACTTTTTGTTTCTATAATAATTGAGACGAGCTCATTTTCTCCGGTGCAATACATTTTATTATCAAAATTATAAATACGGAAAGGGTTGAAGGAGTTGTTATTATATACAAAAGATTATTCTCAATTATCATGTCACTAGAAGAAACATGACTTTTTCTCATAGTTAATTGCCATGATTAAAAGTGAAAGACCCGCTTGTTGGTGTTAATAATTGATACAGAATGCTGAATGCGGTGTAAAATTAGAAATTTATGTATTCTTTTTGGTTAAATGCAGACAAACCCCAACGTATAGGCATCTTGCACTTTGGTCCACAACATTTTAGTTTACAATAGACACTCAAACCTTTGCATTTTGTAGCATCGTGCATATTTATTCACTTGCAAATGCATTGAAAGGTAATATTTCAGTAATTTTCCCTATTTTCTTGCCCTGTACCAAGTCTCATCCCCCACTTCTCAAAAGGTTGAGAATGAACAAGTTCCAAAATACTGTTCTTTATGTAAACATGTGGAGCACCAAGACTCTAATTTTTATTCAAAGGGTAATGCACCCGAACCACCTCCCCCCAGGCGCAATGTTGTGAGGAAGCCAACAGCTGATGGATCAATCAAGGCTGGACAGAGAGGAAATGAATGTATGGGAAATAGTTGTATCTATGAATTGACCGAGACTACAATTGAAATTTATGGAGGATGAATCTGATGAGATGAGTGAAAAACCGAAGCCCCAAATGCCTAGTTACTAGGAAAATTATTTTCAATTTCTACCGTGCACCCAATAGGGGAGATTTACTAGAATGGGCATTAAAAATCCGAACATACGTCCAATTTCAAGTGTATGTGTGTGCGTGTGTGTGTTTACACCCTCCTGATATTCCTTTTTGATGCACCAGAAAGTGAATAACATGCACGATACTACAAAAATAAAAGTTGGGTTGTCGAGCGTAAAAATAAAAGTTGGGCTGGCAACGTGCTACGACCCCCAAAGGTCGGGAGGGGGTGTCTGCGTTTAACCTTTTCTTTTTATGGATGAAAACCTTTTCGTCCGAACCCTATCAGAAGGGGTACATTGTAAAAGGAAGATTTTTGGAGGTGGTGTAAGTGTAATTTAAAATGTTTTTTTGGAGAAAGTATAATTTCACATTTTTAGAGTTTTAAGTCGGAGTTAACCTTAATTTTTATTTGGAGGGGGTTTGGGTGCAATTCACCTTACTGATTTAAATTGTTTTAGCTTAAAAATGTATTGGTAAAAGAATAAATAAAAGACAAACATGCAAAGTACTGATCACATGGAGTAAAATTTATTACGAGCCATTAGATTTGACTGATATTATTCAACAGTATATCGAAAGAGTATTTTTTTCTACCTAAAAAAGTCAATGAAAGACTTGCACAATGATCTAATAACCAGTACTATTAGAAGTTAACTTTTGAAATATAGTATTGCCTTGGACGCCAATCAACCCGAATAGAGTTGTATGTTGTATTTGTTCTTCTGGATTCAAGACTCGTTATCCTCACAGAATAAGGGCCTCTTATGCCAATAGGTATATCAGCTTTTCATGTTGCGCTAAAAGATTAATGCATATATAGCTGCTGCCCCGAGTTTGAAGGTAATAACTCCATGAAACCAATTTCACCATCCCCATTGACACCTTCAAGTGCAAAAGCTAGATAGTATTGATTAGACCCTCTATCGACTTTAAATATTATGCTACTGTTGTTTTAGTAGCATTGCACCCTACAAATTCCGAAAATGATCGTAGTCGTTAAGATAGCCCAAATATGTTTGTGGTGTACTAACAAAAAATTATTGTGAAAGAAAGCAAGAATTTAGTAAAATGCCTAATTTAGAATAAATGTTCACTTCAATTTGACATGTAATTTGCAATAAAATTTGAAAATAAGTTAGAATTTATTTTGTACATGTCGTCCATAAATAGTAACTAAAAATTAATGGTGTAACATCATTAGAGAATAGTTTTGGTAAAAAATATTCAAATTAGACAAGGGAACTCATTTATATAAGGTCTCAAAAAATGTGGGAATAGTACATTTAATGGACAAAGAAGAATTTTAGATTGAAACTTTACATATGTGTTTTTCCTCGTACCTTTGATATTCAATGTTGATTCTTCCCCTATTCGACAAAGCGGCACCTTGCATAAGCTTTGGTAAATATCCAAAAGCCTTCCCACTTAGTCGAAGTGGACAAGATCATCATTATAGGAACCAGGACACTCATCTGTAATTGTTAAAGTAATTGGATATCCTAAGCATTCTGCATTTTGTGTGCATTTCATCTTACAAAAAATACAAAATTAGTTAACAATATCAGTGAAAAATACACGAACAAACAAATTCTAAGATAGGATCAATGAGGAAAAATTGAATTTTACGTCCCATAACTTACACCGTTTGCGATTTTGGTTCCATTAATTTTTGACGTAGCAATTTTGGTCCCATAAGTCTACAAACATTGCAATTTTAGTCCCATTGACAAAATCTGTTAAAACTTTAACGGAAGGAGCACATGCATGGCACGTGCTCCATTAAGTCCGGAAGTCACATCTAATGAAACGTTGCAATTTTAGTTCCATAAGTCCACAAACGTTGCAATTTTTGTCCCATAAGTCCACAAATGTTGCAATTTTAGTCCCATGCACATGCTCCTTCCGTTAAAATTTTAACAGATTTCGTCAATGGGACTAAACTTGCAACGTTTGTGGACTCATGGGACTAAAATTGCTACGGTGTAAGTTATGGGACTAAAAATGCTACGGTGTAAGTTATGAGATGTAAAATGCAGTTTTCCCGGATCAATGACATGGCACATCTATCTCTTATACTACTACATCGGGCAAATTGTGTAAGGAACCTTGTAATATATGGGACCATGTCATATTCTAGTTTAAAATTATCTCACAAATATACATGATAATATATAATAATCTTTTGTACCTGATAACAACTCCCGCAACCCTTTCCGTATTTAAACAGATTGTTGTTTCCTGTAGAAGTCATGCCATAATATGGAGAATTGGCCACATCATTTTTCAAACCACGAGCTCCTCCTGATGTACAATAACATTCACTTCAGCAACAAGTATATACATTCCATACAAATTTATTTACGTTTCATCTCTAGTTATTAATTTTAACTTATATATATATATATGATTGAATTTTTGTATTTTTATATTTGATGTCCAAGATTATTAGCTAAAATTACCACTTTCAAGTCCCTCAGGGTCGTCGTACGATGTTGATATAACTGAATAGAAAGTATTATTATTAAGAGAAACATCGGCTGATTCAAAAGTCAAGGAAAAACAACAGTCATTTATGATCAGTAAAATCGCTAATATTGTTAAAACATAGAATATACGATAGGTTCGATAAATATATATGGTGTTCAGTCTGAGATTCAATTGACCAGAACCACTGACGTTGAAGAATATGATGATTTATGTGGTACCATCACACCCTTTTCAGACTGAGGCTCAATGGAGACATTTTTAAGAATATCAAGCACGGATGCACACACATCAAGCCCCATGATATTCTAATATTGCCGAAAATAGACCGGGGACATACCGTGAACACCGGAGCTCTTCAACCTGTAGCACCTCCTCTACGAGCACTTCGACTGTATACTTTTGAAATGTCACACTTGAGATAAAATCTGTTTATTTGTGTAGGAATATGCACATAATCCAGTCCCTGCTCAATATACATACGTAATCCCATCATCGCAACAAGCACAATTATCTTCTCATCCACAAGATTGTACATATATCTATCATGTTCTCAAAATAGAACTATTATAATTAGTTCACATGTCATCCTCATTTTTTGAATTCATATTTAAACATTCCCAAAAATGTGATTTCTATTTTTATTGATGAGCGAGGAGAAAACTGCATATGGGCCAGACCTGAAAATTTTGGACCTAGCTCTCGATGAGTAGACACAACAAGATCTACACCTTTAAGATATTAGCACAGGGATGAGCCTACAACTCAGTAAGTAAACAACTGACATCATCTATACATATAAATCAAGTAAGTTTCAAACAAGATAAAAGCGAGCAACATATGTAAAATCTAATCAATTTGATTCTATCACGTTTCATTGTATTCACAATACAATCATCTCATAACAAGACAATCAATCAAACTCTTCCCTTGCTAGTATGCTTACAAGAGGGTAATATAATATTTTTCTCCACAAACTCATCTTAACTATTCATCACATTAAATGTAAGTGAATCTCTCATTTGTAAACCACACGGAGCATAGTACCATTGGAGGGTACCACACAAAGGGTGCACCTATTTCAGTGCATGCATTACTTCTTCTATGATGAAAGGTCGAAGAAGTTCTTCATCCATAGCATCCATTGCCCGAGTCTCCAAACTAGCGAGGATCTGATCAATACCCTCTACTGACGGCTGCGTCTAGCTGAAAATGGAACCGAAGTAGTTAATGATGATCTCCCTCGCCCCTTTTTCTTCGACCACCTTCTGACCGTGCTCATTATATATCTATTTAATCTCTTTCTTGAAACCTCTTTCATTAGCTCGAGCATGGAAAAAAATCATTACGATACTCTCCCGTGAGGCAAGTTCCTATGTCATCCTGCAATTGCCTAATCATCCTGATTATTACATGGTTGCTGCCTTGAAGCTCGTTGAGCCATTTGTCAAGCCGCCAAATGGTACCTCTCACGTTCCCGAAATAGCTCCTGTTTGATTGAAGGAGACCCATGCAACAGGCTCTAATCTTGCTAATAGTAGTTGCTTCTAGGACTGTGTCAGTGCCTAAATTCCAGTTGTGCCGAATCTTCTCCTCGCATTGTGGGGAGCGAACCCGTGCAACTTCAAAGCAAAATCGTGTCTACCTATTTCTGATATTCAGATTCAAAGTAGTCTGTAACTCAGTCAAAATCGCGCTATGATCCAAGCAGGTGGCGATTTTTGCACAACTCTTGCGTCTGACAATAGGTCTTCCCACTCCGGGCTGCAGCACGCTCGGTCCAACCGAGCCCAAATTGTGTATAGCTCAACCAGATTGTTGCACCATGTAAAGATATTTCCATGAAATCCCATGTCTTGCAACTCACTATCACTGATATACTATCGGAAATTGCCAATTTGCCACTATGCTCGGGCTTGTGCCCTTACTTCTTGTATTGATGTAGAATCTCATTAAAATCCCTCATACAAAGCCATGGTCCCACTGACTTCCAATTAAGCCTCCATAAAGGTTCCCAAGTGTCCCTTATTCTAGCTAGCTTTGGAGTGCCATAGAAGCTGGTAAACCGCAACCACTCCATGTTATTGTCAATCTGTGCCGTGTCATCCACATGATTTGCTAAAAAAGATTGAAGCCAAACATCAATGTCTTCACACCAAAGTAAAAGCAAGCTGCCTCATTTCCCTTTTGAGTTAACCCCCACACTATGATAATTAAGTCTCCCCTTGATCCGATCATATTTCCTAGCTTTCCACTTGGTCACAAAGGGGAATATCAAGTTAAGGTTGTGGAGCCGAAACAGCTCCGATAGGGTTCAAACTATCCAAGGGGGCCAGAACCCTGATAGTTCCACGCTATGATTTTCACGGCTCCCAGCGGGATTGTTGAGCAGTTTACGCCGATATGGCATCGAAATCCTTATCCCATAACAGCAACCTCCTCTTGCTTGCATGAACTGAGGTCATGCCATGATCAATCAGATGAATGTCATGTTGTCTTTTCCTAGAAACCCCCCTTGCAACCCGTCCATGCTGTCTGCTCCCTCTAGACTACCCTCGCCTACCCCTCGCGCCTTGACAAGATAATTGCAGCGGGATATTAAAAGGCGCCAAGTCAGGTAATGGTGGCTCAAGCTTTACATCCATAGCTACCTTAAATGCCCCTGTCTCCTGATGGCCTATGTACTTGTAATATTTTCATTGAAGCTCTTTTCGCCCTCCCTCTGATCTAGTGGACAACCCACGCCCTTGTTAACCTGTAGTGGATGACCAACTGTAGGAACTACCATATCATCGATCGAGTGGCCTCACCTACCCTCTATTTTAGGACGGTCCTGTTGGTGCTTGGTACACTTCCTCTTCCCTTAGCCCCCTCTGCCCTCTACAAAATTAATCTGGCTATTCCCATGGGCTAGCAGGTCTAGATGTAGAATCTTGCAGCCCCTGGCCTTTAAAGGCACCAAATGCCTGTAAGATCACTGAGCCTGTACGAGTTGGGGGCCGCTGTTGTTGGTTAGTGGATCCCGTTGATGGCATGGTTTGGGTTGTATACCGCGTCGTACCCATAATTAGCACTGGTGCTCCGAGCTAAGGACCATACGGAGTCTCTTTCCCTTGATCTGAGAAACCTCTATGAACTGTACTTTGTAGCATTTAGCTATATGGCCTAGGCGGCCACATAGGTAGTAGCAACTCGGAAACCATTCATAGGTGACATGCATCAAATGCTTGTCTCCCATAGTAGTTCTAATTTTAAGTGGCCTTTTCAGCAGTAGGTTAACGGCCAACGTGGCCCGAATCCTTAGAGAGGACCCCCACAAACAGCCTGAGTGGTCCATCTCCTTGTCCCTGAACTTAACTAACCCTATTCCCTATATACGTAGCAATCACGAGCTTCATTTTACTTAGAGGTAAATCATGAATGTGCACAAAAAATCCACACCAGTTGAGGTCAACATGGATCCAGTTTCATCCTAATGCATCCCATTCAAAATCAGAATGTTCCTTTTTGTTTTTTTTTTTTTAGCTCCAAAGGCATTCTTTGAGCGCCCGATTCTTATCAATGACATGATTGAAACGTAGTAATAGTCGGCCCTTGTGGAGCTATTTGATGTTCATATTTTTCACCAAGAAGAGCATACCCTAAGTTGATGTGCATAAAGCCTCGAAGATATGTGTACGATTAGATAACAACCATCCCACTAAGCACAGAACATGCTGCTCAAAATTTGAAATGCCGTAGACCACCTGGAGAGAAGCAATTCACACTTGAAAGCCAGAAAAGAGAGAAAAAAACAACAAGTAGAATGAGGAAAAACAAGGAAACGAAGGCAAAGAAACAAGCTAGAGCCCCAAACAAACTTGCACACCCTAGATCCAAGGGAACCCTAACCCTAATGGTTAAGGTTCAGGTTCTATGAATAAGTCGCAGTCATAGGTTCGAGTCCCATAGGATGTGTGGGTATTTATCTTGCTTAATGTGAGTTTATTGTACTGGGTATTTGTCACGCCCCAAAAGTAGGATTCCTACTTTAGGCCCTAATCTCAGAACGCGACCTAGCCAAAATCATAAAAGAAATCTGTTCACCAAACTACTAACCTGATAAACAGAACAATTATAAATCCTAACCACTCAACCTCCTTCCGCAATCACCTTGATCACTTTCTTAGGTCAGCTAGCTTGAATTGTCACATTATCGCTTTTATCTGGAGGAAAAAATTTAAAGTACATAAGCAAAAGCTTAGTGAGGCCATTAGTGGGTGCAAGTGGAACAAAACAATCATATTAGAAAACTCAATTAAAATACTTAAATTACATCGTATTGACTGGTACCAACAATCTATCAAGCCTGTGAGACCATAACAGGTGAAGATCGAATCACATGATTACCACCTTATGTCTTCCAAAAGACCGTTTACTAGCTTATCTTACATGTAGGGAGTGTCCCTACGACCGCATTGAACTAGCCATGCCTAGGTACATGGCAGCGCCAATCACACGCAGACAAACTCCAGCCTGCCAGTGAAAGGATACTTAAGTAGGAACTAAACGATGAAGCCTCAACTGGCAGCCTAATGCTAATCCAACGTGCCCTGCGAACCGTCCATCCCCGGGCCCATTGACCCTTTGCAAGAACCACTTGACCAAATTCATAAAATCAGTCGAACAACCATATAGAAAATAGACAATTTAAAGACCGCAAGCACATTGAATATTGCGACGAATTGAAATATATCAAAATAAGTGAGACATCTTGGATACTCATATGGACTCTGGAGGTGGCTCCCAATGAAAATTCATAACAAATACCAGAATACGACATGACAAGAGCAATAATCACGTTGTAGCACTTAGCTTTATAGAGTTCCAAATGCCCAATCAATAACCATAAATCATATTCATTTTCTCTCACATTAATGAATAATTTCAAAAAATATTTTACTCAAGTTCTTCGCAAGAAAAAGACCACTTTTGATACATATATATAGCCATGCACGATAACATATAATATTCCTCTTATTTTATAAATATTAATATAATTTTTAAATGGCACTCACCTAAAATCCACGTGATTATATGTTGTCTAAAGCTAGACTGATCTCAAAGGAACTTGATTGGTAATTCATCTGCAAGCCCATCCTCTTATTCCAATACATTCATAATAAGGAGCATGATGGTTACTTACACCTATATACTAGATATATCGTTCTGATTTCAAATAGGATATTGGTCTTTTTTGTTAATCGACTTGATTATGCAATTAGGTTAAAATTATCTTTCACGTTTAAATTATTGTAGCTTTAAATTTAATTCTTTGGTATATAACCAAATATGAAGTTACTTATTGATCAAGTATAATGAAACTAGTCAACTAAAGAATTAACTAATCTCAATTAATATCTATTCTTAATAATGAAATGGTTATTGATTGGAGTAAGTATTACTAAATCAGCTGAATTTATAATTAAGAATTAACTGATCGATCGGAGGTTATTTCATTTAATTAAATAATTATTAAATTTTTATGAATAGCAAGTTAGCAAGAAAAGAAAGAGAAACAAAGGAAAGAAGACACATAAATCTTACTCTGTTGTTGTCGAGTTTGACAAAAGAGGATTTCTGAAGTTTTCGTTAATTTAAATGCTATATGTTTTACTTATTATCTATATATATATATATATATATATATATATATTTTACAGGTACAAGATAGATGAGTATGCTATGTTAAGGAAATGGAGTGGCATTGGCTAGAGGGGACACGTGCCACTACTAACTCCCACCTTGATCACTTGTTTATTTTAGTTTTTCTTTATATAACTTTCATAAAAATTACAAATTAAACCTTAGTTTTTTAAAACTTATATAATTACCCAAAAACTTTCTAAAATTTCAATTATCCCCTTTAAGTTTTAATGTATTTGAATCGTACCTTGTAATTTATTTATTTTTTAGCCAATTAATTGAGACATTCTAACTTTTTTCAGATTAAAAATCAAGTTCCATATAATTTCATATTACCCAAATTAACTCAAATAAACTTCTCCAAAATAAACCTTGAACAAGAGATAGGTGAAAAAGACTAAATCTCATTGGTGATAATAACTTAATTCGTTAAGGATGATATATAATATTTAATATAATAGATACAGGGCGTCACACTCTCCCCCGTTTAAAAGAATTCGGTCCCCAAATTCCAAGACTCAGTTTTCTTCATTAGAGAGCTATTTTTTTCATTTGAATAAGATTACCAATATAAATGTTTTATACTTATAGTATATATCTTAGTCTCTCAATTCTTTTTTAATCTTAAATTAGATATTAAATTTTCTGAATTTGGTATCTTACATGTCATACTAAAACTAAGGATGTACCGTCAGAATACCTACAGAATATTCTCAAGCCAACAGAGTTCTAAAAGTTCCAATACTAAGTAATCACACGAACTTTGTAGCTTCCATATTCTTACTAGCACATAGAGTCGTAAAACACCACATGCTATCCTAATTTGTTGACCCAACGCTCTGCAGAACTAGTGCATTGATCTTGTAAACCATACTTGTAGATCGATTCATATCATCTAAATATTAATTTCAATTTCCCACAAGGGAAACTCATCCAGGCATAAGGACATGTGCATATCAATCAGTTACGATCAATGAAAACTGAAATCTCTTTGATGAATCAAGTGCAACCACTTAGCTTAAAATTTAACGTTATTAAAAGTAGTTATTCTCTAGATACATGATAAACACCAAATGGCAATCCATCTATATTCCGTGCATGGAATTACCTTATGCAAGTTTTATTTTTCTTCAATTATCTGAATATGATTATCTAATCGGTACTTTCTCATCAACTTTACAAGATGCAATTGTTGTCTCTATCAATGAAGTCTAACATCAATCTTAGTCATTCTTATATATCATCAATATAATTGCACCAAAATTATTATACTGAAATCTATATAGCTCTTGTACATATTTACCTTAAAAATTGAATGAACATATTGGGCTCTTATGTTTGTCCTACCTGTTAGGGTAGTAAAGATGACCGGAAAGATACGTATAAGGTTTCTATGGGCTGGAACGGGAGAAGGATATACAACCACGGTAGCTGAGGATCAGGTAGTGGTATCAGTTTCTGCTGGTGGATTATATCTGCAATTAATAAAGCTCTAATCTGCAAGCATTACGTGTAATCACCGGGAAATAGGACACTTCAGTTTGGGTGAAGAGAGGAACTCTGTGCGGGCAACTTCTAAAACTATTGGTTCTTGAAATTGAGGACTTATATTCTTCCAGCTATTCCCTGTCAAATTGGTACAAGGGAAGACACTTGGCTTCAGAAAGATCCTTAGCATCCACTCGGGATAACTGCAACAGTGCTTTCCTAGTGTACCATTACGTACTGGTTTGAATGCAAACTCAAAGTCTCTGCATTACTTACGTGGAGAGTAGGCTTGGCCTGATGGCAGAAGAAGGGCTGGAAACCACTTAGAATTTACTGAGTATCTAAGGTCACAGAGATGTTAGAAAGTGGAAGTTGTCATCAACTAGTCAGTATGTTACTACGTCGTCACTACAACTATTTCATTAATGTTCGCCATCAGTCACCTGGAACTCCCTTCTTTTTGGACCTCTGAAGATCCCAAGGAATTTATTCCTTGACTAACTGTACAAGAAAGATTGACTACACTAGATAAGCCTTAGTTACAACATATTGAAGCACAAAGCGTAATGTGTGATGATCAAGCAGAGGAGTCAAATTCTCACCTATTCTCTTGTGCATATATGGTACTCGAGTTATTAGATATACTCAAAGATTGATCCAGTAAAATTGGCCTTACAGATAATGGCAGCAAGGCACCCAGTGGTCAGCTAGGAGGTGGAGAGAAAGGCATCTTGTGAGTGTAGCTATTCGAGTTGTCTTAGCTTCATTGGTGTACCATGTTCGGCAGGAATAGAACACAAGGAGATTTTAACGTATTTCAAGGGAACCAATAGTTGTTGCTAGAATTATAGTTGAGCAAATTAGACAGAAAAAACTTGTACACTATAATCCATCATCACTAGAGGTAGCTTGTGTCTTAGACGGAGAATAATCTGGTGGAACAAGCTCAATTGTATGATTGTTATACATTACGTGAAATTTTTGAAGTTTACCATTCACCCAAAAATATTTGACTGAACACTAACAATGACATCTCATCTCACTAATAAATATCACAAAAGCACAAATCATGTCTTAGACGTCATAGTAATATTACTTATGTGACATTTTACTTTGTAACCAACTAATCTCAAGACATAAATTATAAATTGAACATCACTACTAATGATTATTAATATCTAAATCTTGTCAATCAATACCACACTTGTCACATAAGTCCCTTTCCACCTTTCAAATATAGATTGTCTCCAAAAATGCAAAGTTATACTCAAGAGTCAATATTCAATCAAAACTCTTATATTATCACACTCAAAGGTAATAACCACAAAAAGATTAGTGGCACAATTTCTCGGTTCAGTACTCAAATTATAGTAAATCGCATATTGGTCGGTCGCCCAACAGTGATCTATAACAATTTTAGCACTAAATAATCCTAAAAGCCCCAAAATAGCTTATGCTTTTTGACCTCTGCATAGATCCAATAATTAACGCACACATTAGGTCCGAAGATCTTTTCCTAATGTAGCTTAGACAGTAACCCAAGCTTTGATACCACCTTTCCCGCCCCAAAAGCAGGATCCCTACTTTAGCCCCAATTCTCAGAACGTGACCTAACCAAGATCATAAAAACAATCTGTTCACCAAACTAATAACCCGATAACCAGAATAATTATAAATCCTAACCATTCGACCTTTTTCTGCAATCACCTTGATTACTTTCTTAGGTCAGCTAGCTTGAAATTGTCTCATGATCGCTTGTATCTGGAGGAATAAATTTAAAGTGCATAAGCAAAATCTTAGTGAGGCCATGCATGGATGCACGTGGAACAATACAATCATATCAGAAAACTTGATCAAAATACTTAAATTACATCGTATTGACTGGTACCAACAATCGATCAAGCTTGTGAATACCATATCAGGCGAAGACCGAATCACATGATTACCACCTTATGTCTCCCAAAAGGCCGTTTACTACCTTATTCTCCATGTAGAGAGCGACCCTACGACCACATTGAACTGGCCATGTCTAGGTACATGGCAGCACTAATCACACGCAGACTAACTCCAGCCTGCCCGTGAAAGGACACTCAAGTGGGAACTGAATGACGAAGCCTCAACTGGCAACCCAATGCTACCCCAGCATGCCCTGCGGACCGTCCATCCCCGGGCCCATTGACCGCTTTGCAAGAACCATTTGACCAAATTCATAAAATCAGTCGAACAACCATATAGAAAATAGACCATTTAAAGACTGCATGCACATTGAATATTGCGACGAATTGAAATATATCAAAATAAGTGGGACCTCTTGGATACTCATATGGACCCAAAGGTGGCTCCCAATGGAAATTCATAACGAATAACAGAATACCACAAGACAAGAGCAATAATCACGTTGTAGCACTTAGCTACATAGAGTTCAAAATGCCCAATCAATAATCATAAATCATATTCATTTTCTCTCATATCAATGAATAATTTCACAAAATATTTTACTGAAGTTCGTCGCAAGTAAAAGACAACTTTTTTATACATATATGGCCATGCACAATAATATATAATATTCTTCCAGTTTTGCAAACACTAATATAATGTTTAAATGGCACTCACCGTAAAGCCCACGTGATTATATGTGGTCTAAAGCTGGACCGATCTCAAAGGAACTTGATTGGTAATTCATCTGCAAGCCCATCCTATTAGTCCAATATATTCATAATAAGGAGCATGACGGTTACTTACACCTATATACTGATATATTTTATGATTTCAAATAGGATATTGTTCTTTTTTGTTAATCGACTTGATTAGGTTAAGAATTATCTGTCACCTTTAAATTATTGTAGCTTTTAATTTAATTCATTGGTATATAACTGAATATGAAGTTAATTATCGATCAAGTATGATGAAAGTAGTCAACTAAAGAATTAACTAATCTCAGTTAATATCTATTCTTAATAATGAAATAGTTATTGATTGGATTAAGTATTACTGAATCAGCTGAATTTATAATTAAGAATTAACTGATTGATCGAAGGTTATTTATTTAATTAAATAATTATCAGATTATTATGAATAGCAAGTTAGAATAAAAGAAAGAGAAACAAAGGAAAGAAAGACACATAAATCTTACTCTGTTGTTGACGAGTTTGACGAAAGAGGCTTTTAGAAGTTTTTGTTAATTTAAATGCTATAGATTTTACCTATTATCTTATATATATATATATATATATGTTATATGTGCAAGATAGATGAGTATGCTTTGTTAAGGAAATGGAGTGGCATTGGCTAGAGGGTACACGTGCCACTACTAACCGGATCCCACCTTTATCACTTTTTTTTTTTCAGTTTTTTTTTTTATATAACTTTCACAAAAATTACGAATTAAACCTTAGTTTTTTAAAACATGTATAATTACCCAAAAAATTTATAAAATTTCAATTATCCCCTTAATGTTTTAATGTATCTGAATCGTACCTTGTAATTTATTATTTTTAGCCAATAAATTAGGACATTCTAACTTTTTTTCGGATTAAGATCTAAGTTTCATATAATTTTTTATTACCCAAATTAACTCAAATAAACTTCTCCGAAATAAATCTTGAACAAGAGTAGGTGAAAACGATTAAACCTCATTGATAATAATAACTTAATTCGTTAAGATGATATATAATATTTAATATAATAGATACGGGACATCACAATATTTGTCTCACTAAATGCGTATTTATCACTGTTTAAAAAAAATTAATTGTAAAAAATTTATTTTGTTTTGTTTTAAATAATGTTTAGTTATTTATTTTTGTAATTGGGATAAACACTTGCTAAAATTGACTGTTGTTTCCATAAGAGGAACATAAACTTTGAAAATATCATTGGGAAGAGATGTTTTTTTCACGAAGATGTTTTCCAGAAATTATTATAAAATATTAAAAATATTAAATATATTCTCATACTAAAATACAAAAATATTTTGACAAAATGAATCAAAATAAAAGTATTTGAATAAATAAATTACATTTATACCTCAAATTTGTCGTTATTATAAAAAATAATTCTCATTAAATCAAAAGATACATTTATAATTTGATGTTTGCTCTGTATTATATTTACCCTTTTCTACTAATGTTTTGGAAAAAATAATTATGTAAACTTTCAAATTTATCCTATATTGACATGAAATTTTTGTGGGACGAGTTTAATAAATTTTAACAGACAAAAGACGTCCTTTGGGCTTAACAGCAAGTTTGAGAGCTCCTTTCATATGAATAGGGAGGTATTTGTAATTAATACACCATACAAGAGGAGTGTTACATGTGTATATTGTCATTGGGTAACACTTTTGATTCATTCCTATTCAATTTTGAAGTTGAGGACAATAATTCAAAAATAAATAGCACATTTGATCCGATACCTATTGAAAAATGTTAATTTCATAAGAGAAAGGCACATGATACTTAGCACATGACATGACAATTTCTTTTTCTTTTAGTGAAATAGAATTTTTCTGGTAGAATTGAAAAAAATCTACTATTATTTTTAATTATTGTTCTCAATTGTAAAAATAAAATTGAAGTGGACCAAAAGTATCACTCCCAAAAATATTATTTGTTTATGATTATAAATTTACCAATAAAAACATGTCATCTTTAACAGAATAAATTTATTTTCCACTTCAACAGTATTTATAATCCATAAAGCCCACCAAGTGGAAATCATGTTTAGACAATTGAACCTCTGATTACATTAATAATTAGTTACACATTTGGATTTTTTCATAGTTAATTAGCTTTTGTTCTTTGTGTCCCCCCGAAATTTTATTTTATTCTTTGTTTTTGCCTTTAATCTTGAGGCAGATCAAGAAAAATGACAAGTTAAAAGTACTTATTCAGAATAAAATTATTAGAAACCATTAGACTTGGATTCACTCCACGCACTGCAACTATTTTCTTGGATTCAAGAGTAGTTATCCTCACAGAATAAGGGTCTTTTGTTCAGACGATATGGAAGTTAGACGATGGAAAAAAAAGAATAATCAATTGATGAATGGGCCGGGTTGTGGCAATGATTAAGTTGACAAACTTGTTCTGGTTTATTTGGTAATTAACAGGATATTTATATATATATATATATATACCTTATATTTTGTTAGTAATTTTCTTACATACTGACATGATCTAAAATGTATAACATAGTAAATAGGGGAAATCGATTTTCGTCCACTAATATAGGTTCCATGGCAAAAATTTAAATCAGGACTTAACAAAATAGCAAATAAGGATAGTAATGTTTAAAAAATAACAATTTCACTCCAATTCGCCCTAATTTCTCCGTAATTCGGCATGTGATTAGCACATGATGAATTTAATTTTGGGGTTTTCTCCCCTGCGGCCAAAAATTTCTATATGGCGTCTTTAAAACTAATCAAGCTGGCGTGGTGTTGATCATGTGCATAACAATAGATTTGTCGCTGGAAAGTCAAAGTTCCCCTTTGTTTTGTTGAGATGAAGATAAATAGAGTTTATTTCTAACCTAAAAAGAAAGGAAGCTTTGCTGAGTGAGTATAGAGCCATTTACCAGAGGCTAGTGAACAAGCTGTTCAAGCAGCAGATCGGTAAAAACATGGAGTGTATGTGGATGATATGTTAGTAAAAAGCCGAACTACCCAACAGCTTGCTTTTGATCTTCAGGAGGTGTTAGAGATATTGAGACATATACGTTAGCGATTATGAAACCTACTTGACAGGGGATCTGATTTCGTTACTCATTGCCCACCCACCTTAGACTTACAGAAGTGTAACACACTCGTACCGGTAACGACTACAAAACCTCTATCCATAATGACCAGCGAGTCACAACAAGTACATATATAAATGGGCTAGGGTGGCCCCATTTCACCTTACCAACCCCAAGGAAACTCCTAATACAGGCTTAGATCATTTGTACAGACCGACTTTTGGGTGCTAAGATCCAAGGTCGAGAGGGAAACAACCCAGATCATACGCTAAGGTCCCTAAGCAATCACTTAGTAGAAAATGAATTGATCGAGCGATGACAACCAGGAGGTGGGCTTGGAAGCAACCATCCTTTAAAGAAAGTGTAATAGCTCACTAGTCTAGCTCCATGACATCGAAAATATATCAGGGCTCAAGTGATTCACCGAAGCGACAAGACCTTAGGCAAAAGAGTACGCAACTGAGGATGAACAAAATAAGTTTTTATGACAGTCCACACCAACAGAAGGAGTAGGAAGAGGTCTATTTTGATTGATCGGTGCATCGGGGTGCACAAGTTGACGCGGAAGGCCAGCGCTTAACCATAAACGAGCTTAGCGCCATTGGTGACCTAGATTTCTCTTCACCAAGGTCTGTGGGAGCAGCACGGAGGGCGCCTAACCCACTTTGAATGGTCGTTGATGGCGCTTGCTTAAGCCTTTCCTTTGTATGAGGCCAAAGTAATGAAAAGGCGAAAGGAAATAGTCATTGACTTGTTCAGCAAAAAACTATGCCCAAGCAAGGGCGGGCCAGCACATACTACATCTTAGTGGGAACTCTTTTGAAACGAAGAATAGAAGGAATAGAAGAGGAACCCTTGAGGGCGGAACACCGGTTGTTCTCTTTCCACCCTGCTCTCTCGTAGAAGGAGGAGAGGGTTTCTCTTTATAGTTTTGAGTTTGAGGAGGCACAATATCTTACCTTTAGGTAGAGGAAAGACGTAGCTGCCACAAGCACAATCTATACGCTAACCCATAAAATATCTTCTATCAATTCCTCTTAAGGTTTCTATGGAATTTATCAAGGTCATGGTCAATGAACTACTGTTTACGAGTTCATTAAAACCTACCTAGGCAAGGAGGACACATGGATTAACTAAGAAGGAGCTGAAAGCCAATCCCCCACAGGGGGAGGAGCCAATGAACACATAAATGGGAATCAACCTAAACTTCAAGATCAGTGGGTACTATTTCCAACCTTTGTACCTTTGTCGAGGAAGAAGGTTATGCTTCGCTGGCGTATACCTTAATGCTTCCCAGTGGGCTGTCTCGCGATACCCTCTACGGCTTGACCTGTAGCAGTCCCTTGACCAACTCCAGGTCCAATAGAAGCAAGACCTACGACCAATCCAACAGCAATAACGGAAGCAGCAGAAATCAGTGGATTCTTTCAAGTTCCTCTCCTTAACAGTCGAGTTACTTCGTTCCTCGTACCAACAAAAAGAAATGGTTGTTATTACTTTTACATCTATTACTTTTTATATTAATAGCATATAAAGTATTACAACAACAAATATGACATAAAAGATTAAGTTGTAAACAATATATTATTGAATAATATATAGATCATGCCAATTGAATACATATGAATGAGAAACAATATGGAGCATTATTTTACAACTTTGAAGTTAATAATGCATGTAAACAATACTTTGGCAATATTTAAAAGTTGATATTGAAATATAATTAGCATACTTTATAAGACCTTGCAATATAAACAATGATATTAAGGTCAAATTAGATTAATTACATTTTTATTAACAAGAGTTAATAAATAATTAGATTGAAATCATTTGCTGTGAATAAATTAAAAATTAATTGCATTCAAGATATATATAGTAGTACAAAAATATATAATGTACACAAACATAATATCACAAAAACAAAACGAAGTTAAAAAATAGAAAATAAGCATAATAAACCTACAAATAAAAAATGAACAATTTTATTCAACTGAAATTTATTGTAAAAAACAATATGAAGGAGCTTTGACTAATATATTTTATTTCAATATTGGATCTTTAATATTATTATTTTTATTTTTGTATTAATTGGTTTGATTCAAGACAATAAATATAATTATTAGTGAATATGAAATCCAAAATTTCAATTTTGGGGATTTTTTTTATTTAATAGAATCAATTAAATTTAGAAGTGAATTACAAATAATAGAATTAATCGTGTTCTTATCAATTAAAATAGTAATTATTAATGTAATTGTATATACTAATGTTTCAATGACAAAAATATAAATAATATTATGAACTCAATATTTTTATAGCTAACTGTAAATGATATATTTGACTCTAAAAATATAATTTTCCACGTGCATCGCACGTCATACTTCCTAGAATATATATATATATATATATATATATATTGTGTGATAAACCTTATATTGAAAGGGAGCATTCCTGGTTATATATATGTTTTAGTTTAAAATTATCTCACAAATATAGACAATAGTTGAGAATAATTTTTATACCTGATAACAACTCCCACAACCCTTTCCGTAGTATGGAGGATTTGCCACATCATTTCCAAACCACAAGCTCCTTTTGATGTATATATATATATTATTTCAGCAACAAATATAGACATTCTCTATAATCATATTAATTAGGGTAAATTACATCTACCTCTCCTAAGGTTTAGCATAATTACAAATACCCCCTCGTTGTTTGAAAAATTATAAATACCCCCCTGAGGTTTGTAATCTTTAACCAAAGGCCTGAAATAGACCATTTTGCCCTTGAATTTTTTATTAAAATTGTATAAAAATCGGCCAAGGCAAATTGCATTATTGTCGCTCTGTGTAAAAAACTTAAGAAACCTCTCCCTGCACATTGTAGTCCAAAAATATTTTAAGAATTAAATAAAAATTATTTAGTGCATAAGGGCATTTTGGTTAGTTCACCCAAAAAATTTGATGGAAATGGGTTATTTGTTAGATGGTTACAAACCTCAGGGGGGTATTTGTAATTTTTCAAACAACGAGGGAATATTTATAATTATGCCAAACCTCAGGAAAGATAGATGTAATTTACCCTATTAATTATGCTTTGTCCGTACTCTATTAATTTTTATTTATATTATATAAAATATATATTTATATATGATTTTGTACATTAATTTTTACATGGGATTTGCAAAAGATTAACTAAAATTATCACTCCCAAATCTCTCAAAGTCCCCATACCGCATTGCTACAAACGAGTAGAAAATATTATTATTAAGACAAACATTGGGTAACTCAAAATTCATGCAAAAGTAACAATCGTCTAAGATTTACATAATGCTTAAATAATTTAAATTGAGCATAGACGATGGCTTCGATAAGTAGGCCTGGTGTTTTGTTTAAAATACAGTACATCAAAAACCGCAAACTTTGAAAAGTATGATGAATTATGTGTTACTTTTAGACCCTTTTTATATTTTTAAAGCTACAATACTTATCTTATACAAACAACCAAAATAATACCTTCTTAGATCGAGAAAAAATGCTAGTAACAAAAATTCATAGATTTTGCTGATTTCAGAAGTTAAGAATGTTATAAAAAATTGGATTATATATTCTGAAGAATTTCATACTGAATTCATCTTAAATTTGATAAATTAAAATGGATTTGTAGGATCTAGATGATATTCTATAGCATTGGTAGAGATAACTAAAACACCCTACTATATCTTTGATTGGTTATACTGTTAGACCAACCCATTCTTCTTACTTTTCGAATAGTATAACAAATCAAAGATATGATAGGTTGTTTTAGTTATCTCTACCCATGCTATAGAATATGTACTCGATCTTATATATCCAATTTAATTTATCAAATTTAAGATGAATTCAGTATAAAATTCTTGAGAAAATATTATATAATTTCATATAACATGATGTTTAACTTCTTAAATCAACACAATCTATATATATATATATATATATATTTATCAAAAGTATTGTTTTTTTCTGAAAACTAAAAAGGTTTTACTTTAGTTGTCGATATAAGGTAAGTATAGTAACTTTAACAGTATAAAAAGGGCCTGAAGGTACCACATAAATTATCATACTCTTCAACGTGTGTGGTTTTGGTTTACTCTATTTCAAACCCAACACCATGTATACTTATGAAAGCTATCGTATATTCTCTATTTTAACATTTTTAGCAATTTTGCTGATCTTAGATGACTTTTGTTTTTGCATGTATTTTCGATCGGTTGATGTTTCTCTTAATAATAATACTTTCTACTCGGCTGTAGCAACATGGTACGGGGACCCGGATGGATCTGGAAGTGGTAATTTTAGCGAATTGTCATACACATCCTATATATATATATTGTGTGATAAACTTTATATTGAAAGGGAGCATGTTTGGTTATATATATGTTTCAGTTTAAAATTACCTCACAAATATAGAAGATAGTTGAAAATAATTTTTTATACGTGATAACAACTCCCACAACCCTTTCCGTAGTATGGAGGATTTGCCACATCATTTCCAAACCACAAGCTCCTTTTGATGTATACATATTTTATATATATATATATATTATTTCAGCAGCAAATATAGACATTCTCTACAATCATATTAATTATGCTTTGTCTGTACTTTATTAATATTTATTTATATTATATAAATATATATTTATATACGTTTTGTACATTAATTTTTACATGGGATGTGCAGAAAGATTAGCTAAAATGATCACTTCTAGATCTCTCAAGATCCCTGTACCACATTGCTACAAACGAGTAGAAGATATTATTATTAAGAGGAACATTGGCTAATTAAATATTCATGCAAAAGTAACAGTTGTCTAAGATTTACATAATGCTAAAATAATTTAAATTGAGCATAGACGATGGCTTCGATAAGTACGCATGGTGTTTGGTTTAAAATACAGTACACCAAAACTGCAAACTTTGAAAAATATGATGATTTATGTGGTACTTTTCGATCCTTTTTATATTTTTAAAGCTACAATAGTTACCTTATACAAACAACCAAAATAATACCTTCTTAGATTGAGAAAAAATGCTAGTAACAAAAATTCATAGATGTTGCTGATTTAAGAAGCTAAGAATATTATAAGAAATTGGACTATATTTTCTGAAGAATTTCATACTGAATCATCTTAAATTTGATAAATTAAAATGGATTTGTAGGATCTAGTTGATATTCTATAGCATTGGTAGAGATAACTAAAACACCCTACCATATCTTTGATTGGTTATACTGTTAGACCTACTCATTCTTCTTACTTTCCGAACAGTATAACCAATCAAAGATATGGTAGGTTGTTTTAGTTATCTCTACCCATGCTATAGAATATGTACTCAATCATATATATCCAATTTAATTATCAAATTTATGATGAATTCAGTATAAAATTTTTTGAGAAAATATTATATAATTTCTTATAACATGTGTTTAACTTCTTAAATCAACACAAATATATATATATATATATATATTTATCACAAGTATTGTTTTTTCTGAAAACTAAAAAGGTCTTACTTTAGTTGTCGGTATAAGGTACGTATTGTAATTTTAATAGTATAAAAATGGCCTGAAGGTACCACATAAATCACTATACTCTTCAACGTGTGTGGTTTTGGTTTACTCTATTTCAAACCCAACACCATGTATACTTATCAAAGCTATCGTATATTCTCTATTTTAACATTTTTAGCAACATTTCTGATCTTAGATGACTTTTGTTTTTGCATGAATTTTCAATCGGTTGATGTTTCTCTTAAAAATAATACCTTCTACTCAGCTGTAGCAATATGTACGGGGACCCTGAGGGATTTGGAAGTGGTAATTTTACCGAATTGCCGTACACATCCTATACAAAAATACATAAGATCAAATATATATACGTTTATAAAGCGTATATAAAAATTAATAGAATAATGATCAAGCACAATTAACAAATATGATTGTACAAAATGTATACCCTTGTTGCTGAAGTGAATATTTATATTTATAGCAGGAGGAGATTGCGTTTTGGAGAATGATGTGGCAAACCCCCCATACAATGGCATAATTTCTGCAGGAAACAATAATCTATTTAAAAATGGAAAGGTTGCGGGAGTTGTTATTAGGTACGAAATTATGATTATTCTCAATTAATGTCACTTGAAAAAATATGACTACTTTTCATAGTTAATTATCATGATTAAAAGTGAAAAATCATGTGAATATTATAACCATGGTTGCATGCGCAACAATTATCAATTACCCCTCTGGTAAGGCCAAAACATTAGTCATAGTTAACAATTATGGCAAAAATTTCGGCCATAACTAAAATAATGTAAAATGTCTTTTAATTGTGGTCAAAATATATGTTTTCAAACTTTTATCTTATACTTTTTTTGTTCGTGTGTTTTTCCTTTAATATAGTAACCATTTTATTAATTAACTTTGTTTGTTTTGTAAGGTGAAATGCACACAAAACACAAAATGCTCAGTTTATCCAATTACAATAACAATCACAAATGAATGTCTTGTGCCTGTAATGATGATCCTGTCCACTTCGACTTAAGTGGAAAAGCTTTTGGATATTTATAAAAGCCTGGACAAGGTCCCGCTTCGCGAAATAAGGGAAGAATCAACATTGAATATCAAAGGTACGAACCAGATTATATACCATTAATTCTTATTTTTAGAGGGAAAAAATATTCTTATTTATTTTTGTATTTTTATTTACTTTGATCTTGAGCAAATTTTCGAATCAAACCATCTAAAAACTCCACAATATTCCCTTTTCTATGATCGAAAAAATAAAAACAAGAATTAATGGTATATAATCAAAAACACAAAATAAACAAGAATAAAATATAAATTTACCCCGTAATTAGGACATGCCCAAACCTTCTTCCCGAATTTATTTTGGTCCAAGAAGTCTTCAATGGTAGCTCAATTCCACACTCACAATACATTTTTCCACAAAATTGTTCTCATTAGACGAACCCACACTCGTATTTGAGTAAGATTGAAACTGATTTTTTCTCATACCTCTCGTTTTTTTCTCAAAATATTCTCAATTTTACTTTTTCAACTCTAATTTTTGTGGTGTAGTAAATGGTAGCCAAACATGTGCTTAAATAGGCAAAAAACTGCCAATTTTCCCGCCAAAATGACTTTGACCGTTAACTCTGACGGTTAACTAACGGCAGGTACTCAGCTCGATGAAAAAAGGAAACTTTGGGTATCAACATTGATGGCATGGAAACAGGGGGTACCAAAGGTGAAATAAGGCCATACCTGGGGTACCAAAAGTGAAATTATCCCTTAAATTTATTATTCTCACTTTTTTTTAGACCTCACATAAACTAGTTTCCTTTTCTAATTTTAATTTTTTTTCATGCAACTTCAAAGCAAAATCGCCTCTTCCTATTTCCGATATTCAGATTCGAAGTAGCCTGTAACTCAATCAAAACCGCTCTGTGATCCGAGCAGGAGGTGGTTTTTGCATGACTCTTGCGTCTGACAATAGATCTTCCCACTCCGGGCTGCAGCACGCTCGATCTAACCGAGCCAGAAATGTGTATGCTCAACCAGATTGTTGCACCATGTAAAGACATTGCCATGAAATCCCATGTCTTGCAACTCACTATCACTGATATACTATCAAAAATCGCCAATTTACCATTGTGGTCGGGCTAGTGCCCATACTTCTTGTATTGATGTAGAATCTCATTAAAATCCCTATTACAGAGCCATGGCCCCACTGACTCCCAGTTAAGCCTCCATAAAGGTCCCAAGTGTCCCTTCTTCTAGCTAGCTTTGGACTGCCATAGAAATTGGTAAACCGCAACCGCTACATGTTGTTGTCAATATGCGCCGTTAAATCCATATGATTCACGGAAAACG
Organism: Sesamum alatum; assembly: GCA_034509735.1. Taxonomy (NCBI): domain Eukaryota; kingdom Viridiplantae; phylum Streptophyta; class Magnoliopsida; order Lamiales; family Pedaliaceae; genus Sesamum; species Sesamum alatum. Next base: position 20,119,575 of record JACGWO010000003.1, read on the forward strand.
ATTGAAGCTAAACATTAATGTCTTCACACCAAACTAAAAGCAAGCTGCCCCATTTCCCTTTTGAGTCAACCCCCACACTATGATAATTAAGTCTCTCCTTGATCCAATCATATTTCCTAGCTTTCCACTTGGTCTTGAAGAGGAAGATCAAGTTAAGAATGTGGAGCCGAAACAGCTCCGATAGAGTTCAAACTATCCAAGGGGGCCCTAACCTTGACAGTACCAAGCTATGATTTTCATGGCTCCCAGCGGGATTGCTAAGCAGTCTACGTCGATATGGCATTGAAATCTTTATCCCATAACTGCAACCTCCTCTCGCTTGCATGAACCGAGGCCATGTCATGATCAATCAGATGAATGTCGTGTTGTCTTTTGCTAGAGACCCCCCATGCAACCCCTCCATGTCGTCTGCCCCCTCTAGACTACCCTCGCCTACCCCTCGCGCCTTGACAAGAGAATTGCAGCGAGATATTAAAAAGCACTAAGTCAGGTAATGGTGGCTCAAGCTTTACATCCATAGCTACCCTAAATGCCCCATGGCTTCTGATGGCCTATGTACTTGTAATATTTTAATTTAAGTTCTCTTCGCCCTCCCTCTAATCCAGAAGACAACCCTTGCCCTTGTTAACTTGAACTGGATCACCAACTGTAGGAACTAACACATCATCAATCGAGTTGCCTCACTCTACCCTCTATTTTGGGACGGTCCTGTTGGTGCTTGGTGCACTCCCTCTTCCCTTAGTCCCCACTGCCCTCTACCAAATTAATCTGGCTATTCCAATGGGAAAGCAGGTGTAGATGTAGAATCTTGCAGCCCCTGGCCTTCAAAGGCACCAAATGCCTGTAAGATCACTGAGCCTGTACAAGTTTGGGGCCACTATTGTTGGTTAGTGTATCCCGTTGATGGCATGATTTGGATCGTATACCGCATCCTACCCATAATTAGCACTGGTGCTCTGAGCTAAGGACCATACGCAGTCCCTTTCCCTTGATTCGAGAAACCTCTGTAAACCGTACTTTGTAGCATTTAGCTATGGCCTACGCGGCCACAGAGGTAGCAGCGATTCGGATTCCGTTGATGGCATGGTTTGGATCGTATACCGCATCAAATGCTTGTCTCCCATAGTAGTTCTAATTTTAAGGGGCCTCTTCAACGGTAGGTTGACGGCAAGCGCGACCCGAATCCTTAGAGAGGACCCCCACGAACAGCCTGAGTGGTCCATCTCCATGTCCTGGAACCTACCTAACCTATTCTTTATATATGTAGCAATCCCGAAATTCATTTTACTTAGAGGTAAATCATGAATGTGCACAAAAAATTCACACCAGTTGAGGTCAACATGGATCCACTTTTCATCCTAATGCATCCTATTCAAAATCAAAATGTTCTTCTTCTTGAAGCTCCAAGGGCATCCTTTGAGTGCCCAATTCTCATATGGATTCTAGAGGTGGCTCCCAACGAAAATTCATAACGAATACCAGAATACCACATGACAAGAGCAATAATCACATTCTAGCACTTAGCTCCATATAGTTCCGAATGCCCAATCAATAACTATAAATCATATTCATTTTCTCTCACATCAATGAATAATTTCTAGAAACATTCGACTCAAGTTCGTCGCAAGAAAAAGACACCGTTTTATATATATACATGGCTATGCACGATATAGTATTCCTCCAGTTTTGCAAATACTAATATAACTTTTAAATGGCACTCACGTAAAACCCACGTGAGTACATGTTTAAAGCTGGACTGATCTCAAAGGAACTTGATTGGTAATTCATCTGCAAGCCCATCCTATTATTCCAATATACTCATAATAAGGAGCATGACGGTTACTTACACCTACATACTAGATATATCATTATGATGTCAAATAGGATATCGTTCTTTTTTGTTAATCAACTTGATTATACAACTAGGTCAAAAATTATATGTCACCTTTAAATTATTGTAATTTTTAATTTATTTCATTGGTATATAACTGAATATGAAGTTAATCATTGATCAAGTATAATTAAATTAGTCAACTAAAGAATTAATTAATCTCTGTTAATATCTATTCTTAATAATGAAATAGTTATTGATTGGAGCAAGTATTACTGAATCAGCTGAAGTTATAATTAAGAATTAATTGATCGATCAGAGGTTATTTTATTAATTAAATAATTGTTAGATTATTAAGAATAGCAAGTTAGCAAGAAAAGAAGGAGAAACAAAGGCAAGAAGACACAGAAATCTTACTCTGTTCTTGCCGAGTTTGACGAAAGAGGCTTTTGGAAGTTTTTGTTAATTTAAATGCTATATATTTTACTTATTATCTTTTATATATATATATATATATACATATATATATATATTATATTGGTGCAAGATAAATGAGTATGCTATGTTAAGGAAATGGAGTAGCATTGGCTAGAGGGGACACGTCCCACTACTAACTCCCACCTTTATTCACTTGTTTTTTTTTTTCCAGTTTTTTTATTAACTTTCATAATAATTACGAATTAAACATTAATTTTTTAAACATATATAATTACCCAAAAAATTTATAACATTTCAATTATCCCCTTAAAGTTTTAATGTAACTAAATAGTACCTTGTAATTTATTTATTTTTTAGCCAATTAATTGAGACATTCTTACTTTTTTTTTTCAGATTAAGTATCAAGTTTCATATAATTTCTTAATACCCGAATTAACTCAAATAAATTTCTCCGGAATAAACCTTGAACAAGACATAGGTGAAAAAGACTAAATCTCTTTTGTGATAATAACTTAATTCGTTAAGGATGATATATAATATTTAATATAATGAATACGGGGCGTCACAGTATCTGTCTCACTAAATATGTGTTTATCACTGTTTAAAGAAAATTAACTAAATAAAATTCATTTGGTTTTTTATTTAAATAATGTTTAGTTATTTATTTTTGTAATTGGGAGAAACACTTTCCAAAATGGACTGTTGTTCCATAAGAGGAACATAAACTTTGAAAATATCATTGGGAAGAGATGTTTTTTTCACGAAGATGTTTTTCAAAAATTATTATAAAAGAAAAAAAATTAAATATATTCTCATACTAAAAAATAAAAATATTTTGACAAAATGAATCAAAATAAAAGTATTTGAATAAATAAATTACATCTATACCTCAAATTTGTCGTAATTATAAAAAATAATTCTCATTAAATTAAAAAAATACATTTACACCTTTGATGTTTGCTCTGTATTATATTTACCCTTTTCTACTAAAGTTTTGGGAAATAAAAATTATGTAAACTTTCAAATTTATCCTATATTGACTTGAAATTTATGTGGGACTGAGTTTTATAAATTTTAACAGACAAAAGACGTCCTTTGGGCTTAACAACAAGTTTGAGAGTTCCTTTCACACGAATAGGGAGGTATTTGTAATTAATAGACGAGTGTTAACATGTTTAATGTGTATATTATTAGAGAAAAAATTATTTTTCATCCTGTAATTGTCGTTGGGTAACATTTTTGGTTCATTCCTATTCAATTTTGAAGTTGAGGACAATAATTGAAAAAAAATAGCACATTTGGTCCAATACCTATTGAAAAATGTTAATTTGATCGGAGAAAAGCACATGATACTTAGCACATGACATGATAATTCCTTTTTCTTTTGGTGAAATTGAATTTTTCTGGTAGAATTGAAAAAAATATACTATTATTTTTAACTATTGTTCTCAATTGTAAAATTAAAATTGAAGTGGATCAAAAGTATCACTCACAAAAATATTATTTTTTTATGATTATAAATTTACCAATAAAAAAATGTCATCTTTAACAGAATAAATTTATTTTCCACTTCAACAGTATTTATAATCCATAAAGCCCACCAAGTGGAAATCATGTTTAGACAATTGAACCTCTGATTACATTAATAATTAGTTACACATTTGGATTTTTTTCATAGTTAATTAGCTTTTGTTCTCTGTGTTCCCCTTCTCCCCCCCCCTCCCTGAAATTTTATTTTATTCTTTGTTTTTTCCTTTTATCTTGAGGCCGATCAAGATAAATGACAAGTTAATCAGGATAAAATTATTACAAACCATTAGACTTGTCTCATATTATTAAACAATATACCAGAAGAGCAATTCTTTCCTACCTCAAAAAAAAAAACTATATACATGAATAATGACCTAATAAATACTAATACTATTTAAAATTAACCCTCAAACTATACCCTCAAACTATAGCATTTTCCTGGTGTCCAATTAGACGAGGGAAAAAAAAGTGTCCAACTATACCAGAATCACTCCACGCACTCACAGAATGGGCCGGGTTGTGGCAATGATTAAGTTGACAAACTTGTTCTGGTTTATTTGGTAATTAACAAGATATTTATATATATATATATAGCTTATATTTTGTTAGTAATTTTCTTACATACATGATCTAAACGTATAACATATTAAATAGGAAAAATGCGATATTTGTTCACTAATATAGGCTCGGTGGCAAAAATTTAAATCAGGACTTAACAAAATAGCAAATAAGGATAGTAATATTTAAAAAATGTCAATTCCACTCTAATTTTCCCTAATTTCTCTGTAATTAGGCATGTGATTAGCACGTAATGAATTTAATTTCGGGTTTTCTCCCCTCCGGCCAAAAATTTCTATATGGCGTCTTTAAAACTAATCAAGCTGGCGTGGTGTTGATCATGTGCATGACTTTAGATTTGCTGCTGGAAAGTAATCCCCTTTGTTTTGTCGAGATAAAGATAGAAAGAGTTCCTTTCTAACCTAAAAAGAAAGGAAGCTTTACTGAGTGAGTACAGAGACATCTCCCTTGGTCGGCCGATGAGATGCCGGAGCCACTTACGAGAAGTTAGTGAACAAGCTGTTCAAGCAGCAGATCGGTAAAAACATGGAAGTGTATGTTGATGATATGTTAGTATAAAGCTAAACTACCCAATAACTTGCTTTTGATCTTCAGGAGGTGTTAGAGATATTGAGACATATACGTTAGAGATTATGAAACCTACTTGACAAGGGATCTGATTTCCTTACTCATTGCCCACCCTACTTAGACTTAGAGAAGTGTAACTGACTCCGACCGGTAACGACTACAAAACCTCTATCCATAATGACTGGCGAGTCGGAACATGTACGAGTATAAATGGACTAGGGTGGCCCCTTTTTACCTTACCAACCCCAAGGAAACTCCGAATACAGGCCTAGATCGTTTGTACAGACAGACTTTTTGGGTGCTAAGATCCAAAGTCGAGAGGGAAACATCCCAGATCGTACGCTAAGGGCCCTAAGCAATCACTTAGTGGAAAAGGAAGTGATTGAGCGACGACAACCAGGAGGTGGGCTTGGAAGCAGCCATCCTTTGAAGAAAGCGTAATAGCTCACTGGTCTAGCTCAATGGCACCGAAAATGTATCAGGGCTCAAGTGATTCACCGAAGCGACGAGACCTTAGGCAAAAGAGTACGAAACTGAGGATGAACAAAATAAGTTTCTAGCACAACCCACAACAAAGGAATAGTTAACTAGCAGAAAAAAGAGAGAGCGTTGAAAGAATCGGTATGGTCAATGATAATGGAGTGGGGAGTGTGAGCCCATCAACTGATTTGCCAGGTCTTTTCCTTTCGAAGGAGAAGGAAGAGGTCTATTTTGATTGATCGATGCATCGGGGTGCACGCGTTTACACGGAAGGCCAACATTTAACCATAAACGAGCTTAGCGCCCTGGGTGACCCAGATTCCTCTTCACCAAAGTCTGTGGGAGCAGCACGGAGGGCGCCTAACCCACTTTGAATGGTTGTTATGGCGCTTGCTTAAGCCTTTCCTTTGTATGCGGCCAAAGTAATGAAAAAGCGAAAGGAAGTAGTCATTGACTTGTTCAGCACAAAACTATGCCCAAGCAAGGGTGGACCAGCACATACTACATCTCAATGGGAACTCTTTTGAAATGAAGAATAGAAGGAATAGAAGAGGAACCATTGAGATCGGCGGAACACCGATTGTTCTCTTTCCACCCTACTCTCTCATAGAAGTAGGAGAGGGTTTCTCTTTATAGTTTTGAGTTTGAGGTGGCACAATACCTTACCTTTAGGTAGAGGAAAGACGTAGGTGTCACAAGCACAATCTCTACACTAACTCATACAATATCTTCCACCGACTCCTCTTAAGGTTTTTGTAGAATTTATCAAGGTCATGGTCAATGAACCGTTGTTTACGAGTTCATTCAGACCTACCTACGCAAGGAGAAGCATGGATTAACTAAGAAGAAGGAGCTGAAAGCCACTCCCCCATAGGAGTAGGAGCCGATGAACACATAAACGGGAATCAACCCAAACTTCAAGATTAGCGGGTACTATTTCGAACCTTTGTACCTTTGTCGAGGAAGATGGTTATGCTTCACTGACGTATACCTTAATGATTCCCATTGGGCTGTCTTGCGATACCCTCTACGCCTTGACCTGCAGCAGTTCCTTGACCAACTCCAGGTCCGATTGAAGCAAGCCCTACGGCCGATCCAGCAGCAATAACGGAAGCAACAGAAAACAGTGGATTCTTTCAAGTTCCTCTCATTAACAGTCGAGTAACTTCGTTCCTCGTACCAACAAAAAGAAATGGTTATTATTACTTTTACATCTATTACTTTTTATATTAATCTATATCTATATCTATCTATCTATATCTATATCTATATAAAAGTATGAATAGGAATTTTGGTTTCTTTCTTTTTTTGATTGGACTAAATTAACCTTGTAATATTATTTTTTTAAGGATAAAAATGTATAATAATATACTTATTGATTCCTATTAATTACTTTCACATTATACATATTTAATCTTATTTATTACTTTCACATTATCTATAGTTATTCCTATTAATTACTTTTCACATTATACTTATTTATCCATATCATTTTTGTGTATATTATATTCATAATATAATACACTTACTAGATAAAAAATAGCCCTATGATATAACATGAAATGACTAGAAAAAATCATGAAAATTGAAAGGATTTAATGTTGAGAATTTTTCTAGCATAGATATAAATGAGAATTAGTTAGATCACTAGACATATTAAAATATAGAGGTTGGATGAAAAATGAAATCAATTAAATTCATTGTCATGTAAAACAAACAATTTCAAGAGTAAAATAGGTTAAATGAAAAATGAGAATCAATTAAATTACTTATCATGTAAAGTGAATACTTTTTGTTGTAAGATAGACTAAAATGTAATTTGAGCATTTGAGATGTCATTAATAGGTACGTTATATGATTCTTTAATCATCTCTAATATAATTGAACAAAATGAGAGTGTACATATTTGATCTTTTCAACAATATACGATAAAAATCGCTCCTTGTCAAAACATATCGAAAGGTGTAAATGTTACTCTTAAACCATCACCACACATATCTTTTTTCTGAAACTAAAAATGAAATAGAAGAAAAAATGGGCATACAACCATAGATAAATATTATCTATATATATGTATATTACAAAAGTGTAAACGAGTTGCCATGTCTTATGTTACTTTTCAATAATAAGCAATTTAATTTATGTACATTTATATTTATGATTCAACCCTAACTTATAAAATTAGTCCATGAATTTATGCTTATTCCATTCAATTCATTCCATAAGATACTATTCGTCAATTTAAATTATTTTCCACCAACATGAGGAATAAAATAAAAGATAAAGAGATTATTACAAGAAAATTAAATTATAAAAAACTTTATTGATAATTAGTATAAGAGTTAAAAAATCAAAATCAAAATTGCAAGCTAATTTTTATTTATTCATGGCTTTGCACAACTACAAAAAAAAAATATTATTTCATTTGTGAAGTAAATTTAGATATGGATTAGTTTAAATGATAACTTTTTATTACAAATATAGGCATGTAAAAATTAAAGTAATATTTTATAGGTAATACAAATAGAAGGATTAAAAATCAATATTATAAAGAGAAATAATTATAAGATCTAAAATTTCAATAGAAGGCAAAAGAACAAAAAGATTAATTGTCGATGTTTTCACATAAATAATGGTGAATTTCATCACAAATATAGAGATGGAAGATAAGTATCATGGAGATAATTAATTTTAAAATCTAAAAATTTGTAAGAGGGAAAGATCTAAAATGTAAAAATACCTACCTTCTTTTGTAAAATTGAAGATCACAAGTCCAATGAAACATAAGAGAAGATTCAAGGGAGCTATTAATTAAGTGTTCTTTTTAAAATGCAATTAATCATTTGATTTTAATGGTTATCAACTAGCATTATATTTACTAAAATTTTAAATTAAAAGTCCTAATTTTAATAATCATTTGATCACAAACCATTTTCCTTTTTAAGTATAGATACAAATTTGTACATATAAGATATTATTTTATATATAAGATCATATTGATATTTATACCATGATACTTATGAAACATTTAAAAAGTTTCTTGAAATGGATTTTTCTAATACCTAATAATATAATAACTATAAGTATTAAATAATAGAAAAGGAAGGATACTTGGGCTTTCATTTAATGATAATATAGTTTAAATATAATACCAAGGGTTCTTTCAATGTTCTAAAATTAGCAATGCGGTTTCATTCTATCGTAACATTTTGATTATATTAGATTTTCAAATAAAATCAATTCGTATGGAACTAGACTTTAAGAGCATTTAGTCATAGGTGGTAGTCATATAAAATACTTCCTATGAGATAATTGTGCTTGTTTAAATTAACATTTTTTAAAATTGGGGAGATGATATGATATTTTTCAAATTTTTTATACTAATTTAAATTTCTATCTTAGTTTTTAAGTATTTAGGTTTAGGAAAAGATATAAAAGTGAGAAAAGAAACTTTTTATTATATTTTCTTTTCATATATTTTCTTGATTACACTAATCAAATCATACATGGTCCTCTAGAAAATATAAAAAGGATAAATAATAAAAGAAAAAGAGAGACTTAAAATAATTAATAATTTGTTTTTGCTTTTTCCTAATATATTTTTTCTTCTGGTGTATTTGTAATTTGATTTTATCATGTTTCTTTATGAAAATATCAGAGAAAAAGACATAGATAATATTTTTCTGAATTATTACTTAATAGTACAATTTTATATGGCAAAAATAATATTATGGATGTCTAACTAAAACTATAATTAGACCAATAATTGGACTCTTAAATATAAATTGAAGTTTTGATCATTAAAAATTTAAAATTAAAGTAATTATTTTTATATCATCTAATTTAAAAAAATTAATATTTATTATTCCACTTTAAATCGTTTCATAGACGGTTTAATAATTTAGAACTTTGTTCTAGAATCTCTTTTGACAACATGATAAATAAAATAATATTTTTATAATGAAGCTATTAGTAGAAAATTATGTTATAAATAATTTTAAATATAGTTAACATAAGGACTAAAAATATAAAAAAAAGAAATGACTAATTAATATTTTTTTTTTCAAAATTTGCACAACCCAAAAAGATTAAACTATTATTTCATAAGTGAAATAAGTTTAGAATAACCACAAGTTCAATGAAAATAAAGTTCAATTGAAAACAAGAATTTTTATGCTTATTCCATAATACACTATTAATTGTATTTTCTTTTTATGCATTATTTTAAGGGTAAAATACAGTTATCACCCCTGAAGTATCCACCCTACATTAATTACCCCGCTAAAGTATTAAAACCTTAAAAAAGCCCCCTGTCCTTCTAACACCTTTAATTTTGAAGTTCAAAAATTTCATTTTACCCTTTCTAAAAAATGATTTATGAAAAAAAAATTAAAGGAATTTTTAAAATACCAAAACTACTATTTTTTTAAATTTTATCTAATTTTATTTTTACTTGTTCATCGAGCTCTTTTTATTTTTATAATTTTACAGTATTTGGAGCTCATTTTATTTTAGTTTCAATTATTTGTTAAAGCAAATTAAAAATAAATTTATACATTCATATAATTTTCACATTTATATAATTACCATATATATAAATATATATTAATTGTATCTTTCTTAATCGCTCATGATCAGCTCTTTCGGTTTTATTAAGTGTATATTTATTTAAGTAAATAATATATATATATATATATATGCATGTATAAATTTATTTTTAATTTGGTTTGGCAAACAAGAAAAACTAAAATAAAATGAACTCAAGTACTTTATTGAGAATATTAGAGCCTTACTAAACAAATATTTGATAACAAACATTAAACTACAACTAAAAATCACCAAGTCAAAAATAAATATATACATATGTTTATTCTACTTTAATATATTTATATATCGTAAATGATGCACACACTTCAATTTTTATATCCATTACTTCTCTATTTAAAAAATCAATCACTATATATTTTTTATTCATCAGTCTTAGTCATTTATATCCTACACACACATAAATATAGTGTGTTTTAATCTTTTTGTGTGTTTGTTATGTATGTATGTGATTATCTTGATCCCAAGGTACTTATACGAATGTAATTTAGTTATACTAAAAAGATGCATATATTGCAAGTAGAACAAATATAATTATAAATATTAAATAATAATTAAAGTAGAGAAGAAATTATTTATTTTTTAACTCTATTCTTTTACTTTGTAAGAATAATTATTTTTATATATTTATAAAGTGCCTATTAAATTTAGTTAATATATTTTTATTATAAATTTATTTTATTGTTACAATGTAACAATTTATTGGGATAATACGAATCACGTGCAATGCACGTACTTTTAACTAGTAGCATATAAAAGTATTACAACAACAAATATGACATAAAAGATTAAGTTGTAAACAATATATTATTGAATAATATATAGATCATGCCAATTGAATACATATGAAGGAGAAACAATATGGAACATTATTTTACAATTTTGAAGTTAATAATGCAGGTAAACAATACTTTGACAATATTTGAAAGTTGATACTGAAATATAATTAGCATACTTTAGAAGACCTTGCAATATAAACAATGATATTAAGGTCCAATTAGATTAATTATGTTTTTTATTAATCAGAGTTAATCAATAATTAGATTGAATCATTTGCTAAATAAAAATTAATGACATTCAAGATATAATAGTAAAAAAATATATAATGTACACAGAGATAATATAACAAAAACAAAGCGAAGTTAAAAAATAGAAAATAAGCTTAATAAACCTACAAATAATAAATGAACAATTTTATTAAACTGAAATTTATTGTAAAAAACAATCTGAAGGAGCGTTGATTAATTTATTTTATTTCAATGTTGGATTAAACTGAAATTTATTGTAAATTTATTTCAATAGGTTAACGGCAAGCGCGACCCGAATCCTTAGAGAGGACCCCCACGAACAGCCTGAGTGGTCCATCTCCATGTCCTGGAACCTACCTAACCTATTCTTTATATATGTAGCAATCCCGAAATTCATTTTACTTAGAGGTAAATCATGAATGTGCACAAAAAATTCACACCAGTTGAGGTCAACATGGATCCACTTTTCATCCTAACGCATCCCATTCAAAATCAGAATGTTCTTCTTCTTGAAGCTCCAAGGGCATCCTTTGAGTGCCCAATTCTCATATGGACACTAAAGGTGGCTCCTAACGGAAATTCATAATGAATACCAAAATACCACATGATAAGAGCAATAATCACATTGTAGCACTTAGCTCCATAGAGTTCCGAATGCCCAATCAATAACTATAAATCATATTCATTTTCTCTCACATCAATGAATAATTTCGAGAAACATTCGACTCAAGTTCGTCACAAGAAAAAGACCACTTTTTATATATAACCATGGCCATGCACGATATAGCATTTCTCCAATTTTGCAAATACTAATATAATTTTTAAATGGCACTCACCGTAAAACCCACGTGATTATATGTGTCTAAAGCCGGACTGATCTCAAAGGAACTTGATTGGTAATTCATCTGCAAGCCCATCATATTATTCCAATATATTCATAATAAGGAGCATGAGGGTTGCTTACACCTATATAATAGATATATCGTTATGGTTTCAAATAGGATATCGTTCTTTGTTGTTAATCGACTTGATTATACAACTAGGTTAAAAATTATCTATCACCTTTAAATTATTGTAGCTTTTAATGTATTCAATGATATATAACTGAATATGAAGTTAATCACTGATCAAGTATAGTGAAACTAGTCAACTAAAGAATTAACTAATCTCAGTTAATATCTATTCTTAATAATGAAATAGTTATTGATTGGAGTAAGTATTACCGAATCAGCTGAATTTATAATTAAGAATTAACTGATCGATCGGAGGTTATTTCATTTAATTAAATAATTATTAGATTATTATGAATAGCAAGTTAGCAAGAAAAAGAAAGAGAAACAAAGGCAAGAAGACACATAAATCTTACTCTGTTCTTGCAGAGTTTGACGAAAGAGGCTTTCGGAAGTTTTTGTTAATTTAAATGCTATATATTTTACTTATTATCTTTTATATTGGTGCAAGATAGATGAGTATGCTATGTTAAGGAAATGGAGTGGCATTGACTAGAGGGGACACGTCCCACTACTAACTCCCACTTTTATTCACTTGGTTTTTTTTTTTTTAGTTTTTTTATTAACTTTCATAAATTACAAATTAAACCTTAGTTGTTTAAACATATATAATTACCCAAAAAATTTATAAACTTTCAATTATTCCCTTAAAGTTTTAATGTATTTGAATCGTACCTTGTAATTTATTTATTTTTTTAGCCAATTAATTGAGACATTCTAACTTTTTTCAGATTAAGTTTCAAGTTTCATATAATTTCTTAATACCCGAATTAACTCAAATAAAATTCTCCGGAATAAACTTTGAATAAGACATAGGTGAAAAAGACTAAATCTCGTTGGTGATAATAACTTAATTCATTAAGGATGATATATAATATTTAATATAATAGATACGGGAAGTTACAGTATTTGTCTCACTAAATGTGTGTTTATCACTGTTTAAAAAAAATTCATTAAAAAAATTCATCTTGTTTTGTTTTAAATAATGTCTAGTTATTTATTTTTGTAATTCGCATAAACACTTTCTAAAATGGACTGTTGTTCCATAAGAGGAACATAAACTTTGAAAATATCATTGGGAAGAGATGCTTTTTTCACGAAGATGTTTTTCAAAAATTATTATAAAAGATTAAAAAGATTAAATATATCTCATACTAAAAAACAAAAATATTTTGATAAAATGAATCAAAATAAAAGTATTTGAATAAATAAATTACATTTATACCTTAAATTTTGCGTATATATAAGAAATAATTCTCATAAAATAAAAAAAATACATTTACATCTTTGATGTTTGCTCTGTATTTTTTTTTTTTTTTTAAGGGAATTCGAATATATTAGCTTGTAGGCAAATCTGCCAGATAGTTAGTACAAGCAAACGAAGGTAAAAAAGAGGAGCCATTCGCACTGCCCTGTGCATGGTGGGCAAGTGAATGTGCCAAAGTATTAGCAGTTCTACGAACTAGAACAAAAGCGCAGGATGAGAAAAAAGAAGAAAGCGACACAATGTCATGAACAATGGCGCTGCAATCAGGAGACGCAGACCTAGACTGAGTGAGATAGGAATGAAGATTCGCACAATTCGTTTCGATAATAATCCGCTGTTAATTACGGTTGTAGGCTAATTGAATAGCGATACGTGCTGCCCATGCCTCAGCCACCTCAGGAGCAAGGTGACGATGTAGACGAATAGCAGACCAGGCCAGACAGGCACCCTGGTGATCACGGGCAACGACACCGGCTGAAAAGTCTCCCACATTCATGAAGGAAGCCACATCCACATTAAGCTTGATGGTTCCAGCTGGGGGCAAGGTCCATGAGGAGTGAGCAGGAGCGTGCGAAGAGAGCGGCGTGGATCGAGGAAGCCTTGGACAGCACTGAAATAATTCCGAGCAAAAGAGACCGTTTGTTCTGGGGATACATCCTCATTTTCAGCCCATTTCTTATTCCGACACCACCATAAGGACCAACAGAGTACACGGAAGAAGCAGAAGTCGTCCTTGTCCAAATGACCATGAGCATGAAAAATCCAGTCGCAGCCGTTCGACGTCCAGTTCATAACAATCTGCCAGCGGAGATGCGAGAGGACCCAAACCATGCGGCTGAAGGGGCACAAGAGAAAGGTGTGGTGGTCGGATTCGTCAAGAGCTTGGCAAAGAGGGCAGCAAATGTTGATACCAGGAAGGCGCCAAGCTAAATTATCACCGAGTGGAAGAGAGGCCGTGCATAAGCGCCAGGTGAAAACTCTAATTTTTGTTCGGGACTTCGGCATTCCAAACACCTTTCCAGCCTTTCTGCAAGATCCCCGAGTCAGCAGCGGATGAATTCGGCAGAGCAGCGCGTGCGGTGGAGATAGCCAGATGGTATGCAGATTTAACCGAGAAGCTTCCCGATTTTGTGTCATGCCACATGATCATATCAGGGAGCGGCTGCCGGCTGATTGGGATAGATAGAATGGCCTGGCAGTCGGAAGGGTGGAAGATGGACTGAACCAGAGAGGTATTCCAATCACCGAGGGCTGGATCAATAAGATTACTAACCGTTGTAGGAGGCAGAACAGGGTCGGGGCGCCATCGTGGGCGGAAAGATGGTGGAGATGGGAGCTACGGATCAATCCAGATGCGAGCACGTCGCCCGTCACCAATTCTCCATCTTAAGCTCGTGCGGATAATGTCCTTGGTGGAGAAGATGCTGTGCCATGTAAGGGACGGGCGGGAGCCCAAGTCAGCGTCAAGGATGTCGGAAGTTGGATAATAACGAGCTTGAAAGATTCGTGCGATCAGTGATGTCGGTTGGGTGAGAAGTCACCAAAAGCGCTTTGGAAGCATAGCACTGTTGAACGCTCGTAAATCCCGTAAGCCAAGACCGCAATGAAGCTTAGAGGAGGCAAGTTGACGCCATGGCAACCAATGAATTTTCCGGTTCTATGTCGAGTTCCACCAATAGGGGGCAAACATGTGTTCAATTTCACGTATGAGACCTTCCGGAAGGCGGAACACTCCCATCGCATATGTCGGAATGGCTTGAAGGACAACTTTGATGAGGATCTCCTTCCCAGCCCGTGATATTTGTTTCTCAGCCCACAAGCCCACCTTAAACCAAACTTTGTCTTGGATCGAGTCAAACACCGCCTTCTTGGAGCGACCAACCACCGAGGGTAAGCCGAAGTATTTCTCATGCTTAGCTGCCCGTCGAATTCCAAAGCCCTCGACAATATCATTCATCAACGGCTCGAATGTATTTCGGCTAAAAACCACAACTGATTTGTGGAGGTTGATTTCCTGTCATGAAGCTTTGCCGTAGACCTGGAGAATAGATTTGATACAATGCATGGCCTCAAGCGAAGCTTGGGAACAGATAAGTGTGTCATCAACAAATAAGATATGGGAAATACTTGGGGCACCCCAACATGTACGAATACCATGTAAAAGGCCAAGTGTTTCAGATCTAGATATCAATGAACTAAGGGCTTCCGAACACAAAAGGATTAAATAAGGAAAAAGAGGGTCTCCTTGACGGAGGCCTCTTTCTGAGATAATATGACCAAACTGTTTGCCGCTCAACATAATAGAGTAAGACACAGAAGACACACAAAGGAGGACAAGCTGGATAAAATGCTCATGAAATCTTAAAGTTTTGGTAAAAATTATGTAAACTTTCAAATTTATCCTATATTGACATGAAATTTTTGTAGGACGAGTTTTATAAATTTTAACAGACAAAAGACGCCCTTTGGGCTTAACAGCCAGTTTGAGAGGTCCTTTCACACGAATAGACCATATAAGAGGAGTGTTAAAATGTTTAATGTGTATATTATTAGAAAAAAAATTATTTTTCATCCTGTAATTGTCGTCGAGTAACACTTTTGGTTCATTCCTATTCAATTTGAAAGTTGAGGAAAATAACTCAAAAAAATTAGCACATTTGGTCCAATACCTATTAAAAAATGTTAATTTCGTCAAAAAAAAGCACATACTTAGCACATGACATGATAATTCTTTTTTCTTTTGGTGAAATTGAATTTTTCTAGTAGAATTGAAAAAATATACTATTATTTTTCATTATTGTCCTCAATTGTAAAAGTAAAACTGAGGTGGACCAAAACTATCACTCCCAAACACAATTATTTTCCACTTCAACTGTATTTATAATCCATAAAGCCCACCAACTGGAAATCATGTTTAGACAATTGAACCTCTGATTACATTAATAATTAGTTACACATTCTGATTTTTCATAGTTAATTAGCTTTTGTTCTTTCTCCCCCCCCCCCCCCCCCTTGAATTTTTTTTTTATTCTTCGTTTTTTCCTCTTATCTTGAGGCAGATCAAGAAAAAATGACAAGTTAAAAGTACGTATTCAGATTAAAATTATTACGAATCATTAGACTTGTCTCATATTATTAAACAATATACCAGAAGAGCAATTATTTCCTACCTTAAAAAAAAAGTCTATATACGTCAATAATGACCTAATAAATACTAATATTATTTAAAATTAACTCTCGAGAAACAATATTTTTCTTGTATCCAATTAGCTGGAATCACTCCACGCACTACAACTATTTTCTTGGATTCAAGAGTAGTTATCGTCACAGAATAAGGACCTTTTGTTCCAACGATGATTAAGTTATCAAACTAGTTCTGATTTATTTTGTAATTAACAGGATATCTATATATATATATATAGCTTATATTTTATTAATAATTTTCTTACATACTTACATGATCTAAAATGTATAATATTTTAAATAGGAAAAAAGCGATTTTTGTCCACTAATAAGGCTCGGTGGCAATTTAAATCAGGACTTAACAAAATAGCAAATAAGGATAGTGATGTTTAACAAATGGCAATTTCACTCCAATTTGTCATAATTTCACCGGAATTAGGCATGCGATTAGCACGTGATGAATTTAATTTGGGGGGTTTTCTCCCCTCTGGCCAAAACTTTCTATGTGGCGTCTTTAAAACTAGTCAAGCTGACATGGCACTGATGATGTGCATTACTACTTTTACATCTACTACATTTTATATTAATAACATATAAAAGTATTACAACAGTAAATATGACATAAAAGATTAAGTTGTAACATAATATATTATTGAATAATATATAGATCATGCCAATTGAATACATATGAATGAGAAACAATATGGAACTTTATTTTACAATTTTGAAGTTAATAATGCATGTAAACAATACTTTGACAATATTTGAAAGTTGATACTGAAGTATTATTAGCATACCTTATAAGACCTTGCAATACAAACAATGATATTAAGGTCCAATTAGATTAATTATGCTTTTATTAGCAATAGTTAATAAATAATTAGATTGAAATCATTCGCTGTCACTAAATTAAAAATTAATGACATTCAAGATATAGTAATAAAAAAATATATAACGTACACAGAAATAATATAACAAAAACAAAACAAAGTTAAAAAATAGCAAATAAGCATAATAAATCTACAAATAAAAAATAAATAATTTATTATTAAATCTGAAGGAGCTTTGACTAATTAAATTTATTTCAATATTGGATTTTAATATTATTATTTTTATTTTTGTATTAATTGATTTGATTCAAGACAATAAATACAACTATTAGTGAATATGAAATCCAAAATTTCAATTTTGGGGAATTCTTTTATTTAATAGAACCAATTAATTTAGAAGTGAATTACAAATAATAGAATTAATGGTGTCCTTATCAATTAAAATAATAATTTTTAATAAAATTGTTTACACTTATGTTTCAATGACAAAAATATAAATAATATTATGAACTTCATATTTTTTATAGCTAACTATAAATGATATATTTAACTCTAAAAATATATTTTTCCACATGCATCGCACGTCATACTTCCTAGTGTATATATATATATATACATATTGTGTGATAAACCTTATATTGAAAGGGAGCATGCCTGGTTATATATATGTTTTAGTTTAAAATTATCTCACAAATATACAAGATAGTTGAGAATATTTTTTTATACCTGATAACAACTCCCACAACCCTTTCCATAGTATGGAGAATTTTCCACATCATTTTCAAACCACAAGCTCCTCTTGATGTATATAAATATTCATTTAAGCAACAAATATAAATATTCTCTACAATCATATTAATTTTGCTTTGTCGGTACTCTATTAAGTTTTATTTATATTATAAATAAATATTTATATATGATTTTATACATTAATTTTTGTTTGGGATGTGCAAAAAAGATTAGTTAAAATTACCATTTCTAGATCTCTCAAGGTCCCCGTACCACATTGCTACAAATGAGTAGAAAATATAATTATTAAGAGAAACATTGGCTAATTCAAAATTCATGCAAAAGTAACTGTCGTCTAAGATTTACATAATTGCTTAAATAATTTAAATTGAGCATAGACGATGGCTTCGATAAGTAGGCATGGTGTTAGGTTTGAAATACAGTACACCCTAACCGCAAACTTTGAAGAGTATGATGATTTATATATGTGGTATTTTCATACCCTTTTTATATTTTTAAAGCTACAATACTTACCTTATACAAACAACCAAAATAATTCCTTCTTAGATTTTGATGATTTAACAAGTTAAGAATATTATAAGAAATTGGACTATATTTTCTGAAGAATTTCATATTTAATTCATCTTAAATTTGCTAAATTAAAATGGATTAGTAGGATCTAGTTGATATTCTGTAGCATTGGTAGAGATAACTAAAACACCCTACTATATCTTTGATTGATTATACTGTTAGACCAACTCATTCTTCTTACTTTTCGAACAGTATAACAAATCAAAAATATGGTAGCTTGTTTTAGTTATCTCTACCCATGCTATAGAATATGTTCTCGATCATATATATCCAATTTAATTTATCAAATTTGAGATGAATTCAGTATAAAATTCTTGAGAAAATATTATGTAATTTCTTATAAAATGATGTTTAACTTGTTAAATCAACACAATCTATATTTTTTTTTATCACAAGTATTATTTTTTCCGAAAACTAAAAAGTTCTTACTTTAGTTGTCGGTATAAGATAAGTATTGTAACTTTAACAGTATAAAAGGGCCTGAAGGTACCACATAAATCATCATACTCTTCAACGTGTGTGGTTTTGATTTACTCTATTTCAAACCCAACACCATGTATACTTATCAAAACTATCGTATATTCTCTATTTTGACATTTTTAGCAATTTTGCTGATTAGGTGACTTTTGTTTTTGCATGAATTTTCAATCAGTTGATGTTTCTCTTAATAATAATACTTTCTACTCGGCTGTAGCAACATGTACGGGGACCCTAAGGGATATGAAAGTGGTAATTTTAGTTAATTGTCGTGCACATCCTATACAAAAATACATAAGTTCAAATATATATACATTTATGAAGCATATATAAAAATTAATAGAATAAAGATAAAGCACAATTAACATATATGATTGTACAAAATGTATACACTTATTGTTGAAGTGAATATGTATATTTATACCAGGAGGAGCTTGCGGTTTGGAGAATGATGTGGCAAATCCCCCATACAATGGCATGATTTTTGCAGGAAACAATAATCTATTTAAAAACGGAAAGGGTCATGGGAGTTGTTATCAGGTACCAAATTATGATTATTCTCAATTAATGTCACTTGAAAAAATATGACTAATTTTCATAGTTAATTACCATGATTAAAAGTGAAAAATCATGTAAATATTATAACCATGGTTGCATGCGCAACAATTATCAATTACCCGTCTGGTAAAGCCAAAACATTAGTCTACAATTATGGCAAAAATTTTGGCCATAACTAAAATAATGTAAAATATTGTTTAATTGTGGTCAAAATATATGTTTTCAAACTTTTATCTTATAATTTTTTTGACTTGTGTTTTTATTTAATATAGTAACTATTTTATTAATTAACTTTGTATGTATTGTAAGGTAAAATGCACACAAAACACAGAATGCTCAGGATATCCAATTACAATAACAATCACAGATGAGTGTCCAGGTGCCTGTAACGATAATCCTGTCCACTTCGACTTAAGTGGAAAAGCTTTTGGATATTTAGCAAAGCCTGGACAAGGTCCCACTTTGCGGAATAAGGGAAGAATCAACATTGAATATAAAAGGTATGAATCAGATGTAAAGTTTCAAAATAAAATCTTCCTTTGTCTAATAAAATTTATTATTCTCCCTTTTTTTTAGACCTCACATAAATGAGTTTTCTTGTCTAATTTTGAATTTTTTTTCTCTCAAAACTTTTTGTGTAATCATGATACACCATTATTTTTTATTTACTATTATTTTACGGACAACATGTACATAAAATTTTTAAATTATTTTAAGTTTTGCAATAAATTACGTGTTGAATTAAAGTGGACATTTATTTTAAAGTCATGCATTTTACTATATTCTAGCTTTCCTTCAGAACAATTATGTTAGGACTCCACAAACATACCTCAAATTTGGGACTATCTTAATGAAAAATATCATTTATGGAATTTGCAGGGTGCAATGCTACTACAACAATACGAGTATAACAATTAAGATTGATAGAGGCTCCAACCAGTGCTATCTAGCTTTTGTACTTGAGAATGTCAATGGGGATGGTGAAATTGGTTCCATAGAGTTATTACCTTCAAATTCAAGGCAACCACTAGATATGCAGCAGGTCTTTGGTGCAACATGGAAAGCTGATATACCTATTGGAATAAGCGGCCCGTATTCTGTGAGGATAACGAGTCTTGCATCCAGTAGAACAATTACTGCATATAAGTCAATTCCGGTTGAATAGCGTCCAGGGCAATACTATATTACTAACGTTAACTTCTAATATTAATGGTTATGGTCACGCGCTTGTTCAAATATTGATATAGACTTTTTCTGGGTAGAAGATAATACCCATTTGATATATTGTTCAATAATGTGAGTCAAGTCCAGTGGTTCGTAATACATTTACTCTATGTGAGTACTTTACTACTTGTTTTTCTTTTATTTTTTTGTCTTTATGTCCGAATGCTTTTTTATTTTTTTGTAACTCACTAGTTGAACACACACAGACACACACAATGAAAGAAAAAAACTTTGATTTATGCAAAACTCTTACCCAAAACTAGGTCTAGTCAAATATAATCAATCACACGACAAGTGTACCACACTTGCCATGTGATTGATCACTTTTCTGAACTTCAAACCAATCACACGACAAGAATATCACACTTTCCATATAATTTGTTCAGGTGTGGCCAAACTTGATGTAGGTTAGAATTTTCCTTTAGTGCTCCACCTTGCAAGGTGGGTAGTTTCATCCCCCACCTCACAAAAGGTTGAGCATGAACAAGTTCCAAAATGTTGTTCTCTGTGTAAACATGTCGGACACCAAGATTCTAATTTTTATTCGAAGGGTAATGTACCCGAACCACCTCCCCGAAGCGCAATGTCGTGAGGAAGCCAACAGCTGATGGATCAAGGCTGGACTGAGAGGAAATGAATGTATGGGAAAGTGGTTGTGTCTGTGAATTGATCGAGACTACAATTAAAATTTATGGAGGATAAATCTGATGAGATGAGTCAAGAACTGAAGCCCCAAATGCCTAGTTACTAGGGAAATTGTTTTCAATTTCTACCGTGCACCCAATAGGTGAGATTTACTCAATTGGGCATTAAAAATCCGACCATACGTCCATTCCAAGTGTGTGTGTGTGTGTTTACACTCTCGCGACATTCCCTTCTGATGCACCAAAAGATAATATGCACGCTACTACAAAAACAAAAGTTAGGTTGTCGAGCATAAAAATAAGAGTTGGGCTGGCAATGTGCTACGACCCCCAAAGGTTGGGAGGGGGGTGTCTGCGTTTAACTTTATTCTTTATATTGATGACAACCTTTTTCTTTCAAACCCTATCAAAAGGGGTAAATTGTAAAACGAAGATTTTCAGAGGTGGTGTAAGTGTAATTTAAAATATTTTTTAGAGAAAGTATAATTTCACATATTTAGAGCTCTAAGTCGGAGTTAACCTTAATTTTTATTGTGAGGGGGTAGCATTTGGGTGCAATTCACGTTACTGATTTAAATTCTTTTAGTATAAAATGTAATGGTAAAAGAAGAAATAAAAGACAAACATGCAAGGTACTGATCACATGGAGTAAAATTTATTACGAGCCACTAGATTTGACTCACATTATTCAACAGTATATCGAAAGAGTATTTTTTTTCTATCCTAAAAAGTCAATGAAACACTTTCACAATGATCAAATAACCAGTAATACTAGAAGTTAACGTTTGAAATATAGTACTGCCCGGGACACCAATCAGCCGAAATTGAGTTGTATGCTGTAATTGTTCTTCTGGATTCTAGACTCGTTATCCTCACAAAATAAGGGCCTCTTATGCCAATAGGTATATCAGCTTTCCATGTTGCACCAAAGGACTGTTGCATATATAGCGGGTTCCCAGAGTTTGAAGGTAATAACTCCAGAGAACCAATTTCACCATCCCCATTGACACCTTCAACTGCAAAAGCTAGATAGTATTGATTAGACCCTCTATCGATCTTAAATATTATACTAGTGTTGTTGTAGTAGCATTGCACCCTACAAATTCCAGAAATGATATTACTCATAGCCCCAAATATGTTAGTGGTGTACTAACTCAAAATTATTGTGAAAGAAAGCAAGAATTTAGTAAAATGCTTGAATTTAAAATAAATGTTCACTTCAATTTGACATGTAATTTACAATAAAATTTGAAAATAAGTTAGAAATTTTTCTGTACTTTTCGTCCGTAAATAGTAACTAAAAATTAATGGTGTAACATCATTAGAGAATAATTTTGGTAAAATATCTAAATTGGACGAGGGAACTCATTTACATGAGGTCTAAATGAAATGTGCGAATAGTACATTTAATTAGGACAAGGAATAATTTTTTTTTTAAACTTTACATCTACGTTTTTTCCCATACCTCTGATATTTAATGTTCATTCTTCCCCTATTCCGCAAAGTGGCACCTTGCCCAGGCTTTGCTAAATATCCAAAAGCTTTCCCACTTAAGTCGAAGTGGACAGGATCATCATCACAGGAACCGGGGCTCTCATCTGTAATTGTTAAAGTAATTCGATATCCTGAGCATTCTGCATTTTGTGTGCATTTCACCTAACAAGACATACAAATTTATTTAACAATATTAGTGAAAAATACACGAACAAACAAATTCTAAGATAGGATCAATGACATGGCACATCTATCTCTTACACTACATCAGGTGAATTGTGTAACGAACCTAGTAATATATGGGACCATGCCATGTTCTAGTTTAATATTATCTCACAAATATACATGATAATATAAAATAATCTTTTGCACGTGATAACAACTCCGCAACCGTTTCCAAACATAAATAGATTGTTGTTTTCCTGTAGATTTTATGCCATAATATGGAGAATTGGCCACATCATTTTGCAAACCACAAGCTCCTCCTGATGTACAAAAATATTCACTTCAGTAACAAGTATATGATTGAATTTTTGTATTTTTATATGTGATGTGTAGGAAGATTAGCTAAAATTACCACTTCCAGATCCCTCGGGCTCGCCACACCATGTTTCTACAGCCGAATAGGAAAACTTGAAATAAATGAGAATAATGGTAAAATAATGTTGTTTAGTATTGAAGTGGGTAAAAAATAAGCTTAGATTAGCTGAAAAATAGAGAGAAACCGTGTGCAAGTGAAGTGCAAAAGTGAGGTGAAAGTTACTTGACAAATGACTGTGTTGCCTGATTTTGGAAACTTTACATTGATTTCCATACGTAGTTGGAAACCTTAGGGAATCAGCTATGTTCTCCAACAAACAACGCATGAATCGGATATGAATTGAGAGAGATATGGCCGATTAAATCATCCTTGCCATATCTGCCATGTTTTTCGGAAAAGTTATTACCTGTTGAGAAAAACCCGGATTCTATTCAATCCTTTGGGAATTTGGATGAGATTTTTTAGTATGACGTGGCTCTACGTGTTGGCCACCTTTATGACATGGAATCCTTCTTGTTTGATGACTAGGCTTGCTATAAGAGATTTTTTCGTGGGCCTGTCAGGTCATACTTTATAAAAAGGGCTTTATGGATAAGTAACTTACTGTTTTGGGCCAAAGTGAGCTTGGCCTACTAGGGCGTCCTGCTTGGAAATCCACTTCTAGCTCTTGGGCTTACCAGGTAGAATTTTAGGGGGTATCATCACTCCCACCCCCACTCTAGTAGTGCGAGACTTGTTGTCAGACTGGTGGAGTAGGATTAAATAAACCTGTTGATCACTAGCACACGAACTTTCTACCTAGACTTATCACTAGCACACGACTGTTCATTGTGGAGACCATCCAATCAATACTCAAGTTGGAGGTTGCCCAGCCCTATAAAATGAGGGCTTGTTGGGTAGTCGACTTGCAATAGAGCAGGGCCTGTCCTCTAGTTCGTATGCTCCATTTCCTTTGATCCCCCAACTTTATTGGGTCCCTCCCAGGTAGGGTCCAACTTGCCCACTGGTTTAGATGCTTCTAACTTTTGGAGTACCAAATCGCCAACTTGGAATCCCCGGGGCCTAATTCGTTTGTTGTAGGCATTGATCATTATGCTTTTGTATCTTTGCATTTAGAGGGAGGCTTTTTCTCTGAGCTCCTCAATGAGATCGAGATTCTCACTAAGCAAATTATTGTTATATTCTTCCGAATAACACATTATCCAGTGGGAAGGCATGCCCACTTCGACTGGTATTACATCATCCGTCTCGTAAACTAGGGAAGTGGGGCTTTCATCAGTAGAATTTCTAGGAGTGGTTCGATAAGGCCATAGGACACTGGTGAGCTGTTCGGCTCAGTTGCTCCTGGCTCTATCGAGTCTTCTTTTGATACCTTGTAGGAGGGGTGCGGTTGGTGACCTCCACTTAACCAATAGCTTGCGGATGAGCCACAGAAGTGAATCTTTTCTTAATACGTAACACCCTTGCATTAATCTAATATTTTGTTTCCTTAAAACTGTCGTCCATTGTCCGAAATGATCTCCCGGGGGAGCCTGAAGCGACATATGATGTTTTTCCATAGGAACTTTTCATGACTTCTCCCTCTGTGATGCGGGAAAGAGGTTTGGCCTCCACCCATTTCGTGAAGTAGTCTATGGCTAAAAATAGGAACTTTCGTTGTCCTGGGGCCATGGGGAACGGCCCCCACGATGTCCATCCCCCATTGCGCGACAGGGCATGGGGCCAGCAGTGTGGCCAATGGTTCGGCAGGCCAGTGTATCAGGGAGGCATGCCTTTGACACTTCTCGCATTATCTGACCAGAGCCTTAGCATCTTATTTCATCGTAGGCCAAAAGTAACCTACCCTCAAGGCTTGTTGGCTAGGGCCAATACCCCTATGTGTGCTCCGTAACATCCATCATGAATTTCTTTGAGGACATGTGCCCCCCCTTTTTTGGACAAGCATCTCAAGGGAGGATGTGTGAAGGACTTCTTGTAGAGAGTGTCTCCTATTAGTAGGAATTAGATGGCCCGCTTCTTCGATAGGCGGCTTCCCATTTTGTCAGTAGAGAGGCCACCTTCTTTTAGCCAGCCAGGACGGGCAGTCTCTAGTCCCCCCCAAGGAGTATGGTCCGAATCTCTAGGGTAAGACCGGGCTTTGGCAGGTGATGTATTGTGATCCGTCTAGTTCGGCAATCATCCATGGTGCTAGCCAATTTGGACAGGTAGTATGCTTTGTTGTTTTCCTCCCGGGGGATTTAGATGAGTCCGAAGGATCGAACTTGGCCTTCCATTCCTCTACCCTTTGGAGGTACTGCTTCATGCTTTCCTCATTAGCCTCGTATACTCCCTCTATTTGCTTGACGAAAAGTTGGGAATCGGAGTAGGCTACCAGGTGCCTAGCTCTTGCCTCCAAGGCCATTCTCAGGCCTAAGCCAAAGCTTCGTATTCGGCCTTGCTGTTGGAGGCTTTAAACCCGAACTTGATTGCGAACTATAAGTCCACACCCTCTAGGAGGTTATGACCATGCCCGCGCCACTTCCCTGGGCAGTGGAGGACCCGTCCACATGCAGGAGCCAAGTCCCCTTGTCTGAAGGAAGAGAGGTACTCTCCGAAACGAAATCGGCTAGTGCTTGAGCTTTGATGGTTGTCCTTGGCAGGTAGGAGATATCATATTCGCTAAGCTCGATGGCCTACTTGATCAGTCGGTCGGATGGGTCTGGCCTCCCCAAGACTTGATTGAGGGGGTGGTTGGTACGGACCCCGATTGGATATGATAAGAAGTAGGGGTGCAGCCTACAGGCGGTTATCACTAGTGCAAAGGCTATCTTCTCTATGAGGCTATATCGTCCTTCTGCTCTATTAAGGACTTTACTTACGTAGTAGATCAGCGTTTGCTGCCCGCCTTCCTCCCGAAGGAGGACCGAACTTACTGCCGGAGGTGGCTTCGAAGTAGATGTATAAGGTATCTCCTGGCGAAGGTTTGACCAACAAGGGAAGGCTGCACAGATATTGCTTGAGTTCTCTAATTGCTTGACGAGCATGTCATCTATATAGACCTCCATATTTCTCCCCAGCTTGAGGCGGAAAATCTTGTCTACCAAGCGTTGGTATGTAACTCCTGCATTCTTCACGCCAGAAGGTTCCTGCTAAAGTAATGAAGCTGACCCTCTTGTAATCATCTGGGGCCAGCATGATCTGATGGTATCCCTGTGAAGCGTCCATCATTCCAAGGGGTTCACACCCGGAGGTAGAGTCTACCAGCTGGTCGATGGGAGGGAATGGATAGAAGTCTTTCGAACAGGCTTTATTAATTTCCCGAAATTCCACACACATCCTGTATTTCCCTCCGGGTTAGGTACTAGCACCACATTGGAGAGCCATTCAGGGAATTGAATTTCCCGTATATGACCTGCTTCCGTTAATCTTTCTATCTCGGGTTCTATGATCTTATCTTTCTTTGGGCCAAAATGCCTTTTCTTTTGCTTGACCGACTTCATGGAAGGATCAATGTTGAGGTGGTGCATTATGACTTCAGATCTTATACCTTCTAGATCTTGGAGGGTCCAAGCGAAGACATCCATATTGCGCTGGAGGCACCGGATCAGGTCCTCCCTTCGGGTTCTTCTAGCTGAGAGCCTATCCTAGCAGTTTTGTCAGGGTTTTCAGGGCATAATTCGAAGGTTAACACTTCTTCTACTGGATGGACCTTGGAGTGATCCTCCTTGCTGGGCGAGGCTTCTTGTGAGGAGGCCCCTAAGCATACTGTTTCCTTCTCCGCCGAGGGGTCCTCCCCTGCCTTTTGCAAGATTCCTTGGCGGGCGGCTCTATAGTCCTCTACTTTTGGCCTTTTGCGGACATTGTCCACATAACACCTTCGTAACTGTTTTTGGTCTCCACCTACTTCTCCGATCCCGCCTGGCACAGGGAATTTGATCATCATGTGAAAGGTAGATATGATTGCTTGAAAGGCGTTTAAGGAGGGCCTCCCCAAAATTATGTTGTAGGCTGAGGGGGCGTCTACCACTAGCAACTTGATTAGGCAGGTACGCCTTAAAGACCCATGCCGCAGGGATAGGGGGAGAGCTATTGCCAGGGACAACTTCTCCCGCAAACCCATATAGCGAGCTATGAACTTTCTCCATGGGGCTTTCCCCCAATTGCACCTGGTCATATGTTTCTCCATATATGATGTCCGCCGAACTCCCTAAGTCTATAGAGACTCGGTTGACTTCATAGTTAGCCATAGTACCCGTGATTACTAGGGCATCGTTATGGGGGAAAATGACTCCCGCCCCCTCAGTGGGGCCAAACTGGATTACGGGTGCGCCCATCCTCTCGCTTACATCCAAAACTTCTTCATAAGGCGTGGCCTCGGCTCCTCGAGCTAACGCCTTATGAGCTCTCTGAGAGTCTCCCCCCATAGGTCCTCCTACAATCATGCGTATGACTCCGTTCCGAGGGGGGTTCGCGTCCTCTGATGGCCCAGCTAGGGCCTATCTACGTCCTTCTGCCTGGGGTGGCTCGGGACTGGACTCCGTAGGGGCTTTTCCTTGGATTTGGTCCTTTTTCTGGTAGGAACCCGTAACTTGGGACTTCTCTCAGTAGACGAAATCTTGGAGGTATCCATTCTGGATGAGCTGCTTGATCTCATATTTGAGATGTCGGTACTCTTCCGTGGAGTGCCCATAGTAGTTGTGGAATCAACAAAACTTATCTGACTTGGGCCGTGTTGGGCCTTCCCTGGCTCCGTGAGGTTGTATCAACAGTCCCTTCTCTTTTACTGCCATGAGGGCCTAAGTGATGGGATCATTAAGGGGAGTATAGATAGGAGGTCGCCTTTGGAAAAGGGGTTTCCTATCCCTCCCATCAGCGCGGGGCTTCTTGGTAGATCTCTCTTCGCGCGCGTCCTTCCTCTTCTCACCCCGTCCTTCTTTCTTGGAGGCTTGGGCCTCCTCTAAGTTGATGTACTTGGCTGCTGTTGCGAGCAGACTGTCAAAATCCAGCATCGGCTTCTTGGCCAGGGATTTGAAGAAATCCCCGTCTAAGAGCCCTTGAGAGAAAGCGCTTGCCTTGACCTCCTGCGTAGCCCATTCTGGGAAACTGGAACTGCGCATTGGATGGTGGTTCATGAAATCAGTTTCTCCAGATTGGTTTGAAATACTCCAAGTCAAGGAATCTCAAGATAGGGTATCGAGAATTCATGTGAGACTTGCACTAAGCATTTGCAGTCGCATTTCATCGACAAGTGACGGGGCTCGTCCATGCAATGTAAGTGGGTCAGCCAGCTAGGTGGCTGCTGACTGAGGTGACTCCTGGGAACCGTCATATGGAAGACCTTGAGTAGGGTCAGTCAGGTATGACTTGTATTTTCGGTTCCAACATACAAATTGATCCATGGACTTGAGGGATTACTGAGATCACCTGCACACCGTGCCTGTATCTTAGGTATGGAGAGAGGCTACCAAGTCGAAGTCACTCGGTAGTCATAAGCCCTATCTAGTGCAGTCAAGATATGTAGTATGACAGTAGGTTGTAAAAGAAGATCCATCTCATGTCAGAAGGCTGACGGTAATATCTCACTTTACTTTGAGACTCTTCCATGATAAATCTGTGGCCACAGTAACTAAACAAATGGGTAGGACCCCTGTGACGTTTAGCATGAACGAGGCAAGGCTTAGGTCGAGAATGGGTACCTACAATTCCATGCCCTCGACTTTAGGTAGTGAGATTGTGGGTGGAAGGATAAAACGTACTAAGACCCTAAATGTTCACACCATAAGCATTCACCTAGTCTCTAGTGCCATGGACCGTTGCTAGACGGCCACCCATGGTGACGGACGAATTTCTGTCATAGGATGATTGCAAATTCGGCCAAGTCTAGGTGAGGGAGAACCTAAAGAGTCACACACAATCTGCACACAATAAAGGTATTTAATTTGGAATTAATTTAGAGAGGTTGAACGATTTAAATTGGAATTAATTAGTTCCCTTTTATTGGGCTGTTGATTCCTTTAATTGGATTAAGAGGAATTAACTAAATAAATAAATTAGATTTATTGAAATAAATTAAGTGCGCTTAAAATAAATATTATTATTTATTTTGTTTATTCAAAAGCCCATGAATTATTTAAATAGGATTTAAATATTCCATAAATTAAATAGATGGTTGAGATTAAAGAGGAGAGATCAATGGCCAAGATTAGTTTGACTAATCTAAGCCTAGTTTGACTAGGACTTTGACTAGGTCAAAATCCTAGTCAAATCAAGCTTCTAAAGTTGGAGTTTGAAGAGGAATAGGATTCCTCCTCTATATATACTCCTAGGTTAAAACTTTAGAAGGATGATGAAAATCAAGAAACACACACACACTACACTCGGCTCTCTCTCTTGCTCATCCACCCCCTTTTCCCAAGAAAAGATTTTGATTCTTTGTTTCAATACAATTGATCCTAAGGAGGATTGATCACGTTAATTCATAACGTTTGGTCGATCCATCCTCTTTAAATACATACATATTTTTTGCTAGCACGAGGATCAAGATACATGGGCGGATTGCGTGTATGATTTAGAGGGTCTCTCTTATTCGAAATCTTGGTGCAAAATGGGGACCAACACGAGTAGCGGTTTGAAGACAAACTATAACCGGGTAGGTTCTTTTCTTTGTTGTCTTCGATTTTCTCAATACCCTATGGCCTCCATGATTTTTCAAGTTTTTATTTAGTCATGAGATACACCGAATGCCCTGGAGGTTCAAGGGAATACCCCTTGAATGTGTAATTTACATTCATGTATGAGCATGCTTTAACTTTTCGTAATTTGTTTTATATCGTGCTTCCGCATTCGCGCTCCTCCCGAGACGATCCACACGCCTTTTCTAGGCTTTCATATTTAAATCTTATTTAAATAAACCATAGGGCTTTAAATAATTAATATTTTATTTATTTTAAGCCCATTTTCTCATTTCTAATAAATCTTATTTATTAGCTAATTCCATTTAATCTAATTAAAGGAATCAACAATCCAAGAAAATGGGAACCAATTTAATTTAATTAAATTGTTCCATCTCCCGGGATTAATTCTAAATTAATTCCTTTGTTACCGGCGGATTGTGTGTGACTCTTTAGGTTCACCCTCGGCCAGACTTGGCCGAATCTCCAATCATCTCATGAAGGAAATTCGTCCGTCACCATGGGTGACCGTCTAGCAACGGTCCATGGCACTAGAGACTAGGTGAATATTATGCCGTGAACATTTAGGCTCTTCAATACGTTTATCCTTCCGTCTACTATCTCACAGCTATAGTTTAGGGTATGGACCTTGAGGACGTTGGTACCCATTCTTCACTTAAGCCTTGGCTCATCCACACTAAACGTCACAGGGTCCCATTCCATTGTTCAGCCACTGTGGCCACAGATTTATGGAGGACGAGTTTCAGAGTAAAAGTGAGACATTACTGTCAACTTTTTTGACAAGAGATGGACCCTCTCTTAGGATGTACTGTCCACACTACACACCTTGACTGCACTAGATAGGGCTTATGACAACCGAGTCTCTCGACTTGGTAGCCTTTTCCCAAACCTAAGATACAGGCATGGTGTGTATATGATCACAGTAGTCCCTCAAGTCTGAGAATCAAATCCGTACTGCCGGAACCGGGAATACAAGTCATATCGACCGACCCTACTCAAGGTCTTCCATATGACGATTCCCACGAGTTACCTCAGTCAGCTGGCACCTAGCGGGCTGACCCGCTAACATTGCATGGACGACCCTCGTCACTTGACGATAAAGGACGAGTGCAAATCGTTTAGTGCAAGTCTCAAACGGACTCTCGATACCCTATCTCGAGATCCCTTGACTTGGAGTATTTCAAACCGATCTACAGAAACTAATTTCATGACCTGCCATCCTATGCACAGTTCCAGTTTCTTGGATTAACATTTTAGTCTGTGGGCTTTGCTTCTGTATTAAACAGTTAATAATATAAAGTAGTAAGTATACACAAACAAAGTATTTAAGCCATATGAATATCACTTTCTTATTCATGGTAAATATTAGATCACCAAAACTGTTGGACATAGGTTACATAAGCCCAATCAGATTGGCTTCACGGTCACCTATTCTAACAGGCCTGAGTGATGGGAGCGTTAAGGGGAGTGTAGACAGGAGGTCCCCTTGGGAAGGGGGGCTTCCTATCCCTCCCCTCAGCGCGGGGCTTCTTGGTGGATCCGTCTTCACGCGCATCCTACCTCTTCTCACCGCGTCCTTCTTTCTTGGAGGCTTGGGCCTCCTCCATATTGATGTACTTGGCTGCTCTTGTGATCAAACTGTCAAAATCTAGGGTCGGCTTCTAAGAGCCCTTGAGAGAAAGCACTTGTCTTGACCTCCTACATGGCCGTAGGCACTTCCAGAGCGGCAACGTTAAAACGATGTAGGTAGTCTCCCAAGGATTCAGAATCTTTCTGGCGAATGGTAAAAAGGCTGAGGGAAGTCTTGCAATGTTTCCTGCTACTGGCAAACTGGTGGAGGTACAGCGAGTGGAACTCCCGGAAGCTCATCACCGAACCGGAAGGGCAGATGGTTGAACCACTGCTGGGCCGCTCCGGCGAAGGTGGTCACAAAGACCCGACATTTGATTCCATCTGTGTATCAATGGAGGAGCGCCGCATTTTCGAATCGTGACGGATGATCTTCTGGTTTAGTGGTGCCAACGAACTCTGCCATGGCTGGTGTGCGACCATTGGGAGGAAGCTCGTCCGTCATGACCTCCTCCTTGAATGGGATGCCGCCCTACATCTCCAACGGGATTCCCATAATCCTGTGTTGCACATTTTGCAAGCTTTTCTGCAGGTGCTCCAACTCGGCCTTCCAACGTGGGGGAGGACCATCTCACTTCTGGGGAGGAGGAACTGGTTCCCGTTACTATAATCCAAGGGGGCCCTGCCCTGGAAGGTCCTCTTCGTCTTTCACCTGCCCGGCGAGTACCGAGGGAGCTCCCCGGGGCCCGGGGGCCATCGCTGCCAAGGGGGTTGTGTCAACCACCGCCATCTGCGCCCGTACAGTGGACATAATCATCTGCTAGATAGCCGCCATCAGTCCTAGGGACAACCTATCAGAAGAGGTATCCGAGGGGGTATTGTCCCCCGAAGGGTCTGACAGAGGTTCGGAAGGACCAGAGGGTCCAGCCTAACCCTTACCGGAGGGAGCCAAGGGGGCTCCTAACAGTACTTGCAATGCCTGAGGATCAGCAGGAGCATCTACGGCCTTCTGCTTGCTTGATCCGCTGTTGGGAGTGTCCATGATCCTCACGTCTTAGTTCTGTGTTCCCACAGACGGCGCCAATTAATGTGAGCTGAAAGAGCTTGTTCTTGGGTTTGAGCGGAGTGGACTTCGATTTTCTGCAAGCTGTGAAACGGGAACCTGCAAAAAAAAGTGTTAGCACTCTGATACTCAAGTCAGTAAGAAGTTGTGAAAGAATAAACGTAAATGCAATGAAAGAGAAGTGAATTCTCATGATTGAGGAGCATGAAATAGGCAAAGTGTGAATGTGAGAGCATAAAAATTGTGTATTATCGTGCTAGGAAATGTTACTTGAGCCAGCCATACGAGTTGGTATTTATAGAAGAGAGTCATTCGAAAAAGACTCCTAGCTTCTTTAGGACTCTGGATGGACTACGTGCTATCCTTCTCAGACTTCAGCAGCCCCTGGACTCCATAAAAGTAGGAAATCTGTTGAGAGGGTCTTCTATGGATAAGGATAGGGTAGACTGGGTCAACCCTCAACTTCCGCCAATGATCCTGGGCCTCCGCCTTGGGCCTCCTGGCTGGGTGTCTCGTCCTAGGCTTGGGCCTCCGTCTTGAGCTCCCTCGGTCATGGGCTTGAGTCTGGAGTGGACCTCCCCCTATATGTAGGCGTGCCTTCGTACGGGGCTTTCCTTTGTGGACTTCTATTAACATCTTTTGGGCTTGTGGGCTTCACCTTTTGGCTGATCTTTTTGCCATATTTCAATATTACTTGTTTAAAAATATTTAATACATTGTAACATTAATAGCATTCTATATTAAAATACTTGCAGATATACATATCATGAAGCATTGTTGAGCTAAAAAACATAATTGTGTTGTAGTTCAAGTGGTGAAGATAGTGGTTTTAATTTTCGTTAACCAAGGTTCAAATCCCATAAACAACAAAATTTTTTAATGATTTAACTGTGTGCCACATCAACGCCAGATCAATTTTCTTGCTTAGGTGGCAATTTCGGCGGACCTGTGCAAATTCCGGCAAGAACTGCCGGAAAATTGTCTAAAAACCCTAAATTGGACTACATTTACACTTTTTTGCAAGTTAATGGTAAAAATATGATAATGATAATGCTTAAAAGGCCAAAATGAATCACAAACAAAATTAACGGATCAAAATAATTCTTTTTTCTAAAATATATTCCATCAATTCTACGCAACCACTTGTGTTATGAAAGGCAAAAACTAAAGAGATTTGGAAGAGTTCCAATGAACTATTAGATCTTCCATATAAAAATTGACTTAAAATTTAATTTTAGTGCTATATTATACAAGTGACGAATAACATAAAATAAATGCCTTTTATTATATATAGAAGTAATTGTTGACAATAATTTGATATTTCCAAAAAGATTGGTCCATATTCATGTTTAGTATGCTTTGATAATTGTATTAGACCAAATCACATATTAGCACAAAAATATGAAAATTATTAATTAGGCTAGTTTGAAAGTTGTTTTGTGCATCTATAAATACTTGTAGTTGGTATTTGTAAGACAAAAAAATTTCATAGAAATTCATCTTGAAAGTTATCCTAGACTACTCCTCTTCTATTTTCCTTCTTAACAGAATGGTATCAAGGCCACTTCAAAAAAAATAACAACAAGAACTTAAATAAGTTGTGGTTATATATATAAAGCATACAAAGAAACTATGACAACATATTGTTCTATAAATAAAATTTATTTAAGATAAAATTAAGCCGATCACTGGAAATTATAGTAGGAAAAAGTAACTTTATGTAGCACTTCTTCAAGAATTTTTTAAACTTGAAACAAAAGAAAAAATGACTGCAATTTTGAATATATTATTAAGTGATGGGGAATATATCAGAAGCTTGCAAATCTAAACACACTTCACACGCCACAAACTAGAAAAATCCTTCTTCTTTCAATTGCCAAAAAGTCACAATTCTTTAACGAAGCCGCATGTGTAGTGGCGGAGGTTTGGCGAGACCCCTACCCGTTTATTCAATTCAAAATGCATTAGTACATGTTTTAAAAGGGGTAAACGAGGAGTACTTACTTCTTTTACATGTTCAAAATAAAATACTTGAGGTGAAAACATGGGAACAAGTTGTCTAGATAGATTAGTGTGGCCAACTGACTATGCGCCCTCGTTAGAACTACATCCGCTCGTGGCTGGCTTGCCTGATTAGCTAGGAAATCCGCCGGTTGGTTCGCCTCCTTGTAGACATGGGAGAATCTGGTGTGCATTTGTCATCGCAATATTCATAGCCTCGTTAATTGAGGTTGTAGCCTCCTATCACCCTCATCTTTCAAAATAATATGAAGGACCGCTATAGCGTCAATTTCAACCCAAACTTGTCAATACCCCTCGTCGAACGCTAGTTGAAGCCCCTGAGCAACAACTAACAACTCCGCATATGGGTTGGTTTGCTCATCCAAGAAATCATATAATGCAATGATCATTTGCCCATGAGAATCCCGAAGCAAGCCCTCCTGCTCCTGAAGGACCCGGGTTCCCTTTCAAGGCTCCACCATAGTTAAGCTTGCACCATCCTTGTTGAAGTTGCTGCCACCTTATCATCTTAGGTTGTGGGGGGTTTGGACTGAGCAAAAACGAAGCTTATTTTTCTAGCCACCACCAAATCCGTCGTCCAATGGGCAATCCCTCTTGATAATCACAGTGGGTAAAAACTAGAAATCGTTAAAGCTTCATTTCTCACCTTCCATATGAACGAAAGGACAAGGATGGGGATCAACAAGAGAATATCGCCTCGTTGCACATGAGGCAATGATAATTTCCAGCAGTGAAACATTGTTGAGATTAAGTCAGTATAAGGGACATTTACATCAAAATAAGCTCTAGAATAAAGCCAAACCTTCCTTGTTGTCGTACCATGTAGAAACAAAGGGATAAATACAATTTTGGTTCTCAAACAATTTGTGGTAGCGATTTTGATACTCAAACCTTTTTTTTTTTTTTTTAGCATTTTTAGTCCTGTCGTTACTAAAACCGTTAAAGTTAACGGAAAATTCATTTGAAGGAGAAAAATAGTCATTTTTTCCCATCTTGTGGTATTTTGCAAGCTTTGCTCCAATTTACCCATTTCTCCCACTTTTCTTCAAGCTTCAAGAGGAGAAAAACCAAAAATAAAATAAAAATTAAGTAACAAATTTTTATATAATCTTAACAAAACATTGGCAATAACCTATTTTGTATATAATGCAATACCTATAATATACGCAAAAATATTGGTTTCATCATATGTATTTTATTATCTTTATAATCTTGGTTTTTCATATTTATTTTATTGTGTTTATAGCATAGGCTTTATCATATTTATTTTATCCATAGATTAAAAAAATAAAAAGGATTGACAAAATAGATAAAATAAAGTTATAGTTAAGATTATGAACTACTCAATTTGAGTTGAATGTTATGTTGAATTGTATGGATGTTGTTTTTTGTTCTACACATATGTTAGTGACAATTTTTTGTTAAGATTATGAGAATTTGTTGCTTAAATTCATTTGTATTGATTTTTTCTCTTTTGAAAGTTGAAGAAAAATGGGGGAAATGGATGCATTGGTACAAAGCTTGAAAAATACCACAAAATGAGAGAAAAATGACTATTTTCTCACTTTCAAATGAAATTTTCGTTAACTATGACAGTTTTATTAACTGAAGGCCTACATCAAAACGCCAAAATCATAACTGATAGGCGTCGAACACTTAGATCCCCTTCCTTTATCAGGTAACAAATTGCTTCACAGTGCCTGAGGATCCCCAAAAGAACTTGTTTATTAGATGACATGAATGGACATCGCGAGGAGTACGGATTTAATGAGTTGAAGTCTCCCCTCGTATGATAGGAATTTCTTCCTCTATCCGCCAAATGATCAAAATATTCCATTTTAGCCCGACCGACGTATATTGGCACCCCTAGATAAGTAGAGGGAATGGTTTGAGGATGGATCCTGCCAATATCTTAATTCTTCATTTAATCGCTAAAGGAGCTTTAGGGGACACAACGAAAAAGCTCTTTGAGATGCTGATGCATTGTCCCCAGACCTTCTCAAAATCCCACAAGAAATCCATAAGTTTCTCCAAACTATCCTCTTCCAAATTAGTGAAGATCAGGAAGTCGTTAGCGTATGCTAAGCGTGAAACACCCTCAATCTCATTGAAGGCCCGCGACGGATCTTGAACATGAATTGCATGGCATGCATGGCTTTTCTTGACAGACTTAGCGACATGTTATTCTTTTCTTTCATAGACTGAGATCACTTGAATGAAATTTTTTTAATTTACTTTGTCTTTCAATAATAAGACAAAAGTATAATTCCTGATGGGTGTCGAAACCACCAAAAATAATTCCTACAATTACTTTCTTGCGAAAGCGGCAAGTAGGGTCGAATCCGCAGGGATCGGCGATAAGTTGGTTTCTTAAAAGAAACAAAAAAAAAGGGGGGGATTCAGATTTTTAGCTTTTAAAATAAAATAACAAGTATAAATTAAAGGGGAAGTGTAATAGATGAGAAGGTTTTTCGGTTAAAGTGGGTTCATGCTTGATTCTTCCCGTTGATCATTGATGCAAACATAATAATTATTAAAATGCGTAGATCAGTTATGGTTGTTGGTACGACCTAACAACCTCACCCTTCCTTACCTTTTCGTTAGCCAAGGAACGTCCGTTGGCTAGATCTCTAATCAATAAGCAACCCCGGGAACGTCCACGAGATTTAATTTATTAACAGCTTTGAGAATTAGAAGGGTCTGATCCTAACCAATAAATTCCTACGAGGATTCATTTAAATCAGATCATGCATTCACCAAAACATAATTAACCACTTTGACACGATTAATCATGAAATGTTGCTACTAGTTATTGAATTAAACAAACAATTACGGATTTGCAAGTTCAAATAGCTAAACAAAGCATCTTGATAATGAACAACTGATCATATTATTCAAAAATCAGAAGTTTGTAAAAAGAGCGCAAAGAATAACATGAATACGGATTTTAATAAAAGAATTAAGCACTTATTAGATCTCACAACATTTTAAGAATCAAGCATTTACCGTACTTTAACCGAAAAATTAAGAGCTTAGCCTAACATGCTAATGGAAGAACACACTAAAAAGTGGAATTCCATTAGTAATTGGGAAACGTAAATAAAAATAGAAGAAGATAGAGGAAGTAGAATAATGTATTAAACTTAAGATTCAACGTAAAACAAGATATGATTTTTAGGTTATGAGGTGCCTCCTATTTATACTATTAGCACCTCACGAACCTAGACAAGAAAAGGGGTAGATACATGATTGCTCCTAAACATGTTAACAACTTAATTCCTAGCAATTTAAAGGATAAATTTCGGATTCTTGAAGAGGGTTTTCAGCAATCATTCCTTCTTCCTTCAATGAAATCTGCAACTTTCCTTTTTCTCTCAAGTTGACTGCAATGTTTAAGCGTGGGCACGCTTAGTGGAATTTTCGAATCTTCCACTCTTTTTCACTAGTTCCCTCAAATGCCTCTAAATGCCATTATTAGCTCCATTTCACCATCTTTTACTCCTTACAAGACATATTTCCTGAAAATACAATAAATCCACATGATTAGGAGTAATTAGTCCTTAAAATAAGGCATTACGAGTCTTAAATCGTGGCAAATTACACACTTATCAAATACCCCCACACTTATCGTTTTGCTAGTCCTCGAGCAAAATATTGGCAATTAGAATCCTTTTCATAATTGAACACACTCAAGTTAGGTTGCAACATGTGCAATGAGAATGACATATCACATGAAAAGATAATTCAACATGCCTTCAAACAAGTTCTCACTCAATGCCCATCATCAAAAATCAATCACGCAAAACTAGTGGACTTTTGCTCACCACTTTCCAAACCCTCAAGTGTGTATGGCTTAAGTGTATCCCTCGATGCATTGCTACAACAATGTTTCACCATAAGCTTGCTTATACACCATATCTCCACTACTTTAAAAACATGCATACACAAGGATCAAAAGGTCTTCGATTTTGGTTGTAATGGGGCTTTGGTTTGAGGGTAGGAATTTTATGGATAAAGAAGTTAAGTTCCAAGAGATTAGAGCACCAAAAAAAATTAAGTGAACAATAATTCAAAGCTCTCAATTCAATTCCCCAAACAACTTCTTAAACTATGCCTTTTCGTTTCTTTTGAGAGAGTTTTTTTTTTTCTTTCTTTTTCTCTTTTTTTCTTTTTTTATGGCAAGAATTTTCTTTCTTTTGCCAACTTTTTCTACTTTTCTTTTGTTTCTCTCTTTTTTTTCAATAGGCATAGAACAAGGTAACAATAAGCTCTCACAAAATATGAGACCACAATTTGAAACCCCCACACTTATTTTGAGATACACCGTTTAGAGCATGAAATAGCAACGTTTCAATTTCCTCATTTTGTTTTGAGAACCATTCTTTAAGAAAGACACTCATTTTCCTTGATACTCTAATGATTCTTGGAAGGGTCCAAATCAAGGTTAGAGAATGAGGGGTTAGGCTCATAGTTAACGGTTCATATCAACAAAACAAGGCTAAAAAGGCTCAAGTGGGCATACTAGGGTCAACATGTAATGGGATAGTCAATTTAGGCCAAAGTGGTTTCAATCCTAATGCCTTTGTCATATCCAAATGCATGCACATTTATGTAGCCTTGACGTGGTTCAAAGCAAGTTCTAGGAATACAAAGTCATAGAAGCATTTTTCACTCAAGAAAGGATGGAATTTTTCATCAATGTGTTTAGGCTCAAAAGCTCACAAGGTTTTGTCTAGTCCACTAATTCCACATAAGAGAATTTCCAATTCAAGTTATTGAGACAAAAACAAGTTGTCAAGCCATGAATTACCTAAAGCACGAGACACATATCCTTTTGTACATAATGCTTCCAAATCAAGAGTAGTCCAAAATTGATGAGGAGTTCATCAAGCCAAATTTTTTCAGGATCTTCACAAAACCATTTTTACAACCAACACAAAATTCTCCACAAAAAGATTTTTCAGCAATGCACCAAGATTTTTCGCCAACCTCATAATAATCATAAGGGTTAATTACATTTACACCCCCTTTCAGAATGTATAATTACACTTTCCCCCAAAAAAGTTTTGAAATTACACTTACACCCCCTCCGAAAATTCTCTGTTTACACCTAACCCCCATCCGTTAGAGTTTGGACGAAAAATATTCATGTCAACAAAAATAATTACACAAATTTTCAATTTTTCCCATCATTTAACAGTCTCATGTATATGTTTGTACTTATAAGAGGATAAGTGTAACGTATATGTATGGAGTGAGGCCAATATTATTATATTTTTTCCTTATAAGTACACAATTATTGCACGAGAATGTTAAATGAGAGGTAAAATTGAAAATTTATGTAATTATTTTTGTTGAAATGAACATTTTTCGCCCAAACTTTAACGAATGGAGGTCAGGTGTAAACAAAGAATTTTTAGAGGGGGTGTAAATGTAATTTCAAAACTTCTTTGGAGGAAAGTGTAATTATGCATTTTCAGAGGGGGTCTAAATGTAATTACACCTAATCATAAACACAACAAGCAAAACAAGCAAAATCATACCCCCACACTTAAAGTCCACATTGTCCTCAATGTGGATACATGCATGCAACTCAAGAACGGAAAAAGATGAGAGATAAGGAAGAGAACATCCCTGAGTGCATGCCGTGCTGGATCAAGGTGTAGGTGGGTTCCGTGGAGTGAGCCCGACGTGCTCAAATAATTCAAGCAAGTTGTTCTCAATGCGCGCAATGCGTCGGGCGATGGTGTTCAATGTTGCTTGTTGTTCGGGAAGGGCAT
This sequence comes from Sesamum alatum, assembly GCA_034509735.1. Lineage (NCBI taxonomy): Eukaryota > Viridiplantae > Streptophyta > Magnoliopsida > Lamiales > Pedaliaceae > Sesamum > Sesamum alatum. Next base: position 20,160,286 of record JACGWO010000003.1, read on the forward strand.
GGGCACTTTCATTGTCAGCGGGCTCCTCATCATCATCGGTGGATTCTTCCTCTGAAGTACCGGCAGATGGCAAGTGTCTTGAGGAGAAAACATTCGGCGGCATAGACGGACCTGCAGGAGCAAACTCAAAAGAGTTGCCGCGTCGAAGGACCATGCCCATACGTACCAAGCATGGCATATCCAACGGCTCGGAATTGCAAGCAACATGTAATTGATGGATGCTAGGGTCAAACACACCGAGGTTAATGGATAACACAGTGATAAATGGACCAAGAATTAGTGCTCGTTTCTTGTTCAAAGCAGATTCTAGTTGTGTAGCTAGCCAAAACCCAAGGTTAACCTTAATGCCTTTTACCATGCACCACATAAAGAAAAATTCAGCTTTACTACAAATGCCCGCGGTATCCCGTCGTCCCGAAAAGTTAAGTGCTAGAATGCGATGAATGTAACACATAACGGAATTTTTCAAAAGGGAACTTTTTGACCGACTAGGATTATAAGCGGATGTGTCTGTTGACCAAGTACGCCACTCACCTATGGGGTTAAAATCATCACGATAATCACACTGAGAGTTCAAATAGTCGGGGGTGTGTGCTGATTCTTCAGAGGTGAAACCAAGAGCAATATTGAATTGAGTTAACGACATATTAAAAGTTCTACCCATTAAACGAAATTTAAGCACACCGGGTGCATCCAATGTGAGTGTAGTGGGTGTAGAAAATTTAAAGGTCGTGTAGAACTCACGAGTAAATTCAATATATGCATTAGCAGTGCAGTCAAAGAAGTATCTCCATCCAATATTATCAACAAGCATATTAAACCCATCGTGAAAATGCAATGTGCGCAAAGTGTCGTAGTGGACTGTTTTACAAGGTGCAATTCGTCGCGTACACAGTGCGGCGTACCTTTCACTTGCAGGTCGGGACTTGAAGGTTAAGTGTCCACCAAGTGCTTCAGATGATGGTGGTAGAGTGCTCGGGCCTCGTTGACTGCGCGGATCGGGACACCGGTGGTGCAGTCCGTGAAGAAGATCCCTCTCCTCGGTTTCTTTTCTTGCTACTCATTGTCTAGAAAATACACAGTGAAGTAGGGGAGAAATGAGTATATGAAAAAGGAAGGGATGACAAACCAATGGTTGACAGCCGGTGGCGGCGGTCAACGGCGGCAGACGGTGGTCAACGGTGGCAGACGACGTTCAAGGGTGGCGGTCAGAGGTGAGGGTGGACAGCGGCGCAGCTTCGGGTCTTGTTGGTGAACGCGGCGGCGGTTAGATGCCGCGGCGGCTGAGCACGGTGACGGGGTGAACGCGGCGGCGGTCAGATGCGGCAGCGGTCGTCGAGCAGTGGAGGACTGCAGCGGAGCTTCAACCGCGTGGACTCGTCTTGGTCAGTGGTCGGCGCGTAGAGAGGGAGAGGGTCGGTGGATGGTGGTGCGGTGGAGCAGCGGTGGTGGTAGTCAACGGTGGTCAATGGTGTGGTCTTCCTCCCCTTTTGTGTTTGTGAGCTAAAAAAGAGATGAGAAGTGGGGAAAGTGTTGCCCTACTTACCTTAAGTGGGACTTCCCTTTTTTTGAAATTTTTGATTTTCGAATTTTTTTTTTAAAAAAATAATAATAATAAAAGAAAACAGAAAATGTGAAGAAAAGTCGAGTCTTGTAAGTGGGAATGGACAGATTCGTTTGATCCGCTAGACGTGGGCACATTTAGTGGCTCAAACGATTCTGTTATGAGGACGGTCCTTAAGGCGTGGGCACGTCTAATGGACTGAACGGTACACCTCGATTTTTTTCACAAAATTCAAGCAAATAGAGCAAAAATTATAGCAAAGAAGGGTAGAGAGGGCGTGGGTTGCCTCCCACGTAGCGCTTCTCTTTACCGTCTTTAGCTAGACGAGGAAACAAAGGTATTCAAGTAAGCACTTCGAGTTCGATCTTTTCCAGAGCGGATGCTTGGAAATTCTCATAGAAGGGGTTGAGTCTATGGCCATTTACTTTAAACACCTTTTGCGTGACGAGACTCTTGATCTCAACTGCACCATGAGGAAATATGTTAATCACAATAAAGGGGCCAATCCAACGGGAACGTAACTTACCCGGAAAGTGTTTGAGTTTCAATGAAAGAGCAACACTTTTTGCCCAACGGTGAATTCCTTTCTCAAGATGGTGTAGTCGTGGAACGCCTTAGTCTTTTCTTTGTAGATCTTCGAGTTTTCATAAGCATCATTGCGTAACTCCTCAAGTTCTTGCAATTGCAACTTCCTATGGTTCCCCGCTTCGTCTATCTCCATGTTGAACTGCTTGATCGCCCAATATGCTCTATGCTCGAGTTTGACAGGAAGATGGCATGATTTACCAAAGACCAAACGGAAAGGGGACATACCTATAGGGGTTTTATACGCCGTTCGGTAGGCCCATAGAGCGTCATCCAAGCGTGTACTCCAATCTTTCCGGTTGGGATTGACGGTTTTCTCAAGTATGGATTTGATCTCTCGATTGGAAATTTCTGCTTGCCCATTCGTTTGGGGGTGATAGGCGGTGGAAACTCGGTGTGTGACGCTATACTTCTTCAACAGAGCTTCAACAGTCCTATTACAAAAGTGAGTCCCCGATCGCTTATAATGGCCCTTGGCATCCCAAACCTGGAAAAGATGTTAGACTTCACAAAATCCACGACAGTTTTAGCATCGTCCTTCCGTGTGGCTTTCGCCTGAACCCATTTAGACACATAATCGACTCCTAAAATGATGTAAGTATAGCCAAAGGACGGAGGGAATGGTCCCATGAAGTCAATCCCCCATACGTCGAATACCTCGCAAGTGAGAATTGACGTGAGGGGCATTTGATTCCGGGTATTCAGATTCCCCGTCTTTTGGCAGTTTTCACAAGCTTTACAAAACAGATATGCATCTTTAGACAAATTAGGCCAAAACAACCCGCACTCTAATATTTTTCGAGCTGTTCGATTAGGACCAAAATGCCCTCCACAAGCATAAGAGTGACAAAACTTAAGAATAGAAGGAGTTTCAGATTTGGGTACACACCTTCGGATGATTTGATCCGAGCAAAACTTCCACAAGTAGGGATCATCCCACACAATACTTCGCATCACTTCGGATTTTGTCTTTCCTTGCTCGAGGCAAGTCACTTGGTAAAGTGTTGGTGACAAGGAAGTTAACGATGTCGGCATACCATGGGGTGATTTCTCGAATAGTGAAAAGATGTTCATCAGGGAATTCATCGTGCAAAGGTGGAGGTTTACCTTTTGTAGTCAATCGGCTAAGATGGTCAGCTACGAGATTTTCTGCTCCTTTTTTGTCCTTAATTGTGAGGTCGAATTCTTGTAGTAGGAGCACCCATCTCATGAGTCGTGGCTTCGCCTCTTTCTTTGACAGTAAGTACTTCAAAGCTGCATGATCGGAATAAACAATTACTTTAGTACCAAGCAAACAGGGGCGAAATTTTTCTAAAGCAAAGACAACGGCTAAGAGCTCTTTTCCCATAGTGGTGTAGTTGACTTGTGCGTTGTCTAGCATTCTTGAGACGTAATAGATCACATGAGGGTTCTTTCCAATCCTTTGTCCCAAAACAGCGCCTACTGCGTGGTTGCTTGCGTCGCACATAATCTCAAATGGCTCATCCCAATTTGGTGGTTGGATGATCAGTGCGGAGGTCAAGAAATCCTTCAATCTGTCAAACGCTTTCTTGCATCCTTCATCGAAGTCAAATGTGGTTTCTTTTTGCAGCAACTTGCACAAGGGTTGAGCAATCTTCGAGAAGTCTTTGATGAATCGTCTATAAAATCCTGCATGACCAAGAAACGAACGAATCTCCTGCACAGTAGCGGGGTAAGGCAGGGATTGTATAACGTCAATTTTAGCCTTATCAACTTCTATTCCCCGAGCGGATGATATGCCCCATGACAAGACCTTGCTCAACCATAAAATGGCATTTCTCATAATTCAATACGAGGTCTTTTTCTATACATCTTTCAAGGACTTTGGCTAGTTTTCCAAACAGTCATTAAAGGAGTCTCCATAAACGGTGAAATCGTCCATAAAGACTTCGATAAATTGTTCAACATAATTTGAAAAAATACTAACCATACACCTTTGAAAGGTAGCGGGGGCATTACACAACCCGAATGGCATCCGTCGGTAGGCGAATGTCCCGAAAGGGCAAGTGAACGTCGTCTTTTCTTGATCCGCAGGCGCCACTGGTATTTGGTGAAAACCTGAATATCCATCGAGGCAACAATACTGAGAACGACCAGCCCAAACGTTCCAACATCTGATCAATAAAGGGAAGAGGGAAGTGATCTTTCCTAGTGGCGGTATTAAGCTTTCTATAGTCTATACAAACTCGCCATCCATTTTGAACACGGGTGGGTACTAATTCACCAACATAATTTTGAACGACGGTTTATACCCGTTTTCTTGGGTACAACTTGAGTTGGACTTACCCATTCACTATCAGAAATTGGAAAGATCATACTTGCGTCAAGGAGTTTAAGGATTTCCTTTTTCACCACTTTCCATCATTGGTGGATTTAGCCGGCGTTGGGCTTCTCGTGAGGGTTTAGATCCTTCTTCGAGTAAAATTCGATGTTCGCAAGTCGAAGGACTTAACCCCTTGATGTCGACTATGGTCCACCCTATGGCTGCACGGAATTCCCGAAGTATGCGGATCAACTTATCTTCTTCTAAGGCGGAGAGCTTACTTGAGATAATCACCGGCAGCGTGTTATTCTCGCCTAAGAAGGCATACTTAAGATGGTCCGGTAGTTCCTTCAGTTCTAGAGTCGGTGCCTGCAACAAGGAGGGAAGAAGTTTAGTATATGTGCGTGGCAATTCAATGAAAGAAATGTTTTGAGGAAGGGAGCGGAGAGCTTCGAGCTCGAAGACGCTTTTACCAATTTAGGGATCAATTGTCATATTGTTCTCCCACGCTTGTACTAGTGTTGGTGTAAGGCCTTCCTCTAACGCCATCTTCACGTGGTCGCCAGTATTGTTCTTTGAAAATTCCTGCACAAAAGGGTCGAAGATATCTACAAGCAAAACAGTTGGTACATCGCTAGGATACCTCATGGAGTCGTAAATGTTAAATCGTATCACTTCACCATCAAACTCCATGGTTAAAGTACCCTTATGCACGTCGATTTTCGTCCTAGCAGTTTTGAGGAAAGGTCTCCCCAACAAAATAAAGGTGAAATTGGGGGAATTGTCTTCTCTCATATCTAGAACATAGAAATCGGCAGGAAAAACCAATTCGTTTACTTGTACCAACACATCTTCTAAAACCCCTTCGGGGTATACAACCGAGCGATCCGCAAGTTGGATCACAACTCCTGTTTCTTTCAAAGGGCCAACGTGTAAAGATTCAAAAATCGTTAGAGGCATGACATTAATGGAAGCACATGAATCGCACATGGCTCTTTTTATACCAATCATACCGATTTTACAAGGGATAGAAAACGTACCTGGGTCTTTCCATTTTTGGGGCAATTTTCGTTGGAGAATCGCAGATACACTTTCACCCATACTTACTCGTTCGTTACCCTTCAACCTCCCTTTACTAGTACACAATTCCTTGAGAAACTTCGTGTATCGGGGTATTTGCTTGATTGCATCGATCAATGGGATGTTTACCTCGACTTTGCGAAATGTCTCTAGGATTTACTTTTGTTCCTCCTCCTTCTTTGACTTGGCAAATCTATCCGGGAAGGGGGGTTTTGTCACTAGCACCTTAGGTTGGTCTTCTTTGGCTGATTCATGCTCATCCATTTGTTGTCGCGGAACCTCAATTTCCTGTTCGTGTTCGTCCTGCTGGGCGTGCCCACGCACAGTGCTGTTTTCGTCGCTGTTTGGTTTCAACCTTTTTCCGCTGCGTAAAACAATAGCACTAGCGTTTTGTTTAGGATTAACCACAGTTTGAGACGGTAGCTTACCTTGAGATTCCATTTTACTGATAGACGAGGCCAACTGACTGATCTGAGACTCCAAGTTCTGGATACTCGTTTGGGTGTTCTGTTGGAACTGTTGAGTATTCTGCTGGAACTGTTGAGTATTCTGTTGGAGTTGTTGGATCTGTTGTTGAGTGTTCTGCTGGATCTGCTGAGTGTTGGTGATGAATATCTTCATCATGTCCTCAAGGGATGTGCTTTGTTTTGGATTAGGTTGCACCGGTGGTCTGTATTGCAGTTTCTGAAAATTTTGTGGCTGGGTTCCATAGCTCAGATTCGGGTGGTCCTTCCATCCGGGGTTGTAAGTGTTGGAGAATGGATCGTATCTCCTTTGTTGTTGTCCGGGAACTCCTCCTACGACATCAATTTGTTCGGTTGGCGGTTCTTGGAGTGTTGGGCACGCATCGGTGGGATGCTCATTGAAGTGCATGCCGCAAACCTTGACATGCTGATGCTTATCTATGGCAATTTGTTTAACAAGAGACGTGAGCTCATTCAATCGGTCATCAAAAACAGCCATACTTACCTCATTATCCCTTTTTGGTGGGTCGTCATGTCTGATTCCGAATTGTTGTGTATTAGATGCCATGATTGAAATCAGATTACGAGCCTCGGTCGGGGTTTTATTGAATAGCGCACCTCCACTGGCTGCGTCTACCAATTTTCTGTCCATGTCCGATAGACCTTCATAGAAGTACTGGATCAAGAGATGGTCCGGAATCTGGTGGTGAGGGCAGCTTTTCACCAACTAATTGAATCTACCCCAGTACTCAAAAAGGCTTTCTCCTGCGAATTGGCGAATTCCACTGATTTCTTTCCGGATTGTCGTGGCTCGTGAAGCAGGAAAATATTTCTCAAGAAATTGTCTCTTGAGATCATTCCATGTCGTGATGGACCCCGAAGGTAGAGAGTAAAGCCAATCTTTCGCTTGGTCGGCGAGAGAAAAAGGAAAGGCTCTCAGTTTAACCTGTTCTTCGGTGACTCCTTGTGGTCGCATCCCGGAACAAACCACATGGAATTCATCAAGTGTTTATGTAGATTTTCACTTGCAAGACCGCGGAAAGTAGGGAGTAAATGAATCAAACCAGATTTCAATTCAAAATTTACCTCTAAATACCGGGTATTCTATGCAGAGCGGTTGTTGGTTCAAATCCGGCGAAGTCATATCTTTGATTGATCTTTCTGGAATTATAGCCATGACTTATTCTTCAGATTCTCCCGGGGATTCTGCAAATTCTAACGTTATGTCCTTTCCGTCCTCGTAAGAAGTTGATGCCTCTTCGGTTTGTTGCTTGGTTTCCCAAAAATAATTCCTACAATTACTTTGTTGCGAAAGCGGCAAGTAGGGTCGAATTCCCAGAGATCGGCGATAAGTTGATTTCTTAAAAGAAACAAAAAAGGGGGGGATTCAGATTTTTAGCTTTTAAAAGAAAATAACAAGTATAAATTAAAGGGGAAGTGTAATAGATGAGAAGGTTTTCCGAACGAAGTCTTCGCGCAGTCTTCTCGATCTCGGGATCAAATCTCAGTTCACCTGTACGAGAAGATCTTGGCATCAATAATAGCAAAAATTAAGTAAGGAAGAAATCGACTTAAAAACGCCAGTCCCCGGCAACAGCGCCAAAATTGGATGGGTGTCGAAACCACCAAAAATAATTCCTACAATTACTTTCTTGCGAAAGCGGCAAGTAGGGTCGAATCCGCAGGGATCGGCGATAAGTTGATTTCTTAAAAAGAAACAAAAAAAAGGGGGGGATTCAGATTTTTAGCTTTTAAAAGAAAATAACAAGTATAAATTAAAGGGGAAGTGTAATAGATGAGAAGGTTTTCCGGTTAAAGTGGGTTCATGCTTGATTCTTTCCCGTTGATCATTGATGCAAACATAATAATTATTAAAATGCGTAGATCGGTTATGGTTGTTGGTACGACCTAACAACCTCACCCTTCCTTACCTTTTCGTTAGCCAAGGAACGTCCGTTGGCTAGATCTCTAAATCAATAAACAACCCCGGGAACGTCCACGAGATTTAATTTATTAACAGCTTTGAGAATTAGAAGGGTCTGATCCTAACCAATAAATTCCTACGAGGATTCATTTAAATCAGATCATGCATTCACCAAACATAATTAACCACTTTGACACGATTAATCATGAAATGTTGCTACTAGTTATTGAACTAAACAAACAATTATGGATTTGCAAGTTTCAAATAGCTAAACAAAGCATCTTGCTAATGAACAACTGATCATATTATTCAAAAATCAGAAGTTTGTAAAAAGAGCGCAGAGAATAACATGAATACGGATTTTAATAAAAGAATTAAGCACTTATTAGATCTCACAATATTTTAAGAATCAAGCATTTACCGTACTTTAACCGAAAAATTAAGAGCTTAGCCTAACATGCTAATGGAAGAACACACTAAAAAGTGGAATTCCATTAGTAATTGGGCATTGTAAATAAAAATAGAAGAAGATAGAGGAAGTAGAATAATGTATTAAACTTAAGATTCAACGTAAAACAAGATATGGTTTTTAGGTTGTGAGGTGCCTCCTATTTATACTATTAGCACCTCACGAACCTAGACAAGAAAAGGGGTAGATACATGATTGCTCCTAAACATGTTAACAACTTAATTCCTAGCAATTTAAAGGATAAATTTCGGATTCTTGAAGAGGGTTTTCAGCAATCATTCCTTCTTGCTTCAATGAAATCCGCAACTTTCCTTTTTTCTCTCAAGTTGACTGCAGTGTTTAAGCGTGGGCACGCTTAGTGGAATTTTCGAATCTGCCACTCTTTTTCACTAGTTCCCTCAAATTCCTCTAAATGCCATTATAAGCTCCATTTCACCATCTTTTACTCCTTACAAGACATATTTTCTGAAAATACAATAAATCCACATGATTAGGAGTAATTAGTCCTTAAAATAAGGCATTACGATTCTTAAATCGTGGAAAATTACACACTTATCAATTCCTCCCCACAAGTTGAAACTTGCAATTAATCTTATCATCCCCTTACTATATATTCTTAAGGTAGAGGGTATTTCGACTAGGTTTGACTAGGCAATTTTCCTTGACCAAATTTCGGTCTACCTCGACCAGGCTGAGGTAGGTTGCCTCGGTCAATTGTACCAAACGACCATGCTCGCCTCTTTCGATCGTCTCCTCTATTTGTATTTTCAAGCAATGGATATGATTTTTGTTGTGAAGTTTGAAAGTCATGATGTTTGTTTGAAAGACATTCGGACTCTTTGGAAATTTCTTAGTATCCTTATGGGGGTGTTATGTTATGCACCTCAAGGAAGCCTGTATTCTTAGCTCATTTTAGGGAACTTCATAAAAGCTCTTGAGTTGAAAATTTATTTTGACTTCGGGATGTCGCATTAAAACACCTGGAGGAAGCCTTCTTTGTTTTGACTTCGGGGTGTTCTATATGATACCTCAAGGAAGCCACTTGACTTCGAGGTGTTGCGTATGACACCTCAAGGAAGTCATTTTACTTTATTTTCTTTGACTTCAGGCTTTTATTTTTTCTTACTTCGGGGTGTCGCGTATGTCACCTCAAGGAAGCTATTTCGCTCTTGACTTCGGGATTTGCATATGATCGAAGCTAGTTTGCTTTTGTTTTCTTTTACTTCAGGCTTTTATTTTCTCTGGCTTCGAGGTGTCATGTATGTCACCTCAAGGAAGCCATTTTGCTTTTGACCTGAGGGTGTTGCGTAGACACCTCTTGGTGCTTTTTATGAAAACAGTCTTCTTGCCCTTTAACTGTGTTATTTGTCTCACCACTGAGATAATTGCTACTTGGATAAAAATGCATGATTAGTTTATATCTTTTTTTATACCATAATTAACTAGATATTCTCTTAAAGAAGGAAGGGTGGTAAAAAAAATGTATTTTGAGTTTCCAAAATTTTCTTAAAAGAGTTTTGATTTTAAAATAGAGAAATGGAAGAAAATTAATAATTAATTGTTTAAATTTTAATAATAGTTTACTTTAATCGTAAATGAACCAATATAGATGATTTTGTTGAGTCAAACTTGAAGTAAGTTCGAGCAGAAAACTTTTTTAAAAAAGTTGATTGTTATTTATATTAATGACAATTACTTGAATAGATTATTGTTAATAAAATATGAGTGGATACTTTAAACTTGGTTCACACTAAGATATTAACTTGATTATAAATATGTAAATTATACCATGAGTTTAACTATTAAAAGAGAAGCAAATGCACAATATATCAAGTAATCAAAACATAAGAAAGATTAAAAAAAAAATATGATAGCAAATTGCATATTAGTTATTACAACCTACAAAACTAAAAATCCGTTTCTCAGACTTTCCAAAGAAAATCCAAACTAGATGCCTGCAAATATTTGTTATTAATTATATTTTTAAAAAAAAATCATATTTCATAATATGTTTACAATTTTATGACCAATTTTCAAAATTCATATGGACAATTTGCCACATCATCTGCAAAAGCACAAGCTCCCCCTGCAAGCACATAAATATTCACTTTTAGAACAATTAATTTTTATGTTACATCTATTTAATCTATATATGTACATTTACATTATATATATACTTGAGCATGCGTATTTGTTCTTTTGCAGCATGCATAAATAATAGGCTTAAAAGCAGTTTTTCTCTATAATTCTAGGTGTTTAGCAATTTGGTCTTTTAAGAAATTGAGTTTGCTATATGATCCTTTATATTTGTTAATTTCAAAATTTGAGAACACATGTTGCCCAGATTTGGATACATGGACCGCAATAACAAGACAAAATAAAAAAAAATTAAAACTTAGCATGTCAAATCATGTGTCGAATTAAATCTATGAAAGACCATGTTCGAGCCTTCAGTGCCACAGGTCTCGTCAGTAGTTCCAGCCACAATGGGGTCATCAGCCGCGGGGGCCACCAGTTCCACTACATCAGCCTCTGCGATGCAAGGTAACATACAAAACATTATTAAATTATTTTCATTGAATTTATCCAATTCTAATATTTTATTATTTTCAGCCTGAACCGAGATTTTCACAGTGTGATCAATGCTATGATGCGCAACCACTATCCTCATCCATGAGGATCTATAAAGCAGATTCCGCAGGAGCACCAGCTGTTTTGGTTGGATAATCTCAAGGTAAGATTTATCCGGATTTCTAATTATGTTCTCAAATCTGATAATTTATTCTTTACTGATTACTTACAATATTTTTTTCAGTATGTGAATCTGCACCTTACTTATTGGTGGGGTTGCGATGATGAGTCGATGTTCAAGGTGTTTAGGTGGCAAGCCGATCGCTTCTTGTGGAAGTGCTTTTCGGACGCCCGAGCTCAGCTATCTCGACCGCTATGGTTGGCCAATCAGATCTGGCACCAACTGCTGGAGTAATGGGCATGCCTAGAGTTCCAAAGCCCAGTCAGCAAAGAATAAAGCCAACCGGCAGCTAACCCAAACACAGCAACAATCGTCAAACCGCGGGGGTTCGTCGTCCGTTGTCCGCCACAAGCGGAAGATGGTAAGTATTTTTTGCATCATTCAATCTTTTTAATGCATTTATTATATTTTGAAATTCTTCTGTGACAGCAGGCACAACTCGGACGCCCAATCAAGCAGATGGGGTTATTCTCCAGAGTTTACAAGAGAAAGGAGAACGGGCAATGGAGCGGCCCAAGGGCAATGCATGAGGAGGTAAGTAGATTTTTATTTTGCTTCCAATTTATATTATAATTTGATTTATTTTTTTTTTTTTTTGGACTAATCAACTATTTGGTTGCCTTTCGAGAGGATGGGGGAGGAACAACAACCCAACCACCAGATGATCAGCAAGATAGTCCAGCGTCTTCTCAAGCCTTGGTGGCCATGACTGAGCAGCAATGTGGCTATCGGCTGCAGGTGGCCGGAAGAGGAGTTGTGTGTTCGATCTCGGCTCTGAGGCCCACCACACGATTGCTGGTCCACCACAACTCAGCTTGTCCATTGTTCCACCGCCCTAGCCACCACAAGAGCAATGCCCAAACCTTGATGATCGGGTGAGAAGGCTCGAAGAGATCGTAATGCATTTGACAACCAATTCGTCTGAGCCTCCACCGGCCCCACCGTCCCAGGATCCAGCTGATCCCCTGGCGCACGACAATGAGGCAGAAGATCGGGAGCCTAATTCGAATCTTGATTAGGGTCGGATTTTGTCGTTTTTTTTTTTAATTTGTATGTATATTTTAAATACAATTTTATAAAGACAATTTTAATTTTGTTAATTATATTAGGGTTAATTACACTTACACCCCCTCTGAGAATGTATAATTACACTTTTCCCCAAAAAGATTTTGAAATTACACTTACACCCCCTCCAAAAATTCTCTGTTTACACCTGACCCCCATCCGTTAGAATTTGGACGAAAAATGTTCACGTCAACAAAAATAATTATACAAATTTTCAATTTTTTCCATCATTTAACATTCTCATGTATATTTTTGTACTTATAAGAGGATAAGTGTAACGTATATGTATGGAGTGAGGCCAATATTATTATATTTTTTTCTTATAAGTACAAAATTATTGCACGAGAGTGTTAAATGAGAGGTAAAATTAAAAATTTATGTAATTTTTTTTGTTGAAATGAACATTTTCCCCCCAAACTTTAACGAATGGAGGTTAGGTGTAAACAAAGAATTTTTAGAGGGAGTGTAAATGTAATTTCAAAACTTCTTTGGGGAAAGTGTAATTATGTGTTTTCAGAGGGGGTCTAAATGTCATTAACCCATTATATTATTACTATTTTTCCATGCTAGATAATTTATTAAAAAAATTCATATTCAACAAATTCAACAACAAATTATAAAAGCTAATCTTATACTAATATAAAAATGATTCAATTACTAAAAAGTATATTTGATTTGTAACAGGTTTTGCATGGGTCATAGGAATACATTTCAATGGCACCCAACCAGGGGACAACTCCAAAAGCCGCTCCAAACTATGTACATAGCATCCATAAAACTGTTCCAGAGACTGCATGTACACAGGTTACAAGCACTAGTACAGAACCGTTTAAATAAACGCTCCTAAAAGAGGGACAAAACTGTTCCAAAGATCCAACACCACAACAAACATGCGCAAGTGGTGTCACAAAGGCCATTACAATTGTGGTTAAATCCATAATACAACAAGAGCTCCAGAAACCGTTACAAACGAAGCCCACTGCGTGACAAAATGTGCAAAAATGGCCGCTCCAGTTGTAATATGAAATTATTACCACATATGTAACAAAGGCCGTATCAAATACATATCGTATTAATTCACACTGGCCGTTCCAAAACGAGTTCCAATTCAATTTCTGTATTAGGTTATTCTTTGTGACAGTCATTCTATTACAAGGTACGCGACAAGTTGGAGCGGCTTTTATAGTTTTGGTTATAATTATTTTGTAACTCGTGTTATAGGAATGGAATATTTGCCGTTAAAAAGACCGTCACAACATTTAGAAACCCGTTCCAAATTCTTCTTCGGCCGTTACAAAATCTGCAACAATAAATTGATCTTTTTTGTAGTGGTTTTTCCAAAATTTAAGCCAGCACGTGCGAATTTAGATTAGCCAGTTTTCAAATACCCGACAAAATGTGTACTAAAATAAAAAAATTAACATATAAAGGACGAGATCGCAAATCCAAATTATTAAAGGATTGAATCTCCAAACATCCATAATTATAGGACCAAAATTGCATTTAAGTATACATAATATATATCCGCTAGAATAACCACTTCCAGCTCCTATAGCACTCTCGTACCACGTAACTACGGCTGATCGGGGTTTACGTATTTTAGTTTTCTTCTTCATTTATTAAAAATGATACATATGTATGCATGCACAATAAGTGTGTCTCACTTAGAGTTGTTGAATTCTAACATTTATGAGAGCAAAAGCATCAAATTTAGCCATGAGATAAGCGAAGAATTTTATGTATTTCTATACTGAAGAAGGAAGTAAACTTCATTTAAATAGGCGATCATCAAAATATCTGTCTACTTCTAACTGACTAACTTACCAACTAATGACGTCGAAGCAGGCACAACAGTCAGATTATAACAAATGGGATACACGACTACTCCTATGCTAATAAAATAGCAAAGAGCACTTCTTCTAGACTTTGCTACTCCTTCAACCTAGATCCCAAGCATGCATGGCAACCGTATGACTTGTAGCATTACCACCTCCTTTATGCTCTAAAGGGCATTTGGTTTTATGAACTTACGAAAATGGTTAAGGTTGAGGTCTCATGAATAAATTCGAGGTCATAGGTTTGAGCCACATTAAATGTGTGAGAATTTGTCTCACTTAATGTGAGTCTATCTGTAATGGGTGTTTGTCTCCCAGAATGTGAGCTTATCACTGTTTCAAAAAAAAAATAAAAATAAAAATTAGTTTATATTTGTTTTAAATAATGTTTAGTTATTTATTTTTATAATTGGAATAAACAATTTCTAAAATGGCTCGTTGTTTCCGTAAGAGGAAAGTAAACTTTGAAAATACCATTGGGGAGAGATGGTTTATACATAGATATATTTTTAAGAAATTATTACAAAATACTAATCGTCGTGATCAAAAGTATGTCTCTTTGTTGGACAAAAGGTTTTATTTCACACATATTTGATCAACAAAATTATTGAATATTGATTCATGTTTGCTAGAGTCTACACGTAAATTCCTAAAACACCATCCCATAAAAGGTTTATGAATACTCAAAATTCAAATGATCTAAATCGATTAATCAAGACCAACTTACAGATTTGGCATCCGCAGCAGCTAGGGCAGTTTCCTCTTATTAAAGATAAGTAAATTGGAAAGTTTGATGAATCTAGAAATAGATGATTCAAACTAACTAAATTTACAAGTCTTTTCTAAAGAATGAAAAGTCTGAAAGCTCTTTGTTGGACAAAGTTGCCTTGCCAAATAGTCTATTGCATAGGATCCAACAAGACAACTGTAGGTTACTGAATACACAAGACCATAAGGGGGCTCAGAAGTCTAAAGGTCCCATAGGAGGTTTGGGAATTAGAATTGAGGTGGTGAACCATAAATGGTCGCAAAATTAAACCTATTTCGATAGAATCAAAAATGGCTCTTTCCCAAATAGGCATTGTCCTACAAACGAATCTGTTTGAAAAACCTTAAACTTTCAGGCAAGTAGTTTCATGATGTTCTCTGCTTAGGATTAAAAGTTCCTTACTGCATTACAATTTATACATGTAACTAAAGCCGTGCTGCCTAGCAGGTATCACCTTGGAAACAAGCACTACCCAAAGCAACCACATTACTTTTTCAAAAAAACCTTGGCTAAAAACATGCATAGTTATCTTACAAAAGCCCTGTTCTCAACAGGCACTTATGCTTTTGTTTTTTTTATTCAAACACCCCAATGCAGATAGTCAATCCAAAACTTAAAGGGGGATGAGGCTTGAGACAAAAGAAATATTCATGAACAGGTAACCCTACCTCACCTATAATAAGTGTCTAAACCTTTCATTCTGGATAGATAAGCATATCAATATCATAGGGCAAGGCATCATATCCTTGCTCACAACCAAAAATATAAACAAGTAAAGGCCAAGCCTTCCAATCAATATGAAGAAACGGGAGCACGATGCATAAAGTCCCCCTTGCCAAACCAACTAGTGGGTAAAAGAGTATTGGAAAAACAAGTAAAAGTATAATTATCTCAATTCCACCCAAGGTGGGGGAATAACAAGAATAAAAAGATTATCCTAAAACTCGGGGGGGGGGGGTACATAACTTCTCTTGCCCCATAGATGGGGCCTTCTCTTCGCTTTTGGCGGGCTTTTGTTCCTAAGGAGGGCCTCCTCAGCTGCTGGCTCCTCCGAGGGGGCTAGGGTGGTGTTAGGGGCACTGACTGGCTTTGAGTGTTCCTTCCCAGGGGCATCCATCTCTGTAGTTGTAGGTATGTTGGTAACGAGAGGGGCCCACACAGGATGTGGTCCAGATATTCATATGAAAAGAATTTGCATTCTATATCATTCAACAACTTGAAAATCTAAGTGAGAACAGATAGAAGTCTAGCAGCCATATTACCTGAATCCACTGGGGGGACTCAATAGCTGGAGCAGGAGGAGTTGCGAAGAGGTTGGGGGTGCCATCTAAGGTTTCCTTGAAGCTTAGGAATGATGTCTCCTCCCTTGCCGAAGGATACCGATGCATCGCGAACTGTTCCTAGTAAGCCTGAAAGTCATATCTCAAGAACAGCTCGCTATCTTGGCCACCTCCCCCTGAAAGTCCTCCGACTTATTTTATTTAGGGAGGCGGCTTTTCCAGTAGGATTCCAGGAACCTTTGGCTATCATCGGAGTTAGAAAAGTTCAGGAGGGCCTGCTCCGCCGCATTTATCAACGCTTCGGACTAGGTCTGGATTAAGGCCAAGAACTCCCTCAACTTGGCATTCTCAGCCACCGAGCTCTCCACCGGATCCTCGAGCTTTTTCCTCTGCTCCTCAGCTGAAAGAGGGGGGTGTCGTCTACATGTAAGACAAAATCTCCCCCAGCACCACTTCTGCCTTAAAAAACACAAGAAACAAAAAAGAAATAAAGAACAGTCAAAAACAAAAATAACCAGCCCTAAATGCTGAAGGAAATACATAAACCATCGTACCTTGGCTACATGACAGGATACATTGTGTCCAAATCCTCCTTAGGAAGGGAGGATAAAAAAACTTGTCCCCTGCGGTGAGTACCCCCCTCAAGAACTCCGAGAAGAGTCCCGTATTTTCTTCCCTCTCCTTCACGAGAGACTCGCGCGTATAGCTACCCCAGTCAGCAGTAAGACATTGGCGCTGAGTAGAGGAGTCGCCCGCATCCTAAGCGAGAGGTAGCAGAGGTGAGAGGTAGGAGGAGGCGTGGCTGTAGACCTAGTGGCCACCTGGAGACGAACCCTTGGGGAAGGTTGGCTAGAGGAGCTCTCCTTCACCTTCTTGGAGGATCCCCCTGGGCGGCAGATATTGGGCGTTTCCCCCTGGAGTCGCTAAAGGCAGGAGTCCCTCAGCAGCTTTTTGAACATGGTTTTTCTTGCAAAAGGAACAAACAACATCAACCAACACAATTCGAACAAAGATACAAGGTGATAGAATCCAGAAAAAAAAAAAATGCTAAATACCCAAGGGCTCCTCTAGAGGGACCGCCTTGGGGCTCAGCCCAAAGTAAAAGAGAAGTCTCTTATCTACCAAACCTCGACAATTGTAGGGTTTGGCATTAAGTTCTTCTAGAAAAATAGAGAGGCTTGTGGTCCTATCCCCCTATCCCTCACAGAGAAAGAGGTGATAGAGGAAGATCGTAAGTCCACTCATGGGGGAAGGCCCATCCAACAAGAAGAAGAACAAAGATAAAAGTGCCTTTCCAATTCTTAGGGGGATTGGGGGAAGGCAAGAAAAGCACCCCATGATGAGGAGAGAAGTGAAAATTCCTAGCTCAAAATTTTTTAACTAAAAGCAGTGAAAGAAACTTTTCCCCATTGGAGGAACATTATTGTACTGGAATACCATGGCCAAACTAGCCAAAAGGCAAAGAGAGTTGGGGGCCAACTAGTTGAGGGGGACCTGGAAAATTTGGGCGACCTCCTCATAGAAACGAGGGATGGGGAAGCCAAGCCCCACCCTGAGCTAGGTTGTGAAAATACACTAACAGTTGGGGATAGGGAATCTCACTAGTTGCCCATTCTCATTCGCCGCCAACCGCCATGGGCTCCTCCCTCTCCTTCTCTCCTGGGAGGAGGCCTCCTCCTCATTTTCTCTGACGTCGTTCTCCTCCTCCGTATCAAAGAATTCATCGATCAAATGGCACCGAACAACGGCTGCCTTCCTCAGGCTCCACCTCCTAGCCCCTCAATAGGTAAATGAGTCCGGGTCCGTCACACCGCTCCTCCGACCGCCGCCTACACCGTTCAACTCCCCGTCGTCCGATGAGTCTTTCCTACCGATTATTTCTCATTTTCATCAACATTTTCCATTTCCAAAATCTTCATCACCGTTTTCTCTCGCCCCGATTTGCCGGCTTCCGAATGGCCCACCCTCTGCCACCACCACCATTTGATTCCTATTCTCCAGGAAAGTCCATTGATCTTATTAGATTGAATTTTCATCAACTTTTGTTCGAAACCAATGTCGGCTTCCTACCTCCTTGAAGCTAACGCGTTTCTGCTGTTGTGCGGGCAAAATTTATGAAAAGATGGTTAAAAAAAATATGAGTTGGCAGGGGTGATGTGGATGTTTTAAACACGTCACCCTTACCATGTAAGCACCAATTGAAAAAATAGTTCTACGTGAGCCAAGTCGCCAGAATATTGAGAAATCCCCAAAATTAAGATGCCACATGCGCGTCATGTGCATGATTCCGGCAAAAAATATGGCTTTTTATCATTAAATTGCAATTTTTTAAAAATTACTATCCTCAATTGCTATTTTAATTTCAACCTGGACAAAAAATGTCACCACCCCTAAGAAACTGGACCAACTTCGTATTTTTTTTCCCTAATTATTTTTAATGACAATATTTTACACAATTTCTTTCAATAATTCTTACTAATAACAATTTTTATAAAATAATAGACTATCAATACTATAAACTTTATTATTATGACAAACTAAAAATCTTGTCACTTAACATCTATAATTAGCAACAATATCAAAAATTATCATTTAATTTTTTTTATGGGTAATCTTCTCGTTGTTTTTAAAGCCTATCTTGTCTTGATCTACTACTCACGAATAAAAAGTATAAACTGTAGTGTTTCCAATTATTAGAATTGTATAATATTTATACATAAAATCTAAAATCAGAGTCTACCGACGATAGTTTTATCTAATCTATTATATTTTAGAATAAGATTTGCACAAGCCAAAGGCCCGAGGTCAATTTCAACATAAGCACACAAATGCAGGAAAAAAAAAAGGCCACCGGAAGGAAAGCAACTAGGCTCGGTTGCTGTGGCCCCTCCACTCTAGCAGCAATAAAATTACATTTTTAATCGTATACGATAGAAGATTTAGCATATTTAATCTTTTATTTTATGAGATTCCCATATCGATTCAAAATTTGAGAAAATTCAATGGATTTAATTTTCAATAGTATCAAATTGAGAAAACTAGACACAATTAGCCACGGAGTTTACGGGAGTAAATACATCGAATTTTCTTAATTTTAAAATCATTTTGAAAATCCTATAATATATTGGATTAAATGTGTCAAGTTTTTTTTCAATTTTTTTTATATCATTTTAAAAATCTTGCAAAGGAGAAAGATTAAAATCCTAAGAGACTAAAAAGTATAGTTTCGGCCTCCAACTGCTGACCACTTTCTATTACTAGAACAATTATGGAATACAAATACTGATAACAGCGATGAGAGGGGAAGAGAATGGGCCTGATATCTGTCTTGTGGTGGTTAGGTATGTCGAAAGTTATGAATAAAATCCAATAGGGGCACCCTGCATTGTCTGTGTTTGTCATTATTGTTATGTCCTTTTCATTCTGGACAAGATATAGAAATGGACAAGCTGAGAAGTCGTGAGTGGGTCTGAATCTACAGTATCTTTTATGTTAATGGGGTAAATTTTATTTTTTTTATCTTATATA
The DNA here is from genome assembly GCA_034509735.1 of Sesamum alatum. Classification (NCBI taxonomy): domain Eukaryota; kingdom Viridiplantae; phylum Streptophyta; class Magnoliopsida; order Lamiales; family Pedaliaceae; genus Sesamum; species Sesamum alatum. Next base: position 20,179,885 of record JACGWO010000003.1, read on the forward strand.
TTAGTTTCAATTCGATTTTGATTTCAATTATTAAAAAGATTTCAATTTTCAGGATAATATTTTTTTATTTGTCTTAATTTTGGTCCCAACGTTAGAAATTGACGAAAACATTAATTTTTTTTTTATTGCCCAGCCGAAAACTATCACAATTACAGACAGTTTTAGATGGATTTCTTACGGATATCAATTGACAACCCGACACCATTACGAAATCTACCAGAAAAACTATATGCAATTTGATGTGAGGATGTGGAACGTTATGGATCAAAATCGAATTAACCCCTAACGGCAATTCCCGTGGCCAGCTTGCTGTGATCTTCAATATTCTCCTATTAATGCAAAAATACATTTATTGCAAGACGTGTGATTGATTTACTATTTCCGTTGCATTCTATTGTCGGTTGTTGGAAATTGTTGTTGTTCTTGTCGGCGGCCTGTGCGAGGCATAAGTGGGAATTCGGTCGGTGTTGCTATCGGTTGGCGGAAGTAGTCGTTTTCTGTGGACTACTAGCCACACGGTGCCCCTTTCCCCGCATTGCAGAAGGCGCCGCGTGAGAAGGCGATCCTCGTGGCTAGCTTGCTGTAATTTTCAATATTGTGCTATTAATACAAAAATGTATTTATTGCAAACCGTGAGATTGATTTACTGATTCCGCTGCATTCTATTGTCGGTTGTTGCAAATTGTTGTTATTCTTGTCGGCGGCCTGTGCGAGGCGTTAGTGAGAATTCGATCAGTATTGTTGTCGGTTGGCGAAAGTAGTCGTTTACTGTGGACTACTAGCCACACGATGCCCCTTTCCCTTTCCCCGCATAGCGGAAGGCGCCTCGTGAGAACATTCAAAACATCAGAGTAAGAATAATCTTCCCCGTCCACATTGTACCTAAGGGCAGCCCTTCCCCCATTATAAACTTGGTTAACAAAGTCTCCACCATAATTAAATTTCAAACAGAACATAAAATCCATCATATTACCTGTTATATATCAATAAAAAACCAAATATTACGTTGCTATATAAGCACAATATAGAGATGGTACAAAAATAAATAAATAAATAAATAAACTTCACACAAAGGGGACCACTGAATCAGAGGAGCATATATCAATACACAGAGGGGGCCTCTTAATCAGGGGAGTATGAAAAATTACACTAAGTGTACCTAAAACCCAACTATCAAGAATAAAGACAAAAAAAAAATAATTTTTGAATATAACAACAAACTTGTTGTACCCAGAAAATAAACAATACACCCATTATTTTTTCACCATGTCTACTCCAAACACCATTATAATCTACATTGTGCACATTCTTAAACAATAAAACAAGAAAAAAATTTCGCAGCAATTTCTGTTCTTTAGCTATTAAGCAATATATATATATATATATATATATTGAAAAACTCACCAAATTAAACCAAAAAATTCCAACTTCAAATGGGTGCAAGAAGATTGAAAACGTTTCATTTGTCTATCACTTGGCATCAGGTGAATTTTTCTCTAAATTTTAAAGAGTGCGAAACTAGGCTCGAAGTGGGTGTTTCACTTCTGAAGAGTTTCACTTTTCAATTCCTTCAGCCTTAATGGCACAGGGTTAAGTTTGAAACTTTAAAGCTCTCTTTAATTTTTTGTTTTTTTCAGAAAACAATTTTTCTAAGGATAAAGAAGACTTTTCCAACTTAAAATTTAAGGGAGTTAGAATTTTAACAGTTGACTTTTAAGGTTATAAGGGTTTTTGAAGGTTTCATACTTCAAGGAATAAATGATGCGGGGTGTATACTTTAAAGGTGGTAACTGTATTTAATCTAATATATTATCTATAATTACTATTGATTATAATTTGCTAGCCCTATATCTGAAGTTCTTAAATGGCCACCGCCTAAAGTGTATGACAATAAATACAATTTAGCCTTATAATTAGCAATGGGTCAAGATAGGTTTGCCTTCCGCAAAATCGTGCCAAATTTGGAATGAAATCTGTGATGGTTTATGCATCACAAACTTTTCGTCACCCATTTCTTATTTGTCCCAAGGTAGTCCAAAATCCTGAGGCAAATTGTGACGTTTTTGGACCAGTGCTAAAATCCATTGTTATAAACCGATTTATTATTTATTTATTTATTTTGTGATTCATAAAGTTTAAATTAATTTAAACATATAAGTTAATCTTAGGTTGACCTTATATTACTGTAATCATAATATAGCTCCAATTTCAGTTCTTTTCCGCTGCAATCAATAATTTGTTAGGAAAAAATGTTGGCAACCCCATGCAATATTGCATATGAGCAAATTACTCCTTATAAAAAAAATAAATAGCAATTTATCTCCTTATATTTTTTTAAAATGAAATAATTTAATCCCCCATGTTTTCTCAAATGAAGCAAGTTACCTCCCTGTCTTGGGAGGTAAATTGCTATTTCTTTTTTTATAGAGGACAATTTGTTAATTTACAACATCACAGGGGTTAAATCGCATAAAACCAATCCTTTAGAGAGAAAATCTGAACATTGTTTCCCATACAAAATCTCATAAATCGATAAAATAAAGTTCTCTAAATCTACTATGAAAACAAAAAATTTTCATTCACAATAATATTAAGCGTTACTTCAGCCTTCTGTCACTGACATGATCAATTAGAGCTTTTGGCCTGATATCTATTGTATGTATCGATATTGTGTGACAATATTGTAGTGTTATCCTTTATTCTTTGGATTAAGTCAACACTACAAGAAAGGTCAACATTATAAGAAAATATGGCTAGAAAGTCCCGTAACTTTTTGACATTTTGCAATTTTGATCTTTTGGTATGAAATTTTGCAAAAGTCGTTGGACTACACCATGTGTTCCTCACGTGGTTCATTTAATTAGAGCTTTTATTCTGATTGGTTCATTTTGACAACGTGGACGGAAAATTTAAAAAAAAAATAACATTGGCACATGCATACATGATTTATTCAGGCAACTTTTGCAAAACGCAACACGGGAAGGATCAAGATTACAAAAAATCAAAAAGTTATCAAACTGTTTTGCAACTTCTGGAAAGATAAGGATAAAAATATCAAAATCCCGATGGGTACATGATTTATTCTGACAACTCTTGCAAAATCCAGCATTGGAAGAACCAAAATCGCAAAATATCAACAAGTTACAGGACTAGCTAGTTTACAACCCTAAAAAGATAAAAAGATAAAAATACCAAAGTTCAAAAATTACATATTGACCAAAAATATATTTGAGCCAGAAAGTATTATAGTACTGGCAAAAATAATTAAGTGATGATAATATCAAAGTATGTCACTAAGGCCTCGTTTATTTGAGGATAGTGATTAAGTTGAGATAAATTAATGATGAATAAAATATGTGATGAGACTAAATTGTCTCACTGATACTGTATTTACTTGTATTGATAAATTTGGAATAAAAGTAAATTTGGAAGACAAGCTGTGAGAGAAAGAAATAAAGTAATTTTGTAGATATATGATAGACTAAGGTTATTTTAGATCAAATATTTTCATATCAAGGGACAACTGTGTGAATCACATGCAATCCCCCAGAAGTGAGGCTGGTGTTAAATCATCTTTTTATGATGATTAATCACGTGCCTAATTGATATCGTTCTAGCCGACTTATATGCAAGTAAACAAAAAATTGAGTTGAATGTCACGATTTCCAACCCAATCACCACAAATAAACAAGATCTGAAAGTATATATTAAAGTGATAAGAATTTTTGTTTTGTAACAAAATAGTTATTGTAATAAAAGTTAGGCTTAAATGCATTTTTCATCCCGTATATTTTACATTTTGGCGTTTTAGTCCTTTATCTTTCTAGATTAGCAAATAGGTCCTGTAACTTTTAAATTTTTCGCAATTTTGTCCTTCAATCACCGGAGTTTGCAAATGTTACCAGAATTTTTTTTAATTTGGGGCTTTTGTTCCGATAAGTCAAATTATTGCCAGCATGGAACCAAATTTCCATCCTATATCTTTTATAATTTGGCGTTTTAGTCATTTATCTTTCTAGTGTTGCAAATAGGTCCTGTAACTTATAATTTTTCGCGATTTTTGTCCATTAAATTGACTAATGGGAACAAAAGCCCCAATTTTTTTTAAAAAAAAATTCGGCAATATTTGCAAATTCCGGCAACTGAAGAACCAAAATCGCGAAAAAACTAAAAAATTACAAGACCTATTTACTACCCTAAAAAGATAAAGGACTAAAATATCAAAACTCAAAAGATACATAATGGAAATTATATTTAATCCTAAAAATATACATAAAAATGTCACTATATATAGATAATGCTGTCTTCTTTTCGTGCAAACACTGGCTAGAATTTATTTGGACATCAATCTTTATTTCTTATAGAAAGCGACGGATAAAGCCAAAAAAATTCATGATACCAAACAACAGTGATAGGGATTGAAGATAGAGAAGCATATGTACTTTGGAAATTAGATAAAGAAAGGGTTTAATGCAATTTACCTTATATGATAGTGTAAATGAGCAAATTTTTTTTTAATTAGAAAAATATTAATTTACTTTCATATGTTTGTTTAAAATGAAGCAATTTACCATCTTAGACAAGGATGTAAATTACTTCATTTTAAAAAATATAGGTGGGTATTGGGTAAAAACCATTTTACCCCCCTGTGTTCTCAGAAATGATTAAAAAACCCCCCTGTGATAAATTAATTAGCAAAAAACCCCCCTTTAAAAAAAATAAATAGGCAAAATACCCCCCTCTGACTGAATTTGTGGTTCACGCGCCAAGGATGCGCGGATTTCTCATTTTTGGCTTATAAAATTATAAAAATGCCCTTATTTATCAACCGTTGGATATGACTTGGTATGAATCAACGGTCTATATTTAAGTATTATAAATCAAAGGCCCAAATTTATCAAACCAAAAATCCGACGGTTCAAATTAATTTAATAAATCTATGGTCTATGTTTTCTTTGATCAAAATGTGTGGCCCTGATTTTATTTAATTTCACTATAACAGTTTAGAATTTAAAATTTATATAATACATAAATATACAATTTTAATTATATATGTAATATATATATATAATTAAAAGATAAATAATATATATATATGTATGTATATAAAGAATGGTGCCGGTGGAAAAGGCGGAGGCTGAGGGCAACCGGAAAAGAGGGGGAGGCGAGGGTTTGTGGCGACTGAAGGGGGAATGGGGCGGTAGATCAGGGAAGAGAGGGAGGCGATGCTTGATGCGAGGGTTGTGCAGGGGAGGGCGGAGGGGGTGGCGGCTGAGGGGCCGGGGAAGTGGATCGGCGGGATGGGTAGGTGATGGTTGTGACAGGAGAGGGGCCGGCGGCTAAGGAGGGAAGGAGGAAGTGGATCGAAAGAGAGGGGGTGGGGTGGATCAAATAAATAGATTAAAAAATTATTAATTTAAACAGGTAAAATCTTGATCGTTGATTTAAAACAATTAAGTTCCAACGGTTCATAATAAAGGGTATAAATGTAATTAATTAATTAAAAAAATAAGAATAAGCGCGTGTTGTGCACCCATCGTGTGATGGGGGTATTTTGCCTATTTATTTTTTTTATAGGGGGATTTTTTGCTAATTAATTTATCACAAGGGGTTTTTTAATCTTTTCTTAGAACACAGTGGGTAAAATGGTTTTTACCCGGGGGGGTATTGTTTTATTTAAAAAATATAAAAGGATAAATTATTATTTATTTTTTCACAGGGAATAATTTGCTCATTTGCAATATCACATGAATTGCTTGCATTTTTCCCGGTAAAGAAACTAACAACATAAACTGCCACGGGACGTATAACTGCAAGCTTCAAGGTGCAAAGTTTGATGGCATTAATAAACTTTGAAGGATTTCCTTAAAAACTGTCGTGAAAGCTTCCATTTCGACCCTTGACTTAGACAAGCCGATCTCGAAACCCCCCTCAAAGTCTCTGGATTTACATAGTGATATGCATACTCCCCTATCAATTGATAATATTTCAAACTTGTTGGGCTTTCCCCACCCATAATCCACCACATAAAAATCAAACCTCGGTGATCCGACCACCCCATGGTGTCTCCTTTCGACCAGCTTCCGAGACTCATCTACCCACTTCTCGGCACCATATAGGATTCCCCTCTCACCAGCAACAGTTTCTTTAATAGCTTCTCCAATGGCCTTTGCTGCTATTACAAATCCATCACTTCCCTTTACTACACCATGCTTTAGCTCAGCCTTCCCAAATGCCACACAGTTCCCGAAATAATTAGCAGGCAGTGGTGGATTCAGTCTTCCCCGGCAATCTGCCATGAAACCAAAGTACTCGGGCTGGTCGACTGGTACTTCCGGTGCCGCTGAGTTTGCCCAGCAAACCCATACAAGTGCACAGATGATGGTGAACGACGACAGATGAGTACTAGTATTGGGGCACTTGGCCAAAACCAGATTCTTCAGCTTTCCGATTTCCTCTTTCTTCAGGACCAATGTTGCGCGGAGCTTGTTGATCGGGAATACCACGACCGGGGGCTCTACAGGACAGCAGCAGTCCACTATCACGTCCCAATATATTGAATCCAATCCATTGAGATTGGTCACGGCTTTTCTATCATAAAACGGCAACAAATTTCGTTGTGCTAATAGTTCACGAATATTATCTGCTCCATTGAGCTGGCTCTTGTCGATCAGAGCCCAGGCATGCACGAAGGACAAAACTGTGCTGGCATCGGCCACCGCATGATGAGTTACAAAACCGATACACAAGCCCTGTCCAGGGAATAGTGTTACTTGGATGGAGCGCCAAAACATCACATGACACGGAGTTTTCTGAATAGGTAGCCGGGGGCAGATGAGGGGTAAAAGCATAGAATTCATCACAAACACGTGGATGATTTCCGGTAAGGTGATTGAAATCAGCGGAGGACTCAGAAACTGTGAACGAAACAGAATCCCCAGTTTCATAGCGTAAGATGGGCTTATTTCCAGGTTTCAGAAGATGAATGATGTTTCCAGCAAGTGGGAGAAATTGGTTGAGAGTGAGGGAGAGGGAACTTTTGAGGTCAGGAATTAGGGTTTCCAAGAAGTGGGATTTTGAACAAGGGAAATCAAAGAATAGAACACTTTGATTTGCGGGGAACCCATACCATATCATATCGAATGAAACAATCGGCAGAGAGAAGTCTGACACGGAGTCTAGCGCCGGGGAGATTTGAGAGCGTTGGAGAATTGTGGCCATGGAGGTTGCAGCTGGTCAATGATCAGGAAACCCTTGAGGTGCAAAATCAAGACTCTGCCACCACCATAATATAATAAACTTGGGGCCGAACTTGGGCTCCGGACCCTCTATTCCATTTCCCAATTCTATCTACTATTCCTCCTATAAATGATTGATATGTGGACAATTTAAATGAGAGAAAATATTGTAAAAATTGTGAGTCAAGAGAGAGAATAGAGAAAATTCATCCAAATAAAAAATTAAAAAAAAAATTCATAGTATGAGAGAAAAAATATTAGAAGGAGACAATACTTATTTTTTGTAAGTACAAGAAAATAGAATTATCGACAAAAAATATTTAATGAATTTTAAAATTTTAGTGGAATAATTATTTTGTAAAAATTATAATTAGCAAGAATTCTCTTTTATTGTGGTTGCTTGTAGGGTATTTTTCAATTCATCTCATCCAAGTAGGACATAACTTTATTTGGTCGTGGGAAAATTAATATTTCTTAACCTAAGAAAAATATTTCAGACACATTTTAAAAAACAAATCACATCAACTATAAGCATTTTTTTTTCTCACAATCATCATTTACTCAAAAAAATATCTTAATTCAATCAACATATTTTACCCAAAAATGATGGTCAATTACTCTAATTTTGGTGACGTAGTTTCTTTTGCTACGACTTATAGGAAAAATAAAGAGGGTCGATCCATGTTTTCAACATTAACACAATTTCAATCATTATTCTTCAAGAATAGATCATCCAAGTCAAACAAGTTTAACACAATTACTGCAGGTGACATATACAATCTGAGAAGTTTTGTTACTATTTGGTAATTTTATGTTCATTTCTAATTTATTTATCATCTTTTACATTGTAGCAACAAGTAATCAAAATACAAGGATGTGGGAAGCCTCTCTTTGATAATTCAACATTACAAGACCACCAAGATTAAGTCAGACTCCATTGTCATGTACTTAAATGGTGAAAATAGTTAGTTTAGATATCTAATATACAATACTTTAGGTAGGCGTGGTTGGGTTAGTTCTATTTTATATTTCTTTTGCTATCACATATTATTATTAAAAATATTAATGAGTAATTTAAAATCATTTGAAAATATTAATGAGTACCTGAAATTAGCTTTTAAAATATTATAATATATTTAATGTTTTATAACTGTTGTAAATAAAATATTTGCTTTTGTGGCACAAGAATATCATCTACTATGAGAATCACGACGTCATTTATTAATGGACCTAGGCCAAGTATTTTTCAATTATATCTCGCAATTTGAATTGTTTAGGCTATAATTGCTCATTGGTGAAATATATTTGACTGAAACAAGATATTTTTCTGAGTATATGATTAATTATGAGAAAAAATAATAACGACTATAGTTGATGTGATTTGTTATTTAAAATGTGTTTGAAATATTTTTTTCGTAAGTTAAGAAATATTAATTTTCCCATAAACAAACAAAGTTTTGTCCTACTCGAATGAGATGAAATTAAAAAATATCCTACAAGCAACCACAATTAAAAGAAAATTCTTGCTAATTACAATTTTTACAAAATCATTATCTCCACTAAAATTTTAAAATTCATTAAATATTTTGTGTCAATAATTCTATTTTCTTGTAGTGAAAAAAATAATTATTATCTCCTTCTAATATTTTCTCTTTCATGCTATGGACTTTTCTTTTATTTTTTGTTTGGATGAATTTTCTGTATTTTCTTTCTCTCTCGATCCACAATCTCTATAATATTTTCTCTCACTTAAATTGTCCACATGTCAATCAATAGTTATAGGTGAAATAGGAGATGGAATAGGAAAATGGAATACAGAATCCGGAGCCAACTCCACGATCATATAAAGACACTTGGGGCCCACTTATTTTTATTGACGACTCAAACACATGCATCTTTTTCCAATAGTACATGAGCAGCAGAATTGGAGCTAGAAGCAGCTAAGGCTCTTGGGTCAATGAGGTCTAGTTTAATTGATGAAGTTGAGGCCCAATGATTTTATAGGTCATGGGTTCGAACTTTTGCGTGGGTTGATTTTGTTTTTACTGTATAGTAGATATTATTTGCTGTTGTAATAGCTAAGTGTTAGTTTATATGATATTGTTGATACGATTGATAATAATTGTCTATATTTGATATTTGATAGCCGACTAAACTAAATACAATCACTTTACGTTCGATTAATAAATTAGTCGCTTCCAATTAAAAAACAAAAAAAAAAAAAATAGTTAAGGCGCTTGGATTCAAAGTAATTTGAGTGGACGAGCGGAGATGATAACTTGAGGTATCTGATTATAGACATCGTCATCCAACTGGATAGTACTCTTGAAGGGCTTCAAACAGCGTCGTACCATCAGGGATTTCTGTCTAACACCTACTAGATAGGCAGAAAAGGTGTTCGCATGAGAGTCTTCTTCAATATGCAGATATTGCATTATTAATATTTAGGTAAATTACAGTTACTTCTTCTGAGGTTTAGTATAATTACAAATATATTTTTATTATTTAAAAATTTATAAATAGCCCCTCGAGGTTTGTAACTATCTAACAAATAAACTATTTTCATTTATTTTTATGGGTGAACTGCCAAAATATCATTGTGCAAACTGAATTATTTTTAAAAAATTTTGATATTTTTTGGATTACAATGCGTAGGGAGAGGTTTTTTTAAATTTTTTACATAGAGGAACAATAATGAAATTTCTCTTGGTTATTTTTCTTCAATTTTAATTAAAAATTCAAGAGCAAAATGGTAAATTTCAGACATATGGTTAAAATTTATAAACTTCAGGGGGTATTTGTAATTTATCAATCAACGAGGGAATATTTGTAATTATGTCAAACCTCAGGCGAGATAGCTATAATTTACTCTAATATTTAAATTTATGTTTTTATTTATTCATTTAACTTTCCATTCCCATGCTATCTTTTGATAATTATATTTTTAATTTTTATGCATCTTTCTTTGTCATTATTTTTTTATAAATTTCATATTAACTTATTATTATGTATATAGTATTAAATTATTAAACGGCATAATAGCATGCATCCATAGCGCCCTAATTGGGTAGCGTCAAATACGGGAGTTCATTTTTGAGTTTATTTAACAAACTCTCCTTGCCTGAGGAATAATAATATGAAAAATCTGTAGAGGCTGATTTACCTGGGCTTATTTATTATATTAATATTAAGAAAAAAACGATGCAAGTCGAACTCTAAGAATTCGACTTCATCGTTATTTTTTTAGTAGAAGTCAAACTCAAAGAGTTCGACTTTCTTTTTTTTTTTTAAGTTTAATATTACTTATATTAACTTATTTACATAATATTATATTATATAACTAATATAATATTTACGTATTTATTAATATTATAACTATTTTTATTTTAACTAATAATTTAAATTTACAACAAAAAAAATATATATTAACACAAAAAATTATAGTTACATCATAAAAATTATACTTAAACCAAAAATTGAAATTCAAAAAATTAATAATAATAATTACAATTCCTAAAAATGACCGCCCGTCCCACAAGTGCGTCAGTGTCGTTGGCGCCGAGGTCATATTTCTTCACCCACAGTTTGTATTGGTTCATCTTCAATATTACCATCATTATCGGCATTCATATGTAACCGACTTGATGATGTTGCAGAACTAGACTCCCCATAATCACGATATGCACCAAATGCTGAAAATGGAATTGGTAAGATGTTATATTCTGGTGCATATGTTTGACTTGTGCCAAGGCCAAGGTCAAGATCAACCTGGCCATAATAAGCTTGTTGGCTTGGCATGTATGGAGCTGAATCAAACCAATCACTTTGTTGGGCGGTTGAGGCACATAGCAATCTTGATATACATTTAGAGGTGTACGCATTGTGGATGGACCAACTATATTTGCTCCAATAGTATCATCACATATAACTGAACTTGTAGACATTCGGCTACTGCTTCTCCTTTGTTTGTGGAATGTAGACGGAGCATTATCATATGGCGCTGTTTGTTCGTCGGGCTGATTATCCCTTGGAACACGAGAAATCATTTCCCGAAAATAGCCCATTCCGATATCAAGTAGGTCATACATTTCCATAGCCTTTTCGAATTGGTTGGTCAAGGTCGCATACTTAAATGAAGAGACTCTGCATATTGCTCCTGAACCAATTTAAAAATAATGAATTTAAATGTAAGAGAAAAATATGTGTAACATGAATAATATTTTATTGCACAACATACCACATGTTGTATACTTGGTGCATGTCCTGGTTCATAGCCACTCTCTACACATCTATCAGTAGATGATGAGACAGATCGACGAGTTATTCTACCGTACCAATCCCAATATCCGTTTTATACATCTTTTCTGTTGGAAACGGGTGGTCGGCGCACAATTATTTCATGTCATCTACCCCATCTACTAACGTATATCACGTGATGAGTCTCCCAGTCAGTGCCCCCACGTGCTCTACGGGAGATGTTATGGAGGCTCATTTCCCGACTGTCTGTACACTGTGGGATGTCTTGCCTCATTTCCAAATTGACGAAGTACCCGTTTGGGATGATACATTTCCACAATGACATAAAAGATTGGGGACATATTGATGTCCACAACTGGGGGTTGAAACTCATCTGAGTGAGCTAGAATGTTCTCCAAGTTCATGTCGTACGGCTGCCATAGAAACTAAAATAAAAGCAAATACGTTAAATTAGTGGGTAATTAATATTCATAAATAAATATGCGTAACGATGAGTCTTGTTTATCTAGCATATCTCTAAATACCTGAACAGTCCACCGTATAGTGTGGGTGAAGTTGTGTTTTTTGTTCCACGTTGCACCTTACAGTGGTATTGGAAGGAGCCGATTATTATAAGTTTATATTGGCCCCATCGTTACACGTTCATCATCAAGACCGGGTGTTCTTGGTGTGATACGCGACCAAGCCAAAATCTGTAAAGTAATAAGCTTGTGTCAAAAATAAAATATTTCAATAAGTTAGTTAGTGACAAATATAAATATTTAATGTTACCTGCAGTAACTGCAACAGGTCACCAATTTGGGCTTTGCCTTTGGTGCTAGCATTACACAATTCACGGTACAAGAATGCGAGCACGGCACTACCCCAGCTATAGTTTCGGGTGACGCCGATATCCTCTAATTTCTGGTAGAGAGATCCATATGGAGGCTGGGCACGACCGATTACAATATTTATGCCTCAAATGCTCCGCCCAAAGTGAGAGCTTGTTTTGAAAGTCCACCATAATTTCAATGAGAACGCCGAAATTATAACTGATAGGTGTCGAACGCTTAGACCCTCTTCCTTTATCAGGTAGCAAATCTATTGCCGAGACAACCAATGTAATCGCTTCACACTGCCTGAGGAGCCCCAAAAGAACTTGTTTAACATTCTTTCAATCTAGAATTGAACTCCTTTCGGGGACTTAAGAACGTAGACGACATAAATAGGCATCGCGAGGAGTACGGATTTAATGAGTTGAAGTCTCCCCTCACATGATAGGAATTTCTTCTTCTATCTGCCAAATGATCATAATATTCCATTTTGGCCAGACCGACGTATATTGGCACCCCTAGATAAGTAGAGAGGAAAGGTTTGAGGACAGATCCTGTCAACCTCTTAATTCTTCATTTAATTGCTAAAGGAGCTTTAGGGGACACAACGAAAGAGCTATTTGAGATGCTGATGCATTGTCCCAAGACCTTCTCAAAATCGCGCAGGAAATCCATAATTTTCTCCAAACTATCCTCTTTCAAATTAGTGAAGATCACGAGGTCATTAGCATATGCTAAGCATGAAACTCCCTCACTCTCTCCCTCACTCTCCATCATGCCCGCGATGGATCTTGAACATGAATTGCATGGCATGCATAGCTTTTCTTGACAGACTTAGTGACATGTTATTCTTTTCTTTCATAGACTGAGATCTCTTGAATGAAAAATTTTAAATTCACTTTGTCTTTCAATAATAAGACAAAAGTATAATTCCTCCCTACAAGTTGAAACTTGCAATTAATCTTATCATCCCCTTACTATTATATTCTTAAGGTAGAGGAGTATTTCGACCAGGTCTGATGTAGGCAATTTTCCTTGACAAAATTTTGGTCTACCTCGACCAGGCTGAGGTAGGTTGCCTCGGTCAATTGTTCCGAACGACCATGCTCACCTCTTTCGATCGTCTCCTCTATTTGTATCTTCGAGCAATGGATATGATTTTTGTTGTGAAGTTTGAAAATCATGAGGTATTTTTTTGAAAGACATTCTGACTCTTTGGAAATTTCTTGTTATCCTTATGGGGGTGTTATGTTATGCACCTTAAGGAAGCCTGTATTCTTAGCTCATTTGAGGGAACTTCATAAAAACTCTTGAGTTGAAAATGTATTTTGGCTTCGGGATGTCGCATTAGAACACCTGGAGGAAACCTTCTTTTTTCTGACTTTGGGGTGTTCTGTATGACACGTCAAGGAAGCCACTTTGACTTCTAGGTGTTGCGTATGACACAAGCCATTTTACTTTATTTTTTTTGAATTTAGGCTTTTCTTTTTTCTTACTTCGGGGTATCGTGTATGCCACCTCAAGGAAGCTATTTTGCTCTTGACTTCGAGGTGATGCATATGATCGAAGCCAGTTTGCTTTTACTTTCAGCTTTTATTTTCTCTGGCTTCGAGGTGTCATGTATGTGACCTCAAGGAAGCCTTGCTTCTGACTTCAGTGTGTTTCGTATGACATCTCAAGGAAGTCATTTTGTTTTTGACTTGAGGGTGTTGCGTAGACACCTCTTGGTGCTTTTTATGAAAAACAATCTTCTTGCCTTTTAACTGTGCTACCACTGAGATAATTGCAACTTGGATAAAAATGCATGATTAGTTATATCTATTTTTAATACCATAATTGACTAGGTATTCTCTTAAAGAAGGAAGAGTGGTAACAAAATGTATTTTGAAATCTCAAAATCTTCTTAAAAGAGCTTTGATCTTAAAATAGAGAAATAGAAGAAAATTATCAATTAATAGTTCAAATTTTAATAATAGTTTACATTAATCGTAAAAGAACCAATATAGATGATCTTGTTGAGTCAAACTTGAAGTAAGTTCGAGCATAAAACTTTTTAAAAAAGTTGATTGTTATTTATTTTAATGACAATTACTTGAATAGATTATTGAAGTAAAAAAAAAATAAAAATGAGTGGATACTTTAAACTTGGTTAACATTAAGATATTAACTTGATTATAAATATGTAAATTATACCATGAATTTAACTATTAAGAGAGAAGCAAATGCACAATATATCAAGTAACCAAAAATAGAAGAAAGATAAAATAAAAAAAAAATATGGTAGCAAATTGCGTATTAGTTATTACAAACCTACAAAACTGAAAATTCGTTTCTCAAACTTTTCAAAGAAAAATCCAAACTAGATGTCTGCAAATATCTATTGTTAATTATTTTTTTGAACAATTCATATTTCATAATATGTTTACAATTTTATGACCAGTTTTTAAAATTCATATGGACCATTTGCCACATCATCTGCAAAACCACAAGCCCCCCCTGCAAGCAAATAAATATTCACTTTTAAAACAATTAATCTTTATGTTACATCTATTTTATCTATATACTTACATTTACAATATATATACTTTAGCATACATATTTTTTCTTTTGCAGCATGCATAAATAATAGGCTTAATTGTTGTTTTTGTCTGTAAATCTAGGTGTTTAAGAAATTTGGTCTTTTAAGAAATTCAGTTTGTAATATGATCCTTTATATTTGATAATTTCAAAATTTGAGGACACTTGTTGCCAGATTTGGACACATGGACCGCAATAACAAGACAAAATAAAATAATTAAAAAAAAACACAAAAACTTAGCATGTGCAAGTCATGTGCCGAATTAAATCTAGGAAGAACCATGTTTGAGCCTGATTCCGATTAATGTGGCAAAAAATAGGTTGATGGCTAGGTTTTTTTGTTTACAAATTAGGCCATTTTCCACATCACCTTAAATCAGTATATATTCATAGCTGGTTCCACTACAAAAAAAATGTGGGACTTGTAATGGCTGCTTTGGAAAGGCCATGAAATAGTTCTAATATCTACGGCCATTGCAACAATTTTGGAACAGTAACAGTTTGTTGACGTCACGGTTTCGGCTGAATGGATTTAATAATTTTGGGGTGGCATATTCGTTGAAAAGGCTGTTACGAAAAAAGTGGTATGCGTATAGCCGCTGCAATATTCCTACTGTTAGAGGTTGTAACGACGTTTGGAATTGCTTGTTTACCTTGTAACGGCTTGTCGTTATGTGAAAAAAGCACCGTTCCAACTCTGTGAAAAGGAGCCATACCAAATGTTTTAGATTTTACGAAAGTTACAAAAACCGTTACAAAAGCATGAACCATTGCAAACTTTCTATGATTTGTGTAACGACCATGTACTAATCGTAACGGCCACGGAAAAGGCAACATGTTCGTTCCAAAATTCATACATAAAATCATTTAAAAATATAATTAAACCAAACCATTCCAGCAGTCGTTTCAATCAACGTGTTTGTTCGAAAGTTCTGTTGTTACAAAAGTCGTTCCAATAATGGATGTGTTTAACGACTATTTTTAAACGGTTGGTTTTTGGCCACAAAGTCCGTTACAAAAGCTAGTCCGTGTTCTCCTATATATATATTGCATGTTGTTTTCAATTCATGTTATTTGATCTAGTCTTGATTAACCATACACACTCTCAATATGTCTTGGACACAATTCTTGCATATACACTTGATCCGATAGAATTGCGCCACTTGGAACGGCTACGGTTGATCTCTTGAGTTGGTTGACCAGGTAACAACTTGAACCCTTTTTGTTAAAAGTTGTTTAATTATTATAGTTTTTTTAATAGGTTGAAATATAATTATATATATATATATATATCTGCGTATATGTAGGGTAGTTTGCATTGGGGTGATGAGCAACAGACAGATTGGATGCAGAGGATAGTTTATGATGCAGCCGACCTGGCTTATTTTTCTTCTTACCAGGAGGGTGTGCATGATGATGGTACGAGGTCATGTCCTACTGATGTCAGTCCTAGTTCATGGTACGGGTTGGACCATATGATTATGCGTTAGGGTTGTCAGACCATTTCTTTGATGTAGTGCGCACTGCAGACCAGCCGTTGTGAAGCAGTTGTACCCAATATTAGTTAGCAGCGGTTTTTGGTTTGGTGAATATCAAGGCCAAGGGCAATTTTTCCGAGCGAACATATGATCAACTGTGCCAGTAGGCTGATCATATAATGCCCCGTGATCACACTTTCCCCCACGATTACTATACTACGAATAAATTGATAAGAGACTTAGGTTTACCTGTTGAGAAGATTGATACATGTAAAAATAGTTGCATGTTTGTACTAAAAGGATGACATTGATCTAGACTACTGCAAATTTTGTGGACATGCTAGGTGCAAGCCAACTAGGCAGCGAAACCCTCATGGCCAAAAGTCCCCGTATGTCGTTCTTAGGTACTTGTCGCGTACTCACCGATTCTAGAGGTCGTGTGCTTCGGCAGCGACTGTGGAGCACATGACATGGCATGCCACACATTAGACGGAGGAGGGATCCTTGTGTCATCCGTCCGATGCAAAGGCGTGGAGGCATTTGACTAGACATATCATGGCTTTACATTAGATCCCCGTAATGTTAGGCTGGGGCTGTACACATATGGGTTTTTGCCGTACGGGCAGTATGGTAAAACTAACTCATGTTGGCCCGTTATACTTACACCGTACAATCTCCCATCGGGAATATGCATGAATTTTGAGTATATGTTTCTCAAGATGGTGATCCCTGGCCCGTCTAATCGAAGTGTCTGATCGATGTATATCTCGTGCCGTTGATCGAGGAGCTTTTGCAGTTGTGGCATGTGGGTGTACAAACACACGACAATGCCACCAACCAAGCAATCATGATGTGCACGACGTTAATGTGGACCATGAACGACCTACCCGCTTATGGGATGACGTTTGGATGGAGTACCACAACCAGTCTGTATGGATGACATACGGGCATTCCATCTGCAACACGGTAGAAAGGCGTGCTACTCAGACAGTTTCTCCCCAAGGATGACACATGTGCATTTAATATACTTTAATAGTTTTTAACTAATCAATATAATACAAATATAAAAGATAATCGATATAATTTTATAGGGAAAAATGGAAGCAACCCTCTTGTTATATTGTAAATGAGCAAATTATCCCCCTATGAAAAATAAAATAGCAATTTACCTCCCTATGTTTTTTGAAATGAATCAATTTAGGTCCCCTGTTTTTTAAAATGGAGCAATTTTCCTCCCTAACTAGGAAGTAAATTGCTCCATTCTAAAGAATACATGGAGGTAAATTGCTATTTTTTTCATAAGGGGGTAATTTGCTCATTTGCAATATCACAGGGAGGTAAATTGCATTAAACCCTAATTTTATACATAATACAATACAACTGATAGGTTTTAATTTCAAGTGATCTATGACGATCGGTCGTTCGCTCCCTCCGTGATGTGGTCGTGGTCATGGTCGTGCTCGTGCCCGTGTTTGTGTTCGTGGCCAGGCACCACCAGAGCTAGAGCCTCTAGTACCACAGGCCCTGCGAGTTGAGCCTCTAGTGCCACAAGTCCCGTCAGTAGATCCGGCCACAATCGGGTCTTCAGCCACAAGGGTCACCAATTCCACTACATCAGCCTCTGCGATGCAAGGTAATATACAAAAAATTATTAAATTATTTTCATTGAATTTATCTAATTCTAATATTTTATTATTTTTCAGGTTGAACCGAGATTTCCACAGTGCGATCAATGCTACGATGCCCAACCACTATCCTCATCCATGAGGATCCATAAAGCAGATTCCGCAGGAGCACTAGCTGTTTTGGTTAGATAATCTCAAGGTAAGATTTATCCGAATTTCTAATTATGTTCTCAAATATGATAATTTATTCTTTATGGATTACTTACAGTTTTTTTTTCTATGTGAATCTACAGCTTACTTATTGGTGGGATTGCGATGACTAGTCGATGTTCAAGGTGTTTAGATGGCATGCCGATTGCTTCATGTAGAAGTACTTATCGGACGCCCGGGCTCAACTGTCTCAACCGCTATGGCTGGCCGATCAGATCTGGCATCAACTATTGGAGTATTGGGCAAGCCCAGAGTTCCAAGCCCAGTCGGCAAAGAATAAGGCCAACTGAGCAACCAACCCACATGCAACAACGACCGTCTACCGCTGGGGTTCGTCGTCCATTGTCCACCACAAGCGGCAGATGGTAAGTATTTTTGCATCGTTTCAATTTTTTTTAATGCATTTATTATATTTTAAATTTTTTCTTTGACAGGAGGCACAACTCGGACGCCTATTCAAGTAGATGGGTTTGTTCTCCAGAGTTTACAAGAGAAAGGAGGACGAGCAATAGAGCGGCCCTAGGGCAGCGTATGTGGCGATAAGTAGATTTTTATTTTTGTTTCCAATTTATATTATAATTTGATTTTTTTTAGACTAATCAACTATTTGGTTGGCAGGAGGCTTTCGAGAGGATGGGGGGGGGGGGGGGACAACAAACCCAGCCACCCGATGATCAGCAAGATACTTCAGCGTCTTCTCAAGCCTCAGCATCTCCACCGGCCCAACCGTCTCAGAATCCAGCTGATCCCCAGGTGCATGATGATGAGGCAGAAGACCGGGAACCCGATTCGGATCTAGATTACAGTAAGGTTTTGTCGTTTTTATTTTTCTAGAATTTGGATGTATATTTTAAATATAATTTTGTAAAGACAATTTTAATTTTGTTAATTTTATTGTTACTATTTTTTCTTGCTAGATAATTTATAAGTTTTCATATTTAACAAATTCAACAACAAATTATAAAAGTTAATATTATACTAATATAAAAATAATTAAATTACTAAAAAGTATATTTGATTTGTAACAGCTTTTGCATGGGTCCTAGGAATACATTTCATTAGCACCCAACTAGGGAACAATTCCAAAAGCTGCTCCAAACTATGTACGTAGCATCCATAAAACCGTTCCAAAGACCGTATGTACACAGGTTACAAGCCCTAGTATAGAACCACTTAAATAAACGCTCCAAAAAGAGGTACAAAAAACTGTTCCAGAGATCCAACACCACAACAAACATGCGCAACTGGTGTCACAAAGACCATTACAATTGTGGTTAAATCCATAATACAACAAGGGCTCCAAAAACCGTTTCGGACAAAGCCCACTATGTGACAAAAGCTGCAGAAATAGCTGCTCCTATTGTAATATAAAATTATCACCACATGTGTAACAAAGGCCGTACCAAATACTTATCTTATTAATTCACATTGGCCGTTCCAAAACGAGTTTCAATATCAATTTCTGCATTAGGTTATTCTTTGTAACAGTCTCTCGTATTGTTAAAAGGTACGCGACAAGTTGGAGCGACTTTTCTAGTTGTGGTTAGAATTATAGGAACGGAATATTTTCCATTATAAAGACCGTTACAACATTTAGAAACCTGTTTCAAATTCTTCTTCGGCTGTTACAAAATCTGCAACAATAAATTGATTTTTTCCCAAATTTAAGCCATCACGTGTGGATTTCAGGGTAGCCAGTTTTAAATACCCGACAAAATGTGTACTAAAATAAAAAAATTAACATATAAAGGACAAAATCGCAAATCCAAATTATTAAAGGATCGAATCATCAAACATCCATAATTATAGGACCAAAATTGCATTTAAGCGTACCTAATATATAGCCGCTAGCATTACCACTTCCTGCTCCTGTAGCACTCTCATACCACGTAACACCGGCCGATTGGGTTTTATGTATTATAGTTTTCTTCTTCATTTATTAAAAATGATACATATTTATGCATGCACAATGAGTGTGTCTCAATTAGAGCTGTTGAATTCTAACATTTATGAGAGCAAAAGCATCAAACTTAGCCATGAGATAAGCGAAGAATTTTCTGTATTTCTATACTCAAGAAGGAAGTAAACTTCGTTTAAATAGGCGAGCATCAGGGGCCAAAAAATATCTGTTCACTTCTAACTGACTAACTAACCAACTAATGATGTCGAACCAGGCACAATAGTCAGATTATAACAAATGGGAAACAGAACTACTCCTATGCTAATAAAATAGCAAAGAGCACTTCTTCCAGACTTTGTGATAGGGTGCATTTCATCTCTCATATGCATGCTTAACTCGAATGGGTTTTAAAGGTTTCCTTTACATTTGTAATCGAGTTACGCGGTTTTGAATGAAAGATCAATATTGACCCGTTGTGAAGAAAAGGAGTTAAAAAGCCCCAAATGAAGACAGAAGAGTGATCAAGTACAAGACAGTCATGAGCAGACATGAACAACCACTAGGGCGTGATCACGCCTTTTCCGACATCCGAGTCTGCGCGGGAAGAACAGAAGAGTTTTGGAAAGACCTCTTTCCTGATTTTACAAAAAATACACGCATAAAAAAAGGACTTTGAGTTGGCACGAAAAGAGGCATGGCAACCGTATGACTTGCAGCATTACCACCTCATTTATTCTCTAAAGAGCATTTGGTTCTATGAACTTCAAATTCTTAATAATAAATATTTTAAATTTATTTGAATTATTTTAAATTCCAATGATTGAAATCTTTCAATTCTATTTTTTAATTATATTTTGTTGAATATTGATGAATTTTAAATTCTTTTTTTATATGAAATCCCTTTTTCAAATTCTTTATTTAATTCCATATCCATAAATCTAAATGTAGCCTTAATTAATTAAAAAGAATCAATGATATCTTACCCTAATGGTTAAGGCTGAGGTTTATGAATAAATTTGAGGTCATAGGTTCGAGTCCTATTACATATGTGGGCATTTGTCTCACTTAATGTGAGTCTATTTTGTAATGGGTGTTTGTCTCACAAAATGTGAGTTTATTACTTTTTCAAAAAAACAAAAAACAAAATAGTTTATATTTGTTTTAAATAATGTTTAGTTATTTGTTTTTGTAATTGAAATAAATAGTTTCTAAAATGGACCGTTGTTTTCGTAAGAGGAACATAAACTTTGAAAATACCATTGGGGAGAGATGGTTTATACACGAATATATTTTTGAGAAATTATTATAAAAGACGAACTGTCGTGACACATTGTCTCTTGATACATATAATAAATAATATTTCACGTTTTAAAATATATTATACTATGGTCACCTTCTCCAATATCCCCATTTTTTATACTGTGGTCTACGGTAAATGTGACAAGGGGGCTCGAGGTGTAGTATGGAATTTTATGCGGTCCAATGGGGACCATGCGTCGCCTTGGTTTATTGGGGCGATTTCAACTCCGTAGTATCAACTGCTGAATGGTCTAATGGGGTTTATCCTGCGCATCAATCGATAGAAGAATTCAGTGAACCAATCTTGATAGCGGGCTTATAAATGTGCGTTTCGAGGGAAGCAAACATGGACTGACTACAGATTATGGCAACGCCTTGACTGGGTACTTTTTTTCGAGCAAATGGGTGGATAACTTCCCGCACACTACCATCTGTCACCTTTCCCATTCCTCCTCTGACCACTGCCCACTCCTCATTCGGATTAAGCTTCTTTTGGGTCGGGACCCTCAATATTCCGTTTCCAGAACATGTTGATACGCCATCCGGATTTCTTTAATGTGGTCAAATCTAGTTGGTCTTTCCCTATGGTAGGCGAGGTTTGTGTTGGCTTACTGAAAAGCTACGTTGCCTCAAACAATATCTCAAACACAGGAACGAAACCATCTTTGGTGACATCTTCACTAGTCTCAAGTTGGCTGAGGAGACGGTGGCTTTTCCTACGGACGATAGCCTCATTGTTTTGAACCGTTGCACTGCTTAATGGCAACACGCTTTATCTATTGAAAAAGATTATTATAGACAAAAGGCGTCATGAAAATGGGTATTGGGGAGGGAACGTAATACCCGATTTTTTCATTCATTGGTGAGAAAAAAACGGACTCGCTCATTGATCTCCTCGGTAGAGGTCGACGTCCAGACTCTTATAGAGAACGAGGCCATTCAGAACTCTGGCGTGACCTTTTTCCGTGACCTGTTGATGGCTCCCACCCAGCAAGCCGCGACCCCTATTGCACAACACATCCCACCTCATTTAACCGGCTAATAGGCCTTTCTTGCATCGACCAGCCACACTCGAGGAGGTCCAACGCGTCGTTTTTTATATGTCGACAGATAACGTGGTCGGGATGGACAATTTCGGTGACCTTTCTTACCAGAAACGCTGGGGAAAATCCACTTGGATGTGATTGATGCTGTGCAAGATTTTCTCTTGGGTTGTCCGTTGCCGATTGGTGTTACAACGACCTCCATTTCCTAATTTCGAAGGTTCAAAATCCCTCCCGTTGGAGTGAATATTGATGGATAAGCTTATGCAATACCTCAAACAAAATCCTCTCTAAACTTCTAAATGATAGATTGAAGATTGTCATCCCTTCAATTATTGCCCCACACCAGAGTGGCTTTATCCCGCACCGACAAATTGGTGATAACATCCTACTGGCGCAAGAAATACTATACTTTATCTCTGCCAGCAGAGGGGATTGGAATGTGGCGCTGAAACTGGATTTGGCTAAGGCCTATAATTGCATTGATTGGGGTTTCTTGGAGGTTGTTCGGATCACTAGGTGAGGCTTGTGCGCAATTGCATTCGAAATTGTTAGTTTTCCGTCTTGATCAACGGTTCCCTCAACAGCTTCTTCAAATCTTCTTGGGGTTTATGGCAAGGCAACCTACTGTTGCCTTGTTTATTTGTCCTCGCCTCCGAATATTTTTCACGAGGCCTGAACCAGCTCATGGCTTCCTACCACGGCGTTGCCTTCCGGGGGGGAGGGAGAGGCTTGTTAGACCTCACATACGCCGACGACGTCCTCATATTCACTAACTCGAATGAGACCTCCCTCCATAGCATAATGGATTTTCTACATGCCTTCGAGGAGGTTTTGGGAATGAGTATCAGTCTAGAGAAGAGTCTTTCATTGTGTCTTCCAAAGCTCCCATGTTGGTCAAGCTCAAGGTGACTTGGGTAACAGGACTCGTTTTAAGACCATTCCCTTTTGTCTATTGGGCATTCCCATTGGGCAGAAAGCACAATGAATTTTTTGATTGTTTGATTGATTCCATGGCATCGAAGATCGGGGGTTGGGAGAACAAGTTTTGTCTTATGGGGTCGGTCACAACTTATCAAACCTGCTCTCTGTCATCAAACCGTCAAAGGACCTTATTGCGCATTAAATGGATGCTCAACAAATTATTTTAGGGGCATCGGGGACGGTAAAACAGTTGCACTAGCCTTTGCATTGCATGGGCAACTAGCAGTCATTCGGTGGTGGTTGAGATAGATATAATGGCAGTCCTCCAAATTATTTTGAATGACCATGGAAATTGGACCTTGCAATCCCTCCTTACTAACATTTGCCTGTAGAGACAAAAGATGGTCGTGGAGTTTCGACATGTCTATAGGGAGGCCAATCACCCAGCGAATCACCTAGCCACTCTTGCTTGTGTCTTGCAATCCACGGGTATGATGACACTGTTGCAAGGCCGCCTTGTGGCTCTGATCCAATTAGATAATCTGCTGCCACATTTTCATTTCTAGATTTTAGCCTTTTTCGAGCACTTCATTTTTTGTACATGTAAAGTGAGTAAGTACTCGTTTACTTCTTTGCACACATTCGTGGAGTTTCCTGATTCTTTAATAATAACGAGTAGGGGTCCGGCCAACCTATGACTTGATGATGGTGTTCCAAAATTTGCTGAACAATGTATTGTTTGTAAATATGACATGATGTAAAAAGCTCGCTTTGTTTTGGACTGGTCTTGGAATGAATGTGGGTGACAACTTTTGCACTATTTGTTTATGCAAACTTGTACTTTTTATTTTTTATTAACTATGGGTGACAACTTTAACATTTGGTTTTTGTGATTTTGCAAATTTTTAATATGTAAGACAGGTTCATTGTGCAATTTTTTTCCAGAATATAGGATGTGCATTTGACTACTTCATTGCACATTTCTATGCAGGTTTTATTTTTTTCCAGTTTTGGTACTTTTATCCCCAACTTTTCAGCTTGCACAACAAATTCACAACAAATCATCCAACATTTTAACATTAGGTTTTGAACTTGCATTTTCTGAATTCACAACAATTTCATCCTACATTTACAACAACAATTTCAAATTCCATATACAACCACATTTAAACTAAACATCCTACAATCCTACAGATCACAATTCAACCTTGCCACCAAACTATCTTCATGTTTATCCTTTGCAATGTTCCCCCTGCTTCAGACAACAACTGAATGCTACCCATATGCAAACCAACCACAGCAAATATAGAAAAACAACCACTATCCACAACCTTTTTTGAAATCTTCTTAACTTCACAATTTTTGCTTTCATTTCGTTTTTCTTCCTCAACAAACCTGGGATTATTGCTTGAGCCCTTCTACACATTGGAGGGTCCTCCAAAAAAAAAAAAAAAAAAACTACACCTACCTCTCTGCAACCAAAACAAAAAAAATCAAACACTCAAAATCATTTCTTCAAATTGACTGAAAATGCTACAGAAGAAGAAAAGAACATCATACATTATACTCTCTGCAAGAGTGAAATAGTCTGCCAGGATTCAACTCCGTCCATGAAGTGCGAAGCACAGCTCTTCTTCCATAATAGCATTGGACCGAGCCAATAAAAGTGCACATCTCGACTTCCTTGCTCAAATTCGGCGTCTCATTCCTATTTGAGAGTGAATCATTCTATTTTCCTTTTGAGAAATTAGGATTCTTTGCCCACTAAAATTGGGCTATTTACAGAGGGGGGACGACCACTCTGTAGCTTATCTAGATAGGTCGGTTGATGTGGTATTGATGACGTGTCAAAATTTAACACATCATCAACGGCACATCAGGTTGACCGGTTTTTAAAGATGCCACGTATGAATTTTTGGCCAGAGGTGAGAGAACCCCCAAATTAAATTCATCACGTGATAATCACATGCCTAATTTTGGCAAAATTAGGGCAAATTGAATTGAAATTGTCATTTTAAACATTACTATCCTTATTTGCTGTTTTGATTAATTCCTGATTAAATTGCCATCGAGCTTATATTAGTGGACGAAAATTGTGATTTTTTCTTTTAATATATATTTTCATTAATAAATATAATCAACATAATTTCTCAATTTAAGCTAAATCAAACTGATATACATGAGATCTTAGTTTTGAACATGCTAGGCGGGTGCGTGTCTTGAAAAAAATAGGTTTCTGAGAAAAAAAAAAAAAAAACGAACTTCTTCTTACAAAAAGATATCTCACCAGTTCAAGTTTTAGGGGGAGTTGGGAACCAACTTTGACCCTAATATAAAAGAAAAATGCTATAATATGACAAGTTTAAAGCATATATATTTCATAGCAAGCCTTAAGGCAGTTTAACTCTTAATTAGCTATTAAGATTCCTTTAAGTGACTAACTTCTATGATATTTTCGTTTGCCATTTTCTTCAGCATTTCTTTTTCTTTCTTATTCTCCGATTATGTTTTCTCTTAACCTCAATGCCCAAATATTTCAGTTGTTTTAGCTTTAAGACCCATTAGTAAAAAAGAAAATAGAAGAAAAACAAACAGTAAAAGTACTTATGTAGAGTATCATTTATTACAAAACGATTAGACTTGGCGTACATTATTGAACAATATATTGAAAGGGTATTATTTTCTATCAAAAGAAGTCTATGTCAAGACTTGAACAATGACATAATAACTAGTAAATTAGAAGTAAACTTTTGAATCAAAGTATTAGGGTAGAACCCCAGTCAATCGAGATTGAATTGTATTGTTGTAATTGTTCTTCTGGATTCGACACTCGTTTTCCTGAAAAAATAAGGGCTTATTCCAATAGGTGTGTATCAGCTTTTTCATGTTGCACCAAAGGATTGTTGCATATTTAGGTTTTTGCCCTGAATTTGAAGGTAATAAGTCCGTGTAACTAATTTCACCATCTCCATTGACATCCAAGTGTAAATCTAGACCATACTGATTGGACCCTCTATTGATCCTAAATGTTTTTACACTTGTGTAGTTGTGGTTAGCATTGCAGCCTACAAATTCAAGTATGAATATAAAGTTCTTGCCGTACTAGAATATTATGAGAGAAATCAAAGGATTATTGTAGCAGTGGTTCCACCGGAAGAAAATATGACTTTTGCTATGGGCAATTACCATGATTAAATGTGAAAAAACATATCGAGTGCTAATTAACCACGACTAATAGCTGTTGTTTTATTTTGAAAAGAAGAATTTTATTTCGAAATTGTAGATCTATGTTCTTCTCGTACCTTTGATATTCAAGGTTGATTCTTCCCTTATTCCTCAAAGCGTCACCTTGTCCAAGATTTGCTAAATAACCAAATGCTTTTCACTTAAGTCGAAGTGGACAGGATCATCATTACAGGCACTAGGATACTCATCTATAATATTGTAATTGGATATCCTGAGCATTCTACCTTTTTTGTGCATTTCACCTTACATAAAATACAGAAGTTAGTTAATTAATAAAATGGTATCCATATTAATGAAAACACACACGGGAAAACAAGTATTAAGTTTATTTTTATTGGTCGTTGATGTCAAGAAAAATAAACTTATATATATTGGTAAAAATACCAAATAGTGTGAATTATGACGTCAACATATTGAGTGACAACATTATACTTATCATTTGGATTGAAAATAACAAACATAAATAAGACCTTTTGATTGCAAAAGTAAAGTTTCATTAAATTCGAAGATAAATGTCGGACCATAGACATGATACATCTATCTTTTACACTACCAGGTGTACATATATATATATATATATTGTGTGATGAACCTTATATTGGGTAGGGAGCATGTGCCTGGTATATATATATATTATATATATATATATATATTTTTTGTTTAAAATTATCTCACAATATACAAGATAGTTGAGAATAAATTTTTATACCTGATAACAATTCACCAACCCTTTCCGTAGTATGGAGGATTTGCCACATCATTTCCAAACCACAAGCTCCTCTTGATGTATATAAGTATTCATTTAAGCAACAAAATAAACATTCTCTACAATCATTATTAATTATGCTTCGTCTCCATGGTGTTTGGTTTGAAATACAGTACACCAAAACCGCAAATTTTGAAGAGTACAATGCTTTATGTGGTACATTCAAGCCCCTTTTATATTTTTAAAGGTACAATACTTATCTTATACAAAACAACCAAAATAATACCTTCTTAGATCAAGAAAGATATGCTAGTAACAAAAATTCATAGATATTGTTGATTTAAGAAGTTAAGAATGTTATAAGAAATTGGATTGTATTTTCTGAAGAATTTCATGCTGAATTCATCTTAAATTTGATAAATTAAAATGGATTTATAGGATCTAGTTGGTATTCTTAGCATTGGTAGAGATAATTAAAATACCCTACCATATCTTTGATTGGTTCTACTGTTAGACCAACAGTATAACCAATCAAAGATATAGTAGGTTATTTTAGTTATCTCTACCCATGCTATACAATATCTACTAGATCTTATATATCCAATTTAATTTATCAAATTTAAGATGAATTCAGTATGAAATTCCTAAGAAAATATTATCTAATTTCTTATAATTTGATGTTTCACTTCTTAAATCAACAAAATCTATATATATATATATATATTTATCACAAGTATTCTCTTTTCCAAAAACTAAAAAGGTCTTACTTTAGTTGTCAATATAAAGTAAGTAATGTAACTTTAACAGTATAAAAAGGGTCTAAAAGTACCACATAAATCATCATACTCTTCAACGTGTGTGGTTTTGGTCTACTGTATTTCAAACCCAACATCATGTATACTTATCAAAGCTCTCGTATATTCTCTATTTTAACATTTTTAGCAATTTCGCTGGTCTTAGATGACTGTTGGTTTTGCATGAATTTTCAATCTATTGGTGTTTCTCTTAATAATAATACTTTCTATTCAGCTGTAGCAACATGGTACAGGGACCCTAGTGGATCTGGAAGTGGTAATTTTAGCTAATTTTCGTGTACATCCTATACAAAAATACATAAGTTCAAATATATATATATATATACATGTATATATATTATGAATCATATATAAAAATTAATAGAATACCGATAAAGCCACAATTAACATATATGATTGTACAGAACATATACCCTTGTTGCTGAAGTGAATGTTATATTTATACCAGGAGCTTGTGGTTTGGAAAATGATGTGGCAAATCCTCCATACAATGGCATGATTTCTGCAGGAAACAACAATCTATTTAAAATCGAAAAGGGTTCAGGAACCAAATTAAGATCATTCTCAATTATCATGTCGCTTGAAGATATATGACTTTTTTTTGTCACAGTTAAATACCAAGATTAAAAGAGAAAAATCATGTGAATATTATAATCATGGTTGCATGTGCAACAACTATCAATTACCCGTCTGGTACGGCCAAAACATTAGTCATAGTTAACAATTATGGAAAAAATTTTGGTTATAACTAAAATCATATAAAATGTTGATTACTTGTGGTCAAAACATACGTTTTCGGACATATATATAAAAAAAGTAAGTAAGGCATGCTTCCATCCAATACACAAGGTTCATCATACAATACACATGATATAGTGTAAGAGATAGATGTATAATATTATTGGTCCAATTTTTATCTCAAACTTTTTTTGTTCCTGTGTTTTCCCATTAATATAGTAATTATTTTATTAATTAACTTTGTATGTTTCGTAAGGTAAAATGCACACAAAACACAGAATGCCCAAGATATCCAATTACAATAACAATCACTGATGAGTGTCCTAGTGCCTGTAACGATGATCCTATCCACTTTGAGTTAAGTGGAAAAGCTTTTGGATATTTAGCAAAGCCTGGACAAGGTCCCGCTTTGCGGAATAAGGGTAGAATCAACATTGAATATCAAATGTATGAACCAGATGTAAAGTTTAAAATAAAATCTTCTTTGTCTATTAAATTTATTATTCTCACTTTTTTTTAGACCTCATATAAATGAGTTTTCTTTTCTAATTTTGATTTTTTTTTCTTTGAAAAGTATTCTTGTAATGATGTTACATCATTAATTTTTATTTACTATTTACGAACAACAAGTACATAAAATTTCTAAATTATTCTAAGTTTTATTGTAAATTATGTATTGAATTAAAGTGGACATTTATCTTAAATTCTGGAATTTTACTATTTCTAACTTTCCTTAAGAATAATTATGTTAGGACTCCACGGACATACTTCCAATTTGGTACTATCTTAATGACAAATATCATTTATGGAATTTACAGGGTGCAATGCTACTACAACAACACGAGTATCACAATTAAGATCGATAGAGGCTCCAACCAGTACTATCTAGCTTTTGCACTTGAGAATGTCAATGGGGACGATTAAATTGGTTCCACGGAGTTATTACCTTCAAATTCAGGGCAACCACTATATATGCAGCAGGTCTTTGGTGCAACATGGTAAGCTGATATACCTATTGAATAAGCGGCCCGTATTATGTGAGGATAACGAGTCTTGAATCCAACAGAACAATTACTACATGTAATTCAATTCCGACTGATTAGCGTCCAGGGCAATACTATATTGTTAACGTTAATTTCTAATATTAATGGTTATGGTCAGGCGATTGTTCAAACATTGACACAGACTTTTGGAGTAGAAGATAATACGCATTTGATGTATGTTCAATAATGTAGTATTACTAGTTTTTTCATTTGGGTATTATTAGTGGTTCCTAATAAATTTTACTCTATGTGGGTATTACTAGTTTTTCATTTATTATTATTATTATTATTATTATTATTATTTTGGTCCTTATGTTAGGATGCTTTTTTTTTATTTTTTTTATAACCCACTAGTTAAACACACACAGACACACACAATGAAAGAAAAAAACTTTGGTTTATGAAAAATTCTTAATTAAACGAGGTTTGGTGAAATCAAACAAATCATACGGCAAGTCTACCATACTTGCAAATGTGCTTGATCACTTTCCTGAACTTTAGACCAATCACATGACAAGGATATCGCACTTGCCATATAATTTGTTCAGGTGTGGCCAAACTTGATCTAGGTTAGAATTTTCCTTTAGTGCTCCACTTTGCAAGGCTGGCAATTTCATTTAAACATTCAACTTTTTGTTATTATAATAATTAAGACGAGCACATTTTCTCTGGTGCAATACATTTAGTACCAAAATTATAAATGCGAAAAGGGTTGAAGGAGTTATTATCAGATACAAAAGATTATTCTCAATTATCATGTCACTAGAAGAAACATGACCTTTTCTCATAGTTAATTATCATGATTAAAAGTAAAAATTATGGTGAATAATAATTAAACATGATTACATAGCGACTACATATTAGCCGTTGAGCTTTGATGCGAGGCCAAAACATCATGTCTCATAGTTATTTCCATGATTAAAAGTGAAAATCGTGGTGAATACTAATATAATGTAAGGTAAATTACAATGGCACCCCGTGAGGTTAGATCAAAATATACAAACACCCCCTGTCTTTAGCAAAAATATAGTTAAACTCTCTGAGATTATAGTTGTATTACACACAGACACACACAATGAAGGAAAAGAACTTTGGTTTATGGAAAATTCACATCAGAACCAGGTCTGGTCAAATCAAACCAATCACACGACAAGCTTACCTCGAGCCTTGCATCTTATAGTTAATTACCATAATTAAAAGCAAAAAATTATGGTGAATGCTAATGTAAATTTTATTTATATTATGTATATATATTTAGTCTTATCCATTAGTGTTTGTAATTAATAGCATATTTATATATATGCTTATAATTTATTAATAACTTTCTCACAAACCTACTGAAGGGCAAGCGGATCCGCCCGAAAGCGCGAGTGGAAGAGTGAGAATGCAATATATTAAAAAAATTAAAAAGCATAGTCATAAAATCCCAAGGGGTGTACCATTGGGTGCGCAACCGGGCGTTCGATATAGGATGTATCAACATAAAACGAATATTGAAACATAGGGCATATAATGGAATAAACTACGAAAGTGTATAAACCGTTACCTTTGTAGTTTTTCACGCATGCCGCTACTTGCGTTGTTCCTCTCCAGAATGTCCACAAAGTTCAAACGTATGAACTCTCCAAAGGTGATCCACAGCACGCCGGAAGAAACCCTCGTTTTATTTGCTAGAAGAAAACGGATTTAGAAGGACAAGGTTTAAGAAGATGAACACTATTAATTAGTGTTCTTCTTAAACTCACTTTGTTCTTCCAAATGATCCTAGATCAAATGAAAACACAAGTGTGAGGAGAGGGAGAGGTGGCCGAAAATGAGAGGAAGAGAGTGTGTGATTTTCTTCTTCTTTTCCTAGAAAAGATGAATAATGAATCTTATTACATAGGTGTTAGTATATACTCATATATATACATAATTAATGTGATTATTGGAATGTGTCTAGATTCATCCAAGGATGTCTAGATTCATCCCGATCAATCACCATCAATTCTTCAATCAAGCCTACCATCCTTTAAGGTATGATCAAATCATACCAAAGGAAAGGCTTGATTGGAGTTGATTTGTCTCTTACCAAAAAAGGACAAGTCAACTAACACCTAGCATCCAACATGGCTGATTTTTGCGTCCTCCCAGGTAGCAATTTCGTTCATGCTTATTTAGGGAAGAAGTCCAACTTCTTTCTATTCGAAAAATAGAATTAACACACCTCTCGGGTTAAAATTTAACGGACTAGGTTTCACTGTAATCCAATACAACGAACCCAAAAGTTAAATCCAATTTAATTTAATGTCTACTTAAATAATTTACGTTGATCTTTTAATCCAATTAAAAGATCCAACACCTCAACTTTCCATATTAATCGATAAATCCCATTTACCGATTAAACGAGGGCTCGATACAATATCGGGCCCGTCCATCCAATGGACAATCCCTTAAGTAATCCAATTACTTATTCATCCTTCAAAATTGACTTCAAGTCAATTTCTCAACCTTCTCGATGATTTGTGTGTGACCCTTTAGGTTCACCCTCAGCTAGACTTGGGCCCGTGTCTCACAAGGGCCCGTTACCATGGGTGGCCGTCTAGCAATGGTCCATGGTACTAGAGACTAGATGAATGCTAGCGTGAACATTTGGGCGTCGATTTCGTACGGGTATGGTCCTTTCGTCTCCTAGCCTTAGTCTAGGGTATGGAATTGGGCATCGATTCCTATCCTTGACTAGGCATCTATGCTTAATACTCGAGACTACACATGCCTCATTGCATCGCTACAGGAAACCATTTCCTGTTCGACCAACCACTGTGGCTACAGCTTTAAACGGCATGAATGTGTCTCCGAGTGCATAGGAGATACCTCTGTCACATACTGACAGGGGCATATCATCTTCTTGGAACCTACCGTCCTTGCTACACATTCTGACTGCATTGGATAAGGCTTATAATGATCATCTTACAGAATGATCACCTCTCGCCAGATCCAAGATACAATCGTCCTGTGCACGTAACTGTCATGGTTCCTTAAGTCTGAGGATTACTCTCGTACTATCGGAACCTGAGAAATCTGATCATACCGACCAAGCTTCCAAGGCTTCCATATGATGATTTCCGCGAGTCAGTCCAGTCGGCTCGACCCCAATCGACCAACCCATCAAGATCGTGTAGGCGTCCCACGCCTGTTGCCGATGAAACACGACACTCATCCAATGAACATGATTCTTGATACAAGTCTCTATGGGACACTCGATTCCCTGTCTCGAGGTCCTCGACCTAGAACGTTTCAGACCCAACTCTTAATCAATTGATTTCATGACTACCATCGAACGCGTGGCCCAACTGCATGAGTTGTTAATCGTGGTCTGTGGGCTTTGTTGTGATATATGTAAAACACCATTTTAGCATATGGAAAATGAGCGCAACAAAGAGAATACCAAAGTAACGAATACTTATTTTATTCATTACATAATATTACATTACATCAAGTTGTCAGATAGGTTACAAAACGACAAACCTATTGGCTTTCTGGTCACCTATTCTAACACTTACATGATCTTAAATGTGTGACATGTTAAATATATATTTTCATAAATAAATACTAGACATCATGGCACGCAGTACCTGTGCGCATAATTTTATTAATGTTTTTGTTTTGTGTTGAAGCTCAAAGTTGTCATTGCCTTACAATCTCACATGCAAAAACTGTCTGATAACTTTTCTTAATACATTAATTGTCAATACACATTTTACTTCAATTAAATTAAAAATAGAAACTTTGTATAATATATTTTATGCCAATAGCGATGAATATATTTACATGCAACACAAATACTAATAGATTATTTTTGTCTTTAATTAAGAATGTCAAACTAAAGGAAGTAAATTTAATTTGTGATTGCAGATAACTGCATGGAATTTATTATCTAAAGTGACGCGATTTGAGTAGTTAATTCAACTAAATTGAGAAGTTAAATAGGTGATCAATTGTAATAGCATTTTTTGGCATTATAATAATTTGTATAGTGATATCTGTTAGAATAGGTGAACAGATAGTCAATCGGATTGCCTTTATGTAACCTGTTTGACAATTTAATTGTAATTGTAATATTGTTTATGAATAAAGTAACTTTTCATTCTTTGATAATTGTATTGTTGTGCTTACTATTTATGTTCGTATGATTATCATCAAAATCACCAAAAGCCCACAGACCAAACGTACAACCCATGTAGTTGGCCTACACATTGTATGGCAACTATGAAACTAACTTCTGATAGGTTTGAACAAATCCAAGTCTAGAACCTCGAGATAAGGCATCGAGAATCCTATAGAGACTTATACTAAGTGAATGTATTCACTGGATAAGGTCGTGTTTCATCGGTGACAGACTTTGGACATCTATGCAATTTAAGTGGGTTTTTGACAAATGGTTGTCTGATTGAACTGACTCGCGGGGAGTCGTCTTTATGAAAGTCTTGGAGGTTTGGTTGGTATTATGGTACTCCCCAACTTCGATAGTACAAATTAGTCCTCGGACTTGAGGGACCATAGCAGTCACATGCATATGATCGTAGTATCTTGGATTTGACGAGAGAAGACCCCATCCAGGATGTGGTTATTATAAGCCTTATCCAATGTACTCGGAATATGTAGTGAGAACAATAGGTTCCAAGATAGGATCATCACTTGTCGGTATATGACAGTCGAGACTCCTATGCACTTTGAGACGATTTTAAACTCTTTGAGACTATGGCCAAGACGATTGGTCGAGTAGGTAATAGTTTCCTATGTCGATTGATAGCGCAAACACGTCTTGAGTTACTAAGCATTGTTGTCTAGTCCAATATGAGAACCGACGCCTAATTCCATGCCCTAGACTTGGACCGGGAGACGATTAATGGAAGGATCATATTCGTACGGAACTTTGTAGCTTAAATATTCACGCCAACATTCACCTAGTCTTTAGTGCCATGGATCATTGTTAGACGGCCACCCTTGGTGATAGGCGTTTCCAGTTAATGGTTAATTGAAAATAATTAATTTAATTTAATTTAATTAATTAATTATGTAGGGCACAAGCCGAAGTCTAGTTGAGGATGAACCTAAAGATTCACACACAAATTACTATAGAATTGATAGAATTAATTTAGAATTAATTCTAGAAGAAATGAACTAATTAAATTGGATTAAATTAATTCAAGGAGAATATAAATAATTGGATCATTTATTGAGAAATTACATTTGATGGATGGTCCAATAATTAATTAATTGGATTAAATAATTTTGGGCTTAGCATCTTTAACTTAATTGAATTAATTTATTGAGTTTAATTTAATTAGTTGATTGGATTAATTAATTAGTGTTTGGGTTTACGTTTATTTAATTAGATTAAATAAACCATTGAACTTGGTCGAATTAAAATTAATTAGATTAATTTAATGCTCAATGAACCTTGATTGGATTTGATTTAATTTAATTAAACCAAGCCCGATTCATAACTTGAAGTTC
This sequence comes from Sesamum alatum, assembly GCA_034509735.1. NCBI lineage: Eukaryota > Viridiplantae > Streptophyta > Magnoliopsida > Lamiales > Pedaliaceae > Sesamum > Sesamum alatum. Next base: position 20,215,295 of record JACGWO010000003.1, read on the forward strand.
AAGCCCATTAATTTGAGAAGCAAGTTAGAGCATGTTGGGAGGAGTTAAAACTCCCCCACTTTTATGAGCAATGCATGGCGGGCCATAGGGGTGATGTGCACAAGTAATGTATGTTTATGGTTGGAACACACAATATTGCTTACTCACTTGAAAAACACTATGCATGGCCAAGTAAGAGATATTTGTAATTTTTCAAAAAATGAGGGGATATTTATAATTATTGTAAAATTTTAGGAGAGGTAGCTGTAATTTATTCTAAAACATATAATTATTATTGCTTATATATATATATATGTTTGAGAAGTAACGCGTACAAAATTAAACAGACACATATATGTGTTTTTTATTAGCTTTAAAGATGCATACAAGTGTCCCCAAAAATCATATATTAGATATATTGAATTGTGTTGGGACACTAATTAGTTTTGTCTCAAACTAAATCTTGACACTTTTAATTGTCCTATTATATTCTTTTGTAGACATTTTAAAATACATTAAACAACACATAAAATTTTCTCCTATATATTTTAAGACACAAACAAGTGTTTTGAAAAGGTTTTTTTTATCTTTATTTTGATATAAAAACACTTGTTTGTGACTTATAATTCTATCAATACGAGATAGCTTTTAGTGCCCAAATATTCTTGCGACGCAAACATATGCAACACTTACACTAAATGCCCCAATATGTACTGTATTGAGGCATTTTTTTGTGACTCAATAGAGGATTTATGTTGTAGTCTAACTTGAAGTTGTGTTATTCGATAATGTGTGTTAGTTCTTTGTTGAAATGATAACATATAGGTGATTTTATTAACCTTTTCTTTTAATGGCTGATTGAATGAATATAGAATGTACAGTTAGATTAATTAATAATGCTATAGAATCAATTGCTATGTTATTACAGTTGTTCTTTAGTAAATACTACAATGTCGGGTGTATTTTTCGACATGGTGTAAATATTTTCTTAACTTCCTATTAGATTGCAAGGTGATTATCTATTCATCACATTTAACGTCTTTTCTTTATATTTCAAAAAATACTTCTTTTCTTTTTTTATTTTTATATTTTGAAGGTAGTACTTGAAAAAGAGTGACAAAAAAGAGTTGCTGGTGACGAGCTTCATTATCTTGCTCCCAATATTCTTGATAGTTATTTTTCATCTTTCCCGTTGTGAAAATCATATTAGACATGCTCACAATTGTCGATCTATTTATTTTAGGTAATAGCATTTATATGTTTAATTTAAGATGTTTATATAATTTTTTTCTAATTTAACTCTGTTTTCTTAGGGACCATTTGATTGTAAACTAATAATGTATGGACGGAACTCTATTTAGTTCGACATTGCAGAAGCCTAATTAGATTGGCTTTTAACATTTATATATTTACCTCTCAACAAATGCAAGGTTTGAACTTGACCAATGTTTTTCCTTTCGGGAAAATGCATGAAAAGAAGCATTAAAAGTACTTATATAGATAAAATAAAATTATTACGAACCACTAGAATTAGCTCACAATATTATTAAATAACATATCAAAAAAGTATGTGTGATGACTTGAACAGTGAATTAACAAACAGTAAACACTAGAAGTTAACATTTGAAATATAAAATTTCTTGGAAGCCAATCCACCGGAATTGAATTGTATGCTGTAACTACTTTTCTAGACTCAAGACTCGTTATTCTCACTGAATAAGGGCCCTTTATTCCAATAGGTATATCGGCTTTCCATGTTGCACCAAAGACCTGCTTCATGAACAATGGTTGCTTTGAATTTGAAGGTAATAACTGCATAGAACCAATTTCACCATCTCCATTGATATATTCGGCTACAAAAGCTAGATAGTAAGGATTGGAGCCTGGATCAATCTTAAACACTATACTTGTTGAGTGGTAGTAACACTGTACCCTGCAGATCCAAATATAGTAAACAATTTTTCATATTACAACTAGTATGTTCAATCGTCAAACAAAAGACTTAAAGAACATTATTATATGAAGGATCATGTTTAATTATCCACAATAAAGGATAGGCATTTGCGATTTATCCAGAAAAATGAGTTAATTAAGAGGGCGTCCCCCCCCCCCCCCCCCCCCATTTTAGGAGCCCAAATTAAAACTTGACAACCTTAATTTTGAGGGTATATCCATTGGTGGAGTCCCCAACCTAACAAGCTTGTGAAACTTTACATCTACATGTTTCTTACCTTTGATATTCAATGTTGATTCGTCCTGCACTAAGCAATGCGTTAGCTTGGCCAGGCTTTGCTAAGTAACCCATAGCTTTTCCACTTAGATCAAAATGAATTGCTTCATTATTACAGGCACCAGGACACTCATCTGCGATTGTTACAGTAATTGGATATCCTGAACATGCTGCATGTTGTGAGCATTTGACCTACGAAACACATAATGTTAATTGATAAATATCGAGGTTAATATTAGTAATAAAATGAAGGATAAATTACAATCACCTCTCATGAGATTTGGCATAATTAATCTCAGAGAAAAATATACATGACAATAGAGAAAAAAAACATTTCAAACCTTATAACAACTTCCACAACCCTTTCCAAATTTAAACAGATTGTTGTTTCCCGCAGAAAACCAACCCGTAGTATGGAGGATTTGCTACCTCCCCTCCAAAACCACAAGCTCCCCAACTGAACAATATGAACATTCACTTCAACAACAAGTATATAAATTTTGTAAGATCATGTTAATGATTCATGTATTTATATATATATATACACATATATAGATTTTATATAATTTTGTATCTGAAGTTCATAAAGTTTATCTAAAATTACCACTTCCAGGTCCATTAAGGTCCCCATACCATGTTGCTACAGCCGGGAAAAACCATGAATAGAAACATTAAGTGATTGGGAATTTATGCAAAAGTAACAATCGCTTAAGACCAATAAAATCGGAATAATAGTTAAAAAACGATAGCTTTGATTATTAGGCATGGTGCCTAAGTTGCAATATGTATGTAGTAAGCAAAAATACTTTACTGATCAGTGGGGTTACCTAGCACTCCATGACTTGACCTTTTTTATATTGCTAAAGATATAATACTTACCTTATTTTACCAAACAACTAAAATAAGATCTCACACTTCCGAACAAAGAATTATAAAAATAATAATAATGAATCAATAATTAAATAATATTTTCTAAAGAATTTGATAGTGAATCCATCTTAAAATGGAAAACTTACAAAGATGTAAAGAGCCTGATGGCATCACTCAAATAGTATATAGTAGGCAAAATAAAATCTTATACAAGTCTTTCTTTGGTTATTATTATTTTTCCTTGTTTAAAATCTTGGTTACTATTTGAAACATAATCTGTTCAAAATAGTTAAATACAATTGCTCTCAATGTGATATGATATTGCACATATATACAAAGTCTAAACATGGAAACACTATAAGAAATTACGCCAATAGTTGGAAATCAGAACTATTTGTTGGTAATTAGCAGTGAATTGTGCAATGGATAACAAATTTTATGTTCTTGTGATTTAAAAATTAATATTAGAAATCAAATATTTTTCTTGTTATATTCAGAAATGAATTTTAATATTACAAAACTTTGTAGCTAGTCTTTGAAAAAAAAATTGAAAAGTTCTGTCAAAATTTTATTACCAAATATTTTGATTAGTAGAGTTTCGAACAAAATCATCAAATTAGAAAAATGATGCTAAAATTTGCAACCAACTAATTAGCAAGTAAATATTTTTTTCTGCTATTCGTTGCTAACGTAAATTAGCATTAAATTCCCCTATTCTATAAGAAATTTGCGCTTTTGCTAATGACATTATTTATGTGTTACATTGGTATGTAAAAAAATCAAAATGGTGGATATATATAGATATATGATATACCCATGGTGTCCACAAAACAAGGTAAGTCCAAAACAAGAAGCCTAACCCAAGGGAAAGCACGGAAGCCTAGAGGTACTCTGAGGTAATTGGCCCACCAAGCTACAAGAGATTAGGCCCACAAGTGTCACTCTAAGCCCATGGGAGGTAAAAACCCAAGGCCACTTGGACTGCCAACAACGCGCTGTTCGTCCCAGTAATCGGCTGACATGGGTTGATGTGTAGATTCTAAAAAGGATGCAACTGGATCCCATCCAATCTTCTTCAAGATTTCCCCATACCAAACGTGGATCGTGAGGAGACTTATCCATACGAAATTCAAGGGGCATTATCTTATCAGCTGGTGAATGGGCTTATCCCTTGCAAACCAGTCTCCCGAGTCCGGGGGGGGGGGGGGGGCATAGACTCCTCAAGCCCCTGGGAACTCCCCCTATAAAAACAGCTTCCTTCAAGTAAAAAGGGTAACACATATTTTAACTTTAAATACACACACATACCTTCCTATAAGAAATTATCAATACATTCATCTTTTCAGCATTACTTTGCGTATAATAAATAATTTTATCTTCTCAAGATTGTTTACTGACTTGGGTGTCAGAGTCCTAACATATTTTTTGTAGATCCCATTTTTAGGCTTGTAAACATTAGAGGCCCACCTTACTCAAGCCCTAAGGCTTTCCCTGAGCGAGCTATTTCAGCTCACACCAAGTGGAGCCGTCTGTGGTAAACACAGAACTAAGACGTGAGAACTATGGAAACCCTACCAGTGGACTAGACAAATAGAAGGCGTCCGACGTCCTTGCTAACTCTCAAGCATTGCAGGTTGTGACTGGTGAATCTGTGGCCCCAACTAGTCGAGACGACGCCGGACCCTCGGTCCCTCTAAGCTGCTGTCGGACCCTCTGCGCGACAGCACCTCCACGGACACCTCTTCATATAAGTTGTCCCCAAGATTGTTGGCAAACTATTCAACATATGATCACCCCCCCCCTATACAGACGCAACTCGCTGCAGTAACCTCTACATCTTTGGTGGTCGTGACCCTGCCACCTCTGGTGCCTACTAACGATCGAGGCTTCTAGGGGCAGTGAACAAGCACCCCTACTTGAAGGCCCCCAGGGCTCCATGTAAGGGATTCGATCTCTCCCCCTCAGGCACAGAGTAAGGCTCCTCCTCGGTAGGGGGCCTAGCTATAGTGTTTACCAAAAGGATTACAGGATGTCTAGCATCGTGTGATGAGAGCCCCACTTGAATAACAAGGAGGTATCTCCTTCAGCGAGGAGGTCATGGCTGATGACCTCCCTCTTAACTGTCGAACACCCGCCATAGCAGAATATGATGGCACTACTGACCCTTAAGAACACATCTCCCCATATTAAAATGTAGCTCTCCTTCACAGGTACATCGATGGCATCAAATTTCACTACCTTTGACCGGGCTGCTCACCAGTGTTCAACCAATTGTTGACGGGGTCGGTGAGAAGTTTCCAGGAGTTCTACTCGTTGTACCTACACTAATCCGCCAGTAGTAAGAAACACTGCAGGACCTCGTTCAACCTCTTCACTGTCCGCCAGCGAGATGTTGAGTTACTGAGGTATTACCCACATAGGTTGAACACCACCGCCTTGGAGCTCCCGACCACTACCCAGGAGGTCAAGGCCAGTGCCTTCTCTCAAGGACTCCTTGATGGATATTTCTTCAAATCTCTAGCTAAGAAACTAGCACCAGATTTTAACAACCTGCTGACTAGGGTGGCCAAATACATTAACATGGAGAAAGCTCAAGCTTCTAAGAAGGAAGGATGAGGAGAAAAGAGGAAAGATACTAGAGAAGTAGGGACTGTAAAGAAAGACCGAGTAGACTTCCGGGACAGGAAGCCCCCCTTAAAGAGAGGGCCCTGCGTGTACACTCCTCTGAATGCCCCTATTACTCAAGCTCTCATGATTGTAGAGGGAAAGGGGTTGTTGATTTGGCCCCGCAATGCTAGAGATGGCCCCATATGCCCCTTATCTGACAAGTTTTGTCGGTTCCACAGCAACTACAAACATACCACCGAGGAATATCGACATTTGAAAAGTGAAATAGAGCGACTTGTGCAGAATGGATACCTCCAGGAGTTCGTGTGTAGAGAAAAAGCTCAATGTGCGGAACCTTATCAGAGGAATGACCTCCATAAGGGAAAGACGCCAGCAGAACCAAGCCCTGAGTCTTCCCGTGAAGATGGTCAAAAGCACGCCCCTCGAGGCGCCCTGACGAGACAAATCTCTCTAGGAAGGGAGTCATTCGTATGATATATAGATGTCCCATGGGAGGAGACTCCCATAGATCTCGGAAAGCACTCGCTAGAGTAGTAGAGAACTGCACCTTAGCGGAGGTACTAGAAGTTGATGCCATGGCAAGGGTCTAAGACGACCCCCTCAGGTAATGATGCTCTAGTAATTACAGCTACATTAGCTACCTACGACGCTAGCCGAATCTTCATAGACTCAGGAAGTTAGGCAGATCCCTACGATCAAATGCAGTTGGGGGAAGTCCCTCTTGGGAAGGTGGACACATCACCATACGGTTTTACAGGAGAAACGATGCATCCTCGCAGTTCAGTCGCTCTCCCCCTATCCTTGGGTTAAGGATCACTAAGAAAAACATGCTTGATAAAGTTCCTAACGGTGGATACTCCCTCGGCCTATAACGTGATCTTAGGGAGACATACCATCAATGCTTTCCAAGTAGTTTTCTCTACTCTGTACATTATGATAAAGTTCCCCGTGCCTAGGGGAATAGGGGAGGTTGATGGAGACCAACGACAAGCATGAAAATGTTATGTAGAGGCCATACGCAAGAGCCAAAAATGGGTGGCTGATGAGCTGCCCCCAAAGGAATCTCATAAGCACCAAAGGAAAGGTTCTTCCAGGCAGAAGGAAGTCAAGGGATCTGGGTCCCCCTCAAAGGAAATCCCTCTGATGGGGACCATACCAAACTCCAACCTGCTGAGGAATTGTTGGCCATAGAATTGAACCCCAAGAGTCTGCGGCAAGTTGCCAGACTCAGGTCACAATTGCAGGGATGCCTCAAAGAAGATCTAATATGGTACCTTCAAAGAAACAGAGATGTGTTCGCCTGGTCTTCCCATGACTTGGAAGGGATCAGTCCCGAGGTCATCATGCACCACTTAACATTAATCCTTCAATGAAATCGGTGAAGCAGAAAAAGAGGCACTTTTGCCCGAGAACATTAAAATTATCCGGATTAAGATAGAAAAGATTTTGGAAGGGAGTCATTCGTATGATATATGGAAGTCCCATGGGAGGAGACTCCCATAGAGCACGGACTCACTCGCTAGAGCAGTAGAGAACTGCACCTCAGGGAAGGTACTCGAAGTTGATGCCATGTCCAGGACCGCAATCATTCAATTTGACCGGCAGGGTCTTAGGCGACCCCCTCATGTAATGATGCTCTAGTAATTACAGCTATGTTAGCTACCTATGATGCTAGCCGAATCTTCATAGACTCAGGAAGTTAGGCAGATCCTTACGATCAAATGCAGTTAGGGGAAGTCCCCCTTGAGAAGGTGGATACGTCACCATACTGTTTTATAGGAGAAATGGTTCACCCTCGCAATTCAGTCGCTCTCCCCCTATCCTTGGGGTAAGGATCACTAAGAAAAACATGCTTGATAAAGTTCCTAATGGTGGATAGTCCCTCGGCCTATAACGCGATCTTAGGGAGACATACCCTCAACGCTTTCCAAGTAGTTATATCCACTTTCCACGTTAAGATAAAGTTCCCCGTGCCTGGGGGAATAGGGGAGGTTGATAGAGACCAATGATAAGCATGAAAATGTTATGTGGAGGCCATACGCAATGGCCCAAAATGGGTGGCTGATGAGCTCCCCTAAAGGAATCTCGTAAGCACCAAGGGAAAGGTTCACCCAGGTAGAAGGAAGTCAAGGGATCTGGGTCCCCCTCAAGGGAAATCCCTCGCGACGAGGACCATACTAAACTCCAGCCTGCTGACGAATTGTTGGCCATAAGAATTAAACCCCAAAAGTCTGGGGCAAGTTACCAGACTCAGGTCACAACTGCAAGGACGCCTCAAAGAAAATCTAATATGGTACCTTCAAAGAAACATAGATGTGTTCGCCTGGTCCTCCCAAGATTTGGAGGGGATCAGCCCCGAGGTCATCATGCACCACTCAACATTAATCCTTCAATGAAACCAGTGAAGCAAAAAAAAGAGGCACTTTTGCCCCGAGAAGGATAAAATTATCCAGACTGAAATAGAAAAGCTTTTGGAAGCTGGCCACATCAAGGAAATACAATTCCCTGAATGCCTCTCCAACGTGGTCTTGGTTCCCGAACCAGGAGAAAGTGAAGGATGTGTGTGGATTTTCAGGACCTCAATAAAGCTTGGCGAAAGAATTTCTACCCTCTCCAACACATTGATCACTTAGTAGATTCTACATCAGGGTGTGAACTTCTAAGCATGATGGATACCTCACAGAGATTTCACCAAATCATGTTGGCTCCCGAAAATCATAAAAGAGTCATCTTCATCCCTTCAGCAGGAACCTTCTGCTGTGTAGCCTTGCCCTTCAATCTCAAAAATGCAGGAGCGACGTACCAGCACTTAGTCGATAAAATATTTCATCCCCAGCACGTACCAGCACTTGGGAGACACATGGAGGTTTTTGTGGACGATATGCTCGTAAAGAGTAAGAAGGTTTACGACCACGTATCAGATTTAGAGGAAACATTTAGAGTCCTTAGAAGATATCGATTGAAGCTTAATCCCGTTAAGTGTGCATTCAAAGTGTTGGGTGGACGTTTTTGGGTTTCATGCTGACTGAGAGGGAGATGGAGGCCTAACCCCTCAAAATTAAGGCAGTTTTAGACATGAAAGTGCCTACTAATGTCAATGAAGTACAACACCTTACAGAAAGAATAGTCGCGCTTAGTCGGTTCATAGCTAAGTTTGCTGAGAGTAGTTTACCCTTCTTTAGAGTGTTGGGAAAGGCCAAAAGCTTTGAGTGGGGGGAAGAATTTCATGTGGCTTTTGAAGAAGTCAAGAGATACTTAGCTCGCCTCCCCCTCCTAGTTAAACCATCGCTAGGGGACACTCCATATGTATACTTATCATCCACTGCCCAAGCAGTAAACTCTGTCCTTCTACGAGAGGAAAGTGGCCAACAAATGCCCATATACTATGTAAGCAAGTTTCTCAATATAGCTGAGGGACATTACAACCCCGTCAAAAAGATAGCATTGGGATTAGTAATAACGACGCGTAGGTTGTGCCCATATTTTCTATATTACCCCATGGGGGTGCGCACCAACCACCCCCTCAAACAGGTCCTAAGTAAGCCATATAATTCTGGACGATTAATCAAATGGGCCATAAAATTAAGCAAGCTCCTACGAATGGCCATCAAAGTGCAAGCTCTAGCAGACTTCATGTCGAAAAGTACATTTCCTCCTCCCATCAAGGAAGTTTCGCTATTACATGTGGAGGGATCTTCAACTGCCCAAGGAAACGGAGTCGGAGAAGTCATGACCCCCTGAAGGGGTGGATTTGAAGCCTCCAACAATGTAGCTAAATACGAGGCCATAGCGTTAGGTATGAGAATGGCATGGGAAGCAAGGGCACGATGCTTGGTGGCTTACTCAGATTCCCAACTCATCATGAAACAGGTTAAGGTGGTGTGTGAAGTCAAAGAAGAACGCATGAAGCAGCACCTCGCCAGAAAATTGAAGTGGAAATGAAAATTCAACATCTTCCAGCTCACCCAAATCCCCCGAGAGGAAAACAATAAGGTTGATTATTTATCCAAGTTAGCTAGTACTCGAGATGACTACAGAACACAACGAATAACGTTACAATACCTTCCTGGATGGACTGGAGATAGTCCATCATAGAATAGATACAGAAGGGTCACATTCCTTCCAATCGATGGGAGGCTACCCGCCTAAAAAATAGAGTCGCATGATTCCTGCTCATGAGAAGGACATTATATATGAAGTCATTCACACATCTGTTGCTAAGATGCCTATCCCAATCGGAGGGAACCCTTTTCCTCAGAGAAATACATAGTAGATATTGTGCATCACATATAGGGGCATTGCCTTTAGCTAACAAAGCCCTGCGAGCAGGATACTTCTTGCCCACTATGAGGCAGGATGCCAAGTCACTAGAAAGACGATGCAAAAGATGCCAAAGACATGCCTCCCTCATACATCAGTCAGTTCATCCCTTAAACATGTTGCTAGTTCCCTGTCCTTTCGTTCAGTGGGGGATGGACATAGTAGGACCATTTCCATTGGTTCCCGGCCAACAAAAATTTCTATTGTGGCCATATATTATTTTACAAAATTGGTTGAAGCTAAACTTCTCTCTCACATCACTGAGGGGGAGGTCATGAAGTTTATCTGGAAAACTTTCATTTGCCGCTTAGAACTCCAGCAGGAAAGTATATCGGACAACGAGGAGGCAGTTCCAAGGAAACAAAATCAAGGATTGCTGTAAGGGATTGCGCATAGGGAAAAGGTTCACTTCCATAGCACATCCTCAGGCTAATACGCCAGGTAGAAGTCACAACTTGTATCCTCGTCCAAGGGATCAAAAGAAGACTCGGCAAGGCCGGAGGCAATTGGGTTGAAAAACTTACCAGCATCCTTTGGGCCTACTAAACTACCCCTAGAAAGTCCACATCAGAGAATCCTTTCTCCCTAGTATACAGGACACGCATCATTATTCTGGCTCAGATGGGTTGGTCCTCTCATAGGGTGATGTGTTATTCTGAGGAGAACAACAACAACTTGCTAAAAAAAAAAATTCTTGATTTCATTAAAGAACTTTGAGAAAGAGCTTACATTCGAATGCAAAGATACAAAATCTTAATGATCAATGCACACAACTGACAAGTAAGATCCTGAGACTTCGAAGTAGGAGACTTGATCCTCTGAAAGGTGGAGGAATCCAAGCCAGTAGGTAAGTTGGACCCCAATTGGGAAGGACCTTACAAAGTTAAGGAAATCCTAGGTCGTGGAGCCTACGAACTAGAAGACGGGGAAGGACGCTCTCTCCCCCGACCCTGGAACGTACATAACCTTCGAAAGTTATTTGCTTAAAGCAAGAGCCCTCACAAAAACAAGCTCGGCGCCCAGGCCAGAGCCGTCTCAGAAATAAGCTTTGCCTCCATGCAAGAGCCTACTCATAAATAAACTTTACCCATAGGCAAGAGCCCTTTCGGGAATAAGATTCTGCCTCTGAACACCCTCTTACAATTTATTCTAACATTGAGCTTGAATGCCTTCTGTATAAACTCAACCTCAGGCATAATTCGTTGACAAAAGCAATTGCTACTTTCCGAGTGGGCAAACATTTTTTTGAGAATTACCGCACTCGGGTATGGGTATAAAACTCCTCCTTCAAGGTCATCTTTCCAACTTTCATAAGCAACATAAATAATAAAGAGCCCTGCATTAAAAGCAGGCACGTTTAGGCACCTTTTTCTTCAAAGCATTAGAACATACTAAGCACTTAATCTATTCTAAGAACTTCTAGCTTCCTTAAGCAGGTAATAGGCACAAGAATGCAAGTATGGAACAGGCCAAGAAAGCGAGCATAAAAGCAAAGGCAGTGAATCCACAACAGAATAGTAAGAGCTAAAAGCAAATATAGCATATAAAACTCCCTCAGCCAAACCTGCTGAGAGGGATAGCAAGAGTATTGTCAGGACAAAAATTTTAAAATTGTTTCATCTCCACCAAGGGTGTGGGAAATAGCACAGGCAAAATGTTTCTTTTCGAAATATCGGGGGGAGGGGTACATTAGTCATTGTTTCCCATTCCAGCACGAAGCGTTGGCATCCAGGGGAAGGCTCGCTGGCTTCGCGAGAAGGAGAGGGCCGCAGTAGAGAAGGAGGTTAAGTCAGCCGCGAATGAGTGGACACCTGCAAGGGGATGCTGGAGGAGGAACCCCCCGTAGCCCTCTTGGTGGAACCCTGAGGAGCCGAGGCCGCCCACTTCCTTTGAGACTCGTCGGAAGAAGAAGTACTCCTAGAGGTATGCACATCTAACGTTGTTTGCCTTCCACTACGGTTGCCTTAAAGGCCTTCTCACGTATACTTACTGAACATGATTCTCTCTATGAAACAAAAGGTTTCACCTTTTCATTTTTAACCGACCAGGACAAGCAAAATATAAAAACAAGATATCAATACATTAGTACCCAGTGGCTCCTCCAAAGGGACCACTTTGGGAATGAGGCAAAAATGGGATAGGAGCTTCTCATCCACTAACCCTCGACAGTCATAGGGGTGGGAATTCAAGTCCTTCAAGAGGACGGACAGGTCAGTAGACCTATTTTTTTATAGAAAATGAAACAAGGAGAGAAAGATCGTATAACCATTGATACGGGAAGGCCCAACAAAAAGGAGGAAGCACGTAGAAAAAATTGCTCCTCCATAGCTTAAGGGCACTAGGAGCAGGCATAAACCAAACCTTGTGGCTGGAGAAAGGTGAAAAATCCCAGGCTCGGACTTTTTCAGTTGAAAACAGGCCAGAAAATCTTGGCCTGTAGGGGTGAAACCATTGTACTTAAAAAACATGGCTAAACTCGCCAGAAGACGGAAGGAGTTAGGGGACAACTGGTTTAAGGGAACATTAGAAACCCTATCAACATCCTCATAAAAAACAGGAATGGGGAAATGGAGATCGACTCTCAATTGAGCAGGAAAAAAAAAGCATAAAAGTTGGGGGCACGGATATCTAATTGATTTTCAGGCGAAGGAACGAGAAGGGTATAACAATCGGGGATACCGTACTCTAGTATAAGCTGGTTAATATCAGCCGCACGAAGGGAGGAAGGGACTCCATCTAGGAAAATAAGGTTGGTCGCCCTATCTCCTTTTCCCCCAGCCCGACGACAGGAGGCTTCTCCTTCTCACCAAGGGAGGAATCTGCTACTTCTTCCCCGTCTTCCTCACCTGGACTCCCTCGTCCTTAGATGGTTTGTCCATTAGGCGACATTGATCCTCAGTCGCCCTCCTTAGGCTCCACCTCTGGGCCCTTCCTTAGGAAGATTGGCTGGAGCCTGCTCCTCCGAAGGTGGCCTCACAGGGTTCCTCGCCCAACGTTCATTTTCCAACAAAGCATATGGACTCATCCGAAGATGCCATCTCAAAGAGATATAAACACAAAAATACCAAGAAGGGGAAGGAGAACATGAAAATGTGAGAGAAGAAATAAAATGATTTCATTTACAAGAATAGGGACATAACAAGGCAAGAATACTCAGTAGGCAAGTATTTTCTCTCTTCAAATCGTGCGACGAATGAGAGGGAATAAGGATGATGGGGTTTAAAGAGGAAGATGGAAGGGCGGAGTTTGTGGTCACTCACGAACGTGCCATGTAACCGCCAGTCATTGGGCGGTTACGAAGGTAAGAAGTTACAAAAGGGGCAGTTTATCAATAATCGCCCCTCCTGCCCATACAGGAGATTGTAATGCATGCGCCCGAATAACGAAGCAACTCGAATCATAGCCGTCAATGCCCACGAGCACTAAGTAAGTCAATTACCTTTTTTCTTCTCTTTTGTCCTAGACTCTTCTTTTTTTTATTAAAAAAAGAATCCGGATATCTCCGAGAAACTACACTAAAGGGAACTGGTAAGTATAGACGATGCCTAGAAATGATAGTAACACCTGGGGTGACGCCTTCGAAATACCAAATCCCAGCTTAAGTCCACAGTTTCAAATCCGAGAAAGTTGTCTATCTCTTGCTTAAAGGCGAAGGCTGCTAGGTTAAGAAGGATCCTGTTGCAAGAATTCCTATGGCTAATCTAAGAAGGAGTACAAAAGCCTTCTCCTTCTCAGGGTGAAGGGGATTGAATGGTATGTCAAAAACTGGGTAAGCCCGAAAACAAAGAGGCTCATCTCACAGAAGCCCAACCCAAGGGAAAGCAAGGAGGCCAAGAAGAACTCTAAGGTAAGTGGCCCATCGGGCCATGAGAGATTAGGCCCACAAGTGTCACTCTCAACCCATGGGGGGCAAAAACCCAAGGCCACTTGGACTGCCAACAAGGCATCGTCCGTGTTAGTAACTGGCTGACCTGGGTTGATGCGTAGATTCCTAGAAGGATGCGGTTGGATCTCATCCAATCTTTTTCAAGATTTCCCCAACCAAATGCAAATTGGGAGGGTATTATCCGTACGAAATTCAAGGGGCATTATCTTGTCAGCTAATGAGTGGGCTTATCCCTTGCACACCGATCTCCTGAGTCCTTGGTGTGCAGACTCCTCAAAGTAAAAAAGATATATGCAAATAATATTTTAACACAATTACTTTGCTAGAAGTAATCTTAATTATTCTAAGAAAAATTTCGATATACTATGGCAGATTAAACTTTAAAATAAATAACACATGAATAATATATGAAATACTAATTCTAAACTTAAATTTATCTACAATATTTATAATAACGAATAAATATCAATATTTAATTGCGAAAAAAATTATTAATTTGATCAAAATTAGAAGTACTGTTGAAAATTTTAAAAAGAGTGACTTCTGACTGATTGACTTTATTTTAATATTAATAAGTGAAAAGCACCATCTCCCCCCCCCCCCCCCCCAAAAAAAAGACATTTAGATTAAAGAACTCTAAATAGTAATATAATAAATAATTAAATTTAAAATCCTATAGAGTGGTAAATACAATTGAAATATTTATAGCTCCTCATAAGACAAATAGAACTATTTGATACTTTAAAAAGGTCAGTCATTAAAAAAACTAAAAATTAGTTTAACATCATGAATCAATTAAAAAATCTAGAAACAAAAGATATTGATAAAAAGTAACAAAAGAGAAAACTATAGCATCGCCTTACAGATTATTGAAAAAATATGCAATACATTAATAAATTAGTGAACATATACTAAATAATACTATTTAAAAGTAAAATTTTAAAAATAGCATATTAACATGTTAGTTGCTGACTGAATCATTATTTATTTATATTTTTAACTTTGACTTATAATAAAATAAATATTACCATAATCTATGAATTTTTCAACGTATTTTTGAACATATTAAGATCAAATTCAACATATTAGCTTTTTTTTTTTTTATTTTAAATAGAACTAAAGAATAGAGCATAAGTTAATAAAGCACTTTCTCTCATATGAAAGTATATATTACTTTAATTTATCTTTTTACAATATCATAAAAGTAAAATAACAATAAAAATGATTGATAGTGAGGGTTTATTTAAAATTACGATAAGAATTAAAAGTAAATTTAAAAAATAAATTGTATATTAACACATTTGTTAAGACTAAATTCCATCTGTGTAATTATATTTTCATATTAAGTAAACTAACAAATTTTGAGAATCAACTTAGTAACAATAAAATAAATAGAAAATGAGTTAATTAAAATATTGAAATTAGAATTAAGAGATGATAAACAAAAAATCCAAAGAGAAATATATTTTCTTAGGAATAAATATATAAAAATAACATAAAAAATATGATCAATGCTAAGAATAAAAATTGCTATATGAAATAAAAGCACTAATGTTATTATAAAATTAAACTTGCTTATGAAAATTCAACTATTGAAGGAAGCTCTTATTATTTAATTTTCTTAATATTATATAATTCTAAATATGAATTATTACTTCTACATCTATTACTTTTTATATTAATAGACGCATAAAAAAGTATTGCATCAACAAATATGACATAAAAAATTAAGTTGTAACATAATATATTATCGATGATTATGCCAATTGAATACATATGAATGAGAAACAATATGGAATATTATTTTACAATTTAGAATTTAATAATGCATGTAAATAATACTTTGGCAATATTTAAAAGTTGATACTGAAATATAATTAGCACACTTTGTAAGACCTTGCAACACAAACAATGATATTAAGGTCCAACTAGATTAATTACTTTTTTATTATAGTTAATAAATAATTAGATTGAAATCGATCCATCAAAAAATTAAAAATTAAAAATTAATGATATTCAAGATATAGTAGTAAAAATATATATAACATACACGGAGATAATATAACAAAAAAAATAAAGTTAAAAAATAGCAAATAAACATAATAAACCTACAAATAAAAATTGAACAATTTTATTAAATTGAAATTTATTGTAAAAAAATGATCTGAAGGGGCTTTGACTAATTAATTTTATTTGGATTTTTAATCTAATTATTTTTATGTTTATATTAATCGGTTTGATCAAGACAATAAATATAATTATTAGTGAACATGAAATCCAAAATTTTAATTTTGGGGAATATTTTTTATTTGGGTAAAATGCAGACCCCTCCCCCCCCTCCTCCAACGTATGGGGTCACTTGCACTTTGCCCTCCAATCCTTTTTTTTTTTTTACACTTTTTCACCCAATCTTTTGATTTTGTTGCATTTTGCACCTTTCGGAGAATAATATTGGAATATTTTGTCCGCGTGTGTACACACAGCTGAGAGCGATTTCAGGCTGGGTAATGTAAAGTAAAATGCAAGCACTCACTCCCAACGTGAAAAATTAATTTACCTTTAAAAATTAATTAAACAAATATAAAAAAATTCAGAAAGTTCAATGTTTGATCTGCAGGTAAACAACTTCACATTACTCCAAGATAACCACAAAATGAACAGAACATAAGAAAGATAAAAAAAAAAAAATTGATGTTAAAATAAGAAAAACTCAGACCCAGATGAAAAAATGAACTCCAACCACTCAGATGTAAAAATCACGAAACAGTGCAGCTTTACAACAGTACCAAATATACTTCTTTTAAAAAGAGGAAAAATCAAACCCAAAAAAGAAAGAAAAATTGTGTGTATTTCTTCCAGTACCACCATCAGTGCAAATATGTGTATTTCTGTCGACGCTAACATTACATTTTGTTTTGTAAAATAAAGTTGTTTATCTGTAGATCAGGCACCGAATTTTCTAGGACTTTTTCTCCTTTCTCTGGAATTCGCCTCATTTTTCTGGAATTTTTCTCCATTTTTTTCATTTTTTATAATATATTTTAATTTTTTTTAATAAAAAGAGGCTGGTGGGCAAAGTGCAACTGACCACATATGTCCGGAGGATGTTTGCATTTAACCCTTATGATTTTACCCAACTCATAATCACCCTCAGGCGCATGAACACACTCAAACGGAATATTCCGTTATTATTCCCCGGAAAGTACAAAGTGCAAGAAAATTAAAAGGTTGGGCGGAAAATTGTAAAAAAAAAAAAAAGATTGAGGTCCAAAGTGCAAATCACCCCATACATTGGGGGGTGTCTGCATTTTACTCTTTTTATTTATTAAAACTAATTAAATTTAAAAGTTAATTACAAATAATATAATTAATAGTTTCCTTATCAATTAAAATAATAATTATTAATATAATTGTATATACTGATGTTTCAATGACAAAAATATAAATAATATTATGAACTTAATATTTTTTATGGCTACTATAAATTATATATTTAACTCTAAGAATATACTTACACGTGCATCACACGTCATACTTCCTTGTATATTTTAAATATATCAATATTCCATTTTTAGATAAATATCAATATTAATTATATTTTTCTTGAATAAAAAGATATTAATTAAATATTAATATTTTATATATAAAATTTTTATGATAAAACCAATATATATTAGTTGTTTAAAAATATTTAATACATTGTAATATTAATATCATTCTATATTAAAATATTTTCAGGTATACATATCATAATGAAATTGTTGGGCTAAAAAGGGTCAAGTGTGTTGTAGTTCAAATGGTTAAGAAGATGGTTTTAATTTTAGTTGATCAAGGTTCAAATCTCATTAACAACAAAAATTTTCAATCATTTAATTGTATCTCACATCAACGCCACATCATCAATTTTCTTTCCTTTGGTCGCAATATCGGTTGATATGTGGCAAATTCTGGGGAAAATTACTGGAATATTGTCTAAAAATCCTAAATCAAACTACATTTACACCTTTTTTCAAGTTAATAATAAAAATATGATAATAGTAATAATACTTAGAGGACTAAAATTAAATGCTGATGAAGAAACAGGAGAAAACCGGGTATCTAATCAACTTGCACTAGAAAAATTAATAATTTTTCGTTACGTTTAATTACTATATAGTAAAAAAAAATAAAATTTGATGAGTACAAATTAACCACGACTTTGCAAGAGCCATTAACCATTGTTTCTGTAAGTGTGGCAAAAATATTAGATCATGGCAAATATTAATTAATCGTGACAAAAAAAACTAAAACTTGGTTTTATTTAACTGTAGTTAATAGTATTGATTTATCACGATTTTTCACCCATGATTATTTATAATGTAGCGAAAAATTAATTTTTTTTGTACTGTTGATTGATCTAGGATACTTAGTCCCGAAATTCACATGGCCAAATAGGAGGTTTTGTAGATCTTTTATTTGCAAGATTAGACAGAGTTTTAGCAAACCTCCTCAGAGGTTATCCTCTTAGACCCAAATTCTTTTGTTAAAAGCCTTGCTACTACTACATCTGATCATGCCCCAATTCTCCTTGACTCAGGCCAAAAAATAATTAAAAATCACTTATTTCAATACTAATCGTTGCTGCATGCGGTTCTCGCAAACATATAAAAAAATTGTGATGTGAGAGCAAAAGAAAAAACTGTTGTATAGAAATGAGAAGAAAAAGTTAGAAACAAGAAAGAAACATGGAGTGGGGTGAGCGGAAAAAATAAGGGTAAATTACATCTATCTCCCTTGAGGTTTGGCATAATTACAAATACCCCCTCGTTGTTTGAAAAAATTACAAATACCCCCTGAGGTTTGTAACTGTCTAACAAATAACCCATTTCTATTAATTTTTATGGGTAAACTGACCAAAATGCCCTTATGCACTAATTTATTTTTATTTAATTTTTAAATTTTTTTTGGACTACAATGTACAGGGAGAGGTTTCTTAAGTTTTTTACACATAGGACATAATGCAATTTGACTTGGTCGATTTTTCTACAATTTTAATTAAAAAGTTCAAGGGCAAAATGATCAATTTCAGGTCTTTGGTTAAAAATTACAAACCTCAGGGGGGTATTTTGTAATTTTTCAAATAACGAGGGGGTATTTGTAATTATGCCAAACCTCAGGAGAGGTAGATGTAATTTACCCAAAAAATAATAAAATTATGTTTCTGACCAATAATTCTTTTAAGGTAAGAAGTTAATTGAGGATAAATTTGAACATCCAAAAGTCGGTACGTCAAAAAAATTTCTTTTTATGATAGTATAGATGATGCATCTTTGTCTAGATTATGACCTATAATAATATGGTTAATGAAATATGGAATAATACAAATTACCAATCTGTTGATTCTCAATTATTAGTTAAGAGGTGTATTGAGTGGAAAAAGAAAACTTTGGGTAATTTGGATTCACGTATTGCGAATATTAGAAGAACATCGGAGAGATTAGTATCACAAATATTATAAGGTACCATCCCACTCAATTTAATTTTAATATTGAATCAAACCTTCGGAAACAACTCCTCTTGTATACTGAAATTCAACAAACCTATGGGGCTCAAACTCTTATTTGGGTTGAGTTTGTGATTGTGAGTTCGAACTTACGATGTAGGTGTGGAGTCTATTTTTGTAATAGTGTGTATATTATTTTTTGGTTTGTTTTGAAGTTATTGATGATAAATTTAAGGGTTAATTATACTTACACCCCCTCTGAGAATGTATAATTACACTTTCCTCCAAAAAAGTTTTGAAATTACAGTTACACCCCTTTCGAAAATTCTCTGTTTACACCTGACCCCCATCCGTTAGAGTTTGGACGAAAAATGTTCACGTCAACAAAAATAATTACACAAATTTTCAATTTTTTCCCATCATTTAACATTCTCATGTATATTTTTGTACTTATAAGAGGACAAGTGTAACGTATATGTATGGAGTGAGGCCAATATTATTATATTTTTTCCTTATAAGTACAAAATTATTGCACGAGAATGTTAAATGAGAGGTAAAATTGAAAATTTATGTAATTATTTTTGTTAAAATGAACATTTTCCGCCCAAACTTTAACGAATGGAGGTCAGGTGTAAACAAAGAATTTTTAGAAGGGGTGTAAATGTAATTTCAAAACTTCTTTGGGGGAAAGTGTAATTATGCATTTTCAGAGGGGGTCTAAATGTAATTAACCCTAAATTTAATAATATCGTTGTAATGCGTATTGAACATTGTAATAGTCTATTGATTGCTTTAATTATTTAAAAAGAATGAAAACTTGAAGGAGATAAAAATACCAAATTCTTCCATGCATTTTCTAGCAGTAGGAATCGAATTAATAATTTTTTTGGAATTATAAACTCTAATGGTGAATGGGTTCACGAATCTGAGTTGACTCATTGTTTTGTCGAACATTTAAAAAAAATCTTTAAAAGCTATAATTTGGAAATTCCAAACACTACAAGAAAATATGACATTTAATCATGGCGAATTGTCATGATTAATACTAAATAGCCATAACGAATAGTCATTGATCACAGTCACGCAATGATTGTTGGCCGTGATTTTTGCTAGTGGGGCTAAAACATTTGTCATGACTTTTATGTTTTTACCACGGCTCTTACCTGTGGAAAATGAGTTTTTTATGGTGGAAAAACTAGCTTTTTCATTGATTTTTATTTAACCATAGTTAATAATAATTATTTACCAAAATTTTTATCCATAATCATTAAAAATGTATCTAATCTTGATTTTTTTTCTAGTGAAACCCTAACAGCAATACATATGCTCAAATTTCAAATGATGCAAATATTAAACTAACAAATCATTGTAAATAAATTAATTTTGCGCCCAATCAACGATGACACGTGGAAAATGTATATTATTTATCAATTATGTTCCTTTTTCTATTTATATTTTGAAATTTACTAAATTAATTTCATATATAAATTATTTAATTTAATTGATATGTTAATATATATATATATATATATATTTTGTCATCAAATTGACGGCCGACAAGTGGCAAATTGAGGTGTTTCGGCGAATCAAATCAAGACAAATATTTTTTATATTATCTCTTTGAAAAATACAAAAATTAAAGAGATAATATCAAAATTGACCAATCATGTCTTCCCACATGTTTAATGTATTATCTGTTTAAATTAAAATAAAGAGATAATACCAAATAGTATTCAAGTTCACCACAACTCTATCTCTTTAACAGTCATATAAAGAGGTCCTTAGAACTCATTCAAGACACACAGATATACATACAATTGAAGATACAAGTAAGAGAGCATTCAAGAAGTCTCGAAATCCTCTCAAGTGCAAATCAAGGAAGATCCACGGCGTTCAAGGCAAGATTCAAAGCATTCATCGCGAAAATCATGCAAAGTCAGTGTTTAATTCAAAAAAGTCCAAAAACTGGCTAATTAATGTTATCAAGACAGAATTCCACTTTGGCGGAAGATCAAAGTCTCAAATCCACTAAGAATATTCCAATTGAAGTCAAATCCTCCAAATTTATAGCGTTTAATCCAAGAACAAGTCAACAACTTCCGAATTAACGTTATTCAAAGCCCAAGTCAACGTCGAAAGAGAACAAACGTCAAGTTTCACCTCCGAAGTTTTCAAAATCGAAGATCACATTCTTGAAGTGAAGACTCAGAGGTTTCAAATAATTATTTCACACCCACAAATATTCAAATCAATTCAAGAAATTTATTTGTAATATTTCTTGTTTCGATAAATTCAGGAATACAAAAATTTATTTACAAATTTTGGCACGCTCGGTGCGACCTCTACATCTCATCTCTTCTTTTCATCAAAGTCTGAGGTACTTACATAGATACTCAAGGAAAAAGTTGTGAAGATGGTGAATTTCAAACTCGCCAAATCAAAGTTTTCAAGTTCAAGTACCAAGAGTATTGGTGTTACTACGAGGAGCATGTCGAAGAAACTCAAAGAACCTTCCCAGATGACTCCTCCCATTGAGTCCGCTCAGAAGGACATCTTCGTACCTAGCCATGCAAGTGAAGATGACGAAGATAAATCCTCTCCGTCCTCTCCTCGCTCTGTGTGTTGCCACTGCTTTGCAACGAATGTGGCTCCCCTCATGGTGACGAATGCTACAACTATAGAGGAGCAAATTGCAAGCCTGACGAGAGCCACCGAAGGACTCACCAAGCATGTCTAGGAGCAAGATGCCCAGATCGCTAGATTGATCAACAAGCCAGACAACGTTGATATAAGCCATATTAGGGGGAAACAAGTTGAGGCTCATGATGAAGTAGAATTATCCACAAAGCAACATTATACCGAGAAGGATAAATCTACAAAAGAGCTTCAAATCTCATCTGATGGGTTGATTCTGGTAGACCAACTGAAAGAATTCATTGAAGGGACCATCAGAAGCAAGATCGAGCAAAGCTCAAGGTCGTCCTTCACTTACTCTAAGCCTTACACTCCAAGGATTGATAGCTTGAAAATGCCGATAGACTACCAATCACCTAAGTTCTAGAAATTTGATGGCAAAGGCAATCCCAAGCAGCACGTGGCTCATTTCGTGAAAACGTGCAACAATGCTAGAACATACGGGGATCATCTAGTCAAATAGTTTGTCCTATCACTGAAAGGCAATGCATTTGACTAGTATACTGATTTGGAGGCTGGTTCGATCGATGGATGGGAACAGCTAGAGGAAGAATTTCTCAATCGAATATATAGCACTCGGCGCACTTTCAGCATGATTGAGCTTACGAATTTCCACCAGTGGAAGGATGAGCCAGTCATCGATTATATCAATAGGTGGAGGAATCTAAGTCTTAACTACAAAGATCGATTATCTGAGACTTCCGCCATTGAGATGTGCATTAAAGGGATGCAGTGAGGCCTTCAGTACATTCGAAGATTTAGCCACTCGAGCACATGACATGGAGTTAAGTATGGCAGCGAGTGGAGTGGAAGGGCCACCTGTCCAAGTACCCCATTGGACCAAGGAAAGGCAAGAAATCAAGAAAAAGGGGCAAACCTTTTTCAAAACCTCCAAGCAAGAAATCAATAGTAGTTAATGTAGCACCACTCAAGCTTAGGAGCGCAACAAAAGACGATGTTACCCCGAAGCAAAACACTCCTTACGAGAGACCGCAAAGAAAATTAACTTTGAAGGAAATGCAAGCAAAGCAATATCCTTTCCTTGATTCTGATGTCCCCAAAATATTTGATGACTTGTTGGAGGCTAACCTTATAAACTTGTCCAAAGTAAAGCAACATAAAGAAGCCAAACGAATAGATGACCCAAAGTACTACAAATATCATCATTTAGCCGGGCGTTCAATACATGATTGCTTTTTATTCAAGGACAAGGTTATGCAGCTAGCTCGCCAAGGTAAAATCTCTCTTGAAGAAGATACCGTAGTAGCAAATTTTACCACGACCAAGTATGGGTCTTTCGATGAAGACAAGGCTTCATGCAATACTACACATGAGAATGATACTGCAATCAATGAGGACGCTCTATTCGAAAAGGAAGATTCCTCTAATACTAATGAATGCATGTCCACCATTACTATCACTGACGAAGATTTGCTTCTCGGGTCTAAGCCTCATAACCACCCTTGGTTCGTCACTGGATATGCACGTGAACAAAAGGTGAACAGAATATTGATCGATGGAGGCTCTGCAGTCAATATCTTACCCCTACGAACCTTGAAAGAATTAGGGATCCCGATGGACGAACTCTCAAACAGTCGCCTCATGATTCAAGGCTTCAATCAAAGAGGACAAAGGGTTGTCGGCATTATAAGGATGAAATTATTGATGGACGATATGGCGTCAAGTGCACTATGTCGTGTTATAGACGCCAAAATTTCTTACAACATGCTTCTTGGCCACCCTTGGTTGCATGAAAATTCTATAGTTCCTTCAACATGGCATCAGTGTTTTAAATATTGCAACAATGGTGTAGTGAAAAAGGTACTCAGTGATATCAAACCTTTTACCAAAGTTGAGTTGTACTTCGTCAACACCAAGTCCTATGTCGAAGCTGTCAAAAGAGGAAAAGAGATTTCGCCATCAGAAAAACAAAAGCCATATGAAGATCGGAGCGTGAGGAGAAATCAGCCACCTACTGTCGAAGCTGAACTTCAAAGAGTCTGACTTTATCAATGACTTATATCAACGTGAAGCAACCATCGAAACCGCCACTCAAAAGGATTTGTGCCCTCAACCCAAGAAGAAGAAAAGGGACATGAGACATTGGCTATGGATAGAGAAGGATATGATCCTAAAGCCTTAAAGCTTCTTGTTAAAGCCAGGTATAACCCACAAGAAAGACTAGCCCTTGGAAAGCTTCTTCCCTAAGCCACCAATAAGAAGCTCCATGGACACAACGCCACCCAAGTAATGTTAAAAGAGAAGGGGCATGCAATCCCAGATTCACATGTGGATCTTGGCTTTACCTCTCCTAAGCCTATCCGCATCGCCATAAAAAGGGCCAGCAGCAAACCATGTCAGCGAAAGTTTCTCTGTAACTGAACATGACCAAAGGAAAGAAAATCCACGAGAGTCTATTTCCAATAGACTTGGCCCGCACAAAAAGGATGCATGCAAAAACCAATAATCAGTCTGTCTTTGATAGACTTGGTCCGCAGAAAAGAATGGTGTATCAAAAGAAATGCATATCCAAGGTGGTTGCATAATCAAAGAGAAACACTACATCCTCATAGAAACTTAAAAGTTTGATTCCTTCCACGATGAAACGTCACATGACTTTAGCCATATCATGTGGCAGAGTCTTGAAGGTTAAAACACAAACTGTGGTCTTCACACAGACGCAACTCAATGACGAGCATGATAGAGAAAGTGTCGCATCATCTAACCATATCAACAGTAGTTTTGAAGGAGACGTGACCCAAGCTGGTCACATCACCTTGATCGAAAATAAGGAGTCGGGATAAGACGATGCTGAAGACACTCCTTTAGAACTTGAGGAGGGTGTTAAAGCCACCATTGATGAGTTGAAGGAAGCTGATCTAGGTGATACTGAAGATCCTCGGCCAATTTACATAAGCACATCGCTAACCCCTAAAGAAGAGGAAGCATACGTCGCACTACTACACGAGTTCAAAGATGTGTTTGCAAGGTCCTACAAAGAAATGCCCAGGTTAGATGCAAAAGTAGTTGTGCACCATCTATCAGTAAAGAAACGGACTCGTCCTGTCAAACAAGCCTAACATTGGTTCCAACCTGAGTTGATCCCATTGATTGAAGGAGAAGTAAACAAACTCATTGAAGTCGGTTTTATTCGAGAAGTCAAGTATCCCGCATGGGTTTCGAGTATCGTCCCTATGAGAAAGAAGAATGGGCAGATACGAGTATGTGTTGACTTTAGGGACTTTAATAATGTATGCCCCAAAGACGACTTCCCGTTACCCATCGCTGAATTAATGATAGATGCCACTACGGGTCATGAAGCCCTATCTTTCATGGATGGATCATCTGAATATAATCAAATACGTATGGAACCGGCTAATGAGGAATTGACAGCATTTCGCATTCCTAAAGATATATATTACTACAAAGTCATGCCTTTTGGATTAAAGAATGTCGGTGCCACATATCAAAGGGCAATGCAAAAGATCTTCGACGACATGCTCCACAAGAATGTAGAATGCTATGTTAATGACTTGCTCGTGAAGTCAAAGAAACGAGGGGATCAACTTCATGGCTTGAGGAAGGTTTTCGAACGTTTAAGATACTAGCTAAAGATGAACCCCTCTACATGTGCATTCGGAGTTACGTCCAGAATATTTCTTGGGTTCATCGTCCACCAACGGGGTATAGAGATTGATGCCATTTTGAGAATGCCAGAACCTCAAAACATCCATGAGGTCAAGAGCTTGCAAGGAAAGCTTGCATATCTTCGAAGATTCATTTCAAATCTAGCAGGCCGTTGTCAACTATTTAGTCGTCTAATGAAGAAAGACGTACCCTTTTAGTGGGATGAAACTTGTGATAAAGCATTTAAAAGTATAAAGTCTTACTTAATGAGGCCTCCCATGTTGGTTGCACCCGTGCCTGGGTGCCCTTTAATCCTTTACATTGAGGCTCAAGAGTGATTTGTAAGAATCTTACTTGCCCAGAAGAACGACGAAGGAAAAGAAAATGCTTTATACTATTTAAGCAGAACAATGACACCGAACGAGCTCAACTATTCACCAATCAAAAAGCTATGTTTGGGCCTCATCTTTGCAATTCAGAAATTAAAGCATTACTTTCAATCACACAATGCCCATCTGGTCTCAAAGGCGAATCCTCTAAAATATGTTATGTCAAAGCCAGTACTTTTTTATAGGCTCGCGAGATGGTATCTTTGGCTGCAATAATTCGAGATCACATATGTTCCTCAAAAAAGCTATGAAAGGACAAGTCTTAGCATACTTTCTAGTCGATCACCCTATGCCTACCAAGTGGGAATTGTCTGATGACTTGCCTGACGAAGATGTCCTTCTGATTGAAGTTACACCCCCTTGGAAAATGTATTTTGATGGAGTTTCCCATAAAGAAGGAGCCGCGGCTGGGTTGTCTTCATCACATCTGAAGAGGAAGTCCCACCTTACTCTTTCACTTTAACTCAGAACTGTTCAAATAATGTGACGGAATACCAAACTTTACTCCTTGGATTGGAAATGGCAGTTGACATAAAGCAACGAAACCTCAAAGTATATAGAGACTCTTAGTTAGTGATCAATCAACTCCTCGGTCTTGCTTCCATACCATGACTCTGCAAGAAGGCTGATGGGATGGCTAGGAGATAAGAACTTGAGCATCTACAGAGAAAGAATAATAGACAAGATAATGCATTGGCAAAGCTTGCTTGAACCCTCTCGATGACTAATAAGGAAACACGCATACCGATATATGTAAGAATTGGGTCATACCACCGGTCTTCAGTGATGATGAGGATGACAGATTCCAAGAAGAAGAAAATCATGTCATAAAGTTTATCGAAATTGAAGAGGAAGATTGGCGACAGCTACTCATTGACTACTTGAAGTACGAGAAGTTATCCGATGATCTACGACGAAGGGTTGAAATTCGACGGCTGGTGTCTCGCTTCATCTACTTCAAAGACACGCTCTGTAGACGTTCATTTGATGGTATTCTCTTACGCTGCCTAAATGATGATGAGAAAATGCAAGCTATGGAAGAAGCTCACTCTGGAGTTTGTGGTGCCCACCAATCCGAACCAAGTTGCACTTCCGCATAAAAAGGATGGGTTATTACTGGCCAACAATGGTTAAAGATTGCATGGCCTATGCAAGGAAATATCAAGCTTGTCAATTTCACGCCAACCTTATCCACTAACCACCTGAGTCGTTGCACCCTACCGTGGCTTCATGGCCCTTCGATGATTGGGGTTTGGATGTCGTGGGATCCATGACAAAGTCCTCCGGTGGTCACTTGTATATCCTGGCAGCAATTGTTAATTCTCTAAATGGGCTGAAGCAGTACCCTTAAAGAAGTGAAGAAAAAGAATGTTGCTGATTTCATCCGTACCCACATCATATACTGTTACGGAGTGCCCAGGTATATCATCACTGATAATGGAAAACCCTTTTGTAGTAGCTTAATACACAAATTATGTCAAAAGTTTGGATTCAAGCAAAGAAACTCTTCTATGTACTATACCGCTGCCAACGGTCTTGCCGAAGTATTTAACAAAACTTTGCACAGCCTGTTGAAGAAAGTAGTAACCAAGTCAAAGCAAGACTGGCACGAAAGAATTGGAAAAGCTCTATGGACATACAGAACCACTATCAGAATGCCTACACAAGCAACTCATTTTGCCCTGGTTTATGGAGTGGTAGCAGTCCTTTCGCTTGAACAACAAATCCCATCATTAAGGATAGCGATACAAGGAGGACTTACAGAAGAAGAAAACAGTCGAATACGGCTTGAAGAGCTAGAAGCTCTCCATGAAAAGAGATTGGAAGCACAACAAAGGCTCGAGTGTTATCAAGCTCGATTGTCCAAGGCATTCAATAAGAAGGTTCGCCTGTGCTTTTTTCAAGTTGGTGATCTAGTACTCACAGTGAGGAGGCCTATAATCACAATGTACCAAACAGGCAACAAGTTCTTGCCAAAATGGGATAGTCCGTATGTTGTCAAATAAGTCTACACAAATGGTGCATATAAGTTGATTGCTGAAGACTGCTTGAGGATAGGTCGAATAAATTAAAAATTCTTGAAACGTTACTACGCCTAAAAAATAACAAAAAAAATGAAAAAGAAAAAAACTAAAGAAAAGTAAAAAAAGAAAAAAAAAGAAAAATGAAGAAAAAAACAAAGACAAAAAGAAGGCCAGAAAGAAATGAGGGAAAAAAAAACTCCTGGCCCGCATGAGTATAAACTGTGAATGACCCTTCCCTCTCCCAAAACAATATTTTGTACTCTTAAACTACGTATTGACTTGATCCTCTTGATGAGGTACGTAGGCAGCTTAGATATCTCTGAGTCTAGTCATAACATTTAAATAAACTTTATTTCTCATATGAAGTCATGGGAAGTATTCAAATATGCTCAAAGATTGCAAAATAGAAAGAAAAGAAAAACTTCTATTACGTAATCTCAAAATAACATCGGAGTTCATGACTTAGGAGAAAAGAAAAAGGAATCAAATGCAATAAGATAAAAGGTCCTAAGCAAATCTCATGCAAAGGGACTCAAGTTTTAACTCTTCCTTGAGGACTTTCAAATTTGTTCTTGAAGCCTCCAAACTCACAACCATTTCATCATTGAGGGGGTGGTATTCTCAAGCGCGCAATTTCTTCCACGATTTCATGAACTCCGACTTGAGCACTATGAAAAAGTCACTTTTACCCTGCAGAGTAGCACACAAGTTGTTCCTTTGTTCCTTCAGGTCCATAAGCTCCTTCTCAACACGCTTCAATTTGTCCATAGTGGATTTGATTTTGAAAGCCTCTTCAGTCTCTTTAGTTCGAACATCTTGAAGACGATCGTTGGCTTCCTTTAACTATCGCTCCAGAAGACCTCTAGATAACCTTTCAGAAGATGATGATCTTGCTTCATCATAAGCAGCAGTTTTGGCGAATAACATGTTCATCAATTCTTCCACTTTTGAGATGTCAAACTTCTGAAAGTTCTTCATGGATTCAAGAACGAAGTAAACATCATCTTTGATTAAGGAGGTGAAGTCAATTAGGGTGTTTGATATCTTCACGAGAAGATCACTCCACAGCTTTTGAAGGAACTCCTTTTGATGATTAAGAACAAACCTCTCGCCTATAAATACCGACACAGCGGCATGACAAGAAGTTTTTTTTTTCTCTTAAGCCCCATTCCAAGAGGACGATCCTTGACTGTCTTGAGAAGTCTCATCATCTTCGATGACTAAGACTTCATCTTCGAGCTACAACAATGCATCAACTTGAGTTAGAAACCAAAAAAAAAAGTATCTTATCGCTAAATAAATGGAAACGGGTAAGAAAAATAACCTCCTTGACAAAATTCAACATTGATGGTTCATGACTTAAGTCTTCACCATCAACGTCAACGTGTGTTGGCTTTGAATCCCTCTTCGGCCTCTTCCAATGACGATCGAGGTTGCTACTCCCACTTACTTCCAAAGAATGGGAAGCTTCTTTCTTCTTATTCACTTCAAGGGGTTTGACCACTTGAGAATTACTCTTGGGAGGAGAGATAGCTTACTCGCGAGGTTGATCTTGGGCAACTCCTTCACCGCACTCCTTGCCTTTGGGAGAAATTTGACTTGGGCTTGAGGCAAGCGACCTCGCCACGTTTTCTTCAGATAGCCACCATGAACTTTGGCCTACCACTTTTTGTACGCCTTAGAGGAGAACTTCTTCACATTTAGGGGCATGGAAGGAAACCACACTTTCTCCATAGTCTTGGACAAAATGCTCAAGCGCCAATAGCAGATTCCACCTTCTAAAGAGGCCTTGCGAACGTCTTGCGAACGAATCCTTGGTACTTCTTGGAAGAAACCAAATTGACGACCGAATTGATGTGGCCTATAGGACTCGACAACAAACTGATCGCCTTGCGCAAAGGAAGATAGTTTGAATGAATAGCCATGAAATAGGTTTTTTCAGATTCTATGGCATGCCCGTCATCGGTAAATGAAACATCCTTGTCTTTCACAATCATGTTGCAAGTCCAAGAGATAAAATCACCTGTGTGAAGCCGCTTTCTCACCTCTTGCGGATCGTAGTATTTTGCACCTCCTTGGCCTTAAAAGAGTGTCATTTTGGGCCCACGAACACTTTGCACAACTTGATAATGAGTCTTGAAATAATAAGTTATCCAACTCTAAACAAAGTGAATCAAAAATGGAGAATGCACGCGAGTTGGCCTTGGAGAGTTAGAGATCTTGTTCAAACCTTTGTAGATGCTAGCCAAGACGAGGACGACAAGACCAACCCTTCAACCGGCTGCCATGGCACTTGCCACTTTGAAAACACTTGGACGTATTGAACCAACGCCTTGAATGGGAAGAGCGAAGGTGCAAAGCCAACACGCCAAGTACGCCACCAAGAAAGTCTCCTCCTTTAAGCTTCCTTCAACGCCAAGCCTTGAGAATAACGCCTCATCTGCAATGGACCACTTGCTATGCACCCCAAAGGTTCCGGAAGGATTATGAGTCGACTTATGATGAACTGTCTTTTTCTCTTTATGCGGAGGGGGCCCGCAGTACCTCATGGCTCTTCTAAACCAAAACTTGATTCACTTGTCGGCAGGAACTTGGGAGGATTGTGAAGGACAAGCGGATCTGCCCGGGAGCGCGAGCGGAAGCGAGAAAGCGAGAAAAGGTGCGTAAATTTAAATCTAATTTAAATAAACGAATCCCAAGGGATGTACTCTTGGGTGATCAACCGGGCGTTCGATGTAGGATGTGTAATTATTAGATATGTATATTAAACACATAGGGCATAGATGTATACATAAAATCAATCAAAGCGTAATAAAACCGTTACCTTTGATTGTATAGCGTGTGCTCTTGGCTACTTGCGTTGTTCCTTCTCCAGAATGCTCACGAACTCCAAACGCATGGATTTTCCAAAGGTGATCCACACCACACCGAAAGAAACGCAAGTTCTTCTTGCTAGAAAAGAACGGGTTTAAGAAGGAATCGGTTTAAGAGAAGAACACTATGAATTAGTGCTCTCTTAAACCTACTTTGTTCTTCCTCTTGATTCTAAACCAAGTTAAGAACACAAGTGAAAGGGGGAGGAGAAAACCGAGAGTTAGAGGGGAGAGGAGATCCGATTTTTTTTTCTTCTTCTTTTTCCTAGAAAAAAATGAATAATGAATCACTTGTGCTTGGTGTAGTATATTCTAATATATATACATAATTAATGTGATAATTGGAATGTGCCTAGGTTCATCCAAGGATGTCTAGATTCATTCCAATCAATCACCATCAATTCTTCAATCAAGCCTACCAAAATTTATGGTATGATCAAATCATACCAAAAGGGAAGAGCTTGATTGGAGTTGATTTGTCTCTTTCCAAAAGAGATAAGTCAACATACCACCTACCATGAAACATGGCTGATTTTGCTTCCTCCAAGGGAGCATCTCAGCCATGTTTAATTAAGGGAAGAAGTCCAATTTCTTCCTATTCCAAAATACGAATTATTTCCCCTCTCGGGTAAAATTTAACAGACCGGGTTTTATCGTAATCTAATTACGATGAACCCAACACTAAATCCAATTTAATGTCCATTTAAATTATTCCCGTTGATCTTTTAATCCAATTAAAAGATCCAACGTCTCAACTTTCCATATTTAATCGAAAATTCAATTTACCGATTAAACGAAGGCCCGATACAATATATGCCCGTCTATCCAATGGACTTTCCCTTAAGTAATCCAATTACTTATTTATCCTTTGAGATCGACTCCAAGTCGATCTCTCAACCTCCTCGGTGATTTGTGTGTGACCCTTTAGGTTCACCCTCAGCTAGACTTGGGCCCGTGTCCCACAAGGGCCCGTTACCATGGGTGGTCGTCTAGCAACGGTCTATGGCACTAGAGACTAGGTGAATTAGTGTGAACATTTAGGAGCCGATTCCGTATGGGTACGATCCTTCCGTCTACCGTCTCCCGACCTTATTCTAGGGTATGGAATTGGGTGTCGGTTCCCATCCTTGACTAGGCATCTATGCTTAATACTCGAAACCACGTATGCTTCATTGTGTTAACACAGGGAACCATTCCCTGTTCGACCAACCACTGTGGCCACAGCTTCAAACAGTATGAACGTGTCTTCGAGTGCATAGGAGATACCTCTGTCACATACTGACAGGGGACGGATCCTCTTCTTGGAATCCACCGTCCTCGCTACACATTCCAACAGCACTGGACAAGGCTTATAATAATCATCTTACAGAATGATCACCTCTCGCCAGATCCAAGATACAGCTGTCCTGTGTACGTGACTGCCATGATCCCTCAAGTCTGAAGATTACTCCCGTACTATCGGAACCGGGGAAAACCAATCATACCGATCAAGCCTCCAAGGCTTCCATATGATGATCCCCGCGAGTCAGTCCAGTCGGCTCGACCCCAGTCGACCAACCCATCAAGATCGTGTAGGCGTCCCACGCCTGTCGCCGATGAAACACGACATTCATCCAATGAACACGACTCTTGACGCAAGTCTCAATAGGACTCTCGATGCCCTGTCTCGAGGTCCTCGACTTGGAACGTTTCAGACCCAACTCTTAATCAGTTGGTTTCATGACCACCATCCAATGCGTGGCCCAACTGCACGAGTTGTTATCCATGGTCTGTGGGCTTTCTTGCGATATAAAAAACACCATTTTAACAAATGTGAAATGAACGCAACAAAGTAAGCACCAGAAGTGACGAATACTCATTTTATTCATCACATAATAATATTACATTTACATTGAGTTGTATAATAGGTTAACAAATCGTCAAACCTATTGGCTTTCTGGTCACCTATTCTAACAGATTAACTATCATTACTACTCCTTCAAAGCAAGTGCTAAGCGTTCGTCCCGTCTCGTCGACACCATTAAGCTCTTGGGCACTTAGGATGACGTCATCATACAGGAGTTCGATCATAGAAAGTCCAGCAAGTGTATGCACATCCCACAACGAGATAGACAGCTCTCCGAAGGATGTCAGAAGAGTGTTAGTACGGGCACCACGCTTCGCAGAACACCTTGACGATGTTGCAATTGCGGTCGTAAGTAAACAACGAGGCATACACAGCATCATATACTTGAGCCGCAACTAGCTTTTGCTTGCACTGGTTGAATACGTCTTCTGTCCACTCCCAAAATCCTTTGATGTAGCAAAACCCGTCGGCAAATTGAATAGTTTCGCCCCACTATGCTTTCCTTTAACAATACGGCGGCCTAATGTCGGTAGAAGGCTTGGTTGGTCAGAACAACAGTGATGAGTCGCTTGCAAAAACCACATCTTGGAAGTCTTGCTCAATGAAACTTCCCGAGACCATTTCTCGGTGTAAAGTGGATTCGTCAATCTCGGAAATTATTTCACATATCGACCAATGAGAGGTCTGTGAGTCGTCATAGTTGTCCCTTTCTCCACGGGTTGATTTTCATCATCAAGAATAACTAAATTTTGTTGACTGGAGGAAATAGACTCGGGTTTAAAGTAAACCATATTGTAACCTAGCAAGGAACAAAAGAGGGTAGATTTAATTGAGTTTGTGAAAAGTACAATAGAAATATATAGAGTTAATTGAGTTAGAAATCAACTCAAATAAATCATTTATATTCGCACTCAATTAAAATAGAAAAAGTCGCAGTCATTGAAACTGCAGATTAATTAAACCGTGATACTTTAAAACTTTGTCTTCGACTCAAATTGAAGAATCATATGCAACATTATGGGCTTATGCGTAAATGTTTGCATGGCCCAAGGAAATCCTCTTAAAACCAATTTCAAAGCCAAATCCACGTAGGCTCCAAAGTGCATGCATGGCCCAACAAACATGAATAAGGTTCACGCACTAAAATTCATCACAGATAAAGATAGCGCTTCTTTAATGCTCCACACATTCTCAAATTGGTATTGAGCTGAAATTTCATGGGGCATGGCACGATAGAACAAAACATTGTTTTGGTTTCATGGAAAAGAACTAATACACAGATTGTGGGTTTGGTATTATTATGAAATCTTGAATGGGCATGGCCCGTTTTTCATGTCAAAATTTCAAAAAAAAAATAAGCTTCATGCATTTTGGACTTCTCAAAAGACACTAAAACATAGTACATTACTGATTCTCCAAGAAGTATGATTAGTCAACTAAAATCACAGAATCTGATGCTCTAGCCGGTACTACCTTCAAAGACAATTAGACCTGGGCCTATCTATCCCATATGCATGGAGGAAGAAGTTACATGAGCACAAAGCATTCATGATTTCTTCAAACAACACATGGGCCAAATTGACTACAAGCATTGATTCAAAAAATGCTTTATTGAAATAAAAGAATGCAAATTGGGAATTCTTCATCCACTTTTAAAAGAATGCAAATCCATGAATTGCAAAGTTAGTGTATGATTAAAAAACAAAAATACCCACTGCTATACAATAGCTACTAGATCTTATATATGAAATTTAATTTATCAAATTTAAGATGAATTCAGTATGAAATTCTTAAAAAAATATTATCTAATTTCGTATAACATGATGTTTCACTTCTTAAATCAACACAATCTATACATTTTTTATCACAAGTATTCTCTTTTTCGAAAACTAAAAAGCTCTTACTTTAGTTGTCGGTATAAGGTAAGTAATGTAACTTTAATAGTATAAAAAGAGCCTAAAGGTACCACATAAATCATCATTACTCTTCAACGTGTGTGGTTTTGGTCTACTATATTTCAAACCCAACACCATGTATACTTATCAAAGCTATCATGTATTCTCTATTTTAACATTTTTAGCAATTTTGCTGATCTTAGATGACTGTTGTTTTTGCATGAATTTTCAATCTGTTGGTGTTTCTCTTAATAATAATACTTTTTACTCGGCTGTAGCAACATGGTACGGGGATCTTGGTGGATCTAGAAGTGGTAATTTTAGTTATTTTTCGTGCACATCTTACACAAAAATACATAAGTTCAAATATATATATAATATATATATATGTGTGTGTATATATATTTATGAAGCATATATCACTAAAAAAATGCGGGAATTGAAACGGTAACAGGAACGATTTTTTTAATTTTTGGAACGGTAAGTAGTTCACAGGAACCTTTTGGACTGAAATTAGGAACGGTTGAGGAACGGGAGGCAATCCGTGGCAATAAGAGGCGATCCTAACAAATAGGAACGTTTACGAAGTAACTGTTCCTTTTTGGGAACAGTTTTTGGCATATATTAGGTTACTGTTCCTAATTACCTTTGTACGTATAAAATTATAATTTTTGCATTTGGAACACCTTATAAACTTTCGGAACGGTAGCATCAAAATCAAATCCCCCAATTAGGAACGGTAGTTAGAACACCTTTTGGAATAGTCCCCTTATTTTGTAGATAAAATTTAGCATGGTGTCTGGAATACATGTAGGAACGGTTAGTTGTAGAGATTAGGATCGGCAACTGGAATACATTTTGTCGCGACCCTTAGGAACGGTTTTAGCACTCTAACTTTGGAATACCATTTTGGACCGGTTTTTGGTATTGTCTTTAGAACGAAAGCCTTACCATGAAAGAATTGATTTTGGAATATATGTAGGCACGGTAAGTCTCGTCTTTAGGAACGGTTGACTTGTATAATCGGCAATGGGAACGGTAAGTTTTTAACACAGTCACATATAGGAACGGTACTTTGCGCTGATTAACCGTCTAAAGTACCGTTCCTAAATAATGAATTATTAATTTTTTTTATATTAATAATTTTTATCATTTAAATATAAATTAAATTATTAATAATATTTTGATTATATAATTAATATTTAAATATGAAAAAATACATAATTTAGAAATAAAAATTATATTAAATATGAATATTATTCGATTTAATTAAAAAAATCAAAATAAAAAAAAAATACATAATCTACTCCTCGTCCCCATCGGCCTCGTCCATCTCGTCAATGTTTGGAAGGGTGGGGTCTCTAGGAGGCCGTGACGGGCCGGCGCCGGAGCGACTGGTTTGCATGTCCTTCATCATGCCCATCAGGTCCGCCATCATCTCCTCGAGGCGGCCCAACCGACCCTCCACGTTTGACAAAGGCGTTGGCTCTGGCGCGGGCGCTGGCGCTGGCGGTAGCAGTGGCGGTGGCGGTGGTGATGGCGAGGTAACGGTCTGGCTGAGACCCAGGGCCTCAGAACCAAGACCAAATACTCGGCCCTTGTTCTTGCCCCCGACACAAGTGAGCCACATCTGCTGCTCGGTCTGCGCCACCGAGCCCTCTGATTCGGAAGCAGGATCCTCAGGATTGCACGGGGCCTGAGACTGATGATCCTCCATCATCTTCTGGAACATCTCCTGCAAAAATAATTACAATAAATTAGAAAATTTTCAAACATTTAAAAAAATAAAGTAGAATATATTAATTACAACTTACCGCCACCTCCGCTGCCTTCGACCCGCTCCAGCCCCCGTCGGCCTTCTTCTTGTAGCATTTGGAGAATAACTCCATCTACTTCACTGGCCGGCCGAGCTGCTCCTCCTGTAAAAAGAAATGGAAAACAGTTATTACAATTTTAATTTAATAGTAATAAATAATTCAAATAACATTAGATATCTTACCAATTTCCGCTTGTGCATACCGACGGAGACAGATCCCCCGCGGTACACAGTAGCGGATGCGCTTGGGTTAGCGTTTCGGTTCGCCTTGTTCTTCTCGACTCCTGCGTGAACTCCGGGGACTCCCAGTACAGGAGGAGCTGCCGCCACACCTCGTTCGCCAACCATAGCAGCTTCTGTAGGGACTGTCTGGTGAGGACGAACTTCTTCCTGAGGAACTTCCCCACCCAAACGTGGAAGATCTTGAACATCGACTCGTCGTCAGCGTCCCACCAGTACGTCATCTATATTAAAAAAAATACATATATCATTACAGTAGATTGTTAAAATATTTAAAAACAAAAAATAATTGTCATTACCTTCAAACTCTCAAACCAGAAAAGCTGGTGCTCTGGCGGCACCTTGCGCAAACTGCCCAAGGATGGGGATAGTGTCCTTGCACGACCGCGTACATGCGCTCGTGGATCTTTCGATTATAACTGAAATTATAAAATAATTAGTATGACATTAAAATATTAATTTAAATTACAAAAAAAAAATTAAAATATAAATATACCTTGCATCGGCGAGTGTGATGTACTGGCGCGAGGATGGTGGTGGGAGTGGTGGGGCCGGTGGTGGTGGGGCAGCCCATGGACGGGCCAGATCGACCGCCAGTGCAATAATGGATGGTCCGGGCTGCTGATCCGGCGCAGCGGTAGACGCACCGGGCTGCTGATCCGGCGCAGGTGGTGCGGGTGCCTGCTCTGTCGGTGGTGGTGGTAGTGGTGGTCGGAACATTGTTTCCCCATCCTGGGAAGCAACACCGGCCGTCGGTATAGCTGATTCGCCGCGACCGCGGCCACGACCACCTCCTCGAGGTGGAAAATCCCGACCAGACATGATCTAAAAAATACATGTAAGTATCAATTTATTTCAATAATGAAAATTTTTCTAATTTATTCTAATATATATGCAAACTAAATTCTAAAACTGTATATATTTATACTAAATACCATAATTTTACTCTAAAATTGCACTAAATCAAATTATCATATTTTTAAAAAAATTCAAATTTTCAGATTTTTAAAAAATTCAAATTTCCAGATTTTTAAAAAATTCAAATTTTCAGATTTTCAAAAAAAATCAAATTTCCAGATTTTCAAAAAAATTCAAATTTTCAGATTTTAAAAAAATTCAAATTTTCAGATTTTTAAAAAATTCCAATTTCCAGATTTTTAAAAAATTCAAAATTTCAGATTTTTAAACACTTCAAATTTCCCGATTTTCAAAAAAATTCTAATTGAAAGATTTTTAAAAAATTCAAATTTTCAGATTTTTAAAAAATGCAAAATTCTAGATTTTTAAAAAATTCAAATTTCCCGATTTTCAAAAAAATTCAAATTTCCAGATTTTTAAAAAATTCAAAATTTCAGATTTTTAAAAAATTCAAATTTTCAGATTTTTCAAAAAAAATACAAATTTCCAGAATTTTAAAAAAATCCAAATTTCCATATTTTCCGATTTTTCATAAATTACAGAAATATACCCAAATTACAGAAATAGTAAATTTTCAGATTTTCCAAAAATACAAATTTCTAGATTTTTCACATTAAATTTTCTGTTTTATATTTTCAGATGTAAAACAGATTTTTTTTTTTTGAAATTTTAATAATATTAGAAAATAATATCCTATATTCTATCAAATTTACAGAAATTTGATTAAAATTCAAAAAATTAACCACAAAAATGCCATAAATTAGCTACAATATACTAGTAAATTAATAAACTACATTACATTTACAAAAATTACTCAATCACAAAAAATTACATAATTACATAAATTACACAGTTACAAAATTATAGGAAATAATATCATATATTCCAGATTTTCAAGAAAATTCCCAGAAAATTTACAGAAAATTACATATAATATCCTATATCCTACAGAAAATTACTAGAAAATTACAGAAAAATACGAAAACTAACAGAATTTACAGATTACTCCCCTAACTAAACGAAAATTACAGAAAATTCCCTAACTATTCAAAAATTACAGAAATTACATAATAAAATTACAAATATTAGAACCAAATTCTTACATGCATTTTCAGAAAATAAAAATAGAAAAAAGAAAAATAAAAGTAGGGTTTTAGGAAACCCTACTTGGTACGACGACGGCGGAGGGATGGCGGCGGGGCGCTGGCGACGGCGACTGACGACGGGGGCGCTGGCAGCGGCGACTGACGTGGGGGGGGGGGGGCGGCGCTGATGGCAGCCAGCGGGGTATGGCGGCAATCAGAGGCGTCGGTGGGAGAGGCGCTGAAGGCGGCCGGCGGCGGAGGTGGGAGAGTGAGATTGAGGGGGAAAGAGAGATTGAGGGGGAGAGTGAGATTGAGGGGGAAGAGGGAGAGGCAGAAAATGGGTAAAAATCGGCGAAGGGGTGAATTTAAATTAGAATTTTGGAACGGTCACATGTTGTAGTGACCGTTCCTAAGTCCAGCCCAAAGTTCCAAAATGACGTCGTTTTGCTATTAAAAC
This sequence comes from Sesamum alatum, assembly GCA_034509735.1. Classification (NCBI taxonomy): domain Eukaryota; kingdom Viridiplantae; phylum Streptophyta; class Magnoliopsida; order Lamiales; family Pedaliaceae; genus Sesamum; species Sesamum alatum. Next base: position 20,254,554 of record JACGWO010000003.1, read on the forward strand.
GATGACGTTTTACGACATATTACTTATAATAAACTTACTAGGAACGGTCATGTAATATGTCTTGTCTTACAGGTATCGTTCCTATCTTCAATAACAACACCATTTGTTTACCTGTACATAGTTACTGTTCCTATTTGTATATAGACCCGTTCCTATATGTATTGCAATTTTTTTGTTATTTTCTTAGATAATAAATATAAATTAAGAAAAACACGTTCCGTACACTCATTTGATTGAATAAAGACATACAATTGGGTATTTAAAGAATTTGAAAATATATAGTAAATTCAAAAAAAAAAGACACACGTTCACAATATGAAGTATATTTGTATATTTATATTTGTTAGTATTTCACAGATATAACTAGGATCCTATGTTGTTGTACTGCACGGCATAATCAAACCGTCAAAATTTTAATCAAACCATTAAATATGATGTATCATACAAAATAATACATTACATGTAGTTTAGCAAAATTTCGGTGTGCAGTTCTCGAGATATCATATCCGATCAGTATTCATCGTAAGAAAAACATATGCATCCTTAAATCCGGGTTGCTGATTGAAAATCAGACCGTTGGACATCAATTCATATCCATAACCTTGTATTTGTTAAAAAATGGTATTGATCCGACTGACGGATGTTGAGATATCGGACCAATTGGTTGGAATTGTAATACTAGGAGCGGTCACCTAATAGACAAGGTGTTCCGAATATCGTTCCTAACGGAAAATACGATGTCGTTTTAATACTCGCACGTATTTACCGTTCCTATTAACCTTTGGAATGGTCATGTATAAACGGACCGTTCCAATAGTTGAATTTTCCACCAATTTTTCATTGGGCGCCAAAACGAAATATTGGACTTTAGTTTGGAACGGTGTTTAGTTTTCATCTATCGTTCCTAATTCAAATTTCCCTCATTTTTTTTGAATTGGCCGCCATATTTGAAATAGTGTATCTGAAATAAGAACGGTCAGTGTAAAAGTTGACCGTTCCTAATTCAAATTTCCCTCATTTTTTTTAGTTAGCCGCCATAATTGAAATATTGTATCTCAAATAGGAACAATCCCTTTAATATTTGATTGTTCCTAATTCAAATTTTCCTCATTTTCTTTAATTAGCCGCCATATTTGGAAAATTGTACCTTAAATAGGAACGGTCCTGATAAATTTTGACAGTTCCCAATTCAAATTCTCTCATTGTTTTTTGTTTGGCACCTATTCAAATAGTTGTACCTGTATTAGGAACGGTTGTTAGAATCAAATTTCCGTACCTATTTTTAAAATTTATCCTGATTTCTTAGAATAATCAAAATACATCTATCGAATACAATTTTTACAATATCTGTAATGAAAAAATTACAGATTTTTTTTGAAAAATTCAATAAGTCTCTTCATCAGACTCAGCCTCGTCAAAGCTATCTTCATCTTGATCTTCGGATTCACTATTTGGCGAGCGCGATGGCCCTGCTCCATGATCAATGACCAATTGTATTCCCGTTGGGTCATGCAATTCAAATGTTTGGTTATCTATTACAACATCTGGATTAGGTACGACTTCATCCATCTGATAGGCCACCTCGGTCCATCGCGAGTCATCGATTACTCTTCGAGCCTTGATTTTGCAAACAACTTTCTACTCGACTTTGTCCTTCTTCATGCTCGGGTAATCCGTGTAGTATACTTGTACTGCTTGTTGTGCCAGTATGAATGGTTCATTCTTTTGGTAGAGCTTTTTGAAGTTGACATCAACGACGTGATAACGAGGGTGTATTTCATGCCTCTGACCGAATCAACACAACGACAATTAAACAGTACAATGTGCATGTTCGGAATTAGTGGGTAATCTAGCTGAATTATCTCTTCCAAAATTCCATAGAAGTCAGAATCCGTGTCTGTATATGATGAGCTTTTGACACAAATACCACAATTCATTGTTGACTTCCCGACATTGTGACGTTCAGTGTGGAAATTGAAGCCATTGATGAAGTAAGATGGGTATGTCGTCACTTCTGCTCTTGGCCCCCAATAATGCAACTTCAACAATTCCTCGTTTGTGTGATTCAATTCGGGTTTCACCTGCAATTAATGATATATATAGCAATTGAACCAATCATTACAAATTAATGAGCATATCGCATTTACAAGAACTCAGTGATACTTACACGAGCCTTGAACCAATCCTTGAATTGTGTCACCACTAGTTGATCAATTATCGGGTCCTCCGAATTGTGTTGCTCGAACAGTTCATTCAGGAATGACCTGTTATAGTAAAACTGATAGTTATAAATATACATGTAATTGAGATTGAAATGATTCATACGAGATAATTACGTTTGTATAAGACACTTACTCGTAGTACGGTGCAACTACTTCACAATTACACAAGATGTATGTCTCGATAGCATGAAGTTCCTCCCGGTCAGCCATCTCTTCTTCGAGGCTCCACTTGCTCGGCCTGGGTAATTGAAAATGGATCGAACTATTCGATCGTCGTTGCTCGTGAGATCATCGTTCCGACCGGGTCTATTTCGCTTGCAGAGAATGTAAGGTTCGAAGAAGTGCGAGAAGAAAAGTCCGATTTCTTCGACAATATAAGCCTCTACAATTGACGCCTCGATGTGTGCTTTATTTTTCACCTTTTTCTTTAAATCGCGTAGGAATCTATTCATATGACAATTTATTAAAATGGAATTAATAAATATATATTTAACACTATTAATTATTTAATTACCTTTCAAATGGGTACATCCACCTGTATTGCACGGGGCCCCAACGCGCGCCTCGTATGGAAGGTGAACAATTAGATGCTCCATTGAGTCGAAAAAGGAAGGAGGAAAAATTTTCTCCAGGTTGCACATGATGACGGCTACACTATCTTCCAATTCTTTTACCTTGGCCACATCTAGTGTTGTTGAGCATAGGATTTGGAATAGAAGGCTCACTTCAGTCAAGGCCCCCCACACGTGCTCTGGAAGCATTTCACAGAAAGCAACCGGAATCAATTTCTGCATGAATACATGACAATCATGGCTCTTCATGCCGTGCATCCTCAACTCCTTTAGGTCGATGCAACGGGCCAAGTTAGAGGCATACCCATCAGGAAACCTAAGACAACGAATCCACTCATATATCTTCTTCTTTTGCCCTTCGTCAGTGTATATACCGCCTTGGGCATCACGTTCGGTCTCCTTTCGTCCACCTCAAGCTCCGGCCGATTACATATGATCTTTAGATCCTTCCGTGCATTCAGATTGTCCTTCGTTTTTCCCTTGATGTCCATCACAGTATTGAATATATTATCGAACATATTCTTCTCAATATGCATGACATCAAGATTGTGTCGTATCAGATCCGCCCCCCAGTATTCAAGCTCCCAGAATATGTTTTTCTTCGTCCACTTATGATCGACATCGTAGCCTTCTGGTTCACTCAATGGTTGTTCGACAGCCACACTAAATGCATCGACACGGGTTCGAATCTGTTCTCCTGTCAGCCTCGGACGTGCAACCTTCCTCTCCATTCGGTTTTTAGTGAAGGCTTTCTTGTTCCCGCGATAAGGATGAACCGGTGGTAGGAATTGCCTATGGCAGTCAAAATAGCATGCATTCCAATCGTGCTGTAAATAGAATGCCCGTGTGTCCTCCATACAAACTGGACACCCCATAATACCGGCGGTACTCCATCCAGACGCCATACCATAAGCAAGAAGGTCGTTCACTGTCCACATCCATGCGGCATGCATCATGAATGCCTGGTTTGTCGCAGTATCGTGCGTACGTACACCCACATGCCATAAATTCTACAACTCCTCGATCAACGACTCCAAGTAGACATCGATAAGACGTTTGGGATTCGATGGGCCAGGGATCACCATCGTTAGGAACATATACTTAGACTTTATGCACATTCCCGGTGGGAGATTGTACGGTGTAAGTATCACAAGCCAACATGAGTAAGTTTTACCATACTGGCCGTGCGGTGCAAATCCATCCGTGCACAACCCAAGTCTAACATTCCTCGGTTCAGTTGCAAAATCAAGATACGTCCGGTCAAAATGCTTCCAAGCCTCTGCATCGGATGGATGACACATGGATCATTCCTCCGTCTGATGGCTCGCATGCCAAGTCATATGCTCGGATGTGACCTCCGACGCATACAACCTCTGCAACCGAGGGGTAATCGGTAGATACTTAAAAATGGCATACGGGGACTTCTTACGTTTAGGATTTCTGTCCCTGGTGGGCTTGTACCTAGCGTCTCCGCAGAACTTGCAATATTCCAAATCAATATCGTCCTTCCAGTACAACATGCAATCGTTTTTGCAAGCATCAATCTTCTGAACTGGTAAACCCAATTCTCTTATCAGTTTCTTCGTATTGTAATAACCGGCGGGGAAAGTGTGATCACGGGGCATTACAGTATCAGCCCACTGGCATAACCTATCATATGTATGCTCGGAAAAAACCCCCTTCGGCCTTGATATTCACCAAAGAGGCAATTGCGCCAACTGAGAGATGGTGCAGCCATTCCACAAAGGTTGGTCCGCAACATGAACTACATCAAAAAAATGGTCTGACAAGCCAGACACATAATCATAGGGCCCCGAATCGTAATATGAACTAGGACCCACATCAGATGGACAATACCGAGTACCATCATCAGTCGATCCCTCCTGGTTGTACGGAGACCAGAATGACGGCCCTACGGCATCGAATACAATCCTCTGCGCCCAATCCATCTAAGCCGCATCACCCCAATGCGAACTACCCTCCTCCTAAACGGGTGGCATTTGTTGCTGCTGCACAGGGGGCGCTGTCAATGCTTCAAAGTATTCCTGCACCCTCTCCTTACCATGCGAAGTCCAATTGTAATACTCTGGCATAAACCTTTTCATACACAAATCAAAATTTACCTCGTCTGGTGTTTTGAACCGTTCGTTTTTGCACTTCCGGCAGGGACACTTAATCTTGTCCCCGTCCATATATGCACGCTGAGACTGGGCCCATTCTAAAAATATTGTAACACCATCCTCAAACTCCGGCATCACACCCAGGACGTCTCGATCATACATCCATTTCCTCAACTGTCTTAACATGATTGGTCCTACGTATAATTCACAACAGTACGCAATTAAATGACGAGAGTAAATTATATATATATATATATACATGCAAAAATAACAGAATTTTGCTTACTTACCTGAGCAAAACACCTATCAATATCAATGCAAAATTCGCGCTCGGTAATTGATGTGTTCGATTTTCCGTATAAAGAATCAAGGGGGGGAGTTACAACAAAATGAGTTGGAGAGTACGTATAAGAACAGTGACAAAGAAGGGGGACTTATATATAGAAAATATTGGAACGGGCATTGGAATATTATTTGGAACACAAAACTAGCCGTTGAAATATAGCCGTTGTTCCAGCTTTAGGAACGGTCGCAGGAGAGGAAATAGGAACGGTAATGTTACCGTTGTAATATAGCCGTTAGCGCATATTAGGAACGGTATGAGGCACACCAAAATGGACCGTTCCTACTTGGAGTACAATTTGAAACGGTACTGGTAACAATATTGCACTTACTATATACTCATAATTTGGAACGGTAATTGCATTACATTTTTTCCCATGACGTAAAAGGGTCTTCTGTAGGACTACATGTTGGAACGGTCAGTCCACCGGTCCAAATAGACCCGGTCTTTGGAACACATATAGTAACGGTAAGTGTTCTCGATCGGCGTGTCGTTCCAATTCTCACATATGTGTTCCAAATTGAAGTCCAAAATATATCAGGTCCCCTTTAGGAACGGTTGTAGGTGTACAAATTGGCTCACCATTTTTGGCACTCTACTAGGAACGGTCGGTCCGTTCCTATTAATTTGTATTACAATTAGCACGACTGTGACGTCATCAATGGTTTACCATTCCACAACTGTTCCTACAACTTTTCCTATTTGGAACAATCGTCTCTATCCGTTCCTATTCCCGCATTTTTTTGTAGTGTATAAAAATTCATAGAATACAGATAAAGCACAATTAACATATATGATTGTACAGAACATATGTGCTTGTTGCTGAATTGAATGTTTATATTTATAGCAGGAGGAGCTTGTGGTTTGGAAAATGATGTGGCAAATCCTCCATAAAATGGCATGATTTCTGCAGGAAACAACAATCCATTTAAAAACGGAAAGGGTTGCAGGAGTTGTTATCAAGAACCAAATTAAGATTATTCTCAATTATTGTGTCACTTGAAGAAATAGGACTTTTTGTCACAGTTAATTACCAAGATTAAAAGTGAAAAATCATGTGAAATATTATAACCATGGTTGCATGTGCAACAACTATCAATTACCCGTCCGGTAAGGCCAAAACATTAGTCATAGTTAACAATTATGGCAAAAATTTTGGTCATAACTAAAATCATGTAATTGATTAATTGTGATCAATAAGGACGCCGCCAGACATGTATATGAAAGAAGTAAGTAAGGTATGCTCCCATCCAATACACAAGATTCATCATACAATACACATGATATAGTGTAAGAGATAGATGTATAATATCATTGGTCCGACTTTTATCTCAAACATTTTTGTTCCCGTGTTTTTCCATTAATCATTAATCATTTTATTAATTAACTTTGTATGTTTCATAAGGTAAAATGCACACAAAACACAGAATGCTCAAGATATTCAATCATAATAACAATCACTGATAAGTGTCCTGGTGCCTGTAACGATGATCCTATCCACTTCGACTTAAGTGGAAAAGCTTTTGAATATTAGCAAAGCCTGGACAAGGTCCCGCTTTGCGGAATAAGGGTAGAATCAACATTGAATATCAAAGATACGAACCAAATGTAAAGTTTCAAAATAAATTCTTTCTTTGTCTAATTAAATTTATTATTCTCACTTTTTTTGAGACCTCATATAAATGAGTTTTCTTTTCTAATTTTGATTTTTTTTTCTTTGAAAAGTATTCTGGTAATGAAGTAACCATTACTTTTTATTTACTATTTACGAACAACCAATACCAAAAATTTGTAACTTATTCTAAGTTTTATTGTAAATTATGCATTGAATTAAAGTGGACATTTACTTTAAATTCTGGCATTTTACTATATTCTAGCTTTCCTTGAGAGTATATTATGTTAGGAATCCACCAACATACTTTCAATTTGGTACTATCTTAATGACAAATATTATTTATGGAATTTACAGGGTGCAATGCTACTACAACAACACGAGTATAACAATTAAGATCGATAGAGGATCCAACCAGTACTATCTAGCTTTTGCACTTGAGAATGTCAATGGAGACGGTGAAATTGGTTCCATGGAGTTATTACCTTAAAATTCAGGGTAACCGCTATATATGCATGAGGTCTTTGGTGCAATATGAAAAGCTGATATACCTATTGAATAAGCGGCCCGTATTTCGTGAGGATAACAAGTCTTGAATCCAATAGAACAATTACTGCATGTAATTCAATTCCGGTTGATTGGCGTCCAGGGTAATACTATATTGCTAACGTTAACTTCTATTATTAATGGTTATGATCAGGCGATTGTTCAAATTTTGACATAGACTTTTTTTTTGGGTAGAAGATAATACCCATTTGATATCTTTTTCAATAAAGTGAGCCGAGTCTAGTGGTTCCTAATAAATTTTACTTTATGTGGGTACGCTTACTAGTTTTTCATTTATTATTATTTTTATTTTTTTGTCCTTATGTTAAGATGCTTCTTTTTTTCATAACTCACTAGTTAAACACACACAGACACACACAGCGAAAGAAAAAACTTTGGTTTATGGAAATTCTTACTTAAACGATGTCTGGTCAAATCAAACAAATCATATGGCAAGTGGACCATAATTGCCAATGTGAGTGATCACTTTCCTAAACTTTAGACCAATCGCACGACAAGTATATCGCACTTGCCATATAATTTGTTCAGGTGTGGCCAAACTTGATCTAGGTTAGAATTTTCCTTTAGTGCTCCACCTTGAAAGGCGGGCATTTTCATTTAAACATTCAACTTTTTGTTATTATAATAATTAAGACGAGCACATTTTCTCCGGTGCAATACATTCTACTACCAAAATTAAATGTGAAAAGGGTTGACGGAGTTATTATCAGATACAAAAGATTATTCTCAATTATCATGTCACTACAAGAAACATAACTTTTTCTCATAGTTAATTACCATGATTAAAAGTGAAAATTATGGTGAATACTAATTAACCATGATTACATAGCGACTACATATTAGCCGTTATGATTCTGATGGCGAGGCTAAAACATCACGTCTCATAATTATTTCCATGATTAAAAGTGAAAATCATGGTGAATACTAATATAGTGTAAGGTAAATTATAATGACACGCCGTGAGGTTAGATCAAAATATACAAACACCCCATGTTTCAGCAAAATTATAGCTAAACTCTTTGAGATTATAGTTGTATTACACACACAATGAAAGAAAAGAACTTTGGTTTATGAAAAATTCACATCCGAACCAGGTTTGATCAAATCAAACCAATCACACGGCAAGATTACCCCGAGCCTTGCATCTTATAGTTAATTACCATAATTAAAAACAAAAAATCGTGATGAATGCTAATGTAATTTTATTTATATTATGTATATAAATTTAGTCTTATCCATTAGTGTTTGTAATTAATAGCATATGCATATATATGACTTATAATTTATTAATAACTTTCTCACATACTTACATGATCTAAAATGTGTAACATTTTAAATATATATTTTCATATATAAATACTAGATATCGTGGTACGCAGTACCTGTGCGCATAATTTTATTAATGTTTTTATTGTGTTGAAGCTCAAAGTTTGTTCTTGTCCATTAAAGTTTGTCATTGCCTTACAATATCACATGCAAAAACTATCCGATAACTTTTTTTTAATGCATTAATTGTTAATACACATTTTACTTCAATTAAATTAAAATGAAAACTTTGTACAATATATTTTATTCCAATAGCGATGATTATATTTACATACAACAAAAATACTAATAGATTATTTTTGTTCTAATTAAGAATGAAATCAAACAAAAGGAAGTAAATTTAGTTTGTGAATGCAGATAACTGCATGGAATTTATTATCTAAAGCGACGCGATTGAGTAGTTAATTCAACTAAATTGAGAAGTTAAATAGGTGATATCAATTGAATAGCATTTTTGGCATTATAATAATTTGGTGTAGTGGTATCTGTTAGAATAGGTGAACAGATAGTCAAGTGGATTTGCCTTTATGTAACTTGTTTGACAATTTAATTGTAATTGTAATATTGTTTATGAATAAAGTAAGTTTTCATACTTTGACAATTGTATTTGTTGTGCTTACTATTTAGGTTCGTACGATTATCATCAAAACAAAGCCGACAGACCAAACGTACAACCCATGTAGTTGGCTTACGCATTGTATGGCAGCTATGAAACTAACTTCTAATGGGTTTGAAACATTTCAAGTCGAGGACCTCGAGACAGGGCATCGAGAGTCTTATAGAGACTTGCACTAAGTATTGTATTCATTGGATAAGGTCGTGTTTCATCGATGATAGACGTTGGACATCTATGCAATTTAAGTGGGTTATTTGACGATGGTTGTCCAACTGAACTGACTCGCGGGGAGTCGTCTTATGAAAGTCTTGGAGGCTTGATCGGTATTACTGGTACTCCCCGACTTCGATAGTACGAATTAGTCCTCCATGTCGGTACATGACAGTCGAGACTCCTATGTACTTTGAGACAGTTTAAACTCTTTGAGACTATGGCCAAGACGATTAGTCGAGTACGTAATGATTTCCTATGTCGATCAATAGAGCAAACACGTCTCGAGTTACTAAGCATTAATGTTATCTTGTGACACCCCCTCCATAATCACATCCCATCTTACAAAGAACTCACACTTAATCCAATAAGACAATCCATGTTTTAATCCATATATTATGTAGACATCACAAAGGATATACGTCATCAAAACTTTGTAATTAGTCCTCGACATTAGCCATTATAATTATAAAGAAAGGAGAAAAGTGAAGTTTCTAGTTATTACAAAACTTAAAAAAAATACAAATCCACTGAAAATCTCATATCTTTGAAATTGTGTAGCTAGGGCTTCCAACTTAGGTTATCACTGTTGACCTACCTAATAATACTGGTGATCAACTTATGATCAGCAAGCCATTATGACTTATGTCCTGAAAAATATGCAGCAATGATTGAGCTGCCTACTCAATAAGTATAACTAATCAATTTATATATATATATATACTCATACTCATATGCAATAAGACAAGTCTTATACAATTATATTAATCCACAAATATTATTTAATATGCAATCACCACAAAATCATGAAATAACCAATACCATAATCATATATCATTCCACGGTATAATATATCCAGAATCATCGTTTATTTTATTAGGGCCCTGCTTACCCAAGCTGGAGTGCATCACTCAATGGTCTTTGCCAGCTATCATCACCTCAATCATAACATCTCTTTTTTCTTTTCTCGGTACCACACAGCACACAGCTCGTATGATACCCCATCATCAATGATACCACACAGCACACAGCTCGTATGATATCCCATCATCAATCATATCACACAGCACAGAGCTCGTATGATATATTACATCATCTCCCTTGATCAATGAAAGCACACAGCTCGTCATTAATCATATCATCATAAGCCATTGCAGTATGTCCCAAGTTAGGTAAGCCATCTCTTTATCTCAATTCACAATATTCTCATCAGATATCCCATCATTCAATTTCAATCCACAATAGAATAGCATGACAATGTACGATCATTCATCTTTCTTACACCATAACCACATATAAACATATAATGACAACTCCACATAATAACAATATAACCAGATAAATAGCCATCGCAATCACGTATACAATATCAGGACATATATCATATATATATAAGATATATATATATATAAATCCAATTAACTATATTACCTCAAATCCTTAAACGATTACATCAATAAATAGAGTTGATCAATTCTTTACTATATTCCCATGCTATATAATAAGTTATAATATATATAACCAATATATCGAAATATCGTAAATTTCGAATAAAATTACTAAATAATATTCATATATTTTTCATCAATCCTTTAATATTGTATTTATATTGAAATTCAAACCTCAGTTCATTCATCATCTAAACAATTAGACATTATAAGCTTCCCCGGTATATATCTAATTTTTCTATGAACTCATAAGAATTTATTTTATCAAACTCCTTCTATTTTTATAACTATCGTTCTCTATAACATTCTCAAAAGAAATTACTACAAATATCCCATATTTCTTTTTAAGAAATATAATATTTCTCAAATACAATTCCTAATATTTCTCAAACATAATTTTCTCTTGTTCCTATTAATTTTTGCAAATTCTTCACTATAATAATAATTATTTAAATACTAATACATACAATTACGTATTTGGTTAATAAACCCGATCAATTTGAATAATCCATTATAACAACTACTAACTCTAATAGGTTATATAATTTTAAGTTATTGGCTATAATATTCCAGTCCAATTAAACATATACCCGAACACTAATTTGTATAAATACTCAACTTCATTAAATTTTTTGATTAAATAGTAAATCGAATAATAAAAATAATATTTAGTAAATGCACTAATCAAATAATGTAATTATATAAATTAACAATAATTTTAAAAATTAAATCTTACCTCTGCCGAACGTTTGTTTATTTTAAGTTTTAATGTGTGTGTGTGTTAGTGTGTGTTTTGTTAATTGTGTGTTTTGTTGTGTGTGTGATCATTCAAAGGCAATGAAAAGGTGGGTGCTGCCCTTGTAAGCTGCACCCATCTTTATCTCTTTCTCTTTTTTTTTATAATTTTTATTAAAATTGCAATTTAGTCCCCAACATTATTATATATATAATTTGATCATAAATATTTTATAACGCTTCAATTTAGTCCCTTCAAGTTTTAATATATATAAAATTTCAATCTATAACTTATAATTAGATTTATATTTCCTTATTAATTACTAATTAGCCTCTCATTTCAGTGTAAAAATCTATGGACGTCACATGTCTAGTCCAATATGAAAACCGACGCCTAATTCCATGCCCTAAAATTAGACTAGGAGACGATTGATGGAAGGATCATACTTGTATGGAACTTTGGAGCCTAATCGATCCGAGTAAAATTGTAGCCAAAGACTATTTAAGTAGAATTGATCCTACAACAGTCGTGGAGGTGAAGAATTAGGAAAAGAGTGGTGTTCAGTTCATATAAATGTGGCATTTAATAAAATCTTGTTTCATGTTTCAAACTATGGGTGAAGCTATAAGAGTTATTTTTCTACCTTGGGTGTAAGCAACTATATGATATTTTTCTACGTATTGTAAATATTTTGTAACTTGCTAATAGATATACAGGGTGATTATCTATTCAGCATATTTAACTTCTTTTCTTTATATTTCAAAAAACACTTTTTTAATTTTTTATTTTTATTTTTTGAAAAGAGTGACGAAAAGGAGTTGCTGAAGGCGAGTTTTCATTGTCTTGCTCCCAATATTCTTGATAGTTGTCACTCATCTTTCCCGTTGTGGAAAGTCTTTTCAACATTGGGGAACTATGGATATCATATTAGACACACAATTGTCCATCTATTTACTTTAGGTAATAACATTTATATGTTTTATTTAAGATGTTTATTTAGTTTTTCTAAAATAACTCTGTCTTCTTACTAAACTAGGACCATTTGATTGTAAACTAATAATATATGGACCGGACTCTATTTAGTTCCACAGTGGAGAAGCCTAATTAGATTGGCTTTAACATTTATATATTTACCTCTCAACAAATGCAATGAACTTGACCAATGTTTTCCTTTCGGGAAAATGCATGAAAAGAAGCATTAAAAGTACTTATAATAGAATAAAATTATTACGAACCAGTAGATTTAGCTCACAATATTACTAAATAACATATCAAAAAAGTATGTGTAAAGACTTGAACAGTGACTTAACAAACGGTGAACATTAGAAGTTAACATTTGAAATATAATATTTTCCTGGAAGCCAATTCGCCGGAATTGAATTGTATGCTGTAACTACTTTTCTAGACTCAAGACTCGTTATTCTCACTGAATAAGGGCCTTTTATTCCAATAGGTATATCGGCTTTCCATGTTTCACCAAAGACCTGCTTCATGAACAATGGTTGCTTTGAATTTGAAGGTAATAACTGCATAGAACCAATTTCACCATCTCCATTGATATATTCGGCTACAAAAGCTAGGTAGTAAGGATTGGAGCCTGGATCAATCTTAAATACTATATTTGTCGAGTTGTAGTAACATGGTACCCTGCAGGATCCAAATATAATAAATAATTTTTCATATTACAACTAAGATGTTCAATCGTCAAACAAAAGACTTGAAGAACATAATTATACGAAGGATCATGTTTTAATTATTTACAATAAAGGATAAGCATTTACGATTTATCCCACAAAAATGAGTTAATTAAGAGGGTGTTTTCCCCCCGCTCATTTTAGGAGCCCAAATTAAACTTGACAACCTTAATTTTGAGGGTATATCCATTGGTGGAGTCCCCAACCTAACAAGCTTGTGAAACTTTACATCTACATGTTTCTTACCTTTGATATTCAATGTTGATTCGTCCTGCACTAAGCAATGCGTTACCTTGGCCAGGCTTTGCTAAGTAACTCATAGCTTTTCCACTCAGATCAAAATGAATTGCTTCACTATTACAAGCACCAGGACACTCATCCGCGATTGTTACAGTAATTGGATATCCTGAACATGCTGCATTTTGTGAGCATTTGACCTACGAAACACATAATGTTAATTGATAAATATCGAGGCTAATATTTAATAAAATGAAGGATAAATTACAATTACCTCTCATGAGATTTGGCATAATTAATCTCAGAGAAAATATACATGAGAATAGAGAAAAAAAAAAACATTTCAGACCTTATAACAACTTCCACAACCCTTTCCAGATTTAAATAGATTGTTGTTTCCGGCAGAAACCAACCCGTAGTATGGAGGATTTGCTACCTCACCTCCAAAACCACAAGCTCCCCCTACTGAACAATATGAACATTCAATTCAACAACAAGTATACAAATTTTGTATGATCATGTTAATGCTTCATGGATTTATATATATATATAAATATATACATATATATAGATTTTATATAATTTTGTATCTGAAGTTCATAGAGTTTATCTAAAATTACCACTTCCAGGTCCATTGAGGTCCCCATACCAGGTTGCTACAGCCGATGAAAAACTATTAAGTGATTGGGAATTTACGCAAAAGTAACAATCACTTAAGACCAACAAAATCACAATAATAGTTAAAAGACGATAGCTTCGATTATTAGGCATGGTGCCTAATTTGCAATATGTATGTAGTAAGCAAAAATACTTTATTGATCAGTGGGGTACCTAGTACACCATGACTAGACCTTTTTATACTGTTAAAGATATAATACTTACCTTATTTACCAAACAACTAAAATAAGATCTCATACTTCCAAACAAAGAATTAAAACATAATATTAGTAATAATAATAATGAATCAATAATTGAATAATAGTTTTTAAAGAATTTGATAGGGAATTCATCTTAAAATGGAAAACTTACAAAGATGTAAAGAGTCTGATGGCATCACACATATAGTATATAGTAGGCAAAATAAAATCTTATAGAAATCTTTCTTTGGTTATTATTATTTTTCCTTGTTTAAAATCTTGGTTACTATTTGAAACATAATCTGTTCAAAACAATTAAATACAATTGCTCACAATGCGATATGATATTGCACATATACAAATCCTAAACATGGAAACACTATAAGAAATTACGCCAATAGTTGGAAAAATTAGAAATGAGAACTATTTGTTGGTAATTAGCAATGAATTGGGCAAAGGATAACAATTTTATGTTCTTGTGATTTAAAAATTAACATTAGAAATCAAATATTTTCTTGTTATATTCAGAAAGGAATTATGTTACAAAACTTTGTAGCTAGTCTTGAAAAAAAAAAATTGAAAAGTTCCCTCAAAATTTTATTACCCAATATTTTGATTAGTAGAGTTCCGAACAAAATCATCAATTAAAAAAATGATGCTAAAATATGTAACCAACTAATTACTACGTAAATATTTTTTTTGCTAAATTCGTTGCTAATATAAATTAGCAACAAATTCCCCAATTCTGCAAGAAATTTGTGCTTTTGCTAATGACATTATTTATGTGTTTCATTGGTATGAAAAAAATAGTAAATGGTAGATATGTATATATAGATATATGATATACCCATGGTGTGCCCAAAACAGAGTAAGTCCAAAAACAAATAAGCCCAATCCAAGGGAAAGCATGGAGGCCTAGAGGAACTCTGAGTTAATTGGCCCACCGAGCCACAAGAGATAAGGCCCACGAGTGCCACTCTCAGCCCATGGGAGGTAAAACCCAAGGCCACTTGGACAGCCAGCAAGGCGTCGTTCGTCCTAGTAATTGGCTAATATGTGTTGATGTGTAGATTCTAAGAAGGATGTAGCTGGATCCCATCCAATCTTTTTCAAGATTTCCCCAAACCAAACACAGATTGTGAGGAGACTTATCCATAAGATATTCAAGGGGCATTATCTTAGCTGGTGAATGGGCTTATCCCTTGAAAATCGATCTCCCGAGTCCTGCGGGGCATAAACTCCTCAAGCCCTAAGGAACTCCCCAGATAAAAGCAGAATCCTTTAGGGAAAAAGGTTAACACATTTTTTTACTTTACATACGCACACATATATTTCTATAAGCAATTGTGAATACATTCATTTTTCCGGCATTACTTTGCAGATAATGAACAACTTTATCTTCTCAAGATTGTTTACTAACTTAGATGTCGAAGTGCTAACATATTTTTTGTAGATCCCTTTTTCAGGCCTGTAAACACTAGAGGCCCACCTTGCTCAAGCCCTAAGGCTTTCCCTGGGCGAGCTATTTCAGCTCACACCAAGTGGCGCCGTCTATCGGAAACACAGAACTAAGACGTGAGAACTATGGAAACCACAACAGTGGACTAGACAAATAGAAGGTGTCCGACGTCCCCGCTAACCTTTAAGCATTGTAGGTAGTGACTGGCGAATCCTTGGCCCCCACTAGTCGAGACGACGCTGGACTCTCAGTCCCTCTAAGCCGTTGTCGGACCCTCCGCGCGACAACACCTCCTCGGACACCTCTTCATATAGGTTGTCCCCAGGATTGTTGCCAGCTATTCAACATATGATCACCCCCGCCATATGGACGCAGCTCGCTGCAGTAACCTCTACATCTTTAGCGATCGTGGCCCTGCCACCTCTGGTGCCCCCCTAGTGTGATCGAGGTTTCTAGGGGTAGTGAAGAATCACCCCTGCTCAAAGGCCCCCAGGGCTCCATGTAAGGGATTCGATCCCTCCCCCTCAGGCACGGAGTGAGGCTCCTCCTTGGTAGGAGGCTTATAGCGTTTACCAAAGGATTACAAGATGTCTAGAACCGTGTGATGGGAGCCCTGCTTGAATAACAAGGAGGTATCCCCTTCAATGAGGAGGTCATGGCTGACGACCTCCCTCTTAACTGTCGGGCACCCACCATAGCATAACATGACGGAACTACTGACCCTTAAGAACACCTTTCCCCATATTAAAACATAGCTCTCCTTCACAGATACATGGATGGCATCAAATGCCACTCCCTTTGCCCGGGCTACTCAACAGTGTTCAACCAATTGTCGATGGAGTCGGTGGGAAGTTTCTAGGAATTCCGCTTGTTGTACCCACACAAATTCGCCAGCAGTAAGAAACACTACAGGACCTTGCCGAGCCTCTTCACTGTCAGCAAGAGAGATGTTGAGTCACTGAGGGATTACCTACATAGGTTCAACACCTCCGCCTTGGAGGTCTCGGCCACTACCTAGGAAGTCAAGGCCAGTGCCTTCTCTTAGAGACTCCTCGATGGAGATTTCTTCAAATCTCTAGCTAAGAAACTAGCACCGGATTTTGACAACCTACTGACTAGGGCGGCCAAATACATTAACATGGAGGAAGCTCAAGCTTCTAACAAGGAAGCATGATGAGAAAAGTGGAAAGATAATAGAGAAGAAGGGACTGCAACGAAAGACCGAGTAGACTTCCGGGACATGAGGCCCCTTTTAAAGCTAGGGCCCCGCGTGTACATTCCTCTAAATGCCCCTATTACTCAAGCTTTCATGATTGTAGAGGGAAAAGGGTTGTTGATTTGGCCCCCGCAATGCTAGAGATGGCCCCATATGCCCCTTATCTAACAAGTTTTGTTGGTTCCACAATGCCTACGGACATACCACCAAGGAATGTCGACATATGAAGAGTGAAATAGAATGACTTGTGTAGAATGAATACCTCCAGGAGTTCGTGTGTAGAGAAAAATCTCAAGGTACGGGACCTTATCAGAGGAATGACCTCCATAAGGGAAAGACGCCAGCAGAACCAAGCCCTGAGTCTTCCCGTGAAGATGGTCAAAATCACGCCTCCTCAGGGCGCCCCAGACGAGACAAATCTCCCTAGGAAGGGACTCATTCGTATGATATATAGAGGTCCCATGGGAGGAGACTCCCATAGAGCCCAGAAAGCACTCGCTAGAGCAGCAGAGAACTGCGCCTCAGTGGAGGTACTAGATGTTAATGCCATGGCCAGGACCGCTATCATCCAATTTGGACCCGCAGGGTCTAAGGTGACCCCCTCACATAATAATGCTCTAGTAATTACAGATACGTTAGCTACCTACGATGTTAGCCGAATCTTCATAGACTCAGGAAGTTAGGCGGATCCCTACAATCAAATGCAGTTGGGGGAAGTCCCCGTGAGAAGGTGGACATGTCACTATATGGTTTTGCAGGAGAAATGGTGCACCCTCGCAGTTCAGTCGCTCCCCCCTATCCTTGGGGTAAGGATCACTAAGAAAAACATGCTTGATAAAGTTCCTAATGGTGGATACTCCCTCGGCCTATAACGCGATCTTAGGGAGACATACCCTCAATGTTTTTCAAGTAGTTATCTCTACTTCACACATTAATAAAGTTCCCCGTGCCTGGGGGAATAGGGGAGCTTAATAGAGACCAACGAAAAGTATGAAAATGTTATGTTGAGACCATACGCAAGGGCCAAAAATGGGTGGCTGATGAGCTGCCCCCAGAGGAATCTCGTAAGCACCAACGAAAAGGTTCACCCAGGCATAAGGAAGTCAAGGGATCTGGGTCCCCCTCAAGGGAAATCCTTCTCAACGGGGACCATACCAAAGTCCAGCCCGTTGAGGAATTGTTGGCCATAAAATTGAACCTGAAGAGTCTAGGCAAGTTGCCAGACTCATGTCACAACTGCAGGGACGCCTCAAAGAAGATCTAATATGGTACCTTCAAAGAAACATAGATGTGTTCGCCTGGTCCTCCCAGGACTTGGAGGGGATCAGTCCCGAGGTCATCATGCACCACTCAACATTAATCCTTCAATGAAACCAGTGAAGCAGAAGAAGAGGCACTTTTGCCCCGAGAAGGATAAATTATCCAGGCTGAGATAGAAAAGCTTTTGGAAGCTGGCCACATCAAGGAAATACAATTCCTTGAATGGCTCTCTAACATGGTCTTGGTTCCCAAACCGGGAGGAATGAAGAATGTGTGTGGATTTTTGGGATCTCAACAAAGCTTGCCTAAAGAATTTCTACCCTCTCCCACGCACTGATCACTTAGTAGATTCTACATCAGGGTGTGAACTTCTAAGGATGATGGATGTCTCTCCGAGATTTCACCAAATCATGTTGGCTCTTGAAGATCATAAAAGAGTCAGCTTCATCACTTCAGCAGGAACCTTCTGCTATGTAGCCTTGCCCTTCAGTCTCAAATATCCAGGAGCTACATACGAGCACTTAGTTGATAAAACATTTCACCCCCAGTAATGGAGAAACATGGAGGTTTTTGTGGACGATATGCTCGTTAAGAGTAACCACGTATCAGATTTAGAGGAAATATTTGGAGTCCTTAGAAGATATCGATTGAAGCTTAATCCCGCTAAGTGTGCGTTCAAGTGTGGGGTGGACGGTTTTTGGGTTTCATGGTGACTGAGAGGGGGATAAAGGCCTAACCCCTCAAAATTAAGTAAGTTTTAGACATGAAAGCATCTACCAATGTCAATGAGGTACAGCGCCTCACAGGAAGAATAGTCGCGTGTAGCCGGTTCATAGCTTAGTTGCTGAGAGTAGTATACCCTTCTTTAGAGTGTTGAGAAAGGCCAAAAGCTTTGAGTTGGGGGAAGAATGCCACGTGGCTTTTGAAGAACTCAAGAGATACTTGGCTAGCCTCCCCTTCCTAGTTAAATCATCGCCAAGGGACACTCCATATGTATACTTATCATCCACTGCCTAAGCAATAAACTCTATCCTTCTACGAGAGGAAAGCGGCCAACAAATGCCCACATACTATGTAAGCAAGGTTCTCATTGTAGCTGAGGGACGTTACAGCCCCGTCAAAAAGATAGCATTCGGATTGGTAATAACGGCGCGAAGGTTGTGCCCATATTTTCTATCTTACCCCATGGGGGTGCGCACCAACCACCCTTTCAAACAGGTCCTAGGTAAGACATATACTTCCGGACGATTGATCAAATGGGCCATAAAATTAAGCGAATACGATATATCGTACCTCCCTGCGAACGGCCATCAAAGCGAAAGCTCTAGCAGACTTCATATCAGAAAGTACGTTTCCTCCTCCCATCAAGGAAGTTTGGCTATTACATGTGGAGGGATCTTCTACTGCCCTAGGAAATGGAGCCGGAGAAGTCATGACCCCCCTAAAAGGGTGGATCTGAAGCCTCCAACAATGAAGCTTAATACGAGGCTTTGGCGTTTGGTATGAGAATGGCATGGGAAGCAGGGGCACGACGCTTGGTGGCTTACTCAGATTCCCAACTCATCATGAAACAGGTTGAGGGGGTGAATGAAGTCAAAGAAGAAACAATGAAGCAATAACTCCCCAGAAAATTGAAGTGGAAATGAAAATTCAACATCTTCCAGCTCACCTAAATCCCCAGAGAGGAAAACAATAAGGTTGATTACTTATCCAAGTTAGCTAGTACCCTAGATGACTACAGAACACGACAAATAACGTTACAATACCTTCCTAAACCTGGACCCTTGGAAGTACGGGCTATCTTCCCTACAGGGACTGGAGATAGTCCATCATAGAATAGATACAGAAGGGTCACCTTCCTTCCAATCGCTGTGAGGCTACCCGCCTAAAAAATAGAGTCGCATGATTCCTGCTCACGAGAAGGACATTATATAAGAAGTCCTTCACACATATGTTGCTAAGATGCCTATCCCAAGAGGAGGGGACCCTTTTCCTCAAAGAAATACATAGTGGATGTTGTGCATCACATATAGGGGCATTGGCTTTAGCCAACAAAGCCCTGCAAGCAGGATACCTCTTGCCCACTATGAGGCACAATACTAAGTCACTAGTAACACGGTGCGTAAGATGCCAAAGACATGCCTCCCTCATACATCAACCAGTTCATCCCTTAACTGAGCGAAAAGCTATATAGCAAATATAATTTTTACATTTGCATTATAACATGCATGGTCATTACTTCTTGTGCATTCTCTCCCTTCACCAGTACTTATATTGTTTATGTTGCATTGGAAAAATACATTGTTTTTAGCACTAATCAGCCTTCGTGATAGGACTAAGAGTATGGCTAGATAAGTTGCAAAGAAAAGCTAACCAATAGCCCTACCATTATTGCCCGTCCGTAGGAGTCCGCAGACCTCACTCACATTATTCACTTGAGCTTCGGATAATACTGGAACATGATGTCCTCCCTCGCCTACTTGATTTATCTAAAGCTTGTGTTACTCCATACGTAAAGGGATCAGTAGTAGATCAACTCATATTCTCTAATGAGTACAACTAAAACAAAAAATAATTGGCAAAACAACAATACACATGCAAGTATAAGTGTATGGAGTTAAATGTCCACAAAACCACATCTGGTTGGACTTAGTTTTCAAAATTTTCAGCCAAATAACAAAATACATAAGCTAAATTTGAAGGGAAACAGGAAATATACACATGTGTAACTCTATTTTCTCACTGTGAACACAAGATATGAGACTTACATCGTCTGCTTCCATTATTTGGGCAAATATTTTAATTTGGTTACATACTTAGTGCTTCTTTCTCGCTATCACCTGTTGTTGACATAAAATCATCAAACTCAATAATATTTCTGTAGTTTTCTTCCAACATCTAAACAGTATCGAAAACCAAATTAAGAAGAATGAAGCATATTAGCAACTAATGTATAGAAAGAAAAGAGAGATTGTTGACCTTCTAGATTGGTGATGAACCGTCAAAGTTTGAAAGAATTTAACAAGCGATGCTCGAGTCTCTGATTTGATCATCTATTCATGATTATTTAGTGAATGAGACTCATATGTTAAGCAAATTGGTGGAACTAAAAGTCAAACAGAAATGAAGTAAAGCGCCTATCTTCACCTTGCATTCAAAAATTATTTCGAAATCATTAGATGTCGCCTTCTAATATCGTAACACTCAATATAATGAAATGCAAATTATTAATGCTGGCCTGAACCGCAAGGAATTCAAAGGCAAAAAAGTATTGCTGAAACTCTTTTGGTTCTTATAGTGCTTCTATACTTGGGCATGTTAATTATCATCAGCTGATAACCAGAAGATCACCTTAATTTGATAATAAGAAAGTCAAAAATTACAACCGGCAATCAAGTTCTTGATATTTTTTTGGATCTAGAAACTAAAGTTAACGAAATAAAGGCAACCTTCTTGAAATAGAAACATAGAAACAAAGTCCCAATTCCCTTAAAGAAGGAAAAAGATCAACAAAAACATGCTCGGGAGAAAATAAAAAGGTGTTTGGGTAAATCTATATTATTTTCATATATTACTGACCTCTTGTGCTGATATTGCATTTCGCTTGATTGATTTATCAAAGAATCTGGTGTAGCAAAGGTAGAAGAATTCCTGTGTTGATACCCTATTTTTCTTGATAGATTTCTCTGACAATTTGAGGGAGCAAAGGCTAGAGAAGATCCAAGACAATCATATAGTTGGAGTAAAATTGGGAGAAGCCAAAAGAATCGTGTATTGGAGAGAAGTCAAAGGATGATGCAAGTGGAAGTCACAATATTTATAAAAGCCTTTCAATATCCTGTCAAAAAAATAAAATAAAATAAAATAAAGAGCCTTTCAATAAAATAGTGCAAGGGTAATTTAAGCAAATCAAAAAAAAGAAAGAAATCTATATGACTATTCATGCTTTTATATAGAATATAGAATAGATATAGATATAGATATAGAAGATAGAGATATAGATAGAAAATATACACATATAGATAAAAATATAAAGAGCGCACTCATTATACTTATTTGCAGTTGTGTTCCTTAATTTTATCTATGTATTCATGTCGTTCTGTAGTAATTAGGATTGGCATTTTTTTTCGACCTATCCAAATTCCTTTGTCGCAATACATCTAATAAAAAACATTGAAATAAAATGTGAAAAACTTAATTTGGCATATTCCAAACATCCAATTGGTCACCTCAAAACACGAGAAAAAGATATCATAATACAAAAATATATATAAAAATTTAGGCTTAAATGATTTTTTGGTCCTGTAAGTATTGCTATTTGGCATTTTTGTCCTTTATGTTTTTAGAGTTTAGAATTGGTCCTGTAACTTTTTCCCACTTCGCGATTTTAGTCCTTCCGGCATTGCCGGAATTTCTCACGTGCCACGCACGTGTGTCTTATAAATTGGGGCTTTGCATTTTATTGGCCACTTTTTCCGACATGGTAATACTTAAAGGACCAAAATTAATCGAGGACAAAAAAATTCTTTTTCCTTTAAGTTTTTGGAATGATTTTGTTTAACCATAATTAATATTGATTTACCATAATCTTTTACCCGTGGTCATTTATAATATAGCGAAATGATCCACCCTTCCTTCTCGGGCAAAATTATTTAAAAAATATAAAAAAAAAATTCAAAATTGGTGTGCTTCCACACCAATTTCGCTTTTAAGCGAAAACAGACTTTGTAAGAGACGGGGTTACAAAGCCCGATTCATGAGAAGTGTGTCTGTGTCAGCATTTATTAAATGCTGACACAGAATAAATGGTGTCATTAAAGACGGGGGTTGCTGACATAGAATAAATGCTGACCCCCGTCTTTAATGACATTGTTGACTGGAGCCTTGTCTCGGCTCCAACATTCACGTGAAGGTTGGGAGCCTTCACTTTTCAAGTGAAGGCTCGGCTATATAAAGGGTGGGGGGGAGTGAATTGTTAGTAAATCAATTCACTTCTTCTCGTTTTCTCCTTCACTACTTCTTCGTTTTCTTCCTCAATTTTTTATTATGGCGAATTTTGGTCCACGTGATAATAGTGTATTATATGATCAAAGAAATCATCGTTCTGAAGATGTGTCCGGAAATGAGGACACACACTTAATAATACGGCGTGACGATACTAGTTTTTTTAGGAATCTTCAAATAATCCCACGCCATCCTCGAGTTTTACAAGCAGTATATCACATGGGGTTTTTGGGTGTTTTTAGGTGTGGTCATATTGAAATTGATCAACACCTCATTACTGCATTACTATAGAGATGGCGGCCCGAAACTCATACTTTCCATTTTCCGATAGGGGAGGCCACTATCACACTTCAGGAAATCACCATTATCTGGCACCTTCCGGTGGGTGGTAATCCTATCACGGGAGTAGATTCACGACGCTCAATTCCACAATGGCAGGAATATTGCTCTAACTTATTGGGGTATATTCCGCCGGAGGATGCATTTAAGCACTCCAGGATAAGACTACCCGTCTTACATGAATGGCTAGTGGTCAACACTTGTGATGATGACAGTCCCTGGGAGGAAGTATTGCAAGAGGCACGTGTATGTGCTTTGTGCATTCTTGGTGGATTGTTGTGTCCTGATGCCACCGGAAACTATGTGTCCCTATTGTATTTGCAACACTTGGAGGACATTGAAGATGGCCCCCCTAATTGGGGTAGCGCGGTGTTGGGATATATGTATAGGGAGCTTTGTACGGCGAGTAAGCGCGGAAAAATAAACATAGGTGGGGCTATGCAACTGCTACAAATATGGGCATGGTCCCGTATTACTACAATAGCACCTATTCGGTCCGATGATGTGTTAGGGATATGTCCAACCATCATTGATGACGAAAATGTTCTACCTCTCCCGCCATATGCCGCAAGGTATACATAATTCATTTATAATTACAAAATATCTCATACGGAATTTATTATTTTAATTCTATGTGGTATTTGTTATTTTTGTAGGTGGTCTCGGCATATATCCCAAATGCACACTGCACATAATCCGTTGCGTGTTATCAGGGCTACGTTTGACAGGATGCAAGAAAATGAGGTAAGTGGCTCATCACATTTTCACGTTTAACATAGATTATGTATGTGAAATGTTGTGTATAGACCTAAGTTTTACGAAATTGTGCAGTTTATTTGGAACCCGTATGATGGAAAATGATCCGGGTGTCAGTTCATTGCCCGTATATGCCGGCCGCGTGCCATGGAACATTAGATGCCCCTTGATTGATTATGCAATTGTTGAGGTGCATCATGTAGAACGGGTTCTCCGTCAGTTTGAAATGCTTCAAGACATCCCCCCGAATCCACTAGTAAGTGAAAGACGATTACATTCCATCACTAGACGGGGTCAACAAGATGCAGATTGGGCTTCGTTCCATCAACACTATATTGCACAATGGAACGACGTTCAATCAATGTTGGTAGTGAGACCCGAAATCACGTATCTGCTTCGGGGTCGTCATTTAAATCGTCATTGTCGTCATAGTGGTATGTGGATGGACCTGCATGATCTTCATTTAGCCCAAACCTGTCCATGGCCTCAGTAACTGCTGGCAAATTGGGCGCATCTTCTGTTAACATAGACATATATGCGCCCCAATTACCAACAAATGGGTCATTCTTGTATGATATTTTCACAAATCATCTCTGTTTCAACAAAAATATCAACATACGAATTTCCACTGGTGGGACTGAAAAAAATTGAACATCTTCATCTGTCTTAATCAGCAATACCGTCTCCCACCACCGGCCACCACAACAGCTTGTGTACTTAAAATATATTTGTAACTTATAGTCAACCCTACGGAGTCTAAGTTGTTCGAACAAAATCGACTCAAGTTCAACAAATGTAGTACTACGACATATTTTCATAAATCGGAAAGCCGGACGATCATAACCCACACAATCATATGACTCAATTCGTTGACCTCCATAAAATATAACAATATCAATATTATTTTAATCTGTCATATCTTCACAAGAAAATATAATCGTTACATCAAAAACGAGCAAAATAAAATTTATATAATGTAAAATTTTAAGAAAAACAACTTACTATAATCGCAACTATAATTTTTCCGATTATTTTCCGTCGACTCCCGCTCCAAACACTGAAAATTTTCTCTTTCCGAATGTAAGAGATAAGCTCGGTTTCTTCTCCGAATGTAAGAGATAAGCTCGGTTTCTTTCTCCGAATGTAAGAGATAAGCTCGGATTGGTTTGTATATATATACACAAAAGCATGCATTGAAGGAGAGATGGGACGCATGCATGGAAGGCTGGTTTTTTACCAGCCTTCACGCTTAAAAAACACTCTGAAGACGGGGTTTCAAACCCCGTCTTCAGAGTGTCATCAAGCCTGTGAAGGCTGGTTTTTTACCAGCCTTCACGGACTTTTAGAGAGATGGGATTTCAAACCCCGTCTCTCTAAAAGTGCTCAGCCATGATGCCTGAGCACTCTGAAGACGGGGTTTCAAACCCCGTCTTCAGAGTGTCAGGCATCTTGCCTGACACACATTTGACAAAACGGGCTTTGTAACCCTGTCTCTTGAAATAATTTCCCCTCCTCACGGCCATTTACAACCATCCACATGCCTCCATAAAACCCCAAGTTTAGGCGGATCTTTCATCTTTAGCATCGAATAAATCATCCAATTGGATTGTTGTGGGTGACTTCAATAACATCTTACATGCTGATGAAGAAAAAGGGGGAAACTGAGTATCTAATCAACTTACACTAGAAAAAAAAAAAAAACTTGGCAATACAAATTAACCATGGCTTTGCAAGAGCCATTAACCATTGTTTCTGTAAGTGTGGTCAAAACATTAGGTCATGGCAAATATTAATTAACCGTGACAAAAAAAAATTAAGTTTTTCATTGGTTTTGTTTAATCACGGTTAATAGTGTTGATTTACCATGATTTTTTATCATGATTATTTATAGTGTAGCGAAAATTGATCTAGGGTACTAAACTCCCTCCGAAAATTCTCCGTTTACATGACCCGACCCTCATCCATTAGAGTTTGGACGGAAAATGTCCACGTCAACAAAAAAAATTTACATTTTCACCCCTTATTTAGCATTCTCATGTATATTTTTTTACTTATAAGGGATAAATATATAAATATGGAGTGAGGCCAACATTATTATATTTTTTTCCTTATAAGTACAAAGTCATTGTACGATAATGTTAAATAAAAGGTAAATTTGAAATTTTATGTAATATTTTTGTTGACGTGAATATTTTTTCGTCCAAACTCTAACGAGAAGTCAGATGTAAACGGAGAATTTTCGGAGATGGTGTGTAATTTCAAAACTTCTTTGAGAAAAAATGTAATTTTGTATTTTCAGATAAGGTTTAAGTATAATTAACCCTAAAAATTATTATACTAAGAGGCTCAGTTTAATGTTTACTAGTAATGTATATAAATAGTATATTCTTTACTTTTAACTATAATCTTGGGATTGAATTGTGGACTAATTTGTTTTTCTTTTCAAAATACCCTGACCTTTTTTCTTCTAGCACTGTTCATGATTGGGTTTTTTTTCTTTCTTTGGTTATAATGTAATATATTTATTTACACAATTAAAAGATGAAAAATATATTTTATATAAAAGTCATATATATATATATATATATCTTAACTTTATTATTAGGGAGAACACCTTTTTTTAATTTCCCTTTCTGTCTGTTTGTTTAATATCTAATTTAACATTTCTATTTATTCATCTGATTGTCAATTGCCCTACTATCTTTTGATGGTAATTTCTTTTTTTCCTACTTTCATGCATCTTTTTTTATCACCATTTTCTTATGAATAAAAATATTAACTTATTTGAGCTTATTGGATTTGCCAATAGAAGCTGAAAGAGGAGCCACTACGGACGGTCTGGAAGAAAATCCTTAAGCTTCGACCGCACCTTCAGACTGATATTGATTACCGTATTAGTACGGGGCAGCACATCTCTTTTTGGAAGGACCCTTGGCATCTTGTTGCACCGTTTTCCATGTGGTCGGCTAGTTTCTTGCCTGGAGGAGTCAGCCTCCCCCTCCCTTGATGCCGATGGGGAGTGGTGTTGGCCCCAATCCTTGCCGACTATGCTACAGGGGATTCAGCAAAATCTGCCCTCTAATCACGGTAATATGGTGCTTTGGAGGAGTTCATCAGGTCGGTACTCGGCAATGGACGCCACAGAACAGCTTTTTGCGCGATCTTAGGCTGTCCAGTGGGCTTCTCTGCTGCATGGCCCTCTCCGTGTTCCTTGGAACATCTTTATTCTATGGTTGACTATTCAAGAGTGACGGTCTATGTTGGATTTTGGTTCGACTTGTTGTTTGTGCAGTGCCCAGGTCCTAGAACTCCATGACAACATGTTTTTTTTCATGTCCCTTTGCGGCTGCTGCATATATTAGGAGCATTTAGGGCATTGTACGGTCATAATTGGCTGCAGGGTACAATGGGTTGCGAGGAAGTAGAAGGGTATGCACCTCGTCAACAATTGTGCCTTTGCTTGCCTTGCTTGCCTCACTCGTCTACCAATTTATGAAGTTAAAAGGAATAGGAGAATTATTCAACAAATGTATAAAGAATCTGAGATAATTGCCAAGTTAGTGATTGATTATATTCGTGCTAAGTTGCAGGGAGAGATGGGGGCTCGGCGAAGATGGAAGGGAGAGGGGACTGACCAGGCGAGAGAAGGCGGAAAGTGGGCATCTCCAGGGGAGGTGGCGGCGACAGCAGCGGTGAGGAGAGGGAAAAGATGAAAGGGAATTGTGGTACAAATATTGGAATATTTAAGGACAAACATGGAAAAAGAATTGCCTAGGTAGGTTTTAAATCCGGTCCATTTCCGTTGCAGTACCGGGCCTCTGCCTGACAAATGGGCTAGCGAATAGCCATTTGCCAAGAAAACACCCAACTTGGGCAGAGACTCGGCCAGTATCCAATTTCCAAGTAAATGGCCCAAATAAATAGGGCCTAAGTGAAATCAAGATCTTGTTTTTTGTGATAAAAAGAGAATTCCACAAAATCCACACCAGATTTTGAGGTCTACAACTCAAGTCTCGCCCGTTCAAATTTATCTTCACATCAAATATTTAGCAGACTCATTCTCAAGAACTTGATCATTCTCTCTCAAATAGAACCATCAATCCGAAGCATCATGAAAGATAAACCATATCGGCAGCAGGTTTTAAGAAAGCAAAACTGGACTAAATTAACCATATGATTCCAACGTTAGACAAAACCCTATAAAACATTGCTACAAAAAGTCAACATAGGCCAAAATAAAGTACACGAGTTTCAATAAGAAAATTTATGGAGGGGATGATCATGACATGTAAAATGTTCAAAAAACATGGGTTTAAGCAAATCTCTTTCATTCCCAGCCACTTGGGGCAGCAGCACCAGGCACTACATCTACAGCAGGAGCTGCCGCCATTGGTGGGGCAGCGGCCGTATCCCACCCATCAGCTGCTACACCTACAGTTACATGGACACCGTTCAGAAGCACATAAAGAAAAAACTAGGATCCTAATTAATGAGAGGAGACTTGAGTGAGGAAACAACTCAAGCGTTCCGTATCACCTACAAGATAAAATAACCTTCACTCATCTCGATAAACTACTATACAACAAAATTTATCCCAGTACAAGTCTTGTTAGGCACATGATATATAAGATAGATTTCTAAAAGACAATTCAGAGAAACAAAAGTGAGATGATTCAAAAGAAATCAGATTACAATGAACTAAATATACAGAAGCACACACCAGTTCCATTAAAAAAGAAACAAATACTAACCTGCATCAGCTGTCCAACCGCTTGCAACGGGTGGAATAGCACCAGCCACATCGGGAGTCCATTGGGCATCTGGGATTTGACCACTGGACCAATCAGCACCAATTGCAGCAGCAGAATAATCAGCATAGTCTGGGAGAGCTGGAACTTCCTCTTCTTGTTGTTCTTTGGACTCCTCAGGCTCCCTGTAGAAAAATAGATCAACCTGCCAGGAAAAAGTATAAAAATTAGACATCACACGAAGCAACAAGTTATATTTACATTCTTGCACTTGGATTAATATTTTTTAAACAAATGGCTGATTATTGTGCGAACTCAAAGCACACATACACACCAAAAACTTATAATCAACCTTCACCTGGTATCTGAGTGGAAAGTAAAATTATCACAACACAATGCTTCTACAAGAAACACCACCTTTTCACAATAAGAAAGCTTTAAGAAACTAAATTCTTGAAAAAATTTACCATGACATCCCATTTGTGTCCGGGAGCAATGACGCCACGCATCTGCAGCACCATCCTAGCCAAGAGCCAGAACAGGCAGCCAATGCTGTGTTTCCCCTTGTTATTGGCTGGAATACCAATATCAACATAGCGCATGGGTGAATCAGTATCACAGAAGGCAATTGTGGGGATGTTAGAGAGGGCGGCTTCTTTGATAGGCTGCATATAAAATTGGAGAATCAGAATACTGACAGGACAATCCTGAATCTATCAAAAGTTCAGCATTCGAAAGTGTAACACACTAACAACACCCAATCAAAGGTAAATGACCTGGTGATCAGTTCTTGGGTCAGTAAGAATGAGCAGTCTTGGCTCACTGAAAGAAGTTTGCAGCTGGTTGGTGAATGTTCCAGGGGTGTGACGACCTGCAATCGCATGGGCACCAGTGTATTGTGCGAACTTCAGGACAGCCCTCTGACCATAAGGTCTGGCAGACTGGACAATGATGTCCTGCGGATTCTCGATAGCAACAATAACCCTAGCAGCCATCTGAAGCTTCTCCCATGTTTTCCCAACATTGATGATGTAAATTCCTAAATGAGTAAAAACATAAAATAAATTCACAACATAAGAGCTAACAAACACATGATATTCATAATATCAACCGTACAGAAACAAAGAATACATGAAAATAAGTCCTTGAAATGCGAAATCATACAATTGCAACCAATGCTGCATTTTAATAATTCAGGAGATAACAACATCTGTCAACTTATTAAGGCAAGACAAGCTAACTCCTCGCAGACAATTACCAGATTTAGCTCCTATTTAAAGGAAAATCAAAGCGCAAGCTGTACACACATAAATTCTAAGAAACAAGTTAACAAAACTCCGAATGGTAAAAAAACGCAGCAAATGTTGCAAATAAGAAAATATACACGAACCTAATATGTTCATACCTTCGAGTTCCATTAACGAACAAAAATCACCAAATAAAAGGCACACAAGTGTTCACATCGCTTCAAAAACAAACTAACACCAAACGAATATAAAACGAAAACGCAAAAAATCAGATCTCACACCACCATCAACGTAACACCAATAAAAAATCGCAGATTAAACTGTTATATGCTCGGAGTTGGTACAATACCATCATTACGCCTCTTGAAGACGTAGCGCTCCATCTGAAAATCGCAGTTTTTGGTTCCGAGGTGAACTTCGGATGCCAACATCATCCGTATGTCGTCCTCCTTCGTTGACAATGTCCTCTGAGCAGTCGCCATGGTTCAACGAGTTTCTCGTCTGCCTCTTCTCTCCTCCTATGCTAGGTTTCGCAATTGGCCTCAGAACTGCTCTACCGAGTGCGCCTGGAAATCGCAGATTTTATACCGCATAAACCCTAAGGCGGAGCATATGAATACTATCACTAAAGATTTTGGGTCGATTTGATAGATTGGGCCCGGATCCATTTAGATGAAAATCCATTTTATTGGGCTAAACCCATTGGGTTTTATATTAATGTTTAGGGATAATTACGATCTCCTCCCCTGTGATTTGTATAATTATATATAGACCCCTTATAATTTAAAAAATTACATCTAGTACTTCTGATATTTGTTTCTATCGCACAAATAGGTCCCTCCGTTAGTCAAAATTTATTAAATTTGTTGATATTAACAAAAAACTGAATAAAAATCGATATTTACCCCCGATTGACTTATTACTAACTTATTGTAAGTCAAATAAAAAAAATTCTGACTAAACTACCCTTCTAACGGTGAAGATATACCTCCTCACATGCATTAACGTGTGAATTATAAAGTCAGTTTGATCATAAAAAGATTTATTTGACCTACAATAAATAAGTAATAAGTCATTCCATGGTATATATTAATTTTTATTCAATTTTTTTGCTAATATCAATAAATTCAATAAATTTTGACTAACGACAAGACTTATTTGTTAGATAAAAGAAAATCTAAAATAAATTAAATATAATTTTTCAAACCACATAAAATTTGTGTATAATTACACCAAACATGATCGAAGGGGAATGTAATTATCCCTAATATTTAAACATATAAATTCATATGGAAATGAATCCTTGTAACAAAATTTGCTTCTTTTTTTTTTTTTTTTTTTGTTTTTCTTTGTTTGATGCAAATCAATGTGAATCACCTTAATTATCAAAGGTAATTAAATTGATAAGTACATTGGCTGGTTTCCTCTAATTGATTGTGCTAGATCAATTGCTTTATCCTTTTCAGTCTTATGTTTACTTAACAAATACAAGCCGTTTTAATTCATGAATTAAATGGGTGATTGAGTTGAATAATTTCTCCTAAATTGGTGGTGGGATAAGAGATTCTTGGCTCATACAATATTCTACAGATGATATTTGGTTAAACTAAAATAATCATATAGTAATTGTAATACTTTTAATATATAATTAATCACCTTTTTAAAATTGTACATTAAACTAAATTAATCATATAGTAATTGTAATACTTTTAATATATATAATCACCTTTTTAAAATTGTACATCAATCACATGATAAATTGATTCTAATCTGACTATATTATTGGTTTAGATTCGATCAATCTCAGTTTGGACTAAAAATTTTCTCCAACATTACGAATTTGGGCCACAATGTTAGTTTGGTTCTTAAGCTTTTAAGTCCAATTATCAACCATTTGACTTAAAATATATGGAATTATAAGGGCGAAAAGGATTTTAATCATTTATATCGTTCGATCCTACAAAATATGTAATGTACCATACTTATATCAACCCAACAACACAAACTAGTAATTATAATTATAAATACTAAATAGTTATGTCACATGCAATTGCACATTTATCAATCAACTATTTATGCCACAGTAAAAAATAAATGAGTCGTCAAGTGGAACTGTTTTAACCAAGCTTATCACCATAATTTATAGCTCAAAAAATCTATCTTACACGTTAAAGGGTCAATGCTAGAAAGCCACGAGAATAGCCTGATCACCATATATAAATAAAATAAAATGTTTTTAAATTATTATTTTAAAATATTAAAAAAAAATTAAGATCATGTATGAAATGAAAGATTTCATAAACAAATTAAGAAAAACAATTAACAAAAATTAAAGAATTTCGAAACCATCATTTTTTTCTTTTTTTGTATTTTATCATGATCGTAGTGTTTTTGTTTCATAATTTTAATAGAAATGTATAAAAGTTTTGATACACAAAATTTAGGGCAAGTTATGCAAATACATGTCAACAAGATCCAATATTCTTATCGTAACACATGCAATATAGGTTGAATTTATGCCCTAAAATCCTCATTATATGCTTCATTTATATAATATTAATTGAATTCTATTATTTTTAGTTATATGTGTCATGAGATCATCATATTAAATACGGGAGACAATCCAAAGCCACCACGCAATGAAGCACAACTAATAAAAATGGTGTCAATGAAGCCTAGCTCAGTTGGCGAAGTTGAGATCCCATGATCCTAGAGGTCATGGGTCGAATCCCCTGCGTGGGATGATATTGTTTCTACTGCATAGTAGGTTATTTGTTTCTACTGTATAGTAGGTTATTTATTATTGTAATAGCACGATGTTAGCTTATGTGATATTATCGTTATGATTGTTGTATTTGTCTCTGTCTGTTATTGATACTGACAGATTGATTGTAATCGCTTTATTTCAATTAATAAAAATTCATTGTTTCCAACTCAAAAAAAAACTAATAAAAATGGCATTTAACACAAAAACACAATCAGAACTTATGAAAATTACAGACAAAAAGGTTTAAAAACACATATAATACGAAAATTGCATACATAATACATAAAATTACTTCACGGAAATATCCAAAACGAAGGCCAGATTAGCGCAATACATCATCACCTCAAAAGCACCCGAATGATCACAACATATGGATAACCGGTTACCTTTCAAATCTTTAAAATACAAAACTACATCGCCTTGGTACAAAATGATGCAATACGACAATTTTTCTAACACGGCATCATTTCAATAGCGAGCGTAAAAATAGAACAAAGTAAAAAAAAAAAAATTATTTTCACTCAACCAAAGGGTTACTGTAGAGGACAGACATCAACCGTATGTGCCAAAGTATGAAACAACCGTGCATCAACTCATAACCATTCGTACGACATCGTTTTATAAGTGGTGCCTTAAAACAAATAAAAGACAGGAGGTATTGGACTATAACACGGTAGCAACTAATATCATCATTTATCAAACTGTGGTAAAATATATGGGTAAACATCATTTTTGGTTCCTAAATTATGTCACTTATCCACTTTTGGTCCCTCATGTATCCTGCTCATCGAATTTGGTCCCTTAAGTTTAAAGATTTCATCATTTTTTGTCCCTTCGTTAAATTTTCTGTTAAAATTAACGGAATTCTTAAAATAAATATATATATATATATATATATATATATGCGAATGTGCTCAAGGAAATTTGAACTTGGGTCTCAAGTGCAACAAAACAAGCCCTATCCTACTAGGCCATTACTTAGGTTTATATCAACCCGAAATTTACTTATGTTACAACTATGATGTTGCAGCCCCAAGTTCGTCTCTTGGATTTTAGTCTCCCAAATTTTACAAAACGTCTCTAAAGTACTGTATTAACCCAAAACAACAAATCAAATGCATAAGTCATAAAAATTCCACAAAAATAATTCTGAAAAACTCAATAAAAATACACAAGTCATAATAATTCCACAAGAATACATAAGTCATAAAAAATACCAAACAATGTCATAAAAGTCATAAACAATACATAAGTCATGTCATCAAATACATAAAAGCAATCTTGAAAGTATTCTAAACATCAATTAAAACATAATTCAAAAATTGGTCCATTACAACAATAATATTTATTGTTTGTCTTTTATTTCTTCTCCTTATTTCCACTTCCACTTGGACTTTGGGGCTATTACAACATACTTCAGAGAAGTTATAAATAAGTAAATTTCAGGTGAATAAGAATTCAAGTAGTAGATTTGGCCTAATGGTATGGGGTTTGTTTTATTACACTTGTGGTTCAGGTTCAAATTCTCTTTAGCACAAATTTTTTTAAGAAATCCATTAATTTTAACAGAAAATTTAACGACTTTGGACCAAGAATGATGAAATCTTTAAACTTGAGGAACCAAATTTGATGAACATGATATATGAGGGACCAAAAATAGATAAGTGACATAATTTAAGGACCAAAAGGGATGTTTACCCTAAAACATATTGATTGATAGGCATCATTATTTGTTAAATTGTAGTAAAACAACTGATAATAAACATTTTTGTATTGATGAATAATTGACTTTCTTTCCTCAATAGAAGGAATAAATTTTAATAGGACTAGAGCCCCCCATTTTGATCTAAATTATTAGATTCAGGTATGGAGACGAGTTTTAGCTTTATGGCCCGGTTGGGTTCGAGACGGGTCAGACATATTTGTAATGTTTGGCCTCATTTTCGGCCCATCTCGGAGATGGGCCGAAACAAAATTGGTGTTTTGCCACTTTTCAGCCCATTTCCCCAAGTAATATCAGTTGTAGCCCATATCATTCCTCATTTCCACAATAACATGTCAGCAACCCACAAGTAAACCCTAGCCGCTTTCCACCCATTACCGCTGTCGTCGCCGTGGGTTGGACCTCCAACCGACGTCCTTGAACGCCACCGACGAGGCGGTCAAGGCCGTCGATAGGGAGAACGATCGACGGATGAAAATTTTGTTCACGCACTGCTGCACGTGACATCGCGCCGCCGCCGCTCGCGATGCCTACACGCTCGACACCGCCGCTCGCGACGCCGCCACCCATGATGCCGCCTCTGGTCGCGATTCCGCCGCGAGTATATGTGGCCACTCGCGACGCCGCCGGTCGGGTGGTCAAGATTGTTTGGCGAGGCCGCCGGTCCGAAGCGAATAAATGGTGGTGGAAGGATGTATAGCTACGCTCGCCACACCGTCGGTTCGAAGCTCCACCGACGCTGGTGGAGGCAGCGTAATAAATATTGTCAATTTGCAATTTATTCCCTTTACTTTTATTTATTTTAAGTTAAGTCTGCTTCAAATTAATGTACAGCACTGTTTCTTTCCAACATTAGAGCATTGTTTTTTTCCAACAATTATGGACGCACTGTTTAAATTACTGTTTCGAACGTGAATTGAGTAGGATATTCGGAGCTGGTGCTATATATATGTGTGTTCTCCCTTATTTTAGCATACACTATATTTTAATAGTTCTAAGAACATTGTGAGGCTAAGCGAGGTTTGTTGTGTGCGCGTGCGAGCAGTTCATTGCCAGTTTTTCTAATTAGACAACATTCGGTTTAGTTTGGTGCTATACATTCACAGCCTTTAAACTTTTGCGGCGCACTAATTTCGTGTTGATAAGGTACATGTTCAGTCCAGATGTATCAATGTTTGTAATGGTGTTATGTGTTATGTTTGTAGTGTTTGTTTTTGTGTTACGTTATATGTTGTTTTTGTCTCTTTGTATCGTAGCATGTATCTGTTTGTAGTGCTGGTTTCATCTTTTATATTGCCTTGACAGATTTTGCATGACTCCCTTCTCTATAACGAAAGATTGGTAGTTTGTAGACTTTATCCAACTTGACAAAGATCTGTCCCTTAACCGGTAGGAAATGAGATATTGCTCTTTTATTCGATGTTTTTTGCGGCATCGCAGCTTCAATTTTTGGTTCATTATTTTTCATGCTCAGAAGCTATGTGCATATTTAGATTTTTATTCCTACAGATTTCAAAGTGCAGTATGTGTACGTTTTTTTTTGCCAGCTGAGGTTTTAACTTTGATTTATATAATTAGGCTTGTTTTAAGTTCATCTGGTCTTTCAGATTTGTTTGATGCTTTCACCAGTTGGTTTGATCACTTCGAAAATCATGTAAGGGTATTTATATATTTTGTAATTGGAATATATGTTGCTATTATGCTATTTTTTAGCAGATAAATTAAAATATATAATTGTTCTCTTCTAATAAATAGTAGATTTTATTTCAGTTAGTGTGTTCATAGTTATCTTTTGATAAAGTTTGTTATTTATATTGTTAAAATATAATATATTACTAGCGAATTTTTTACCTTATGTGAATGCTCTCATTAATAAGTAATTTTCAAGTGTATTAGTAAATGCATTACTGCATACATTAGATATAAATGCATGGAGAACTTGACCTGTGGAATAGGTTCTTTGATCAGAGGTATAGTTCAGTTATCCTGTGAGCAGCATCTAAAAACCAGCATGAAAGATTGATCCTCAGAATCCTTAATAATGTTTTCTTTAAAAAAAAAATCTGGAATTATTTTCATTTAATGGCATTAGGTTACTTAATCCTGGTTTTGTTATACTAATTAAGCAGTATGGTGCTGTTAATTAATACATGTGATGGAGCATATACGCGATAAAATAAATAAACATTGAAGGTCAAATTACTAATAATTGGCCCTTCATATTACGTTGTATTTTTTTTTTAATAAGTCGATCTCTCACTTTATTTCTTTTCTCACTGAATAAATTCTTTGATGCAAACACAATGTGGTGGGGTCATATTTTACCATGCAAATTCTTTTTCAGTTCTTTGGTTTGGAGGTACTCATCTCTAACTTTTTGATTATTTGGGGGTTACAAATAATCAACAATTGGGGTATAATTATAAAATTCGACCATAATTAATTGCATAATGATAATATATATTAATATGAAGCTATAAGACTGCCGCATTTTTACTGTATACAGTCATGCATTCACTATTTAATATTTTATAATTATTACAAATACATGTAGTCATTTATATACTATGTGGGTTGATACACTTACTTATATTTATCTACATTGATGTATATATATATATATATATATTTATCATTCTATAACAAATGTGGGACATTCTGTTATATTTTAAATAATTTATGTTAACATTCATAAAAAAAAAATACAAAATACATTTAAGTTAAACGAACAAGATAGTATTCTGTTCCAGGAAGACGAGAATCGTGTTTTATCCACTTTAACTTTGATGACGTGACTCATACAAGTATGAAGTTCTATCTTCTTTGTATCTACCTTAAATTACAAAAAGATGGACCCAGTATGGAGCGACATAGGTTCATCGCATGGCGCTCGTCCAGACAAAGTTGTCTGGACGCCGTATATGGAGCATAGGTTCATCGAGTTCATGCACGAGGAGTTAGCCACCGACTTCAATCATCAACGTTTTCATCCTCTGTATGGGCTCGTATATGTGAGAAGATGAACTCAGCCATGTCTCCTAGGTATGTGTTTACGACGGACCAATTGAAGTGGAAACTAAACAGATTGCGTAGGGCTTGGGGTCTCATGAACGACATTTTAAATAGGGGTACTGGATGGGGTTGGGACTCGGAACGTAATACTATAACAGATGATGCGGGGCGGTTGGAGGACCTTTACCGGGTACATCATAGTCTCACCTTACGCGACTTTGTTAACCCTTGTTTTCACTCGATGGTCATTAACCTCTCAATCTCTTATGAGTTACCGCTCCATGCATATTCTCTTTTGTAGGAAAATCCTGAATATAAGAAAATAGTTGAGCACGGTCTGCCGCACTTTGATCTCTGCACGCAGATGTTTGCAAGAAACACCGCATCAGGTGGGTTTGTGCGCTCCAGTGCAAATCCACCCTGTCCATTCAATATCGTAAACGAGGGAGGTGATGAACAAATGACCCGGACAAGCTCAGGCGGCTGCCGTTCACGAGATGATTACGAGGACACAGCTGTCTCTGAGTCATCTCAGATTGGTACGCCTCCAATGGATGCCCATTGTGCAGCATCTGGTAGTAAGCGTCAAGCACGACTGGGGGCACGTGTGTTGCACACGAAGAAGTGTGAGACCATGGACAAATTGAACGAGTCACTCCAGGGAAAGATAAATCGGGCAGGTCCAAAAGCGACGGATGCTATTGAGCGTTGTGTCGATGAGTTAACAAAGTTTAAGGATTTACAGATGTCATCTTCACCATGGCCCTAGAGCGTTTCCACAGTCACAACACTCGTACGATTTTCCTCCGCCTTGATGACGAGAACAAATTGTGCTGGTTATATTCACTTGGAAAGTGAATATCGTGTTTTGACCTATTCAATCAGTGTTGTACCTATTTGAATGAGTGGACATTAACGATGACCCTGCGATAACTCATCTAATATTCTCGTTTCCACGTTGTGTTTGTATAAGTAAATTAGTCACACTAAAATTTCGACCTGCATTTCTTCTTATTACCGTATTACATCAAGTGTACATTGACTACTTTTATTCCTCCTAGCTTGTTTGGATATGGCGAGCACAAGCGAAGGAGCTTTCCATGACAATGACTCCGAATCCGGAACCCCTGGCACCCCAGGGTCACCAGGTAGCAATGAGTCCGACGTGCCAGAGAAATTTTACTATTTCAGGGACCTCGTATGCCCAGAGTTGTTTCGGGAAAATATTCCCCCGGAATACATCTGTTTTGCAAGGAGAGGGATGGGTTGCAGAAATTATGTCAACCCCTCACGCGGGCAGGTTCTACGACAACATTCGAATGACCAAACCGTGTTTCTATGCATTAGTCGATGCATTGACGTCCAAGGGCTTCCTGCCACAGGGCCGAACGGCACGGGTTAGCTCCATCGAGGAGGTTGCAATTTTCATGCAGACAGTGGGCATGCACAAAAGACACTGCGATAGTATGGAGCGATTCCAGCACTCACTTGAGACTATATCCACCGTAGGTTCCACCGAGTGCTATGTGCATTGTGCGCCTTAGCTCCGGAACTGATCACCCGACCAAATTGGACGAACACGCACCCAAAGATTGCGAACAACCCAGATTTCTACCCATACTTTAAGGTAAATTCGATCACAGTGCGGAATAAATGTTCGATTTATATCTGCATCCCATCAAAATGTTGACCCCATACTCATAAAATCCAGGACTGCATTGGAGTGATGGATGGCACCTTAGTACCTGCGTGGGCCCCACGAGTAGACCAAAATAGGTATCGATCGCGTAAAGGTCGACTTGCGCAGAACGTTTTGGCAATATGCGACTTTGATATGAATTTCACATACATGTACGCCGGGTGGGAAGGTAGTGCCGCTGATGCCCGTATACTGAATCATGTTGTTTCACAGGACCCGATGTTTCCTTTCCTTCCGATAGGTAGGTGACTATGTAATTGCGCACTCGATGTTGTTTCACAGGCTCCAAACGTAAAATGATTGTTGGTACATTATGCAGGAAAGTACTACCTGGTTGCGCAGGTTTCACATACTACCAATGTTTCCTCGCGCCGTATCGCCGTACTCAGTACCATCTAGCTGAGTACAGGGGACAGGGCCGTCAGTATCGTACCCCACAGGATTTGTTCAACCATGCTCATTCTCGATTGCGCAATGTAATAGAACGTTGGTTCGGCATACTGAAGAAGCGCTTTCCAATATTACAGTGGGGGATGCCGAGCTACCTCCTTCAACATCAAGTGGAAATAGTTATTGCATGTTGCACATTGCACAACTTTATCCGTAGGTTCAGCAATGACGATATCATTTTCAATGAACCAGAAGATGACATTCCACAGGACATGGATGCTTTTTACCATAGAGGACATCCGACCGTCGTGGAGGTAGAAGCCCAACGAGCATTTCGAGACAACATAGCGATGCAGATGTGGGCAGATCGGGCAAGCACATAGGGGCGCTAAAACTTTTGTATGATCTGTGTGTATGGACACATGTCATTTCATTATCATAGTTGTGTCGTTTCTATGAATTTTGTAACCAAAACTCTTACTTACGTTTTCCAAACCATGACAATGTCGGATGCTTTATATTTCATATTCTTAATTATCAATTTTTTAATGTGCAATATTTTGAGCTTATGTATTGAGCGTCTATGGCACAGTTTGACCCTCGGCTTGTTTTGCACTAAAATGTAATTGTATGTATACATATTTTAACCTTATGTATTTAGCGTTTGTTTACAGATATGTCCCTCGCCTTGTTTTTGCACTCAAATGTAATATCATGTATATCTATTTGCAGTCATGACGTACGAGGGAATTTTGGAGGCGGTCGGATTCCCACAGGACGCACACTGGACGCTGGAGATAGAGCACCGCTTTATGTGGATGATTCTCGACGCAAATGCAGCGGTGCCTATGGCCGATGACGACGTAGCGGAGGGCCAGATGGCATACTGGTCCCGTGCGTTACGGCGACATGGTGGATATCCATACACCCGAGAGTAGGTTCGCATAAAATTCTACGAGTTCAAAGAGCGCTTTCGCACCTTCCATGCGCTTGCACAGTTACCTGGGGTTGAATTCGACTGTCAGACAATGTGGATGGTGATACCAAACCACTTGCAACGATGTGTATTACAGGTATGCGACGACCATTCTACAATTATGCAAATTCACTTTATCAATCTTGCGTCCTTCAAATATATACATTAACAACTTTTGTGTGTCCCCCATATGTGTCAAACAGGCTTACCCGTTGGCCCGCCGTTACCGTATTTATCCGGAGCCACTGTATCCTAGTATGCTAGAGGTGTGGGGTCCTGCACGTGAACGACAGGACTTCGGGGACGTTCAC
Organism: Sesamum alatum; assembly: GCA_034509735.1. Taxonomy (NCBI): domain Eukaryota; kingdom Viridiplantae; phylum Streptophyta; class Magnoliopsida; order Lamiales; family Pedaliaceae; genus Sesamum; species Sesamum alatum. The sequence continues at coordinate 20,296,021 of JACGWO010000003.1, forward strand.
AGTGTCTCCCAGTAACACGACAGCAACACCGCCGGTCCAAGCATACAGCGCGGCGATCGAGATGCTCCAATAGAGATTTCGGATTCCGTTACCCAATCGGTAAGAACACATACACATGTAGGAAGTTGGGAACTGGAGGGCCATGCTGCACGTGGAAATGAAGCCTCCCTATTGCGACGGACTGCTTCAGTAGGCCACCGATGGAGCCTAGATAGGGCATCTGGTACCGACGGTATTAGGTCGTGGACTGATTATATCCGTTGTTTCGGACTCCGGTCATCCCGCGGTGGACATATAGCCAGTGAAGGGGATAGTACCGCGCGGTCAAGGCCACCGAGGGGGCCGCGGTTGAGCCGGAATGACTAGTCATAGGTATCGGCGGCGGAAGCATGTACCGCTCGTATATGTCAACTATTATTCATCCCAATGTCTATATAATGGTGCTGATGTATTTAAGGAATTTGCAATTCGTTATTAACTTAACTTTAGTTTCACATATTCGGTTGTGTGTCTATGCATAAATTAAACAGTCGAGAGCATAAAGTGCATCAACTTATACAAATATTGAATGGTTCAACTTACAGTTTAATGGGCATTTACAACCACATTTATTTCTATTAATGCATTCATTTTAAAAAATTATACAAAGGTTACGGTACATGTTCGAACCAATAGTATAATATTGTCGAGCTGCATGAAAAATTCTGACTTGAGAAGCGGTTGCAGAGAAGCTTTACTATTTATTATTAAAGTGATTGAGGTATTATTTTACAGGAGGCTCTTTAATTTTGCGAAGGATAATAATTAATCTACATAATATTATTTAATCAAAATATTTTTATTATTCATGAAAATGAAAAAAATAATACCTAATGTGCATACTAAATATTATTCATGAAAAGAAAAATATAAGTAATAGGAAAATAAGAAATTACAATTTAATAACATTAATATATTAAATTAGTCAACCCACCTAACAACAAATAAAAATTAATATATACATATACACATTTAAATACAAGCAAAAAGACATGATGTGACAATGAACAGTATATTTTGTCCCCCAAATATACAACACAATACAAACAATATCTTCTTTACACTATTTAAAACTATCTCCAAAAACAAAACCAAACATACACTATTTTCTAACACACACTTATTTATTTCTATTTTTCTCTCTCTATCTCCCAAACTCAAAACAAAACATCCTAAAAATGAAACCAAACATAGCGATTGTCCCTGAGACGCCTCAAACCCATTTATGGATATATTTAATTTAAGTAAAATATTAAACTTTTATTTAATACATATATGTACAAAATAAATCATATTATTAATAAAAGGATTATATTTATTTTGCCCCATTGTACTATTGAAATAATAGTGTAGACAAATTAAATTTGTGCTCAATAAAATTGCGCCACATGGAAAATAATATATTAAATATCAATTTCTATTTATATTTTGAAAATTTTAATTAAATTTAATTCCTAAAGTGAATAGTTAATTAATTGATATTAATATTTATTTTTCGGTCAATCAAATGACGCCAAGTGTCCAATTTCATATTTTTGGCTAGTGGATCAAATATTCCAAATCAAGCAAGTGCAAGTCAATATGGAAATAAAATCGCATCTTACAAATATAGAAGCAAATGACGAAGGGCCAATCAAATCGCGCCATTTCATCAAGTAATATGGAAAAATCTTATACCCTACAACTATAAATAAGGGATCTCTACACAATTGAAGACACAATTGAAAGCACAAGTAAGAGAGCATTCAAGACGTCCCAAAATTCTCTCAAGTGGGAATCAAGGAAGATCCGCAACATTCAAAGCAAAAATCAAGGCACTCATTGTGGAAATCCTTCAAATCCAACGTTTGATTCGAGAAAAAGTCAAAAGACACACGAATTAGCGTTATCAAAGAACAAATCCACCTTGGCGGAAGATCGAAGCTGCAATTCCACCAAGAAACACCAAGAGTTCAAGTCAAGTTCTTCAAGTTTATAGCATTTGATCCGAGAATAAGTTAAAAGACCCCGGATTAACGTTATTGAAGATCCAACTCAACCTCGAAAGGGATTAAAACGTCAAGTTCCGCCTTCGAAGTTGCCGACATTGAAGATTGCGAAAATTTAGACGCTTAAACTAGAGATTCCGCACCCACAAGATAGTTGATTAAATTCAAAAATTATTTGTAATATTTTTCTTATTTCAAATAAATTCAGAAATACGAAATTTGCGTTATAAATTTCTGGCACGCCCAGTGGGACTATCTCTACCTCTCATCTCTTCGTCAAAGTTTTGAAGTTTCACAATGGCCGCCAACAAGATTCCGGAGCTCAAAGTTGCTACTTCAAGTTCAAATGGCAGTATCGGAGTTATCACCAGAAGTATGTCGAAAAAGTTACAAACATACCCCGAGATAACTTTCCATGAAGTTGTTGAGAAGGATCTACTCCATCTTAGCAAAACTAACGAAGACGATGGAGACTTGAAGGATGACTCCTCTTTATCTACTCCTCGCACGACATCAAGCGTAGCTCCCGTCATGGTGACAAATACTATGACCTTGGAGGAGCAAAATTCAAGTTTGACGAGGGCTATAGAGAGTCGAGCGAAGCATGTTCAGCAGCAAGACTCTCAAATCAGCAAATTAATAAACAAGATTGACAATACTGACACCAGTCATGTGGCCGAAAAATAAGTTGAGGGCCACGACGAAGCTGAAATATCCCTAAAGCAATAAACTAATGAAAGGGAGAAGTCATCAACACAAGAGTTGTAAGTTTCCTCAAAAGGGTTGATTCCCGTGGACCAACTTAAAGAGTTCATCATGGGGACTATCAAAGACAAACTCGATGGAGGCTCTAAGTTGCCTATGACTTACACGAAGCCCTACACGCAAAGAATTGATAATTTGAAGATGTCAATTGGCTATCAACCTCCCAAACTTCAATAGTTCGATGGCAAGTGCAATCGAAAGCAACATGTGGCTCACTTCATTGAAACATGCAACAATGTGGGGACTTACGGAGATCATCTCGTAAAACAATTCATCCGATCTTTGAAAGAGAATGCGTTTGATTGGTACACTGACTTGGAATCCAACTCAATTGATAGTTTAGGGCAATTGAGCAAGAGTTTCTCAACCGCTTTTACAGCACCAGAAGAACACTCAGCATAATCGAGCTCACAAACTCGCACCAATGGAAGGAAGAGCTGGTCATTGACTATATCAACCGCTGGAGAAACTTGAGTCTCAATTGCAATGATAGATTGTCCGAGACTTCGACAATCGAAATGTGCATCCAAGGAATGCATTAGGGTCTCCAATACATACTGCAAGGGATCCAACCTAAAAACATTCGAAGAACTAGCTACTCGAGCTCATGACATGGAGCTAAGCATGGCTGCAAGTTGAGCCGAGGGGCCACCTATCCAAGAGTCCCGCAAGTTTAAAGAAAAGCAAGAAACCAGGAGAGGGGGCAAGCCTTCTTCCAAACCTCCGGCCAAAAAATCCATGCGAGGAAAGTCAAGCGATATGAGTGGCGAGAAGAAAGAAGTCCCTCAAGAAAAAAGGCAAAGAAAATTGACTCTAAGAGAAATACAAACAAAGCAGTATCCTTTCCTTGACTCGGATGTCTCCGGAATCTTTGATGACCTGCTCAATGCGAATCTCATTGAACTTGCTGAAATGAAACGACCTGAAGAGGTGGGAAGAATTGATGACCCAAAATACTGCAAGTACCATCGACTAGTGGGACATCCAATCCATGACTACTTCATATTCAAAGACAAAATCATGCAACTAGCCCGCCAAAGAAAGATCTCGCTCGAAGAAGATAACGCAGTCTCAGACCTGATCACTATCGCGTTCAGATCATTTGACATCGTGATGCAGAATACGATTGAACTCGAGGAAAAAGCTTTATGAAACATGACGCATGCGGAAAAAACTCCTTTTAGAGAAGATTGTCTCTCCAACATAAAGATCTCTGATGAGGAATGCATGTCAGCAATGACCTTTACTGATGAAGATCTACTACTTGGCTCTAAACCGCATAATAGACCATTGTTCGTAACTTGTTATGCACATGAGCAAAACGTCAACCGCATACTAATTGATGGAGGTTCTGCGCTCAATATTCTACCGTTACGCACAATGAAGGTATTAGGGGTTTTCATGAGCGAACTAACAAGTGGTCGTTTGATGATCCGAGGCTTCAACCAAGGAGGACAAAGGGCTCCCAGCATCATAAGAAAGAACTTGTTGATGGAGGATATGTCGTCAACCGCCTTGTTCCATGTCATAGATACCAAGACGTCATACAACATGCTCCTCAGCCGACCTTGGCTACATGAAAATGGTGTGGTTCCTTCTACTGGGCATCAATGCTTCAAGTACTCACGAGATGGTGTTGTGAAGAAAGTGCTCGCTAACGATAAACCATTCATCGGAGCTGAGTCTCATTTCGCCGATGCCAAATACTATCTTGGGAGTACAAAAGCTAAGCAAGACTCATCCACTGGGAAGTCGAAATACAAAACAACTAAGATGAAGAAGGTAAAAGTAGAGCAACCTCTTTAGCAGACGACAGCAAAAGTAGTCCGAAAGAAGAATTCTCCCTCATAGGGCTCGACTCACTAAAAGAGTTGGTACTTCCACTAACAAATCTTGATTCAAGGAAGCCTCATCCACTCAAAGGGTTCTTACGACCAACCCAAGGACCTGAAATGGAACATGGAGGGCATTCAGAGCTAAAAACTGCAGACGGCTTCGACCCCAAAGCATACAAACTTCTTGTCAAGCCGGGTATAATCCACAAGAAGGGGCTACTTTAGGGAAACTCCCACCGGAAGCCAATGGTCAACACGTACACGGACTTAACGCAACCCAGAGAATGTTAAGAGAAAAGGGACATACTGTTCAAAGCTCTCGATTAGGCCTGGGATTCACTCCACAGATTCCCATTCGCATAGCTATCAAAAGAGCTAGCACCAACCACATCGTTGAAGAGGAATGTTCGTCAACAAGTGACGGCCTTGGCAATAAAGAAAGGAAGATGAAATGCACATCTATCTTCGACAGACTTGGACCCCCTAGAATATTTAGATGTAGGAGGGCACAAAATCGCGGGTTGAGCATCTTTACAAAGCCTAAATACCAGAAGAAAGCTCGTGGGCCGCAAGTGCTTCAGAGCTTGATTCCATCCCGCATGAAGCGATGCACCAATTTGATTATATCATGCGACAAAGTTTTGAAAGCCAAGTTGCAAAACTATTGTCTTCACGAGAACTCAAGAAAATGAAGATGATGATAAGGAAAGTGTAGCTTCATCTTACTATATCAGTAATAGTGAAGAGACAATTGATCACATTGAGGATGAGGTTGCGACAACATATCATATAACTTTGAGCGAAGTGGATGCAGAAGTTGCTCCTCCCGAACTCGAAGAAGGTATTAAAGCCACTATTGATGAATTGAAAGAGATCAACTTGGGAGACGCCGAGAATCCTCGACCAATCTACATCAGTGCTTTGTTGACTGCCGACGAGGAGGAAGCATACATCGAGTTATTGCACGAATTCAAAGATGTGCTTGCATGGTCATACAAAGAAATGCCCGGCCTAAACCCAAAGGTAGCAGTCCATCACTTGTCAATCAAGAAAGGAGCTTGCCCTATTAAGCAAGCTCAACGTCGATTCCGACCTGAGTTGGTCCCTTTAATCGAAGTCGAAGTCGATAAACTCATCGAGGTTAGATTCATTCGAGAAGTCAAATATCCGACATGGATATCAAGTATTATCCCCGTGAGGAAGAAAAACAAACAAATTTGAGTATGTGTCGATTTTAGAGATTGGAACAACGCATGCCCGAAGGATGATTCTCCCTTACCCATCACAAAACTCATGATTGATGCCACAACCGGCCATGAAGCTTTGTCTTTCATGGATGGGTCATCCGGGTACAACGAAATACTATGGCGCCAAGAGATGAAAAACTAATGGATTTTCGTACCCCAAAAGGGATATGCTGCTACAAAAGTAATGTCGTTTGGCTTGAAGAACGCCGACGCGACATATCAAAGGGCCATGCAGAGGATATTTGATGATATGCTTCACAAAAACGTCAAGTGCTATGTCGATGACCTTGTCGTAAAGTCCAAAAGAAGACAAGATCATCTCCAAGATTTTGAGGAAGATATTTGAATGACTACCGAGATATCAGCTCAAAATGAATCCGTTGAATGTGCATTCGACGTCACTTCAGGAAAGTTCCTCAGGTTTATCGTATGTCATTAAGGGATAGAGATCGATGCAATCTTAAAAATGCCCGAACCTTGAAACATCCACGAACTTAAAAGCCTACAAGGAAGGTTAGCATACCTTCGAAGGTTCATTTCAAATTTGGCTGGATGATGTCAATCCTTAAGCCGCATCATGAAAAAGGGTGTTCCATTTGAATGGGATGAAGCTTGTCGTAACGTTTTCAAAAGCATAAAGTCATACTTGATGAAACCTCCTGTACTGGTGGCACCAGTACCCGCACGCCCACTAATCCTCTATATAGCTGCTCAAGAATGCTAAGTCGGGGCTCTACTTGCACAAGAGAACGACAATGGAAAAGAGAGTGCTTTTTACTACTTGAGTAGAATGATGACGCCTAACGAGTTGAAATATTCACCGATTGAAAAGATATGTTTGGCGCTCATCTTTGCAATCCAAAACTTGAAGCACTATCTCCAAGCACATACCGTACATCTTGTGTCGAACGCAAATCCACTAAAGTATGTCATGTCGAAACCGATTCTATCTGATAGGCTTGCGAGGTGGTATCCTCAGTTGCAACAATTTGAGATTGTGTACGTTCCTCAAAAAGTCGTGAAGGGGCAAGTATTAGCGGACTTCTTAGCTGACTACCCTCTCCTTACAGAGTGGGAGTTGTTCTGATAAAGATGTCCTTGTCATTGAAGTCACCCCTCCTTGAAAAATGTACTTTGATGGAGCTTCACACAAGGAATGAGCCGGTGCTAGAGTCATATTCGTCACGTTTGATGGAGAAGCTTCACCATATTCCTTCACTCTAACTCAAAATTGCTCCAACAACGTTGCTGAGTATCAAGCTCTTATTCTTGGTCTCGAGATGGCAGTAGACATCAAACAACTGCATCTTGAAGTATACGGAGACTCTAAATTGGTGATTAATCAACTCCTCAAATTATATGAAGTCAAGAAACCCGAGCTATTTCCATATTTCGATTATGCTAAAAGACTCATGGGATGGCTTGGAGACATAGACATCGAGCATGTGTCCAGAAAAGATAACAAACAAGCTGATGCACTTGACAAACTTGCCTCTAGCCTCACCACACTCGAACATAATACTCGCATTCCAGTATGCAAGAGTTGGGTGGTACCCCCAATTTTCGATGATGTTGACGGTGAAGAAGAAGAAGAAGAGAATCATGTTGTCGAGGTATTTGAAATAGAGAAAGAAGATTGGCGCCAGCTGCTCATAGACTACCTGAAGTACGAGAAGTTGCCTGATGACCCGCGTCAAAAATTTGACATTCGGAGACGTGCGACCCGCTTTATTCACTACAAGGACACACTTTATAGGCGTTCATTTGATGGGATCTTCTTACGTTTCCTAAGTGAAGATGAATCAGTTCAAGCTATGGAAGAAGCTCATTCCGGCATTTGTGGCGCTCACCAGTCAGGCCCAAATTTGCACTTCCGTATAAAGAGGATAGGTTACTACTGGCCTACCATGGTCAATGATTGCATAAATTATGCACAAAGATGCCAAGCATGTTAGTTCCATGCTAACTTCATTCACCAATCGCCGGAACCATTACATCCGACAGTTGCGTCATGGCCATTTGATGCTTGGGGCTTAAATGTGGTTGGGCCTCTAATAAAGTCTCCTATCGGACATTTATATATCTTAGTTGCAACTGACTATTTTTCCAAGTGGGCTAAAAGCCGTACCCCTCAAAGAAGTAAAGAAGGAAAATGTTGCCGACTTTATCCGCATCAACATCATCTATAGCTATGGAGTTCCCCACTACATCATCACCGATAATAGGAAACCTATCTGCAATACCCTGATTGACAAGCTCACCTAGAAGTTCAACTTCAAGTAGAAGAAATCCTTGATGTACAACGCGGCTGCAAATGCACTAGCTGAAGCATTCAACAAAACTCTATGCAACTTGTTAAAAAAAATGGTCGCCAAGTCAAAAAGAGATTGGCACGAGCGAATGGGAGAAGCTTTATGGGCTTATAAAACCACTTACCGCACACCTACTCAAGTAACCCCTTATGCCTTGGTGTATGGCGTGGAAGTTGTCATCCCTCTTGAGCAACAAATCCTATCATTAAGAATAGCTCAAGAAGGGTTAACTCAAGAAGAAAATGCACGCTTGCGCCTTGAGGAGTTGGAAGCTCTAGATGAAAAGAGGTTAGAAGCACAACAAAGACTCGAGTGTTATCAAGCTCGTCTCTCAAGGGCATTTAATAAGAAAGTACGGTCTCGCTCTTTTCAAGTTGGCGATTTGGTGCTTGTTGTGAGAAGACCCATCATTATCACTCACCATACTGGAAACAAGTTCATATCGAAATGGGATGGTCCTTATGTCATCAAGGAAGTCTACACAAACGGCACTTACAAGTTGGTCGCTGAAGATGGCTTGAGAATTGGTCCAATCAATGGAAAGTTCTTGAAAAGATACTATGCATAAGAAAAGCAAAGAAGAAAATGCTCCATGAACCACTGTCTAAACTGCATGTCACTCTTGGCCCATATGAGTATAAACTGCATACGGCACCCCCTTTAAACAAAAAAAAGGAAAGAAAATTCAAGTTTCTTTGAACTACGTCATGACTTGAACCCTTCATGGGGTACGTAGGCAGCTTAGATATTTTTTAAATTCAATCATAAATTTGTAATGATTTATATTCTCACCGTTGGACAATTAATTTGTTGCAAAGTTGGAGTTACATTATTTCATATGGGATAGTTGATTTGTCGTGTATCCATTCTATCTCATGAACTTCAAAGTAAATATGCACAAAGATCGCAAGATAGGGAAAAAAAAAAAAAAAGAACTTTTATTATGTAATCTCAAAAGGAAACAACAAGGTTCATGACTTAGAACAAAAGGAACTCAACAAGGACAAAGTCCTAAACAAATCTCAAGCAAAAGGACTCAAACTCTTCAACTCTTCCTTGAGGACTTCCAAAATTACTTTTGAAGACTCCAAGTTCTCAACCACTTCATCATGGAGTGGGGTAGTATTCTCAAGCGCTGCAATTTCCTCTTCGATCCCACAAGCTTCGGCTTGAGCGCTACGAAGAAGTTGTTTTTGCTCCTTCAGAGTGGTACACATGTTTGTTCTTTGCTCTTTCAAGGCCACAATCTCCTTCTCGATGCGCTCTAACTCGTTTACAGTGAATTGGATCTTAGAAGCCTCTTCGTTCCCTCTAACTTTGGAATCTTGGAGGCGATCGTTGGCTTTCTTTAACTGTCGCTCAAGAAGACTTGTGGACAACCTTTCGGAAGACGATGACCTTGCTTCATCATAAGCAGCAGTCTTGGCAAAGAACACGTTCAATGACTCTTCTACTTTGGAAATGTCAAACTTTTGAAAGCTCTTGATAGATTCAAGGACGACGTGAACATCTTATTTCATTGATGAGATAAAGTCAATTGGGGTCTTTGATATTTTCACGAGAAGATCACTCCATAACTTTTGAAGAAACTCCTTTTGATGATTAAGGACAAATCTCTCGCCTTAAAATACGGACACTGCAGCATGACAAGGAGGTTGTTTTGCCTTAAGTCTCATTCCAAGTGGAGGAGGCCCCAAAATCGATCCTTGGCTATCTTGAGAAGTTTCGTCGTCCTCGGCTGCTAGGACTTCATCCTCTAACTGCAATAATGCATCAACTTAAGTTAGAAACGGAAGAAGATGTTATCACCACAAAGTGAGAACAAAAAAAAGAGTTTAAAAAAAAAAAACTCCTTGGCAAAGTTCAACAGTGATGGTGCATGACTTGAGGCATCACCATCAACATCAATGTTTGTCGGCTTCGGAAGGTTGGAATCCCTTTTCGGCCTCTTCCAATGACGGTCGGGCTTACTACTCCCACTTTCCTCTAAGGGACGAGAAGTACTTTTCCTCTTACTCGCTTTGAGAGGCGAATCTTGAGCAACTCCCTTGCCGCGTTCTTTGTCTTGGAGCGGAACCTTACTCGAGTTTGAAGTAAGCAATCTGGCCATATTTTCCTCAAGGAAGCCACCATGAGCCTCGATCCACCATTTTTTGTACGCCTTGGAAGAGAATTTCTTTGATTTGGGGGCAAAGAAGGAAACCACACCTTTTCCATGGTCTTGGATGAGATACATAAACGCCAGTGGCGAATTCCATCTTCCAAGGAAGCCTTGCGAACGTCTAGCGAAAGGATTCTCGGCACTTCTGGAAAGAACCTAAATTGACGACCGAATCGATGGGGGCTATAAGGCTCAACGACCAAGTGATCCCCTTGCCGCAAAGGAAGATCATTCGAACGAATGGCCATGAAATCAGTTTCTTCAACTTCTTTCGGGCCCCCATCGTCAACAAATGAGAAGTCTTTGTCCTTCGCGATCATGTTGCAAGTCCAAGATAAAGTCACCTTTGTGAAGTCGTTTTCTCGCCTCTTGTGGGTCGTAATATTTTGCACCACCTTCACCTGAGAAGAGCGTCATTTTGGGCCCACATACAACTTGAAAAACTTGGTAGTGAGTCTTGAAATAGTGTGCTATCCAACTATAAACGAAATAAATTGAAAATGGGGAATACACACGAGTCGGTCTTGGAGAGTTGGAGATCTTGTTCAAACCTTTGTAGGTACTCGCCAAGACAGGAACAACTAGACCAACCTTTCGACCGGATGTCATGATACTCACCACTTTGAAAGTACTTGGACGTATTGAACCAATGTCATCAATGGGAAGAACAAAACTGCAGAGCCAACACGCCAAGTACGCCGCTAGGAACGTCTCTTCTTTTAAGCTTCCTTCAATGCCAAGTTTTAAAAATATCGCTTCATCTGTGGTGGACCACTTGCCATGTACTGCAAAGGTCCCAAAAGGATTATGAGTTGACTTAGGATGAACTGTCTTTTTCTTTTTACGCAGAGGAGGTTCGCAATACTTCATGGTCCTTTTAAATCAAAACTTGATCCACTTGTCGGCAGAGACTTGAGAAAGTTGACCTCCGCTACTACTTCCTTGAAGCAAATGATGGTCATGGAGTAAGAATCTGCAAGAGCGAGGAACAAATCTTCGTCCCGTTCTGTTAACACCGTCGAGCTCCTTGGCACTTGGAACAACTTTGTCCTAGAGGAGTCTGGTAATAGGAAGCCCAATGAGGATATGCAAGTCCCATAGTGAGATCGACAACTCTCCAAAGGACGTCAAAAGAGTGTTGGTTGATGGGCACCACGCCTCGCGAAATGCTTTGATGACATCAGAGTTGCGGTCATAAGTGAACAACGAGGCATACACTGAGTCGTATACTTGAGTAGCAATCAACTTGTTCTCACATCGACTAAGAATGTCTTCAATCCACTCCCAAAATCCTTTGATATAGCGAAATTCACCGGGAAATTGAATGGTATCTCCCACTTGGCTTTGCATTCAACGATGCGACGGCCAAGTGTTGGTGGGTAACTTGGTTTGTTGGAACGGCGGTGATGTGTTGCTTGCAAAGAGCACGACTTGGACGTCTTGCTCAATGGAACCTCTCGAGACCATTGCTCCGTGTAGAGTGAATTTGTCAACCTCGGCCATTGTTTCGCATATCGACCAATAAGAGGAGCATGAGTCATCAAAGTTGTTCCCTTCTCCTCGGATTGTTTCTCGTCATCAAAAATGACCAAATGTTGAACTTCGAAAGACGAGATATCCTTCAAATAAACCATCGCCTACATTGTCAAATTAAGAAGCAAAGTCAAAAATACTTCTTTAAATCAAATTGTGATTGACAAAAGAATAGTATTATATCTCAAGCATGAACCAAAAAAAAAGGGGACGCAATTTTCTAGACAAATCCTACACGAAGCAATGCAGTTTTTTGGACCAAGGCTACGCGAAAAAAATAATCTGAAAAAAAAAATTGAGCACTCCTGTAGCAAAGAACGACAACGCCGTCAAGCAGTTCTTTACAAAGTTAGTCCCAATTTGCTCTTGAAAATAATATATGAAGAAGAAAGGCCACAAAACAATTCTAGCCTCTGTAACCAATTCTACAGACATGCTATACAGAAGCACTTGTTGGAATTGATTTCTGTTGTATCATCAAACGAAATAAGAAAAAGGAAGAAGTCGAAGTCAGGCTTACAGAGAGTTCGAAGAAAAAGGGCACTAAGAACTTGCTTCTTCACTGCAAGAAGAGAAGAAAAGAAGGAAATGTCTGCTAAACAAAAACTTCTCTCGCTCACGGCAATGAACGAAACCAAAAAAATAATCACATCCCTCTTTTATAATGTCTAGGCCAAGGATGTCTTGGAAAATTTTCCATCTTCAAAAAGATCAATTAAGGGGTAAGAATGGAAGTATTCACTACTTTGCTTAAACAATTTGACAACAAGAATTTCCATATATATTTTTTTTTCTTTTTTTGGCAAATCCAAAATCATTCGCTGGAATTCCTTATCTAAAAATAGTGCCGCAAATCCTTCAAAAGTGGTCTTCTTCGATCTGTGATCAACAGAAACAAAAAGAAAAGGAAAAATTTCCATATCCTGGGCTTGGAATGGACGCAGTGAAAAACTGTCGAGGAAAAGGCAAATTCTGCCACACCAAAGGGAACTGACGACCGAAAGTGAATTTTGATCAGAAAAAGAAAAAAAAATGAAAAGAAGAAAAAGGAAAGAAACTGTGGAAAATTGGAAATAGCAAAAAAAAGAGTTGAAGGAAGACTAGAAGAAAAAAGGGAAGAAACAGAGAAGCAAAGGAAAAGAATGAAAATGAAATTAGAAAAATGGAAAGAAAAAAAAAATGAAAGAAGCAACGAAAATCGGGATATAGCAAAAAAAAGAAACAGAGAAGGAAGGAAAAGAAGAAAAAAGAAAAAGAGAATAAGGAAACTTAGAAGAAAAGGGAAGAAATAGAGAAGGAAAGGAAAAAGAAGAAGAAAGAAAAGGAAAGGAAAATCTGTAAAAGAAGGAAAGAAATAGAAAGGAAGAAGCAATTGGAAATGAGAAAGAAGAAAAGGGAGGAAAGAGAAAGAAAGAAAGAAATGATGAAGGAATGGACTCCTATTTGGCCCAACACCAATTAGGCCTTATATTGTTGGACTCTCCCTACAACACTTATACCCTACAATTATAAATAGGGGCTCTCTACACAATTGAAATCACAAGTAAGAGAGCATTCAAAAAGTCTCAAAATTCTCTCAAGCGCGATCAAGTAAGATCCACGGCGTTCAACGTAAAAATCAAGGCACTCGTTCTGGAAATCCTTCAAATCCAACGTTTGATTCGAGAGAAAGTCAAAAGACACACGAATTAGCGTTATCAAATAACAAATCCACCTTGGCGGAAATGAGAAAGAAGAAAAGGGAGGAAAGAGAAAGAAAGAAAAAAAAAAGGGAAAGAAAGAAAGAAATGATGAAGGAATGGGCTCCTATTTGGCCCAACACCAATTAGGCCTTATATTGTTGGACTCTCCCTACAACTCTTATACCCTACAACTATAAATAGGGGCTCTCTACACAATTGAAAGCACAAGCAAGAGAGCATTCAAGAAGTCTCAAAATTCTCTCAAGCGCGAATCAAGGAAGATCCACGACGTTCAACGCACACGAATCCAACGTTTGATTCGAGAAAAAAGTCAAAAGACACACGAATTAGCGTTATCAAAGAACAAATCCACCTTGGCGGAAGATCGAAGCTGCAATTCCACCAAGAAACACCAAGAGTTCAAGTCAAGTTCTTCAAGTTTATAGCATTTGATCCGAGAATAAGTCAAAAGACCCCGGATTAATGTTATTGAAGATCCAAGTCAACCTCGAAGGGGATTAAAATATCAAGTTCCGCCTTCGAAGTTGCCAAAATTGAAGATTGTGAAGAATCAGAAGCTTAAACTAGAGATTTCGCACCCCCAAGATATTTGATTAAATTAAAAAATTATTTGTAATATTTTCTTGTTTCAAATAAATTCATAAACACGAAATTTGCGTTGCAAGTAGCAAAATCCCCCTTCTACTTTTAAAACCTTCAAACACCCGCTAATTTTGAAATTTCAATAAAAGGACAAAAATATCCTTATTCATTGATGAAAATAAGTAGGTTCATTTTTTTTTTTATTGGAATCTGGAAACTTATCATTAAACCACCAACTGACAGAAAAAATTGTAAGCAAAAGTACAAGCCATAGCAAGGAAAGCGAGATGCAAAACTAACAGAACTTGGAAAAAAGTTACTCATTCCCAAATAAAAACCACGCCTTAGCAACTTCCTCCAATTGAAATTGAGTAGTCCTGGAAGTACGCCGCCAATGCGAACTGGACAATAACAATGGGAGTTTGTTGAATACCTTCGAAAATAACTTTGTTCTTACACCCCCAAATAGCCCAAGCAAGAGATAAAGCCAACATAAACTAATCACCAGGAAGCTTCTCCGCAAGTCGCCGTAGCCAAAATTCCGCAGACTGATCCCAAATTGAGACAACTGCCCAAGGCCAAGGGATCCCCACCATTGCCCAACACTGCCTAGCAAAATCGCACCATATATAACAACACATGCTCCTCACTTACCGTTTCCATGTCACGGATTGGACACGAAGCATCCAGCTCAAGTTTGTGTTAACGCAAGTTCTCCCGAACCGGAATAGCCCTTTGACACAAACGCAACCAAAAACTGTTTAATCTTCCCTTGAATCTTGAGTTTCCACAGAAAATGCCATCCAAGGTTTCATTGGAGACCCCAAGATTCAACCAGAGAACCATCTAAGCATCACCTCTCGTTATCCGCCACCCTATAAGCACTCTTCACACTAAAGCAATCATTATTTATGTAGTGCCAAATGAGTTGGTCACATGTTGGAGTTTGGGGAAGTGGAATCGAAGAAATACATTGAACATCCACATCACAAAAAACAACCTGCAATTTTGAGAGGTCTCACCCTTGCAAACCAGGTAAAAGAAAGTCACACACAGAAGGCTCTTCTACATCAAGGGGTTTGGGAGAAATAGGCCTGAAAAGAAAAGGCCGAGGCAGCCACCCGTCCATCCACGCTCAAACAAACAAACCATTACCAATCTTCCACCTACTACCTATATCAATGATGAACTTTGACACCATAATACTTCGCCAAGTTGCCGAGGGATTATAGCCCATAGATGCCTCATGAAAAGAAGACCTCGGGAAATAACGAGCCTTGAGTACACGAGATAGAAGGTTGTCCGGCTGTGTGATAATGCCCCATGCTTGCTTCGCAAGTAGAGCCAAGTTAAACATTCGGAGATCACGAAAACCAAGCCCACCCTTTTGTTTACTGCGATAGAGTTCGACCATGCTACCCAATGGGTTGGTCGGGTTTAGGGGAACTCCACCAAAGTTCAGCAACAATCGTTTGAATCTCCCGTAATAGATTATTAGGGATAAAGAAACACTGCATAATGTAGGTCGGAATTGATTAGAGGACAGCCTTAACGAGGACCTCTTTCCCTGCACTCGAGAGAGTCTTTTCCTTCCAGCCCATGACAGCCTTCCAAATTAGCTCATGGAGGTTCTGGACTATTGCAGCTTTACAACAGCAGGTAACCCCACATATTTTTCCAACTTAGCTACCTCCATCACATTACGGATGCCCGATAATGACTGCCGTCAAACAACTTGCACATTAGGGCTGAAAACCATCTTGGATTTCTCATAGTTTACAGTTTGACCAAATTCTTTTTCATAAATGCCAAGAACAACCCCAATGCCCATAACAACATCTTTCTCCGCCTTACAAAATATAAGGAGTCGTCCGCAAAAAAAAAAAAAGTGAAATACGAGATGCTTGTCGTGCTACAGCAATTCCTTGCAGAACACCCCTTTGTTCACCATCTTGTAGGAATAAACTGAAGATTTCCGCGCAAATGATGAACAAATAAGGAGAGAGTGGATCTCCCTATCGAATACCCCGCCCTGGTTTTAGAAAACCAAACACCTCCCCATTTAAGACAAAAGAGAAGCTAACAAATGTAAACAGCATAATCAAGTTCACAAAGCCATACGAAAAGCCTAGTTTCCGAAGTGCAAATTCAATAAAAGACCATTCAAGGCGATCGTACGCCTTACTCATATCTAATTTTAGAGCAAAATAACCTTTTTTTTCTTTCATCTGATGCTTTAAATAATAGTTGCACTCGAAAGCTAGAAGGACATTATCCAATATAAGTCGCCCACTAACAAAAGCCGATTGTTAGGCAGATATAACAACATCCAAAACAGATTTCAATCAATTTGCTAAAACTTTCGATACAATTTTGTAGACGACATTACACAAATTGATTGGTCTAAAATGAGACACAAATTCCGGGGACTTAAGTTTGGAAAGTAGCACAATGAGGGTATGATTAATATCTTTGGGCATCATCCCAGTATTCAGAATATGTAACGCACAACGAGTGGTATCCTTATCACAACATTCCAGTATCGTTGGAAAAAGAACGGAGGAAGCCATCTGGACCCGGAGACGTGAGCAGTTCCACAGAAAAGATGGCAGACCGCAACTCTTCAACCTCAAAAGGCTTAGACAACAACGGATTATGCTCAGCAGAAATCCGAGGCTGCACATTTTGGAAAGTTGCATTTAAATCCTGCATAGCAGGCTTTGAAGACTGAAATAAAGTGTGAAAAAAGTAGTGATCATAGCCTGTATACCATCCTTATTATAACACCATTCATTGTCATGGAGATGAAGAATACGATTTCCCTTTTGCCTAGCAGTAGCCCTTGCATGGAAATACTTTAAATTTCGATCCCCCTCCCGCATCCGGTGGGCCTTTGCTCGTTGCTGCCACTTAATAGTTTCATCAGTCAGAAGTGCCTCCAATTCACGCCGTCGTTCCCTCAACTCACATCGTGTAGCTTCTGTCCAACTGCGAGATTCTAACTCCAAAATCTGATGTTCCAACAAAAAAAAAGGGGGGGGGGGGGGGGGAAGCAAAATATTCTAAAATCATGAATTAAATGAAGAACAAAATATTAGTAGAAAATTTTGTGTTGAAGATATCCTTTTTCTTTAAAAAAATATTTTTAAATAATTTCTTTCTTGAAGGCTTCATACTTAAAGTGTCTTCGTTTATTTATAATAATGCAATACAAGTAATACCTTTATTTGTTAATAAATTGTTTTAATTTCTTTTAATATTGTATATCTGTTGAAAGTTACAATATAAAGAAAATTGCTACACTATTTAATTAGTTTTTCACGTGGAATAAAGTAGATGGTCAAAATTGATGCATATCTGTTATTGCAGAGGACTTTTCGCTTTCAATTTATTTTTTAAAATATTTTTATTTGAACTTTCATATTTGAAATATTCTTTCACGTTTATTTCTAACACAAGTACTAAATTTTTCAGTTTAATATTGTATTGATATTTTATGTACTTAGTTGAATTTACCTAAAATAAAACTAACATGTTGTTTAATTATTCTATTATTGAAGTATTAAATTTTATAGGGGCCAAAATGTTGTATAAACTATAATAAGAAGTTAAATGAATTTATTTTTTTTATATATTTAAGGCATAAGGCTATTAAAAAAAAACTATAAGGCTATTTTTGTCCATTTAAGTTTAATTTTCAAAATTAGGTTGGTATTTGAAGGTTTTAACAGTGGATGGGTGTTTTTTTATCCCCTTAGGGGCAAAGTAAATTTAACCCTTAATACAATAGTATTTTATTATATATGTATAAATAATAATCTTATTCTTTTTAGTGATCTAATGGAAAGTGTAGGCGAGCAAAATTTATTGTCAATTATTTATTGACATGTGCTATATATTTTTCCATCAATTTTATATTTTATAAAATAAAATATTTATTGATGGATAAATTATATATTGCCATGTATGGAATTGAAGTATTTAAGGAAATTTGAATCTTGCATTGCCAATAAAGGAAACAAATACCACTGATTTGGTAAGTCTAAATCACATCTTGTGATTAGGGAGATAAATGTCAAACAAATCATGAAGGGCCAATCTAATCGCGCCACGTCATCAAGTAAATATGGCAAAGTCTTTCACCCTACAACTATAAATAGGGGTGATTTTCTAACAATTGAGGACACACACAAACAATTGAAAGCACAAGCAAGAGAGCATTCAAGAAGCTTCAAAATCCTCTCAAGTGCAAATCAAGGAGAATCCACGGCGTTCAAGCAAAGTTCAAGGTGTTCGTCGTGGAAATCATCCAAATCCAACGTTTAATTCGAGAACAAGTCGAAGGACCCCCCGGATTAACGTTATCAAAGCACAAATCCACTTTGGCGGAAGATCAAAGCTTCAATTCCACCAAGAAACACAAAGTGTTCAAGTCAATTCTTCCAAAATTATAGTGTTTAATTCAGGAATAAGTCAAAAGACCCCCCAATTAACGTTATTGAAGATCCAAGTGAACGTCAAAGGAGATCAAAACGTCAATTTCCCCCTTCGAAGTTGCCAAAATTGAAGATTGCGAAGAATCAGAGGCTTAACTTAGAGATTTCGCACCCACAAGATATTTGATTTAAATTCAAAAATCATTTGTAATATTTTTCTTGTTTCAATAAATTCAGAAACACGAAATTTGCGTTACAAATTTCTGGCACGCCCGGTGGGACCATCTCTACCTCTCATCTCTAGGCCAAAGTTTTGGAAGTTTCGCAATGGCCGCCAACAAGATTCCGGCGCTCAAAGTTGCTGCTTCAAGTTCAAATGACAGTATCGGAGTCATCACCAAAAGTATGTCGAAGAAGTTGCAAAACATACCCTGAGATGACTTTCCATGAAGTTGAGAAAAACCTACTCCATCTCAACAAGACTAATGAAGATGACGGAGACCTGAAGGATGACTCCTTTTCGTCTACTCCCCGCTCGACATCAAGCGTTGCTCCCATCATGGTGACAAATACGACAACCTTGGAGAAACAAATTGCAAGCTTGACGAGAGTCATAGAGAGTCTAGCAAAGCATGTTCAACAGCAAGACTCTCAAATCAACAAATTGATGAACAAGATAGATAATACTGACACCAGTTATGTGGTCGAAAAATAAGTTGAAGGCCATGACGAAGCTGAAACATCCCAAAAGCAACAAACCAACGAAAGGGAGAAGTCATCAACAAAAGAGTTACAAGTCTCCTCAGATGGGTTGATTCCTATTGACCAATTGAAAGAGTTCATCATGGGGACTATTAAAGACAAACTTGATGGAGGGTCTAAATCGTCTATGACTTATACGAAGCCATATACACAAAGAATTGATAATCTGAAGATGCCAGTTGGGTATCAACCTCCCAAGTTTCAACAGTTTGATGGCAAGGGAAATCCAGAACAATATGTGGCTCACTTCATCGAAACATGCAACAATGCGGGGACTTACAGAGATCATCTCGTGAAACAATTTGTCCGATCTTTGAAAGGGAATGCATTTGACTGGTACACTGACTTGGAAGCCAACTCAATTGATAGTTAGGGGCAATTGGAACAAGAGTTCCTCAACCACTTTTACAGCACCAGAAGAACAGTCAGCATGATCGAGCTCACAAACTCGCACCAATGGAAGGAAGAACCCGTCATTGATTATATCAATCGCTGGAGAAATTTGAGCCTCAGTTGCAAAGATACTTTGTTTGAAACTTCTGTAATTGAGATATGCATCCAAGGAATGCATTGGGTACTTTGCTACACACTTCAAGGAATCAAACCAAAAACTTTTGGAGAATTAGCAACCCATGTACATGCTATTGAGATAAGCATGAATATTGACGAACAAGAATACTTGAGCGTTGGCATTGATGAAGATGGACAAGAAGAAGATGTCGCATCATACTGAAAACCTTAATTACGCTCCTCGATAAGAGCCTAAACTGTCAATTACGCTCCTCGATAAGAGCCTAAACTGTCAATTACGCTCCTCGATAAGAGCCTAAACTATCAATTACGCTCCTCCATAAGAGCCTCCTCTATAAGAGCCTAAACTATCAATTACGCTCCTCCATAAGAGCCTAAACTGTCAATTACGCTCCTCAATAAGAGCCTAAACTGTCAATTACGCTCCCTGATAAGAGCCTAAACTGTCAATTACGCTCCTCGATAAGAGCCTAAACTATCAATTACGCTCCTCGATAAGAGCCTAAATTGTCAATTACGCTCCCTGATAAAAGCCTAAACTGTCATAATGCTCCTAGATATGAGGTTAAACTATCAAAACTCCCAACTGAAATTCCTTCAAGCACTCCTTGATACGAGTATAAACTATCTACCATATTCAAATTCAAGTGAAGACTCCTTGATACGAGTATAAACTATCTACAAATTCAAATGAAGACTCCTTGATACGAGTATAAACTATCTACCATTTTCAAATTCAAATGAAGACTCCTTGATATGAGTATAAACTATCTACAAATTCAAAACTCTTTGCCACGAGTATAAACCGTCTGTAAATTCAAATAAAGACTCCTTGATACGAGTATAAACTATCTACCATATTCAAATTCAAATGAAGACTCCTTGATATGAGTACAAACTGTCCACAAATTCAAGACTCCTTGATACGAGTATAAACTATCTACCATATTCAAATTCGAATGAAGACTCCTTGATATGAGTATAAACTATCCACAAATTCAAGACTCCTTGATACGAGTATAAACTATCTACCAAGTTCAAAAAGTCAAATGCAAACTCCTTGATACGAGTACAAACTATCTATCAAATTCAAAAAGGTCAAATGAAGGATCCTTGATATGAGTATAAACTATCTACAAAATCAAAATTGAAGGCTCCTTGATACGAGTCTAAACTATCTACATATTTTTATGATTGAACTACGTTATGACTTGATCCTCTCAACGGGGTACGTAGGTAGCTTGAAATTTATTTTTCAAGTTTAGTCGCATGTCAAAAAAAAAATGAGGAAGAAGAAAGTGGAGGAAATAAAATCTCATACGAAGAAACAATTTCGAGACATGTTTACTCTTTCGCTTTGTTGCAATTCGTGAACAAGTCTCGAGGGGGCATTTGTAGGCGAGCAAAATTTATTGTCAATTATTTATTGACATGTGCTATATATTTTTCCATCAATTTTATATTTTATAAAATGAAATATTTATTGATGGATAAATTATATATTACCATGTATGGAATTGAAGTATTTAAGGCAATCTGAATCTTGCCTTGCCAATAAAGGAAACAAATACCACTGATTTGGTAAGTCTAAATCACATCTTGTGATTAGGGAAATAAATGTCAAACAAATTATGAAGGGCCAATCAAATCGCGTCACGTCATCAAGTAAATATGGCAAAGTCTTTCACCCTACAACTATAAATAGGGGTGATTTTCTAGCAATTGAGGACACACACAAACAATTGAAAGCACAAGCAAGAGAGCATTCAAGAAGCTTCAAAATCCTCTCAAACGCAAATTAAGGAGAATCCACGGCGTTCAAGCAAAGTTCAAGGTGTTCGTCGCGGAAATCATCCAAATCCAACGTTTAATTCGAGAACAAGTCGAAGGACCCCCGGATTAACGTTATCAAAGCACAAATCCACCTTGGCGGAAGATCAAAGCTTCAATTACACCAAGAAACACAAAGAGTTCAAGTCAATTCTTCCAAAATTATAGCGTTTAATTCGGGAATAAGTCAAAAGACCCCCCAATTAACGTTATTGAAGATCCAAGTGAACGTAAAGGAGATCAAAACGTCAATTTTCCCCTTCGAAGTTGCCGAAATTGAAGATTGCGAAGAATCAGAAGCTTAAATTAGAGATGTCGCACCCACAAGATATTTGATTTAAATTCAAAAATCATTTGTAATATTTTTCTTGTTTCAATAAATTCAGAAACATGAAATTTGCATTACAGAAAGTTTTCTTTATCTAAAAAAAAAATCTTATTCTTTTAAAAAACACATATCTATTAAATGAAGAAAAAATAAAAACTAATCAAATTTTATGGGTTTGGAGTTGAGACAAGTTGGAGGCACGACAAGACAGGTTTTGAGTCCAACTAGTGATGGAATGCATCCGAGCGGGTACCTACTCCAACTAAATTTAGGTGGAACAAATTTCAAATTCACTCAAACCCACCACATTGCCAACTTAAATAGAACAACAGAATTTTAAAATGGACTACATAATTGTAAACTTTCGTTTATAGTTTATAAATTGAAGTCTAAACAACTATAGTATCAAATGAGAAACTCGAAAGATTGAAAAGCTTAAGTTTATAAATTTGAAGACGAAGTATGTGTTGGGATCATGTCTTTAATAGTATAGTTGAAGTTCGATTCTTTTGCCTCATACTTAAATAAAGGGCAAAAAAAGAAAGAAAAATAGAGATGCTGGCTATGGGGTTCGAACCCATGCGCACTTATGTGCAGAAGATCTTAAGTCTTCCCCCTTAACCTCTCGGGCAAACCAGCTGGTGATCAACATTTATACTATTCTTTTGTTGAACAATACAAAGAAAAACAAAAGATAAAAACTATTGATCTATACTTACTATTTGTAAAGGCTCAATGCCTCAAAATAATTAATTTTAGTTGATAAAATGTAAATTGACTAAATTTTTCTCAAATATATTTATTTATTTCCACGAGTAATCATTTTAAGTTAATTAATTTCGTTAGTAAATTTCAATTCATGCACATTTCAATGTTATTTTATCAGCAATATTAATCTATTGTAACAAGGTCTGAAGTATTGTCAGTATATATGTCTTTAATGACAAGTCTAGATTGCCATGTAATATTTTTTCAATAATATTATATATTGTAGCGAAAGTGCATATATATTCATATATTTGGTGAAATCTAAATTTAAATTCTTATACTCCAAGAGTATTTTAACTTCAATTTATAACCCTTACAATATAACCCTTTTGAAATTCAATTTATTAAGGTTGAGGTTCCATAACCTTAGAGGTCATGGGTTCAAATTCCACCAATGCGTGGAATGATAGTCTACTATATAGTAGGATTGTTTATATACTGTAATAATAAGGAGTTGTTTCGATTTAATTTATGTGATATGTTGACCAATGTATAATTGTTGTAATTGTCTCTATTAGCGATTGATAGTCGACAGGGATGAACGCGCCCTTTGTACTCTTTTTTTATGACTTTTAACAATATTTAATATGTAATATATATAAAATATTAATATTTAAAATATCTTAATATTTAGGTGTGAATAGTTGTTCCAAATCCTGGTATTTATCTGTTGGGCAGAGTACAATTTTGATATAAGCCACATGTGTATATATCATAAAGGGTAAACCACGAGCTCTTTAAAATTTAAAATAATTATCAATATCTTCTGATATTTAATTAAATTATGCAATTTTCTAATAGAGGTCCGAATTGATCAATTTTGTTCTATTTGTACTTTTTTTTCAAAAATAAAATAAAAATTATAAATAAAATCGGACAAGATGGATGGAAAAAATTGAAAACTATAAAAGGAAAAATTGCCCAATTTGTCATAAAAAATCAAAATAAATAAATTCATAATTTATAAAGATATTTTGATTAATTCACCATAAAAAAATAATCAAAAATCTAACGAAAATTAATGAATTTGGCTATTGATTAATAACCGTTAAAATCAAAAAATTTAATAATTTTTCAAATAATAAAATATATTTATAATTATATAAAATCTTGGAGGAACTCGTGGTAAGTGAACCATTCATAAAATCATAATTGAGGTCCTGATGGCAGATGTGGCTGTGCAGGAAAGCAGGGGATCCTGATTGGCCCAGCCCTGAGTGCGCTTGCGTGCTTGCTTGCTTGCTATAATCGCTATATGATATAAACCCGAACTGGATGTGAAATGTCAAGATGCCCGTCTAGCTCAGTCGGTAGAGCGCAAGGCTCTTAACCTTGTGGTCGTGGGTTCGAGCCCCACGGTGGGCGTTTTTACTCAATTTTTGCTGTAAGTTCTCAGATTCCTCCGGTACATAAATGACTCTTGTTTGTCTATGTTTTTTAGTTTTGGATAATAATTAAAATAAAAATATATTTATTTATATTATAAATATTTTTCTATCATTTTCATTAATTTTTTTATATATGTAATATTTTTTCAAACGTTAATCTTTTAAATCAATAATATATATTTTCTCATAATACTTTGCATGGCATCACTACAATAAAAGCACAATATCATTAACGAATCCAAATATATTTTTATTTTCATATAAAAACTATACAAATTTGAAAACAAACATTTTCAATTGAAAACTAAAAAATTGAAAGAAAAATATAAAAAAGACTGATCTGTTTGTTTGTGTTATTATTTTCAGTTTTTAGTGGTATTTTAAATTTGTATAAATTTTCGTTTAAAATGAGAATATGTTTGGATTAGTTAATGAGATTGTATTTTATATCGTATTATTATGTCAAATTGATATACATTCAATGAAAATACATATAAATAACATATTTCACTTTAATTACTGTTTTAAAAACTGAACAATAAAGGAGCTCCGGCAAAGCAATGGGCCGAGTCCAAGTCTTGAGTAAACCATCAATGGAAGTTGGTTGGGCTAGTTGGCCCATCAAGCAAAGTTATAGGATAGCCCATCAAGTCCCTGATCGCGTACAGATGTCAAGTGAAAAGGTTGGAATTATGGTTTACATATATCATATATAATATTTTTTTTGCAATTTTAAAGATAGTTACTTTAATTTAAAAAAATTCCGAAGCATGTGAATAGTATAAAATTATAGAGTTTTTAATAAGTTATTTATGATAAATATATAATTAATTTGACAAAAAAATGAACTAATACTTTCTAAAAAGATTATCAAGCACTTTGCAACATCTTATAAGAAGTTTTAAAAAGTTTATAAGCCCACTCAAATATTCTCTTATTATGTGTGACTGTGTTTGTATTCGTACATCATAGATTGGCAATCATATGGTTCACACAAATTTCATGTCCATAAAAATACATTACGAGACCAAGAATATATGGATAAAATAAAATTTTAATTTTTTTTTAGAAAAAAAGTGTTACAATCTCCAAAGTGAGGATTATTTCTTGATTCTTCGCTATTATGTCGATTCAAGGGCTCGATGCATGTTCTTGAATCGAAATATTGTATCAAGGCTTGAAGATTTTATGCCAAGGAAGACGTAGAAGCTTCGTTATGACAGAAAGCTTTTGGATCTAAGTCTTTTGAAATTGTTGTATGTATGTAGTGACTTGTGGTCTTGTGTGTTTTGTTGTGACTTATTGTGTGGTGGAAGCCCCTTTTTAGAAACGTGAGTAAAGCTTAGTAGCTTGGGCTGATTTTTGTTGGGCTTGAAGACCATATACTTTTGATGTGGATAAATTTTCAAACGGGTTATACTTAAACATGTTTCGACCCTTTAGCCAATGCAAAATAAAAATTGAAATAAAATTTATATTTACCTTGGATTGATCCCTGAAGACACATAATGCCCAAATTTGTTATGGACTTGCGGATTAATTATCTTAAAAATATGTAAAACCTAATGTGTTATGGACTTTAATTTGAGACTCAACTATTAATCAATTTATTTTAGTCTTTTAATTGATAATTTATTCTAAAATTTGATGTCAATGCATAATACTTATATATGTCTTATGACATTTAAGTTGCACCAAAGAAGAATAATGGCAGGATTAAAATTGTTATTAAAATATATATAATGTTACAATAAATTTATATTTTTTAATTATATAATTTCTAAAAAAATTAGTGATAATATAAAATTGTATTTATATAACCATAATTGATAATTAGTGACACATGTGATGACGCCTATATCTATAAAGATTAATAGAGTTGATCAATTTTGTCATTATTAAATTTAAAAAAAAAAATAGCAACTTATTGAGAGTGTTAATCTCATGCAGTAATACGTGCAAGATTTCATTTGAATAATTATGATTTTTTTTCTAATTTTTGTATTAATTATTTCAATGATAAATTACAACTATCACCCTTGAGATTTGACATCATTGCAAATACCCCCTGAGGTTTGTACCTGTCTAACAAATAACTCATTTCTATCCATTTTTAATATTGAACTAACCAAAATGCCCTTATGTATTGAATTATTTTTATTTAATTCTTAAAAAGAAATTTGGACTACAAAGCGCAGGGAGAGGTTTCTTAAATTTTTTACACAGATGAGCAATAATGTAATTTGTCTCGATCGATTTTCTACAATTTTAGTAAAAAATTCAAGGGCAAAATAATCGCTTTCAGGCATTTGATTAAAAATTACAGCCGTCATAACCCCAACCCACTCTGCCTGATATGCGAATCCGCTGCCCAACGAAAGCGCAAAGCATCCATGTACAAAACCTCTGCAGTTTCGAAAGATTCCTCCGCACGACGATGGTCCTGGCTGACCTCTCGAGCATTCATCTACAAAAAATTTGTAATTTTTCAAATAATAAAATGATACTTTTAATTATGCCAAACTCAGAAGAAATGACTTGAATTTACCCTTATTTGAGTACAAACTTTTCACTTTTATATTATATATATTTATATATTGTGTTTTTTTCGTCCTGGGAAGTCATGGCCGACCTAATATACCTTCGACCGAAGGAAAGCCAAAGTGATAAGTTTAAATAAGAAAGAAATAGGCAAAATCATAAGGTAAATTACAGCCACATCTTTTGATACTTGACATAATTTCAAATGTCTTCTTGTTGTTTGAAATTATAAATTTCTCTTCATTTTATCTTTTCTTTAACAACGAGTCCATCAGTTAGTCTCTGTTAAATTTTCATTGCAAATGCTATTTTTGATATTATTTTTTTCTAAAATAAAAAAAGATTATATATTTTTTAAAATTTTGTAAAATACCTTTACGAGACTAATACCAATTGGGTTATTAGTTTACTCACTCTCAAATTTCACATTTTTTTCAATTCTTTTTAATTTAAAAGAATCAATAAAAATAAATATTATTTTTCACATCACCATCTAAAAATTGTGTAATTAAAGTCCATTAATAAAATATATATATTTTTTAAATAATAAAAAAATAATTATAATTATATCAAATTTTAAGAGAATAATAATGGAATAAAGAAGAATTCGTTTTGAAATAGAATTGAAGTAATGAGTGGATGGGAACCGTACGTACGTGAAAAGGGTACTATTGTCCCACCAGCACAGCCTTGTTTGACTACTCGTCCACCTTACGAAATTCAGTACTTATCCATATTCATACCCCAACAATCACACGCCCATCCGCAATCTCCAACTCCTCATCAATGTTTCCAATTTTAATAACAAAATTAAATTCCATATTTAAATAAATATGAAATCCACAAACAAATTTTTTAAAAAAAATCAATTATATTTGAATTATTTCAAGTTGGTCTGGGGCCGAGTTGTACGAACGAATAGGAATAGGATTGGCGCAGATCTTATGTCATTTTTTTCTTTTTATATTAGATCTGGGTAGGAGGTTGTGGGTCGCCTCCGTATCTCCTAGATAAATTTTTGAGACTTGAGAAAAGAGTAGATCATTAGGCTTGCTGGGAGGTCTCCAACTAAGACCTCTCTGATGCTTAAGACAGTGACTAGGTCAAGGTAAAAGAATGCAATTTGCTAGGTATTTAAAGTTGGGTGCAATAAATGCCATACCTTAAATGTTGTCTGAAAAAATTATTTATAAGGTTTGGAATGTCCACTTATTCTGACTCACTTGTCACTATCCGCCTGACGTGTTGAGACAATCAATGGTCCTTGTTTGTCGGGTCACCCAATCTGACAGGATGCTCAGTATGGGCCTTGGAGCCCATCATCTATTTGGGCCTCTTCACGGGGTTTTTTTTTTCATTCTATTAACATCTTTATTATATCCCCATCAATACTGAACAACAATTCATGGGCGTTTGTGTTATTTTAAAGTATCTGAACGCAGTCCCACATCAACCGGTAAACCTAATCTTGTTTTGTTTGTTTGATGTATGGGATTGGGATCAAACATAAAACTTTATTTATGTTCGTCCTTCACCTAACATAAAGATTTTACTTTCTAGGAAGTCATTTATAGAACGTAATGAATACGAAATACAAATGAATTGAAGTTCGTTTTTCAACCGTTATATTTATTAAGGCTACACAACCAATCGTGAGGGTGTTAAAACCTAGTCTTATTTTGTCATCTGGTAATAAAACCGAACACAAAGGTAGACTGTGTAGGTATGTGGAGTGTAATAGATATGGCACACTTATTCGAGGTCAAAACAATTGCAAATTTAATGTTTGAATTGTTATCTTTGTTAAGTTAGTACAATCGGTTGTTTGAGGGTCATAAACATGGGAAATTCTAGTCTGAACTTGGTTCGATCAAACCTGAATCAATCATATAGCAAGTGCAATATACTTCCCGTGATTGGTGTACAATTAAGAGAAAGTGACCAGTAATATAATAAGTGTACCACACTTGTTCTTTAATTGATTTGGTTCGATCAAACCTGATTCGAATAAAAAATTTTCCATAAACATACCATGATCATTAATGTTCTTTTGATACTAGGACCTAACTCAAAGTCTACATTACATAGGCAGAGTCAATTATAGAACGTGATAGATATAAGATACATGCTCTCACTTTTCAGTAATTATCTTTAATTAATATATGATTATTTTTTTAAGTGAATATATGGCCTTCTTCGATTTCATTTTCAGTTCTATACTATTTCAAAATGACATTACGCTTGATTTGGCCTTTTTTTTTATAGAATTGGACATGAATTTTGTATATTTTTTATTATATCACGTTTTTTCACACAAAAGAATACTACAACAATATCCTAATTTAACACATTATCATCCTATCTCGTCTTTTTTAATAAAAAGATTATTGCAAAAACATCTTAATTCAATTATGTTTGTTCTAACACGTTTTCTTATAATTTTTTTTTATCACAAATCTAAATAGGTAATTATATTCGCACTATCTGATTTATAATTTATTTACATATATTATTATTGTCTTTTGCATGATTACACAAACAACCACCGACAGTCAAAAAGTAAGGGCAGGTGTAATTCCCTGAAAGCATAAGTGATGCTTTGCGTAATAATGTTAATGTTTTGGTGGTTGTATGTGTAATTTTTCGAAAAATATAACTGATTTGTGTAATAATATTGACGTTTCTCGTCAAAATATATATAATTTTTAAAAGACGACAGTAATTTTATATAAATAAATCGTAATCCAGGAGTTGAGACGGAATTGTACTTATCTAAACATATTTTCATATGTATTCACAGAAGACGAAGGGGATGACGTCATATGTGTTATTACACAAATGTTTTTGGTACGCAGAGGTTTCTTAACGGACGGGCAATGAATTCCTTTACTTGTACTCATAATTTTTCTCTCTACTCTCTATACTGCGCGTTTCCTTTGTTTTTCTTGCATGTTGACTCACATGCACCTGTCCCTTTCATATCCACCTCCCTTCCTACTTTTCAAAATTTTTTTTCTTTTTTGTTTTTAGTGAAAGATGATTACATAGATTTATATTAATATAATAAATTTTAAATAATTAAAATCAATTAATACACTCACATTATAATAAGTATTCATTAGACGGGATAAATATCCACCTATTTGGTAGAGCTTAAAACCATGATTTTAAATTTATTCATGGACCCAACGTCACTGGATGAAAATTCACTATTGTCTACAATATATATTGGGTATGAACTAAAACCATCGTAAATAATTATTATTAACTATAGTTAAACAAAAATCGTTGCAAAAAAAAAAAAAAAAAACTCCTAAACATGTATTGAAAACTCTTTTTGTCATGGTTATCAACCATAGCAAATGTTTTAGCCACACTCGCAAATACTACGTACGACCAATAACCGTTGTATGACCGTGGTGAATGACTATTCACTACGATTATTTATTTTTGACCATGATAATTAATTATAATTAAATATTAAATTTTCTTTATTTCATCATTTATGACTTGGGATTTGTTGTCGTCCAGACGTAACTAAAGGGACGATCAAATGGCTCAAAGCGACATCTTATTTTTATAAAAATAGATTATGGGATCGATCGACTTCCAAAAGGGAGTTGATAAATTAGATTTGATCCTCTTCAAAATAAAATAAAAGAAAATATAATAAAAAAGATTTAACTATAGAGGGGACATTCGATATGTGTGTAGATATATTGAAATCTTAATTATATATATATATGTATTTAATTTAAATGAAAGAAAATGGACATAGCTATGAAATATAGAGAGAAAAGACAAAAAAAAAAAAAAGAAAGATTTAGAATATCACTTAATTTCTATCCACATAAATATATATTATAATTGCGCTGAGTTCAATCAAATTAATCAGATCAGTTATATGATAATTAGCATATCATATTTGCTGTAAAATTAATATATAATTTAAAACATAGTGTTCAATTATATGGTAAATATAATTATACTTCAACCGTAATTAATTTTGTAGTTCACCGGTGAAATTACTGTATATAAAAGTATGATTATGTGTACTAAATAATAAATATATAGTTCTTGAAGTAAAGTAGTATGCTTTAACCTTTTATAATTATTATAATTATTATTATTCCCAAAAAAATATATATATAATTTAAAAAAATATATTGGTGCATGATTTGGTTTTCTTGCCTTACAAAAAGTTGGGGAGCTTTATTTGAATGGAGTCATGACTCATAACTAAAGGGACTTGGTGTATACACTTTGATTCACTTCCTTTCTCACTGATTAATGCTTCATTAATTGAAAACTTGTCCGAAGAAATATGATTAATTATTAAGATAAAAATAAATATCATGGTGAATGCTGATTAATTACGTCCGTTTATGTTTTCAAATTGATGTAATAATTAAATAATATTGATTTACCATGAGCTTAAGTTATAATAATTTATAACGTAGAAAATAATCGATTTTTTTTTTTTTTATAGCGAATCTAATAGAAGTTATTTTTTGTACAGACTTCTATTACTTAACTTATTATTTTTTTCCCAAAAGTTCACGACATATATTCAACTTTATTTAAAAAGGTTTAACGAATTTGGACCTAAAGTAAAAATGTTTTTTCAAAACACATGCAATAAAACTAATGTCGTTGCAAAATTGAAAGATCATTTTCTTTTACTTCAACCATAATATGATATTTGTGATATGAAATCAAGATATTTATATATCGATGAATGACTCGTACTACTACGCTCTTAAATAAATAGAATTTCTATAAAAAATATAGTGTATAGTAAAAAGCATACTTTATAAGTGTACGTAGGGATCACCAAATAATAAATTAGTTTTTATTAATTTTCAAAATACCCTTTTCGTTTTTCAATGATTTCAATCAAATAAAATGATAATATTTTCATTCTTGTTCACGAGTCTTTGGGCAATCTTGAATCTAATGATGATTGAAGTTAAAATTATTCATTTTTTTTTTTAAATAAAAAACATAAGTCCATCGATGTTTGACTACATTTTTTTTAAAAAAAAAAAGTGACCTAGATTTTGTAAAAAAATATTGAAAAAGAGAGGGAAGCAAAAAACAAAGAAAGTAAAAGTAAGAAATGAATCATTCCATGAGAAAAATGCAATGACTGCATGCCTCACTATTATGGTTGAGTCATGTTTGGCAGAGTCAGTCACATGGAGTTTTTAAGTGACTTTGGCCCCTCACCACTGCAAACTCCTGTTTGCACTGTCTTGCAATTTTATTTATTTATTTATTTTTGATAAATTACAGCTACTTCTCTTAAAATTTGACATAATTATAAATACTCATTTATTATTTAAAAAAGTATAAATATTCCCCTGAGGTTTGTAACCGTCTAATAAATAACCAATTTTCATCCATTTTTATGGATGAACCGACCAAAATTCCCTTATATATTAAATTATTATTTTTTTAATTCTTAAAAAAAAATTGGACTACAATGTGCAAGGAAAGATTTCTTATGTTTTTTACACAGAGGAGCAATAATGTAATTTACCTCGGCTGATTTTTCTACAATTTTAATAAAAAATTCAAGCGCAAAATGGTCAATTTCAGGCCTATGGTTAAACATTGCAAACCTTAGGAGAGTATTTGTAATTTTTCAAACAACGAGGGGTATTTGTAATTATACCAAATTTTAGGGAAGGTGGATGTAATTTACCCTTATTTTTTTTTTATAACTACATCTACGCCTCTTATTTGTAGTTTATTTATACGAATTATACCTGCCTTTTTTAAAATTATACATACACCCACTCGAAATATCAATATTATTTACATAAAACATTCCTGTTTTATTGAAAAATTACACAAATACCTTCAAGAATGTCAACATCATTACACAAACTATCCCTATTTTTTAGCTACAACGAGTGATTTCTATAATTACGCAAATGAATAATTTGTATAATTATATAGATTAAGAGTATAAATATCATTATTTTTAAAAAAATAAAATAAAATTTGATGAGCCAGAAGTGATTTTCCTGTCATAGAACTGTAGCAGATAGCTTAAGCAATCTGATAAGCACCACCACTAGTTTATGTTATGTGCATATTCTCACATGGAAAATGCTAAAGTTTTGTTTGTTTTGCAAGTAAAGTCAGGAAATGCTGCTTGCTTAACCAAAATAACTTTTATAGTTTCAAGAAAGGAAAAAAATGAGAAGAGGGTCAAATTTGATTTCTTGCTGCCAATAAAAACAACAACCAATCACAATCTTACTTCTTAGTATTATCAATAACTTTTAGGGGATTTCAAAGTGCTTATCATTATTGAAGACGTGTTCCCATGTACTTTTGTTTTTGCACTGAAAATAAATTGTAAGTTAAATAATAGTAAAAGTTAAAAATTTAAAAAAAAAAGTGAAAAAAGTTGGGTCAGATTGTTAGGATATTGTTTAGTGTATATGATATTTATATTATTTCTTTAGTTACTTTAATGTTGGTGTTGATAGATTTAAAAATGTTATTATACTGTGGATTGAATATAGTAATAGTAGTTGCTTTAGAAACGTTGCTGTGTTTTCAAAATAATAGTTCATCGCTCATTATTCGAAAAAAAGTAGTTTAATTTATACATTTAACCAATAAGCTACGAAATGGGTATGAAGTTGCTTATAACTTTTTGTCGTAAATCAGCTTGATATAATAGTTTTAAAGTGAATTTTTTAAATAAAAAATACTTTTTCTCAACATATTTTCAATAATAAGATGATAAATATTTAATTTATATGATTGCAAACACCCCCGAGATTGAGGTCATATCTTCTCTAGGTTCACCTTCACAACTAATTAAAGATAGAACAACTTTAATTTAATTTTCCATTAATGTATTTAAATCACACATGTACACAATATATCTTTTAAATAAACATTTAATTACTGGTCACTTATACTCGCTACGTATGTTAATGTGTAATATAAATATGATATATATATGTTATAATTTAAGAATCTAAAGTAATTATTCAAATATGCAAATTATGTTAATTGGATTTACTATTTTATCATAATCATAGAATAATAAATTGATATGTTATAAATAGGATTATTTTACAGCAGATTGAAAATTATATTTAACCCACCGATTAATGAATTTTAAGGGTAAGTTTGTATCAATAATATTGATGGATGATGAACATCAATAATTATTAATGGATATGTTGTACCCGATTCATTTAAAAAATTTAAATACACATAAAGAAAAGTTTTATTTTGAAAGAAGTAAAAACTTAAATAAAACCCAATCCACTTAGTAGACAAAAAAAAAAAAAAAATCAATATAATTTGCCTAAATAAAAGGCATCTCAACCCAACAACAACTACTTAAGATGGATTTTAGCTATGGCTTCCCAACAAATATTTCCACAGAAGTTAATTTCACAAACAATAATAACATAAAATTACTTTATTATTGCACTCTTATTATTTTTCAGACGTCCAAAAATAATTTAAAATTTTGAAACGTAATCTATAATACAGACATGAAAAAACACACAATCCAAAAAATAAATATTACTGGCGCGTAATCCAAAATGAAAGAAATCAATAAAGGGAATTCCAATTATGAAACAAATAAATAAATAAAATATAAAAAAAGTAAGTTTATATATCAAAATGACCAAAAATAATTATAAACCACTAATTTCCTATATAAAAAAAAGAGGGCAAAGAGAACCCAAAATTCTCTAACATTGAAATGAAGCAAACAAAACAAAATACCAATTATTTAAAAAAGAAAAAAATAAAGGTGAAATTACAATGGGTTTCCTCGATTTTTATACTATAAATATCTCTCGTTATTTGAAAAATATATTTTTGAAACTAACAATCGTCTAACAAATGCTCCTTATAATGGACTGTCAAGAGAATTATTTGTAATTTTTAAAATATAAATATTTGACTAATCTCAAGAGGGCTCCATGTATTTTACCAAAAAAACAAAATACCAAATACTGATTAATAAAACAATTTATAAAATAGAATGAAAATATGAATTGGCAGTCGTTATCCTCGAGGGGAAGCATATGGCCAAATATCCACACAGAGAGAGAGAGAGAGAGAGAGAGAGAGGTGGTAGGCAGATTAGAGGCTTGTTCCAAAAGTAAGCAGAAAAGAGTAATTTATAGCCCAAAACTCATCAAAGATTACCAGCAGGGAAAGAAAACAATGACAAACAGCTAAGCCTAACACACTGCTCTCTCTCTCTCTCTCTCTCTCTCTCCCTCTCCCCCCTTCTCTTTTCTTTTCTTTTTCATTGATTTTCGATTTCCGTGTCAAGCAAGCATCCATACCACACACCACACTCGCTTCCCCCACCCCACCCCATTTCATTTCTTAACCCATGGGCAAAAACCAAATCCCAACTCCTCCCATCAATAAAATCCCATTTTTCATTTGCTTCGTAAAGCTTTTTCTTGCCTTTTAATCTTTACTTCTAACCCACCTCTGTTTATTACACTTTTTTTTTCCATCTGGGATTTTTGTTTTTTGATGTGTTGAGTTTTGTGGGAGCATCAAGAATCGTGTGGATTTTTGGTTTTTCTTGGTGGGTTTGTGTTAATTGTTGATTTGGGTGTGGAAATGGGACAGGAGGTGGTGGTGGTGGCGGCTGTGGGCACGGCGGCTCCGCCGTCGGGGATGGGAGTACCTCCGCCGACCTCTCTGGCACCCGGGTTCAGGTTTCATCCGACGGATGAGGAGTTGGTGAGGTATTATTTGAGGAGGAAAGCTTGTGGGAAGCCTTTCCGGTTTCAAGCTGTTACTGAAATCGATGTGTACAAATCTGAGCCTTGGGAGCTTGCTGGTATGTAAAGATACACTCTTTTAACATGAACTTAACTCAGATTCCTTTGTCTCTCTATTTCTTTTTTTTTTCTTTTTTAAAATATATTTTTGTTGCATGAAAAGATTTAGTCTTTTGGTTGATAGGTGTGGTTTTCATTTTGTAAAGGTATAGTCTTTGGATTTTTTTTTTGTTTTTGAGTTTTCATTTTTTGGGTTTTTTCCTTTTTATGTTGATTGCTAGGAGCTTAGCTTGTTCATTCTCCCTGTGGTTTTGCTGTGTAGTTCTTCTTTTTCCCTTTTGATTGATTGTTTTCCTGGTGTTGCTTGCTTATCTCTTTGTAATTTTTGGATTTGCTGATGTGGGTGTCTGAATTTATAACTGATATGATTACATTTCAGGCTGGAGTAGAAAATTCTATGAAGTTCAGTGCAAGAAAATAGACATTTTTATGCGTAATAGGAAAGAATTATAGTAAAAGATGAGTTTTTTATCACCTGGATATGTTTCATAGGTGAAGTTAAGAAAAAATGTAGTGATTAACAGATGGAAATAGACGTCGATGGGCCTGTTTATACAAGCGAATGCTGTATGTGTAAAATTGGTGATGAGGATTTAAGCTGAACATTTTTTGTGTTTATTTGCATTTATGTCTGTTGGTGTGATTCCTTAACTTGCTGTTTGTTGGGTTTGTAGTTGTTTGCGTGTGAATATTATGTTTTCTTGTTGTTTTTTGTTTCTCATCATGTCTTGTGTGTTTGCTAATTATTTGTCTTTTGATGTGCTTGTTTGCGAAAAAGACTATTCCTCGCTGAAGAGTAGAGATCTGGAATGGTACTTCTTCAGTCCTGTGGATAGGAAGTATGGCAATGGGTCTCGGCTGAATCGTGCCACTGGAAAAGGGTATTGGAAAGCGACTGGGAAGGATAGAGCGGTGCGTCATAAGAACCAAACTATAGGAATGAAGAAAACGCTTGTTTTCCATAGCGGGCGAGCACCCGATGGCAAAAGAACAAACTGGGTAATGCATGAGTATAGGCTTTGTGACTCGGAATTGGAGAGGGCTGGAGTTTCACAGGTGTGGGTTTTGCAGTCAATTCTCTGTGCAGTGCTTTATTATTTTCTTGTATGTCTCTCTGTGAAAAAAGTTATGAATCTTGAGAGAAATCCTTTTCTGTTGTGTTGCGTGGAAAAAGGACGCGTTTGTGCTCTGTAGAATCTTCCAGAAGAGTGGTCTAGGTCCCCCCAATGGGGATCGCTATGCTCCTTTTGTTGAAGAGGAATGGGATGAAGATGCCGGCCTCGTGGTTCCCGGAGGTGATGCTGATGATGACGTGACCAATGGTGATGAAGCACGAGTCGAATGCACTGATATTGATCAGGTTTTTTAGCTGACCTTTTTGTTTAATATATTTAGTTTACTTCCTTTACCGCTATCGTCATCTTTTGCTTGTATATGCATTTCCATTTTCTTTTCCAAAAAATGTAATTAAGGAAGTTAGTAAAAGATTTCCGATGCTGCAGCATTGTTGCAGCTCAAATTGTTGCGAAAACCAAGTAATAATGGATAAGGGAACTTACGCACGTTGTAGGCAAAAAATCATGTGCGCTAAGCCTTGTTTGAATTTCTTTTGGTTTGGGCTGGTAAAAGATCAATATACGGCACTGAAAATGTCCGTTTTATTTCTTCCATAACGGCAAAACTGAGTTAACTCTCAGTTCACTGCTATCTATACTCTGCTACAGAATTGATCCAGGGCAGTTATACCCCTACCTTTTTTATGCACACTACTTCCCTCAATGCACGAAGAACACATGAAGCAGGTCTTATTCCAGGTGGAACAGACTTGACTCTTTTTTCTTTGTCCCGAGAAAGCGGGACGACATGTTATTTCATGCATGGAAGACGTTTTGAGATGCATCTTCATACTATTGGCCTTGTCTAGAATAATTTTCTGTCTTAAAATAGTTCCTCTTTTCCAAAAAATTGAACTTTATTGAAGTGCAAGTCTGAGGCAGAAAAGATTTGTAGCCACTGAATTTGGGAGACGCACTTTATCAACTCTTGAAACATTGTCCACTGAGAGTGAGATTTAGTAGTTATACTTTACCGTTACATTGTCGACTCTCACCTGAAACATAGTCCGACTGGCGGGGTCGACGAGCATTTCCTGATTATTAGCCTGTATGATGTTTTGACAACGTTGCAGTTGCTATACTACTGTTATTTGAGATTAATTTAGCCAACCAAATATGTAATGATCTTGTGCCATGAAATCGTGTAGAGAAAGAATTCTTACAGCTTTTTGTTCATTTAAGACTCGTTTACGTTACTGGCTTGATCTTGCAGGAAATAGTAAACTCGGAAAACAAGAAAGAAGTGTATTTTATAGATTTAAGGCCCGTTTCCATTATGTGGATATGCGTTTTATCTGTGAATTCATGTTGCCGTAATGTATTTCTAGTTCATATTTTCGTATTTTGTTTGTCGAGGAAGTAGATATGATTTTTTTTTAAAAATTATTTTCGATCTTACGGATGCTGTAAGGAATAGCGAAAAAAACACCATTGTATTATGTTGGAGTGCTGGTTAAATCAATGAAAATAGTGACATTTTCCTGTTGCATTTTCCTTGTTTTTTTAAATTTAATAGCATCAACCTCAAATTTGTAACAGGACACTCAGCCTCTCAGCATGGCTCCGCCCCAGATTGAGAACCTGATCGGGCCACAGAGTCTTCCCTTTATGTGCAAGAGGGAGAGATCAGAAGACGACCCTGAGCCGCTCTCTTTAGCTCAAAGTAAAAGATCGAAGTACGACGATCCCAACTCCAGCCATGCAAACGGATCCGAAGATTCCACCACAACAAGCCAGGATCCTCCCACAAAGATGACGACGACAAATTTTTCCTCCGCTCTGTTGGAATTTCCTTTATTAGAACCGCTAGAGATGAAAGAAAACCATCCAGCCAATACCCACGCGTTTGATTCCTCCAACCTGGAGAAATCTGTGCCACCCGGATACCTAAAGTTTATCAGCAATCTAGAGAACGAGATCCTGAACGTCTCCATGGAGCGGGAGACGTTGAAGATTGAGGTGATGAGAGCCCAAGCGATGATCAACATTCTTCAATCTCGCATCGACATCTTGACCAAAGAAAACGAGGACTTGAGAAGACATGTCTAAGCAGGTGGAGATCGACCGCCCGCCTGCGTATCCATGTACGTATAATCGTTCCTTTTTAGTTACCGGCTCCATCTTTCATTGCATCACAGTTTTCAAATTCTGTATGCTCTTCTTAACGGGGAAGATGAGTGTCGGCCTTTAGGCGTGTAGAGAGAGTTAGCCGTTTGCGGCTACTATATGATCTCTCCGTAGTCTAGTGTTAGTCCGAACGATGAATCTGTCGACGATACTCTTTCTCTCTTTGAATCGACTCACTTGAATAAAGTTGATGTTCTGAATATCAATTTTGCATGCGTCCGGAATGGAATTTATACCTTAGCTTTCACTAATCGGAACGTGTAGCGTATACACGTACAGGCAATCTGGATTTTATACACGTGGTTTGTATATGTGAGGTGGAATACGCGAAGTACTAATTAGAAATAGAGGGAACTGATACAAGTATGTATAACTAATGGTAGATTTTAAATATTAAAATTCATTATTGTCTATTATAGTCATTAAAATGTTAGCTATATTAGTAACAGGGAAAGATGCAAGCAACTTATTGATATTGTAACGAGTAAATTACTATGTTATGAAAAATGAAAGGTTAAATATACTTTATCCTTTGAATTGTTCTTGATGTAATATTTACGCACTGAACTAACATATTGCAAATGAGCAAATTATACTTTATAAAAAATAAAGGGTTATATACACTCCTGCTGAATTATTCTTGATGCAATATTTCTTTCCTAAATTAATATATGTAATACCTTCCCCTAAAATTAAATATTTTGGACAAGATTGCCCTTATATTACACATGTATATTTCTAATTCAAAAGTTCTTTTTTTTTTTAAAAAAAAATAATTTTGCATTTAAAGTTTATTAAAATTTTCTTAATTGGATAAAATATATTTTGGTTATACTAAGTAAAATAAAATTGATAAGTTAAATGTTCAAATTTTATTGCATTTTACAGATTCAAATTTATGTAATGAATGAGTACAATAGATATACAAAAAAAAAAAAAAAAATATTATGTAGAAGATTTTATTAATTTGGTAATAAAATTAAATTATTATTATTGAATTTTTTAGATAAAAAATGTGTAATTACATATCCATTTTCTTACCCCTTTTCCCAATTAGTTTCTTTAAAAAATAGGGTTAATTACACTCACATCTCCAACTACTATGGGAATATATAAATTCCCTCCTCTTACTATGAAAATTACAAATTGTCCCCTTCGATTAACAAGTGTTGGTCAAATTTAACAATAAGTATTTAAATGATCATTTTACCCTCATTTATAAAACAAAAAATAATTCAATAAAATTTATAATAGAAGAATTTTCTTATTTTCTTTATTTGAAATAAAAAGAAGGAAAAAAAGTTTTTTTTTTTTTTTTTTTTTTTTTTTTTTTTTCGGATAATGATAATTTAAAAATATACTTATGTCTTCATTTTCCTAGGAATTGTAACGTATAGATTTTAAGAATTAACATGCACAAAAAATAACTTATTTAAATTTTTATGTGACATTGTAAAATTGGCTAAATTATTGAAATTTGCCTCAATATTTACATTTGAATAATATAAGTTTTATTTTATTACTTGCTATATACAATTTCAATAAAATTTGCAAATTTTGATGATTGTTAGGAATAGAAATTAATGTCATAACCTACAATAAAACAATATGTGATTAAAATAATATTATAAAATAATATACTAAAAGTTACGAGTATACACTCTTATTAACTTTAAAAATAACAAATTATACCTTAGGGATATTTAAGTCATAAAAAATAGAATTATTCAAGTTGAGGATATTATAGGAAGTTTAGACCAAATATTTTTTATGACATCAGTGAAATCTATTAAGTTGACTAACAAAAGGGGCAATTTGAAAGATGGATATATTTAAAAGGGAAGTTTATGTAATTTCCATAGTAAGAGGAGGGGATTTGTATATTCCCATAATAGTAGGGGATGTCAGTGTAATTAACCCTAAAAAATATGATAAAATTATTTATCTTTTCTCTATAAGGGTTTAACTTTTAGTTAAGCATGTATATATTGTAAATTTCTTTTTGAAAAGTATATATGAGTTGTTGGGATATTATATTAGATAATGCATAACATCTCTATTACTTAAAATAATTGTATCTAATGTCGATGTAAACATTAATAAAGTAAGAATATAAATTACATCAAGGAAAAATTATAATACAAAGAATGTTCACAATAGAACTAAAAAAAAAAAAAAGAAAAAACCATCCAATTAGTAACTTAATGAAAAGTTGTCAAAATTTTAGAATAACTCATTTCACTCATAGTACCTAGAAGAATTATATATTATTCAAGAAAATAATCTTACTCCAATCCTTTAAAAGTTGTGAAGCTAATAAATATTACGTCCTTCTCTTAAACCTATGAAACGAAATATGTCAAGCGTATATTCAAAGAACAATAACAAATAAGATTGAAAATGGAGATAATAGAGTAACAAAAATATTGTAATATATTTTGATCTCCTCTAACCAAATGAATATAACTACAGGGCCATGTAAACATCATATCAAAGAATTTCTGCCGTTCCGCCAAAGAAACTCATCATCCATCCTTATGTCCAATAGTAATCGAATCATCCAAAAAATTTTAGATAAATTCAACATATATCATGTGATCAAAATACATAAAATTCACAATGTAAAAAAAAATAACTTTGTGAAATAATAGAACCTAAAAGTCCCACGCAAAATCTAACCTTCCATCAACCAATACAAAAAACAAGGGAAAAATGCAATTATCCCCCTGTGATATGCAAAATGTGCAAAAACCCCCCAATGAAATAATAAATAGCAATTTACCCCCTGTGTTTTAAAAAATGGAGCAAAAAACCCCCTGTGAGGGAGTTGTTTGCTGCATTTTGAATAACACAGGGGGATAAATTGCTAATTATTTTTTCACAGGGGGATAATTGCTCTTTTTGGTTAACACAAGGGGCAAATTGCATTTAACCCCAAAAAACAAAGAAGTACTAAATGGGTTCAGCTCATAAACGAATAAATTTTATCTGCATTCACTCTGCTCCGACAACTTTGGTTGGCTTTTCTACCCTCTATGGGGCAGCGCCACTACTTGAGGCGGCCACGGAGATGGCTGTCAAAGGCACCAAAATTCAACATCTATCATGAGGCGGCACATTGCAAGCATAGCAAATGCAGTAGTAGACTTATTTTTTGTATTTGAAGGAATGCTTGAAACTAAACCTACAAATAAATAATTAAAAATATCACATAAATATTAGGATATAAAACGAATAACTAACACATAAGGTAGAAAAATCAAATAACCTCATTTCGCTCAACGAAAGTTTTTATATGCAAGCCTCTAATTTTTTTTTTTAATCCGGCGAGCATAATGTACCCAATACAATTTTATAGAAATGTTTGAAGTACGTAAATGGATACAACTATTGACTACACTATGATTAAGAAAGATGTGATGTATTTCGAAATGATACCTGAATTGTTGCATGGTAGCGACCTATGGGCTTGTCCACTCTAGGACTGCATGTTAAGAGAACAAAAATGTAACAATAAAATCATATGGTACCAAATAAAACTATGATGATAATAATTATTGTGATGGTGGTAGAGTTGGTATATAACAAAGAGACAAAAAATAGAAAATAAAAAAAGATAGTTATTTGCAAACCTAAACACAGTGAAATTCGAAAGAACTCGAAGAAAGTTAACTTGAGCCCATACTCTTACCAGTAGACCCACACTCAACTGGAGAAAAATTGACAAATATCAACTCAATAGTTTTTAATAAAATGGTTGCATGGCCATATCCCAATTTTAACATAGAAATTCCTGATAATAACTCGATCTAGTTTTTCAAACATATAATTATAAAATGCTACAAATAGGAAAGAATTTGACATAAAAATATAGTAATGAAAGCTTATCCAACCATTAAATTTAGTGGTAATATATGCTCGCAAAACGTCATGCTTGTAGGAAATGGAGCGAAACATTTATTTTTTGAAGAAAATATAAAGAAAGTACCAGTACGACGTTACATTAAAAGAGTAGCAAACATTTAACTCCATCGAATTGAAACTTCTCTTTCAAGACGAACTTTTGTTCTTCAATCCTTCATCTTTGATTCTCTATAATATGCATATTCCATATCTGCAAATGTAGTCCAATGCTTGCTTTCATATAGCTAGTTAGGTTTCATAATCTAAAATAGACAATATTATATCCTTCTTTGAAAAGCAACATAAATAATTATAGCATACGGAATAAAAATATTTGAACACATACATATCACTATCAACATACACAGACGTCCACCTGGATTTTCTCTATCAAGTTTCATCATCAGTAAATTGAAATATTTTACTCTATAATCATCACAATTACAAACATTAACCACATCGATATATTACAATCAAAATACTAACCATTCATCAAATTGATGATAAGTAAACAATCAAATTGCTCACGCCAATTCAAGATGGAAAAATGATGATTGAGACAAATATCAAAAGCACGTCTGAATGTGATCAAGAATTCAATCAATCAAACAAACCTATTTTTAATGC
Source organism: Sesamum alatum (assembly GCA_034509735.1). Classification (NCBI taxonomy): domain Eukaryota; kingdom Viridiplantae; phylum Streptophyta; class Magnoliopsida; order Lamiales; family Pedaliaceae; genus Sesamum; species Sesamum alatum. The sequence continues at coordinate 20,339,397 of JACGWO010000003.1, forward strand.
ATTTGCACTCAAAATTTAGAGAAATTAAAAAACATAGTCCTTTAAGCTACACCAAAGGGAAGTAGAGATAATTGCATAGCTAACACTAACATCATAAAAGAGAAAGATGAACATCATAATCACACATAAAAATAGGGCAACTCGGAAAAAAAAAACCAAGAAAAACACACACACAAAAAAAAAGGAAGTATGAAGAAGAAAATATTTATCCTTGAATGCGGTTTTACTTCATACGGGTCATAAGTCCCAAACTTTTTATTTTCATTTTGTGATTTACTCTGTAAGTAGCATTTCAAACCAACTAACCAATTTCACCAAGGTATACAAAATACACGCACACACAAACATAAAAAAAATAGAAAACAAAAATATAGGAAAAAAAGTGCAAGTCATTTCACCTCTATTCATTTCCCTCAAAGACCCATCTCAATCACCATGCCAGCTCCTCTGTATTTTCCTCTGATGCTGTGGCCCCATCCGCATGAAGAGCGAAGGACACAGTTCTGAGAGAAGATCTTAGGTTTGAGAGAGAGAGAGAGGAAATGTGTGAATGTGGGGAGTTTGGAGAGTGGATAAAATTGTAAAAATCATTAGGTGTGATCGAGGGTATTTTAAGTAGTTTGTAAAATTGGTATGAGAACTGTCAAAGTATGCTTAAATTTTCATTGTTATCCTCTATGAATTAGTTAATTCCTTTTGCAAAAAGAAAGTTATGAATGAATTATGGGAATACAAAGGACAAATTGTGTAAAAATGCATAAACTAACTTCTCTTTCAGACATAAAAGAGCCTTCTTTTTTATACAACTAGACGTCGTTGCATGCGGTCCCCACGAGCACATAAAGAAAACTGTGGTGTGTGATGAAAAGGAAAAAAATGTGAAGGAATGAGAAAAAAAGAGTTAGTAAGATAAAAAAAATGGATTGAGATTAGAGAAACGTGAAGTAATGGGTTGAGAGAAAAATAATAAAATTACTTTTAGGACTAATACTTTTTTTAAAGAAAGAAATGATATGAAGGGTAAATTTGGACATTCAAAAATTGGTACATCAAAAAGTTTTCTTTTATAATAATATAGATTAGTATACATTATTATTATCGGTTTAATCTTAGTTAAAACTAATTATTTTACTTTTTATTGTTGACATAAAATTTTTAATAATTGTGTTTAAAACATAGGTTCATAATAAATTTGGGCCGTTCATCTTTTCAAGACAAAAAGTTTATTAGCTCATATGCAATTTGGGTGTTATATATTATTATGGGTCAATTTAAAATAAATATCTAGTTTTTTTTTTTTTAAAAAAAAAATTTGAATTGACTAAATTTGATGAAAAAAATATTCAAATGCGATTTATCATGAGACTGATCCATGTCAAGCTCGTGGTATTTCAAACCTCAATGAAAGTGACCCTAAATTATCTAAACCCCTCAAAAATATTTTTTTTGAGAATTTATAAGTCTTTGAAAATTGTCTGGCATTGTTTTTTTGAAAAGCTTATAAAATCATCAAATAAGATGTTTTAAATCTTATAATATTTTTCAAAAAATAAAAATTGTCAGATGATTTTCAAGAGCTTATAAACTTTCAAAGTTTTGGATCTTATAAGATCTTAACACAAAAAGTTAACTTCACATAGCTTGTCTTATTAAATCATCTTATAAGCTCTTTAATCTTAATATTCAATAAACAAAAACACACTTATAATTTTGCTAGTATTTTATTTTTTTATGGTTCATATAATTGACGTTTTTCCCCAAAGCAAAATTATTTATTTATATAATTTTAAGTTCTAATAACTTGATGGTTTTTTTTTTCTTATCAATATTATAGTATGGTTAACTTATTATGCCAAGCTCTCTAACAATTTATAAACTCTGTTATCTTATTTATCCTAAACACTGAAGAGTTTATTTTTATAATAAAATTAAACATCTTTAAGCTATTAAAACATATTATAAAATATAGTAACTTATAAGATATTTCAAATAAGTTTAGTCAAACACCCTCATATTTTTGTGAAAATCATGCTTATTTGGGCGGGTTAGACTTTTCTTTTTTCTCCAAAATCAATCGATGTTCCTTTTTTAGTGAATTATTTATAGTTATATTATAAATAAAAAAAATGCAAAAGACCTCCCTGTGATATGTAATATGTGCACATTACCCCACTATGAAAAAAATAGCAAATTATCTTTTGTGTTTTTTAAAATGAAGCAAAATAACCGCTTATACATGATTTTGTAATTCACGCGCCATCTTTGTGATTTTTTCACAATTTTTCAGAATAAAATAATATTTATATAAAAATAATTAATTTAATATTATATTATATTAAAAATATTTATTATTTATAAAATACATATATTTTTATTTTATAAATAGTAGACCATATATATCATTTAAAAAAAGGACCCACCCAACCCCCTACAATCTTCGCCGCTGCCCCCCTCACCAGCCCCCCCTTCCCTTCCCTAGCCCTGCCCCCCTCCCAATTCCCCAGCCCTGCGCTGCCCCCCTCCCCTTCTCCCAACCCCTGCCCCTTCCACCAGTTGCCGCCCCCCTCCCCTACCCTCTGTCCCCGACCCTCCCCATTTCCCTGCTCCGCGTCGTCGCCACTCCCTAGTCCTCTTGCCGTCGCCTCTCTCTCTCTCTCTCTTTGTGTATATATATATATATTTTAATTTATATTATACATATGCTTTTAATTAAATTTATATAAATATATATTATGTAAATATACGATTTTGAGTCTCTGCTGTTGATTCAAATTAAGTAAAATCTGAATGTAGCAAGGTCAATTTAAATGGATATATCTTTATCAATTCAACTCCGATTCATGCACGATTTATTCGGTTAGGAAGCTGACTCTTCAGGCTTTCCAACGGTATATGGCACTTAACAAATCACCTCCAAAATCGAGTTAAACACTGGCTATAAAAAGGAAACATTGTGCAGTCATTTAGAGACGTCAACTTCATCATCTCACAAGTTCACTACTTTGAGAACTCTCAAGTAACATCTACTCTATCTTTTGCACACGAATTTCTCTCCACTTTTCAGAATATTCACACACCAATTATCACACTTTCACCATTATTTTCATCCCCTTGAAGTGTTATTTTATTTATTCAAGTTGAACATTACTGATTTAAGCATCGGAGTGCTAACCCCTCTCTGTAGGTTAGTCTCCCCCACAATCGTGGGACTTTCAAGAAGATCCCTTGACATTTTGTGGTACTGCTGGACTTCGGTACGCATCATTAACGCCATCTGTGGGAACACTTGAGCTTTGGCGTAAGAAATGGCTGACTCAGATAATGTTGGATCTTTCTCGGGAGAAGCCAACCGTCCTACCTTCTGAACAGACGAGGGGCGCCGTGAGTGCTCTCCCTCCAATTACTGACCCTGCTCAGGGCAGTGGCCTCCCAGCCGTCGAATTCCCCGCTCCAGCTACGGCCTTCCCCGCGCCTGCTGGTGTACCACCTGCTCCGGTAGTCGTCTTTCCTACTCCAGCTGGTGCCGCCACTGCCTCGAATGGAGACCTGCCAGCCCCGGTGCCCAATCCCGTTGCTGTCCCTGCCGTCCTGGATCGGCTCATCTACAAGCACCTCCGCCAGTTCATATTGGAGACCGTCCACTCGGCTTACCGCGGTTCCCAAGCAAGTGGCGCAGGTCCCCTTTCCCAATAGGAGCGAGGAGCAACTCCAGGGAGTCAACCGATGGATGAACAGGCTCTTACTGGACAATAACAAGATAGATCTCTGCCCACTAGCTCTGGCAACAAGGAAATAGCCCCCTTTCAACCTCCTGAAATTTGGCAGGCCCTCAGGAAGGGGATGGTCGAGCTGCGCCAACAGGTAACCAAAGATACTTTGCCAACTTCTCGTGGCATTCCTTTCAGTGAAGACATCATGGTTGAAGAGCTCCCTGCTCACTTTCGAACACCTTCCTATCTACCTGCCTACAATGGCACTACTGACTCGGCCGAACACATACGTAAGTTTGAAAATGCAGCCCTGCTGCAAAGGTATACCGATGGCATTAAATGTCGTGTTTTTCTTACTACACTAACCGATTCTGCTCAACAATGGTTCGACCAGCTTCCAGCTGGATCAGTTAGAGATAATAATCATCCAAATTAGTTAAATTATAATGACCATCTCTCGATTTTTTAGTAATTTATCCCAAAAATTTTAGTTTGAGATAAGTGAATTATTTTTCTTCTTTTTTATTTTGTCTAAAACTCTTTTTTTTTTAAAAAAAATAGTACAATTTTTTTAAAAATTATAAAAAAAATCATAAACGTGCCCAAAACGTGTCAGACACTCCTTCAAAACATGACTGTGTCCTTTTTTTTCTTTTTTTTTTTAATTTTTGGACACGCCTATGCCGTGTCCGACACGTGTCCGAGCCGTGTCCGTGTCCGACACTGCATTGGGTAATTTTTCGGAGTGTCCGTGCATTATAGGTTAGATCTTTTGTAGAGTTCAACTCCCTTTTCCTATATCAGTTTGCTAGTAGCAAGAAATATTGGAAGTCGGCTATTAGCCTTTTCGGAGTCAAGCAGGAGGAAAAGGAGTCACTGAGAGCCTACATACAACGTTTTCAACAATGCTGTCCTGGAGGTCCCTACAGCCCACCAGGAGGTGCTGATCAGTGCACTCACCCAGGGCATCCGCGTAGGACCACTTTTCGAATCCTTGGCCAAGAAACCTGCAGCCAGCTTTCAGGAAGTGCTAGCTTGTGCGGAGAAGTACATGAATCTTGAGGATGCCCGACTGGTCAGGAAGGGGGATAGTAAGGATCAGAAGAAGGAAGGGGAGCCTCCGTCTGGCGAAGCAGAGGGGAACCCTGGGGGCGGTTCAACCTCCTCGACCCAAGGAATAAGCACTTCACCCTGCTGATCACCAGCCCGACACGAATGTTGATGGCCATCGACGCCTTCTTGCCTTATAGTGGCCCAAAGGCTCTGAGGAGGGCCCTCAACAACCTAAATCTAAATATTTATGCAAATACGACAGGGAATATGGACACTACACCAATAGGTGCCGTTAGCTAAGACATGAAATAGAGCGGCTCATCCAAGCCGATGACCTGAACGACTACGTCGACAAGGATCGACATCGCGGACAAAAGAAGGAGCACTCCCGCCATCGCAGCTCCCGTAGCAGCGAAGAGCAGGTCACTGATCCCCCCAAGTGGGAGCACAGAAGGGAAAAGCTCCCTGCTGAGGAGCAAAGCCCAGAAAACACCCCAACCAAAGGGGTAATTCACATGATTGCAGGAGGACCTATTGATGGGGACTCCAACAAAGCCCGGCGCGCCCACGCCCGTGTTGCCCGAGCAGTAATGGAACTTGACCACAAATCACCAGCAGGGAATCCTATGATCCATTTCGGGCTTGTTGACATACAGAGAGTTCATTTACCTCATAATGACGCACTTGTTATTTCTATTACTCTTGCTGACTACACTGTTCAACGCATTTTTGTGGATTCTGGCAGTTCTGCAGATATCCTCGTCTACGAGGTCTATCGGCAGATGGAGCTTGGTGATATCCTGTTGGAGTCGATAGACATTTCGCTATATGGCTTTGCAGGGGAGGTTGTCCATCCCCTTGGACAGATCTTGCTCCACCTATCCCTAGGGGTAGAGCTCAACCGAAGGACCAAAATGATTCGCTTCCTCATAGTAGATATGCCCTCAGCTTACAACGTTATTCTTGGGCGACCCGCTCTAAATGCCTTCCAGGCTGTTGTCTCCACCTATCACATGAAGTTGAAATTCCCTACCGGAGTAGGAGTAGGAGAAGTCACCGATGACCAATACACCGCCCGGAAGTGCTATGTCGAATTCGTGAAGAGAGGCGGCAGGAAGTACATGGAGATAGACCCTCCCCAACCCAGCATGGAGAAAGGGAAAAGACCTATGCAACATGATGAGCAAGGAAACGAGATTCCTGCTCGAGTCCAGCCCGCCGAGGAGCTGTTGAGCATTCAGCTAGTACCAGAAGATCCAGACAAAACCACTAGGATCGGCTCCTAGCTAAATCCCGAGGTAGCAAGGCAACTCACCACCTTTCTGCAGGAAAACGTGGATTTTTTCGCTTGGACAGCCCAGGACCTAGTGGGTATTGACCCAAGCATTGCAATACATAACCTAAACTTGGATCCGACCTTCCCTCCTGTAAAGCAGAAGAAAAGATATTTCGGTCCTGAGAAGGACAAGGTCATCCAGGAGGAGGTAAGCAAACTCCTCGATGCATGGCACATCAAGGAGATTCAATTCCCCCAGTGGTTATCCAATATGGTACTTGTCCCTAAGCCAGGTAACAAATGGCGCATGTGCGTTGATTTTCGTGATGTGAATAAAGCATGTCCTAAGGATTTCTATCCCTTACCTCATATAGACCAGTTGGTGGATTCCACCTCTGGTCATGAACTGCTAAGTCTAATGGATGCCTCGCAGGGTTACCACCAGATTATGCTTAACCCCGACGACCAGAAGCTTGTAAGCTTCATCACGTCAGGGGAACATATTGTTATATTGTCATGCCCTTTGGGCTAAAAAATGCAGGTGCCACGTACCAGCGCTTGGTGGACCATTTTCGAGAGCAACTCAGACGCAATATGGAGGTGTACGTGGATGACATGCTGGTGAAAAGTAGATAGACTGATCACCACATCACAGACCTTGCTGAAACCTTCAACATTCTCAGGAAATATCACATGAAGCTGAACCCAACCAAATGCACATTCGGTGTTCGAAGTGGCCGATTCCTCGGCTACATGGTGACAGAGAAGGGCATTGAGGTCAACCCAGATAAAGTACGAGCAAACCAAGAGATGAGACCTCCTGCTAATCTCAACGAAGTACATAAACTTGCTGGCCGCATTACTGCCCTCAATAGGTTCATATCCCCCTCTGCTGAGCGCAACCGTCCTTTCTTCAAAGCTTTGAGGAAGGCTAAAAGCTTTGCACGGGACGAATCTTATCAGCAAGCCTTCCTGGACCTGAAGGCGTACCTCGCCAAGCTACCTTTACTCACCAAACCCTCACCCGGAGAGGCCTTGTATTTATACCTGGCTGCAGGGTAGCTCGCCGTGAGCTCCGTCTCATCAAAGAGGAGGACGGAGTGCAGAAGCCTATATACTACGTCAGTAAGGTCCTGCATGGCGCTGAGCAATGCTACCCGGAGGTAAAAAAACTGGCATTTGCCCTGGTAACAACTGCTAGAATGTTACGTCCTTATTTTCTATCTTACTCCATAACTGTGCGCTCTAACACCCCCCCTGCGGACTACACTGGGGAAAGCTGAGACCTCTGGCAGGATGATCAAGTGGGCCATTGAGCTCAGCGAGTATGATATCTCCTACCAACCTAGAACGGCTATCAAGGCCCAGGCCTTTGCTGATTTCATGACTGAAACAACGCTGGCTGAAGAAGAGGAAGGAACATGGCTATTCCATGTGGATGACACCTCTACCTGCACGGGAAGCGGAGTAGGTATCGTGCTGACTAGCCCAGAAGGAGATGAGCTAGAATTCGCCCTAAGGTTTGACTTCAAAGCCTCGAACAACGAGGCCGAGTATGAAGCCCTTGTAGCAGGTATCAAGATGGCACTGGATGCAGGAGCAAGGAACATAATCGCCTCCTCCGACTCCCAACTGGTAAACAATCTGGTAGGAGGCACCTACAATGTCAAGGAGGACCGCATGAGAGGATATCTCCAGGAAATAAGCGACCTCAAGAGCAGGCTAAAAAGCTTCCAATTTGACCAAATCCCCGCACTTAAAACACCAAGGCTGATTATCTTGCCCGGCTGCTTAGCTCTCTGGCCGACTGCAACACTCGTACAATTACAGTAAGGACCCTTGCTAAAATCAATCCTGATACTAACGTACATATCTTGCAGATTAGCACAGACTGGAGGAAACCCCTCCTCGATTACCTGCAGGAGAGAATCCTTCCTGCCGACGAAAACAAAGCAACCCACTTGAAAAGCTAGGTAGCTAGATTTAGCCTGCTAGGGGGAATCCTCTACAAATAAAGCTTCTCCAGCCCTACCTCTGATGCTTGTCAGCTGAGGAGGGCCGAACCGTGCTCCGGGAAATTCACAAAGGAACCTATGGATCCCATATAGGTGGCATAGCCCTTGCAGGAAAAGTTTTGAGAGCCGGATATTTCTGGCCCACTCTCAGAAAGGATGCAATCAGCTGGGTAAGAATATGCGAGCAATGCCAGAAGCACGCCCCACTCATCCATGTGCCAGCTGAGCCCTTCAAAGCACTTTCAGCACATTGCCCATTCTCCCAATGGGGGATGGATATAGTAGGTCATTTCCCAATCGCATAAGGACAATGCAAATTCCCGCTGGTAGCAGTGGACTATTTCAGCAAATAGGTGGAAGCAGAACCTCTTGCCAAAATCACAGAAGACGAAGTGATTAAATTCCTATGGAAAAGTATTATTTTCAGGTACGGCTTACCCCGCGTTCTTATTTTTGACAATGGTCGCCAGTTTCAGGGTTGGAGAATTCAAGACTAGTGTGCTGACCTGGGCATCCAGCAACGCTTCACTTCCGTAGCCTACCCCCAAGCTAACGGGCAGGTAGAAGTTACAAACAGGATGTTGGTGTAAGGCATCAAAATCAGGCTGGAGCAAGCAGGAGGGCAGTGGGTAGACGCCCTGCCTAGCGTGCTATGGTCTTACAGGACCACTCTCAGATCCACCACAGGGGAGACTCCTTTCAACTTGGTGTACGATTCAAAAGCCGTAATCCTTGCTGAAGCAGGTTTGGAATCCTTCCGAATACAACACTTCAAGCAGGAAAGCAATAATGCCCTGTTGCGTACCAACCTAGACCTCGTTGACGAAATTCGAGAGGATGCTCGAACTCGCATGGAAAGGTACAAACAAAGGGTGATCAATGCTTACAACAGAAGGGTGAAGAGGAGAGTATTACAAGTTGGAGACCTCGTGCTAAGATGGGTCAGTGCCTCGAAACTAGTGGGAAAGCTGGCTCCTAACTAGGATAGCCCTTATAAAGTGAGCCGGATTATCAAATTCGGAGCTTACGAGCTGCAGGCTGTTGACGGCAGAAAGATCTCTCGACCTTGGAATGCACATAACCTCAGGAAGTTTTACTCCTAAAAACTCTACTCTATGCTCATTACTTCACCACCTGCTTAATCAGCAATTATTGCGTGAATAAAAGAACAAGTCTTGCTCCTCTACTATCCTCTGCTTTGTCAAACAAGTTAATTACCTTACTGGCTTCGAGCCCTGATAAGCCGCCCTGCTCGTGCACTCTTAATAAGCAGCCCTGCTGGCGCATCCCTACTAGCTGTAGAAGCCTTACTAAGTTGCCCCTGAAAAGCACATCCCTGCTCGTTTTACAGAATGAAAGTCTTAATAACTCACTCCCATGAGGCATACTTATCTCATTTTTGATAGCTTGTGCATAATAACATATGCTTACTTACTACTCGGATTATCCCTCTAATTGTTGTTTCTAGCACTTGCTTACTGCCCCTTGCAGCAAGTCTTGTTCTGGTCCCGCTGGATAAAGCTACCAAGCCAGACCAAACCTCACTTTGCTGCCAATAGAAGGTTGTTAACAACCTACCCCATCAGCAGGGGAATCACACGCAAAAAAGGCCACATGCCAGCATTCAAGCCTGCTACCTTGCTACAACAGGTGTTTCTACTATTTGAGTGGGGAACCCCCAAGCAGGTTACATCACTCTTATACTTATGCATACTTCTTGAAACGAGACCTCTCCTTTTGATAATTTGAAACCCTTGTTGATTGCAACAAGCAGTGTGCAATGAATTCCATTCTTTGCTACAAAGCTATAAGGCCTTGTCTATATAAGTCTTTACCTATAGGTAAACACCTAATTTTCTGGGCATACTAAGCCCATACCAGAAATTAAACTAGGGCATGCCCAGCAAATCATTCACACTAACATACAGAAACAGAAGTATGGCAGTAAGCACAAGAATAAACTTGACAGAAGAGCAAGAAATATCCATAAAGCAAGGAGGGGAGTCTTAGAATTCATGACATCAAAGTGCCAGCAAAAAAGCAGAAAATTATTCAAAAGCCCACGCATGGGCACTTGCAAAACCTTACGTAGGAGGACCAATTGTTCGACAGGGAAGATTAAAATTGTTCTCTTAACAGGGAGCAAATTCAGTTACCAGTAGGAGGGGGCACATTTCCTTCGGGAGAAGGCTCTGATCTCAAGAGGGCTACATCCTCTACCGCCTGCCTAGTAAGGTCCAAAGATATGGGATCGTCCTTAGCATGAGGGACCTTTGGCACTGCAGCAGTTCCATCATCATCCGGATATGGAGCTGTGGCCAAGCCTGCATTCTGGTCCAGGAAGGAGGCGTCAGCACTGGCTGGTGCATAACCAGCTGCAACAAACTGTTGAGTGCAGGTCTGGAATCCATGATAGTAGTACTTCAGAGCTTTATCCACCAGCATGCTCTTGAACTCGGGGGTCTTGATATACGCAGCCAGGCGACTCCGCCAAATACCCTCCAGCATGTCTCGACCTTCGTTATTTTTGGGGTATTGGGGGATTAGCTCTTTCCGTTCCCTCTCCACATGCAAAACTGTCTGTTCTAGGCGGACGTGCAAGGCAGAAATCTCCTTTCGCAAATGGCGCAGGCTGGTTGTATCCTCTGGCAAGCTTCATCTCTTTTCTGGATCGTTTCCCTCAGCCTGCGGATGGTCTTTTCCTGCTCCTCCACCCTCTTAAGGGAGCCCTCGAATAGAAGACCTCCTTGCTCTAGCCAGCTAAACAAGCTGCCCCCCAGCACATAGGCCTGCACAACAAGGATAAAAGCAATCAGGTTACATCCATCTGGCTCGAATGATTATCATGCACTAAGTTGTTTAGTACAGGCCCTTACCTTACTAAGGTGAGTAGCAAAAGGACCCAGGGCCTGAGCACGGGGCAGGTTGTCCGCATACGTCTTATCCGGAGGTAGCCTGATCCCTTTTAGAAATTCACCAGCCCGGCTAAGTTGCCCCTCATCCAGCAGCAGGGAATAGTCCTTCTGAAGGGTCCATTCAGGGGAGAGCTTCCTTCTGCCGCTCTCTCATCAGCAGGAAGAGGAGTTCTCGCTCGTGTAATCGGCGAGGAGCAGGTAGGGCCAGAGGACCGTGTTGATCCTTAGCCTTCTTGGGTGGAGTTAGGAGGGCCTCAGCGGGGCGTTTTCCTTTGGGATCTCCGGTGGAAGCCGAGCTCGCAGAAGTGGAAGGAGGACTCTTGATCAGGGCTTGTTTTGCAGAGGAGCCTGCGCCCGGGGTCGCCTCCGCCTTATCTTGCAGCAGCTTCTGAAACATCCTTCCTGCACTCAGCAGGTAAACACAAACACATATATTAACACACATTTTCTCTAAATCAAAATTCTTGCAACAAGCAAGCAACAAAAAATAGGCTGCATACGAGCAACGAGATCCATGCTTGCCACCTTAGGCTCAGACCAAACTGGTGGAGGATAGCAGGGTGTATAATCTTGCGAGGATCAAAAGGGGAGGCATTCAAACGTTCAAGCAGAGCTTGGAAGGCAGCAGGTCTGTTTCGGGCTGAGTATTTTAACTGGTCATGAGGATTCACAACCCACACCTGAGGAAACCTCCAGAGCTGCGGAGAAGAGATAAAGAAATAGTCCCGTTTCCACTCATTCACAGAGGATTCAGTGGACAAAAATCGAGCTTCCCCTTGGGAGGTGAAGTAAAAAAGACCAGGACCTGCTTTCTTCAGCATGAAAAAAGAGTGGAATTGGGCAGCAAAAGGGACCTCTCCTAAGTTTCTTACCAGGATGTAAAACCCAGACAACAAACTAAAAGATTTTGGCACTACTTGACTTAGAGGGATATTAAACAAAGTGGCCACCTCGTAGAAAATATGGGGGATAGGGAATCGAAGGCCTGCCTCCAGCTGGCAAGGTAGAAGCACAGAAAACCTAGTCGGAGGAAGATGGGGATGAGCTTCAGAAGCAGGGGCCTGGATCACATAATCAACAGGTATCTCAGACTCCTATTAACTCTATTTCAGTCAGCCTAGACCTAAAGATGCGAAAAGCGGCGGCCCCGATCTAAACCAGAAGGTCCTCATCCACTTCTTGTTCCCCTCCTCTTTTCTATTTCCCTCCTCCTCACTCTCACCTCCATGATGGGAGGCAGAGTCAGAAGGTGTGGGATTATCACCACTCTCGTCAGAAGGCTCCAACAGGTCAATCAATACATCTTCTATGGCGTCCCAATCTATACTACTAGTAGACATGACTACCAAACAGAGGGGAGCACGAGGGCCTACCTAGTTTCAAAGTAGGGGGAAATAAGGAATTAGAGGAAAGCTCTGGAGGATCTCAAAACCTGCAGAAGGGAAAATCAATTTTAGAAAAATATTCTTGCAAAAGAAAAAAGAAAGAAAGAAAAATTCGCACGGAAAGAGGGAAAAAACTTACTCTGATGAAGGCAGAATGTTGGAAAAGCTAACTTCCCCAAGAAAAGGGTTTTATACCCTGGCAGATGTAGACTCCTGTCCGCGCAGGGCTCGGTCTCGCTCTTCCTCGCATGGCAGACACGCCCCAATCACGAAACGCGTACACGGGCACGTGTGGTAAAAACTCTCTTCTCTTTCCTTTGACATCAATGATTATCCTGCTAAATCTTCTCTGCAGATAAGTTTAAAATCAAATCAAAATCCGCATGATGCTGCGCGGGTAACTTCAGCAGGAAGCCCGCAAGATAGCAGGGAGACAACATCACAACAAGGTATTTCCTGCTGATGCAGTCAGATATATAGCTCTTATGCTAACCTTTATAGGACTATTTATTTCTACTCCCCCAGTCCGACAGCAAGTCTCGCAGTACTGGAGTATGGGGGAGTGATGATGCCCTCTCCAAATCCACCGCGCCGGTCCAAGAGCTAGGAGGAGGCCCCCAGGCCGAGCAGTCTAGTAGGCTGACTCCACCAGCCCAAAAGTAAGGTTTTTTCTCATATGTAAATCCAGTTTCAAATAACCAACCTGGCAGGCCCACGGAAAAGGCTCGTAAAGCAAACCTAGTCGCCAAACAGCTCGGATTCCACATAACACAACTAGCTAACACCTAAATATACGTCATGTTCAAAGATCTCATCCAGATCCCCAATAGATTGGCCAGAATCCGGATGTTTCTCAGCTGGTAACTGCATTCCTGAAAAATCTGGCAGATGTGGCAAAGTCTACTTAAATGGATATATCTTCACCAATTCAACTTTGATTCACGCACGGTTTGTTCGATTAGGAAGTAGAATCTTCAGGATTTCCAACGGTATATGGCACTTAAAAAATATCTTCCAAAATCGGGTTCAACACTGGCTATAAAAGGGACACACTGTGCAGTCATTTAGAGACCTCAACTTCATCATCTCACAAGTTCACTACTTTGAGAACTCTCAAGTAACATCTACTCTATCTTTGCACACGAATTTCTCTCTACTTTGCAGAATATTCACATACCAATTATCATGCTTTCACCATTATCCTCATCCCCTTCAAGTGTTCTTTTATTTATTCAAGTTGAACATTACTGACTTAAGCATCGGAGTGCTAACCCCTCTCTGCAGGTTAGTCTCCCCCACAATCTTGGACTTTTAAGATGATCCCTCGATATTTTGTGGTGCTGCTGGATTCCGGTATACATCACTGAACTATTGATTTTGTTAGTTAAATTTGAATCTTAGATTCAATCAGATCCAACAGTTATTAAATAGGGATATAAATATAATTTTATAATTTTAAATAAAAAATTGAAAAAACGGGTGTGTATTTCACAAAAGTGCATGAGGGGCTTAATTGTTGTATTCTTAAAAACACGGGGGGGGGGGGGGGGGGGGGTAAATCGTTATTTGTTTTTCTATAGGAGGATAAATTACTCATTTTTAATATCATAGAGGATAAATTACATTTAACCTTAATCAATACACTAATTATCAATAATAAATATCTATATGTCATGATTATGATACTTCAACTTTACTAATTAAAGTAGAACTTATTAATCATCCCGTGGTATTTAGGAATAGTCAAGTTCCACATACTTATATTAATGTTCACAAGTAGGGTTTTGGCAATGTTCATGGCTATTCTTGGAATCAAAGCGAAAGCTGCACATTTAATTTCAAATTTTAGGATGTACTGAGGATCCGTACGGATCTAAAAAAATCATAAGTTATTTGTTAGAGTATTTATACATTATAGTTTTAATATATTTAAAATAAAATCGATTGTATGTTAGTGGGAGTTGAAGAACATTTACATTTTAAAATCGTCAACAGTAAACTGAATACATTTTATGGTAAATCTTTCCCTAAAATTTGACACAATTACAAATACTTTCTTGTTATTTGAAAAATCGCAAATATCCTCTTTAGTTTAATATTCATATAACAACGAGCCCATTCCACATAACATCCTTCACCGAATTGGATTCACAGTGCCAATTAGGGGTAGGTAGAAGTTAGAACCCCTAATTTCTTTGATAATAGATAGATAGTTTACTTTGGCCTTTTCTTATTAAGTACAAAACTTCATATTTGCAGCTATTTCTCTTGTTGCAGATTCTGTAAAAAAATGCCTCTATAAAGATGGACCAATTGGAAGATTGGAGTACTCCAAATCTTAAGAGCTTGGGGGGAGGGGTGGGTTAGGTTAGCGCAGTGTCAATGGAGAGCAAGAAATACTTCGTTCAGGTGTTCATCCAATTATTATAATTTTATATATTTTTTAAAACTTTTAAAATCTTTTTATGATTGTCATGGACAGATTCTTTTGTTTCATAGAGCAATATTTTTTTCGCTCCGTTTCAAGTTACACCCAACCTTCGACCAACGGTCCACCATATCAAGTCTTAACGACTACCTGTCATGTGTCTTTGACATTTGAAGCCTTCTAACACATCTGAATGCCTCTCAATGCGGCACCTTGTGCTAGTGGACTCGCTTATCCACAATTCCCATGTTCGCTGAGGCTCATGGCTTGCACGCCCTTATGTGTTTTCATGTCCGACTACTAATATGTCATATGGATTATTTACTTTACTGACCCTCAACTTTTTATATTTTTTTAAATATTTTAAAAAAATAATTAAAAGTAAAGTAGTAATTTTCACCTCACTATCTAGGGGCTAGATATTATTTTCTATTTGAGGTGGGTATTTGTAATTTTTCAAATTATGCCAAACAGCCCAAAACTCATTGAAAGTAACTGTAATTTACCTTATTTTTTAGAGGTAATTACACTGCCCTCCCCTATTGTTCGGTGAGATTACACGTAAACCTCCTGTGGTTTGAAAAATTGTATATAATACCCCTAACTTTTATTTTCGTCTAATAAATAAATTCATTCGTTAATTAAAACCCACTGAATTTATTGATATCGATAAAATAATTGTATGAAAAATTATATGTACCATCGGTTGACTTATTACCGACTTATTGCAGGTTAAATAATATTTTTCTACCAAACTACCCTTATATCTTCACACACCAATGCATGTAAGGAGGTATATCTTTATCTTTATATATATGAGTAGTTTGGTTAGAAATTTTTTATTTGACCTGCAATAAATCATTAATAAAATCAACTGGAGATAAATATGGATTTTCGTTCAATTTCTTTTTTGCTAATATTAGCAAATCCAAAGAATTTTAACAAACAAAAGAATCTATTCGTTAGACGAAAACAAATGTTAGTGGTATTAGATGTAATTTTTCAAACCACATAAGATTTACGTGTAATTACATCAAACCTTGGAGAGCAGTGTATTAATTATCCCTATTTCTTATACGCAAATTATTAGTTGTTTATTAAGGAAGAGCACGTATTTGGTGTCTCCCAATTTTGGTTTGTCAATTTTACTTTTATTTTAAAATTTGTTTATTTATTTATTTATTTTGTTTTTTTACTTTCCATGCTGAAGTAACTACTTCTCCCCACTTATTATCCCACTCATTTATATTTTTCTTTATATATAAATTTCTTCTATTAATTTATTCTCTTTAGTTTATTTTGATCAATTCTATTTTGATCATAAATTATTAATTTAATAAACATATTATTGTATTTACACACATCAAGCGTGCATTTTGGACTAGTTGGGAATTATGAATACTGGCACGATTGCTTTAGATGGTCAAACTTAGTCTTTCGATGGAAGTCATTACATTTTACTCTCCCAATTGCTACCATATTTGACTTATAGCATATCTATACTATGTTCGCAAAAATTTCTACTTTTTAAAAGTGCTTATTTTTTTTTAAAAAAAAAAGATAAATAATTAAAATATAGAAGTTTAGAGTATTTAAAAATAATAGTTATAAGTAGAAAAAAGTTGATGTGGAAGTGTTTGATAAAAAAAAAGTTGGTGTATTACTTATTTATTTATTTTCTAACCTAACTACCTTAGTAGGTGAGTAGATTTCAACCATCATTAAGGAGTATCTTTTATACACACGAAACATATTTAGGCAAAAAAGTAAAAAAGAAGTTCAATTTATTTATAAAACTGCTTATGCTGCAATAAATATTTTTTTACCAACTTACAACTTTTAGCTTAATTTAAGAGAAGCACATGCAGAAGTGGTATTTTCAAATACTTTCATTTAGCTTAAATGCTTAATATAAGCAATAACCTGAAAAGCATTTAAGTTTCGCAAACACCACCTCTATTATTGATGGAGATGTGCTTTTTGGTGTCTTACCTGAGAATATCAATGTGTCCAGGTTGGACCTGGACCCCGCCCCAATTGGACCTACATCAATGTTTTTTTTTTTTTTTTTTGTATATTTTATATATACTTATATAATATATTTTTACATCTAAAAAATTATGTATAATTTATTTATACTTATATATAATATAAAAAATAATGTTTTTATAAATAATAATCATATAAATAGTTTATAACGTTTAATGTTTATATAAATTACATATTCTAAATTTTTTAATATTTCAATGCCTAAAACATGAACATATAAATTTATAAAAATAATATTAGTCTTTCAATAGTATTATTGTCTCATATTTATAAAGTTGTGATAGTATTATTTGTCATTTTTTTAATAATTTAAAAGTATTAACTGGATCTATCGGATCCAATCGGTCCAACCCAACGGGTCCTGGTTTGGGGCAAGTTCGGATCGAAATTTCTTGGTTGGGCAAATCTTGAGTTTGCTATTTTATCTATTAATATTTAATTTAATTTATTTATTTATCATATAACTTTTTGTTCTCCCACTTTTGTAACTTCTACACCTAAGAAAGAGTAGGACTCCTTTCAAATTTCAAAATACTTCAGAAAGAAAGAAAGAAATGTTAAAAATTTTCAAAAAGTACAATTTTGCTAGGTACAAACTCATCTATATCTATATATATAGCAAGACGATGGTTGACTACAATTGAGCTAATTTTGACCAAATTCTGAATTCTTAGAATTTTGAATTATTTACTTACTAAGAAAAATTCTAATTGGTTGGTTTAGTTTTAGTATCTTTTTGCTTTAAAAAAAAAAAAAGAAAACTTAACAAACTAAATCCCAACATTTTTGCATGAAATTAGAAAACATCCTCATGTAGATATCCAAATAGTACTTTCTCTTAGAGTTGCATCCAATTCAAACACTTAAAAATCATGTTGAATATAAATATAAATATCAGTTAAACTTTTGGAATAACAAAAAATGTGAATCCATTATGCAATACTAATTATTTTTTTGTTGTGCTCAAACTCTACGCCTTTGAATGCACGAATGGAGGTACTCTTTTAAGATGCATATTCGTCAGCTACGTAATTTATATTATTTTTCTTGCAATATAGTTGCAAATTTATTTTGCATATGATCATCACATTTTGTCTTTTTCTTTTTCTATTATTCGGGCTTCATCTTTTTATTATTAGAAATTTCTTTTCATATGTTAGTTTTTTCTCTTTTGATGTTTTTTGGATTTGATGGTTTATCCCATAAATTTATTATTTTGATTGAAGGTTTATTTCAGTTTACAGTCACACAAATTATTCATTTGTCAAAATTTGTTTTTGGAAATAAAAATTTTTCGTACTTCAATTTTTTATTATCATGTGCTCTAATTTTACTTTCATATATTAGTTTTGAGTAATTTCTTTATTTTTCATTACTTTTTTGGAATTTATATTTTCTTCAATTATTTTTGTGATTTGATGTGTTCACTCATTGCATTTTTATTTGCATTGTTTCGATTTGTATGATGTCCTTCTTAATTTTTCTTTTTGTATTATTCTATTTAATGTGCATTTAATTTTTCTTTCTGTTTAAATATTTAGTCTTTTTAACTTTTTATACACCAAATCTTTTATATATATATTATTGTTTCATCCATTGAATTTTTATTTTATATTTTACTTTGTAATTATTTTTTATGTTTTATTAATTTTTTATGTTTTATTATTTTTTTTGTTTTTTTACAAGGAACAAACTTATTTACTGTTAATAGCTACATACTTTGTTTAACATATATTTGTATGATTCTACTTAATCTGGCATTTAGATTTTATTTATATTAATATTTACCCTTTCGTATCTTTTTATACACCAATTCTTTTTTTATATATTATAATTTCATCCATTAAATTTCTTGTTCTTTTTTAGATTTCATTTTTTATAATTTGTCTGATAATGATGTTTTACAAGATAAAAGAATCACCTGATTTTAACTATTATGTAATTGGTTTCTCGAATTATCTAATATAATTCTATTAAATCTATGATAATATTCTTTGTAAATTTTTACATTTACATGAAAATTATTTTCATGTGTACGTAATTCAGGGTCTTTTTTCTGAAAAAAAAAAATGCATATGGTTGTTTGAATTTTATTTTCTTCTTTTATATATTTTAATTTAATAAAAAAATTTGTAGATATGCATTAAATTAATAATAAATACAGAGGTTAATTCAATTCCTTATACATCTTAAGTATTATTTTTAATTTTTTATTTTGTGGTTTTGCTTCAAGTTTAAAAGATGTACAACATTTTCTTTTGCTTTTGTATATTTATTTATTTATTGTGTTTAATTAAAGACATGATAATCAGACATTTTTGTTGAATTAAAATGTGTATACATATTTGTTTATCATTCAGAATTAACATAATATTTTAATAATTAATATTCTGACTTGTCTCATCACTAATTTTTCTTCTTTCATCCCCTCATTGGTTTATTCGAAAACCAATTATCTATTTCATTTTGACCATATACTAATTTCAAGAATTTTGAATTATATAATTATAATGAATATCTTTAACACTTAAGATTTTTTAATGTTAGAATAATTTATTACTCCCTTAATTCATCCAATAATTTACACATATATTCCTTAATTTATGGAAATTAGTTGGATAAAGATTTCAAGAAAAGAAGTATATCTTATTTAAATCTTTAAGGAAGAATTATTATAACACTCAAAAAATCAACTTTCATATCCAAAAAAAAAACCACCAAAATAGTTTTAAGTTCAAGAAAATCATTCCATCATATATCATCATTTCGAAAAACCCTACTAGATAGTTTTATTTGGGACACAATTACCTTGGTTAATTTTATTTCATTTCTTTTATTTCTTAATTTTAATTTAAAAATTAATTTTTTAACTATATTTTTTTATCTGTAGTAAAACTTTTATAAAATTTAAATTATGAACTTTGAGATATTTAATCTTTTTGTTTAGTTCATTCTACGAAACAACTAAAATAATCACTAATAATACAAAAAAAATTTAAATATTAAACAAATATTATTTTTTAAATTTTGATTTTATATATGAGAGATCATTATTGATAAAATTTTCAAATTAAATTTAATTAAATAATTGATTCGTTGAATTTTTGGAAGCAAATTATAATATTATAAAAACTTTTATTTTTGTAAATGGTCGAACCAAACAAAAAAATAAATAAATAAAAACGTCAAAGTTCAATAAATTTTGTTAAGGCTTTGCAACATATATATATATATATATATATATATATAAATGCGGTGAGAAGAAAACTACTTTTTAATCAAATTGTAATAAATAAAAGCATTTGTTAATGAAAAAAGATCATGATTATTTAGCTCATTCCTTTGATAAATGAGAAAATCTTATTTAGTGATTCACTTTTTTTTTAGGAAAGAAAGAATAAATCTACATGTTAGTAAGTTATTACATTTAAACTTTTTATCACTTCAAAACATGAGTTATAAATTAATTAATTTCAATTTTCATGTAAATAAAGTTTCATATTTTATCTTTTAAAAGTCGCTATAAGTCATATTATGATCCCATTTATACTTTACAATTTATATTGCTCCCAAAAGTTTCAAAACAATTAAAAGATAGCAGTATGATTTGCAAGTTGCTATAAGCCTATAGCATAACAATATCGCCCGTTTTTTCCTTTTTAATTAATAGGGTTAAATGCAGAATCCCCAACTTTTTAGGGTTTTTGCACTTTGCCCCCCCCAACCTTTTTTTTTTTACACTCAAACACTCAACCTTTGCATTTCGTAGTATTTTGCCTTTTCCTTCACTTTCAGGAGAATAAAAAGGAAATATTTCGATCGTTGAACCCATGCGCTTTTACAGTGAACTTAAGGCTAGATTATATTATATTTTCATACCCCAATCTAAGAAAAATAATAAATCAATCAATCAAAAATTCAAGAATGTCTTTTTCTTCATTCGCCATTGCCAGCCAACAACCACCTTCAGTCGCTGCACCACCACCTTCGCGCCGAAGACCACCATCGTCCACCCCTTTCGTTCACCAAGACCCAATAATGGTCTTCTTCTTCATTTGCCATTGCCAGTTGATGAAGAACACCCAGATCCACCACCATTTCTAATGGATGAAGAAGACCAAAAGCCGCCCAAATCCAAATCAAGAAGACCCTAAGAAAAAAAAATCCACCGTTTGAAAATAGTAATTAAGACCCAACCACAATTGCTACAACTCATAATTCTTCTCCATCTTGCATACTAGAACAACCATTAACCGCACCATCAACTCCTCCTCCACTTTTGTCAATACTCAATTCTTTGTTCAAACACAGAAACAAAAGCAAGTTCTTGCAAGGATTTCAACAACTCTTGCAAAAACAAAAGCAAAATTGTTGAAGGATCTTCTTCTTCATCCACTCGCAATGGCAGTTGAAGAAGAAGACCCTTATTGATTTTTTTGTTTTTCTTTAATTATTTTTTTTGTATTTTTGTTTTTGGAAATTAAAGAAGAAGGATGAAGTGTGAATTACAAATTAATCCCATCCTAAATCCAATTACAAGTGCGTTTGTTCATGCAGATGGAATATTCAATTTTTATTCGCCGGAAAGTGAAAAAAAAAAACAAAAAAGACACTACGTTACATATCATAAAGGTTGGGGTGGAGTGTAAAAAAAAATCAGGGACAAAGTGCAAAGACCCCCAACTTTACTCCAATTAAAAATATTACAGTTATGACTTACTTATATATTTCGATTTATTATATATTTTAAACTTTTACATATTTTATCTTTTTCATCATTATAATTTTTTTCATGTTTTTTCATGTGTTTTCTTTTCTATTGCTAACTTTTTTTTAATTAATGCATTAAAACTTTATTAGAGAAATTCATGATAACTATTTGTTGTTTTAATTGTTGAATTGTTTTTCGTCAATTAATTCTTTTATTTTCATATTAGACTTTCATCTTTTAAGATTTTCTTGCGCCGTGATGATGTTTATGTACTTTAATGTAATTTTTTATGGAAGAGAATTATATAATCCAAACAATATATTTAACTAATTTTTTATTTTTTATACTTTTATGTAGGATTGAATATATTTAATGGTGATCTGTATATTTAATCGAATGTTACTATTGTCTGAAAGGTAACTCTTTTATGAATATAATTTTTTGGTAAGTAGAAATATGTCGTATTTTTAATAATAAAAGTAGATTAAAAAATTAAAACTATTATGTTTTTCCTATTAAAATAAAAGTTTTATTTTATTTAAAAATTCCTTTATAACCTACTATATTATAAAGAAATATATATATTTTTGAAGAATATATATACAGTCGTGCATAGCACGTGTTTTACGCTAGTCCATATATATATATATATATATATATATATATATATATAGCAAACTGAAGTTTGACCACAATTGATTCAATTTTGACTCAATTCTTAATTCTTAGTATTTTGAATTTTTTAATTACTAAGAAAAATTTTCATTGGTTGGAAACTTCATCTAATTAAATATTAAATGTTTACTGTGTAGTTATCCAAAATTTTATCTTTAGGATTATAATTGAATTTTTTAATTGTTAAGAAAATTTTATTGGTTAGAAATATCATCTATTTTAAATATCTTAAATATTTATTTTGTGTTTATCCAAAATCTTATTTCCAATATTATAATTGAATTTTTTTAATTGTCAAGAAAACATCGGTTAGAAACATCACCTCTTTTAAATATATCATATATTTATTTTGTATCTATCCAAAAATACATCTCCAAGATTATAATTAATTTTGATTAACAATAAAAAATCTTATTTTTTTAGAAACATCATCTATTTTAAATATATTAAATATTTATTTTTATTTGTTTGAAATCTTATTTCCAATATTTAAATATTATTTAATGTGTATGTATCTTAAATAGTTTTATATTTTAAGATTAAGTTTTATTTATAATTCAATCTTATGTCAAACTGAGTTTATTTCTAAGATTAAGTTTTATTTATTAACACTAAAAATATCCAAACCAAATAAATCTTAAAATACAAATTATTTGTGTGTACCCAAACCAAAACTTTCGATTACCTAATGATGGTGGTCTCCATCGTATTTGTATTTAAATAGAACACAGTCTAATTTACATCTCTTCACTTATTAGATAGGCTCAATACTATCAATATTCTATTTTCATTAATCAATCTCAAAACTTAACACTGTGTATGTTCTTTTTATTGCTCTTCCATGTCTGAGGTGATTTTTTACTTTTTATGATACTATTTTATTTTATTTTTCCATGATCTTTGAAGTTATGTAATTAATAAACTCTATTCCTTGCCCATATACGTATGTCTATTAACTTTTAATATTTATTTGTCTTTACACTCATATCCTATGGCTAAATTGATGTTTTGCTTTTATCATGATATTATTTTATTTTTATATATTATTTTTTCATGATACTTGAAAGTTACTGAATTAATAATCTTTATCATTTCCTTATGTTTTCTATTATAATTTAATACTTATTTATCGTCTGGTGCTTATATTTTAGATTTTTATGGTGGTTGCTTGATTTTGTTCACAAGCAGGAATACATTTATTTAATGTTAATAAGTATATATTTCCTTTTCAAGTTTATTTGTATAATTCTACTTAATCTGTCATTTAGTTTATATTTCTATTTAAATATTTACTCTTTTGTATCTTTTATACACACCAGCTTATATATATATATATATATATATACACACACATATTATAATTTCATCCATCGAATTTTTATTTTATATTTTCATTTTGTTGTTCTTATTCAGATTTCATTTTTTTTTTTCGATTTTGTTTCTCTACAAGAATGAACAAAATTATTTAGTGTTAATCGATGCATATTTCATTTAATATTTATTTGTATAATTCTACTCAAGCTACCAAATTTAGTTTTTATTTATTTTTAAATATTTACCCTTTTCTTATTTTATACACCTGTGCTTTTTATTTATTATATAGTTTTATCCATTGAATTCTTTATAGTTCAATTTTGTTGTTCTTATTACTATAGTTTTATACTATTATTATTATTTTTTCATTTGATGAAGTTTTACTCGAATTATGTAAATATGATTCTACTGAATCTATGATCATATGCTTGGTAAATCTTTCCATTTACATGTAAATAATGCATTTTCATGTGTGTGTAATTTGGGCTTCTTTTCAGAAAAAACTTATTTTATACCTATGAAAGTCTTTTTGTTCTTCATGCCCAGTGGTAATGTTGTTATATTTATAATTTAATTGAACTGAACAATTTCATTTTTATCCCTACGTACTTTATTTTCTCATTTCATGATAACTTACTCCTTATCTTTTCTTTGTTCAATTGATGAAATGATATTGAAATTTTGAAATAATTTTAACTTAGTCTTTTTCATCGTCCATCTTTCTTTATTTTCTTTTTTTTCTCCTCAATTGTCTTTCTTATAACTTATTAAAAGTATGTCTCTGTTCTTGCTTTAATATAGAATTTGATGGAAGAAGAATTATACCAAATAATACATTTAACTAATTTTTAATATATTTTTAGAGTTGGATATTTGTAAAAAAAAGTAATCTACGTGTTTAATTAATGGAATATCATAATTTTTTGAAAGCAGTCCTCATAAAATAAAAATTTTCGTTAGTAGATTATATTGTATGCGTAAGAAAAGATCATTTTTAATAGTAATCAAAATAGATTAATAGTTCAAACACTACTATGTTTTATCTATTAAAAATGAAAAATTTTACTTTACATAAAAGATTTCATTATTAAGAAATATATTATAAAATACTTTTTATTTGATTTTTTTAAAAAAATTATATAACCGTGCATAGCACGGGTTCTACCGCTAGTTTTAAATATAGTAGAAATTTATTTTGTATTTATCTAAAATTTTATCTTCAAGATTATAATTGAATTTTTTAATTGAAAATAAAAAAATTGTATTTATTTGAATTATCATCTATTTTAGATATATTAACTATTTATTTGTATTTATCCAAGAATTTATCTCCAAGGTTAAAATAATAATTTAATTTGTATTTATCTTAAATAATTTTATACATTAAGATTAAATTTTATTTGATATTAATTCAAGATGTACTTATCTTAACTGAGTTTAGTTTTATGATTAATTTTTATTTATTAACACTTAAAATATCCAAACCAAATCAAAATCTTAAAAGATAGTGGTCTCCAACATATTTGTATTTAAATAGAACAAAGTTTGCTTTGCATCTCTTCATTTATCAGATAGGCTCCATACTATCAATTTTTTGTTCTCCATTAAACGGTCTCAAACTTAACACTCTGGATACTTCTTTTCATTGCTTTTCTATGATTGAAGTGATGTCTTACACTTTTCATAATATTATTTTATTTATTTTTTTATTCCATAACCTTTGAAGTTATGCAGTTAATAAATTATATCCCTTACTTTATGTATGTTAAATTTCAATATTTATTTGTCTTTATACTCATATGCTATAGCTAACTGATGTTTACTTTGCTCATGATTATCTTATAAGAACATATTATTTTTCATGATACTTAGAAAATTAAGAATCCCTATCCTTTTCTTATTTTATCTTTATTAAATATTAGTATTTATTTGTCTTTTGGTGTTTATATTTTTAGATTTATATAGTAAGTGCTTGATTTTGTTCTACAAGAAAGAATTAATTTGTTTAATTTTAATAAGTACATATTTCATTTTTAAAATTTATTTACTCTGAGTATATATATAATTACATCCATTATATTATCATTTTATTTGTATAATTCTACTTAAATTATCATTTAGTTTTTTATTTTTGTTTAGATATTTATCTCTTTTATTTTTTTATACACCATTCTTTTTAATATATTGTAGCTTCATCCACTAAAAATTTATTTTATAGGTTTTCTTTTTTTGTGTTATTTTTTTAGGTTTTTATTTGTTTTATTTTTTTTTCAACAAAAAGAAACAAATTCATTCGGTGCTAATAGGTACATATTTCATTTAATATTTATTTGTATAATTGTACTCAAACTACCATTTAGTTTTTATTTTTATTTGGTTAAAAATATGTTTACACCTTTATATTTTTTATACACTCTTTTATATATATATATATATATTATAGTTTCATTCATTAAAATTTTATTTTATAGTTTAACTTTTTTGTTCTTTTTCAAACTTCTTTTCTACTTTGTTTTTGTCTTTAAACAAAAAGGAACAAATCAAATCCGTTTAGTGCTAATAGGTACATATTTTATTTAGTATTTATTTGTAAGGTTCTATTTAATTTGATATTTAGTTTTTATATGTTTTTAAATATTTACCCTTTTTATCTTTTTATACACCTATTTCTTTTATATATATTATAGTTTCATCTATTAAATTTTTATTTTATAGTTTAATATGTTTATTGTTCTTTTGTATTTTTTTTATTATTATTTGCTTTCAGATGATGTTTTACAAGATGGAAGGAATCACTAGATTTTAAGTTACATAGAATTTGTTTCTCGAACTATTTAAATATGATTAAGCTAAATCTAAGATTATATGCTTTGTAATTTTTTATCCTTACATGTAAATATATGAATTTTCATGTGTGTGTAATTTGAGGCCCTCTTTAACAAACCCTTATTCGAGAAAATCTTATTTTATACCGATGAAAGTCTTTTTCTTCTTTCATACCAATGATAACATTGCTATATTTATGATTTAATTGAATGTAGCTATTTTATTTTTATTTGTACTCATTTAATTTTCACATTTCATGATAATTTACTCCTTTTTTTTATTTCAAATTGATGAAATGATATGGAGAATTTAAAATTATTTTATTTTATTGTCCATCTTTCTTTCTTTTTTTCTTGCAGAGTTCTTTCTTATAACTTATTAAAAGTAAGTTATTCTTGCTTTATATTTTATTTTATTTTTTACAATGTAAAATCATTTCAGATTTATTTACTTTAATATAGATTTTGATGAAAAATAAATTATAACAAAAAATACATTGAACTAATTCTTTATTTTTTATATTTTTCTTAGAGTTGGATGTTTGTAAAAAAAAAAAAAAACAGTGATCTATATATTCAATAGAATGTCATAGTTATTTGAAATAATCCTCATAAAATACAAATTTTGGTTAGTAAAATATAGAATAGATTAAAAATTCAAAACTACAATAGAACCTCTATAAATTAATACTCGATAAATTAATAATTTCTCTAAAATAGTAATTTTTCTCGGTCCCAACTTGGGCTTAAGGTCTAAATTATTAATTTTAATAAATTAATAAGATAATAATTTTTCGAAAGACCCTTATATAAATTTATGGTCCCTTCAATATTATAAAGTAATAATTCTATAAAATTACAAATATAACTAGGATAACTTAGTGAAATATGATTCTATTATTGTTTGCTTATTCTTAAAATTTAAATGTAGTTGTATTTTATCTCTAACTTTTCTTACTGCATCTAAAAGCTCCGATGTTGCGTTCTCATAACAAAAAATTGCGAAAAGTTGTTGCCGCTATGACTGCTTCCTTTTTCGGAAGAGTTATATTTAATTAGTCACATTGTACATGAAATCATTCAATTAGCAATACAATGTTTATATTTTATTCATGACGAATAATGTCGGTTCGTTGAATTGAAAAATATCTCTTTGAATTAAAAAATTATTAATTTATCGATTAGTTAATATCTTTTTAAATTAATAAAATTGTGTGGTCCCGACGTTATTAATTTATAAAGGTTTTACTGTATTATATTTTACCTATTAAAAATGAAAAGTTCTATTCTATGAAAAAGATTCCTTTATTAAGCAATACATTATTAAAAAAAGTATTTAATATTTAAAAAAGAATATCTATATAACCGTGCATAGCACGGGTTCTATGCTAGTATATATATATATATATATATTTCAAAATAGGGTTTAATACAATTTTACCTCCATGTAATATTGCAAATGAGCAAATTACACCCCTATAAAAAAAATAGCAATTTATTTCCCTGTATTCTTTAAAATGGAGCAATTTATCTCCCGTGTTTTTTACAGGGAGGTAAATTGCTCCATTTTAAAAAATACGAGGAGACAAATTGATTCATTTTAAAAAATATAAAGAGATAAATTGCTATTTTATTTTACATAGGAGGATAATTTTACTTGTAATATCACATAAATTACTTGCATTTTTCCCTTTTAAAATATTTTTGATAATGATATGCATTTAGTTCATAAAATAATATTTATTCTGCGCCCACGCATCGAATATGTCGATATTAGTAGTATCAACTTCCTATCTAAGAATTCAGCACCTCTAACCTTAATTAATTTTATTCGTTCATCGAACGGTAACTTTCACCGCAGCTAAATATGAACCACTGGATTTCATCTCATTTCACAAATGTTTGGTAAAAAGACTTGAGAAGTCTTTGCCTCCAAAGTTGACCCTCAAGACAATATGTGATTTTCAAATAGGAAACTATTTTTTTTCAAACTTAGGAAGTCTTCGACACCTTGTGATGTCTACTAATTCTTAATGAGGAAATAAGTTAAAAAAATAATTTATTTACCCAAACGATTAAATTAGTGATAATATTTTAATGGCACATGAGATGCTACATACAATGAATTCTAAACGGTGCAAACAGTGGTACATGGCATTAAAATTGGACTTAAAAATCGCATATGACAAGTTAAATTGAAATTATATTAGGGTGGTATTACATATATGTAATTTTCCAGCTCTGTTTATTGATAGGGTTATACACATGCATATCCACGGTTTCCAACAAGGCTGCCTTTTGCTATCGGGAATCGAACAGAGCGGCCGATCTTTTTGTAAGAACAACAACTACTAGCAAATCTTATTAGCTGCACTCTTTTTTGTATATGCCTTCTTTTGCAGAAGCTATTCTACTCATCGATGTAAATGTTGCTTTTATAAGGCATACTGCCTCACCTACTGTACTAGCTTTTGTTCTGATATTATATCTCCACTATTTTATTGTTAAAAAAAAAGATTTATTTTCGTGTATTTTAAGTATTTTCGTGAAAAATTCTAATCCAAATTCGAGGATTATAAATCAAAGTCAATTGTAAAGTAAGTGAATTTTAATTATCTTAAAATTCTATAATTTGTTCAATTTATACAGACACACAATTATACGTGGTCCATTTATATTAATATCATATAAAAATAATTATAAGTGTACCGTCGATGGCGGTACACTTGCAAATATATTGTGTTAGCGACCCACTTTTTTTTAATTTTTTAAGTGATTGCAAGCTGGGCTCGTGATCGAGGGTCGCTACCCAGGTAGTGACTCGTTCTTTTTTATTGTAAAAAGAAAAAATTGTAACAATTTAAAGAAAAAAGTAATCGTGTATTTAATAATAAAATTTAAAAATATGATTAATATGAAGCAATTAATAAACTAAAAGATTTACATAAAAATGTGTATTCATGTAATGGGACATTACTTTGACTCAAAAGACCTTGGTTTTCTCGTGATTGATGCGAATTTGTTGCCTTCAAGAGTTTGTGGTCAATCCATCTCATTAGGAATGCGGATACTTTGCCGTTGACCTAGACGAGTGGAGGCACGAAGAGTAGTATCTTGGACCTAGTAAAAATCTGGAATATCCCGATACTCTTCCGCCATTATCAATTGGAAAGAATTAGAGTACGTCATTTGGTGAGGCCTTAAAGCATAATATAGTTTAACCATTGAGCACGAGAGCATGAAATTCCAAACTGATTCCATTTACCACATGAATACTCCCGTGTTGCAATTTTTACAATGTGAGTGCTACACCCTTGTACATAATAGTGTCTTGTAACCATAGAGACAGACTGTTCAATTTGCTGAAAGGCGTGTTGAAATCAGGTACCGACCTGGACATGCAACATCATGGCAAATGGTGGTACATTATCTCGTACACATACTTTATTGAAAACATGTTTTTTTGCTTTCCACACGTCT
The DNA here is from genome assembly GCA_034509735.1 of Sesamum alatum. NCBI lineage: Eukaryota > Viridiplantae > Streptophyta > Magnoliopsida > Lamiales > Pedaliaceae > Sesamum > Sesamum alatum. The sequence continues at coordinate 20,369,233 of JACGWO010000003.1, forward strand.
AAATTACATACTTATACTATTTTCGTTTCACTTTAGCTTGATTAGATGGAAACCCTTCGAATAAGTTGTGAAACTACACCCAATCAACTCGAAGCATATCGTAAAATGTTACTCATGCATTTAGACATCTATTGAAATATTTTTCAAATTGCAAGAAATCAAGGGCTAGTACGAGATATGGGCCTTGAAAATTCATTGCCACAACATGATGTTTCGTCCCCTACAGGTAAACACAAAGTCGTAGCAGGAGATCAACTAGTACTATGGAAAGAGATACTAATTTTGAATTTGAGATAGTTAGCCCATCTATTATGATACATATCAGTTTTTAACTCAAGACTGCTACGTGCCTAAACTGCCACAACAAGATGATTGGTTCCAATCGACTCCATACATGCCAATACATACAGAAGGTCATTATACAAATATTGAATTTGATCTTGGTCTTGACATCAGTCAAACATTGGATCAGTGCATGTTGTTTCACCTATCCAATTTTCAGCATTTAGTGCATATCATGATCCAATAGAGCCGAGCTCTACAACATCATCAAGTCGGTTCCAATTCAGGCCAATTATGATGATCAAGAATAAAATGAACCAACATAACTAGCAAGTCAGGAAAGACGAAGACCTAGGCGACAACGCCAAATGCGTAATTGTGGAATTGCCGGGCATTATTAAAATTTATAATTATATTTTTTATGTAAATTTTCAAGTTTATTAGTTATTAAAAATTAATTACAAATTTGTATAATTAGAATATCATAAAGTAAAATATTAATTAAATTAATAATAATTAATAAACTATTAAAATAATCAAATAAACTATTACTTTTTTCTTTAAATTGTTACAGTTTTTTAAAAAAAAACACCGGGTCGCTACCATAGGCAGTGACCATTTAAAAAATTAAAAAAAAAGTGAGCCGCTAGTCCAATATATTTGCAAGTGTACCGTTATTCGCGACACACTTATAATTTTTTTATATAATATTAATATAAATAGACAAGTTATATGTGTCTTATTTAATATGATTCAAATAAAGATTATTATACGATTGACTGATTAAAGACAAAAAGAACATTTATTGTAGGGTGTACTAATACAAAAAAGAAAAGAAAAATTTTATTATTCTAATTTTTTAAAAATATTTGGTTGATCTAATAAACCTTTTAAAATACCTTACAAGTTTTTAAAAAACTAAAATGTTTATTAATATCTTATTTTTTTTTCGAAAATGAACTTATAAACTCGGGAAGATGACTTGAGACCTTCTTTTCTTAAAAAAAAAAACTAATAACTACTAATATGTCAATTTTATAATCTTATTAGGATAATTCCTCAAATTATAATATATTCTAATTATTATATACATATAATATTACAAAAATATATAAATATAAAAGAATAACCGCCGCCAATAGAAAAGAAAAAAAAGGGGTAATTACACTCCATCCCTTGAGGTTTGGTATAATTACACATAAATCTCTTGTGGTTTGAGAAATTACATTTAGTATCATTGATGTTTGTTTTCGTCTAATAAATAGATTCTTCCGTTAGTCAAAGTCCACTGAATTTGCCTATTATTAGCAAAAAAAAGTATGAAAATCATATATAGCTCAAATTGATTTATTACCGACTTAATACATGCCAAACAAATCATATTCTGACCAAATACTTTTTTCAGTCAATGTTTTTTTAATATCCGCAAACTCGATGAATTTTGACTAACAAGTAGATTTATTTGTTAAACAAAAAAGACGTTAAAGATACCAAATATAATTTGTAAAACCATAAAAAATTTATGTATAAAAAAACGGTCTAATTACCCCAAGAACAAAAACAAAAGGATAAATTATGGATAAAATGATCTTTTCCTGTCAACAACACTTTTTTTTAAAAAAAAATAATATTAAAAGTCTAGAACATTCCACGCGCAAGAGAACTAATTTGTGGTGGTACTTTCCTATTACCTGGCGTTTAACAAACCACATATGCTAAAATGCTCCATGTGTCGACGGGCGCGCTTGCGCCACCACAAAACGACGCCGCTACAGACGTAATTGCTGAAGCCCAACCACAATTTTTCTGTCGTCACACCATTGCACCACGAATGAAGCGAGAGGCACAACACACTGATGCAGACGTTTTTCTGGCGAAGAGAAAGTTTATCCTGGAAATACCATTGCTCCTCGAAATTGCCGGTTTATATCCACTTCCTTGGCGGTATTGAATTAGACAAGGATCCGAATCGTGGACCCGAATGCCTTAATGGGCTCCCAACTTAGGTCTTATCCAAAATTAATTAACCACACTTGATCGATGTGTGTAATTAAATTTTTTATTATATTTATTTAATTAAATAATAATCATAAGTTTTCAAATTATTAAAATATTTCAACTTTAAATTTTCAGTAAGAAAATTATTGCTAAAATTAAGTAACTAATGTGATTTTTGCTGAAAAATTAGTAAATCAAGGGTAATTTAGCCACCACATAATTTGTTAATCAAAATTAGTTATTTTAAAACACTTATGCTTAAGTAAATAACTACTAATTAAAACACATTTGATACGTGTACATAATTTAAAATTTTAATATACTTATTGAATTAAGTGAAATACAAAAAATATAAAATGAAGAACTGATTAAACTGATAAAAATTAATTTTAAAAATACATAAATAGAATATTATTGATCTAATAAATTAATCAAGGAGATAGTTACTTTAAGACTTTGAGCCTTAATAAAAGTATATATATATATAGATATAGATTCGTTATAAGATAATAGCTTAATTACTTATCTTGATATTTTATATTCCAATCCAAATAAATTAGTGAAAATTTATATTTGTGAGATTTCAATAATTGATTTGCTGATGTATGTGGCAAACTCAAATATACATGCATAATAAATTAATCATTAAAAATATTTATTCTTAATATAAGATAGTCTATTTTACTTATTTGAAAATTTTCTTAACATCAAAATATATTTAAAACTAGATGATTTTATAATAAGTTTTTGGGTGAGAAAAAATAGTGCAAGAAAGTACATTATTGATTTTAAATTTCATGAGTAAATTGATGCAAGATTTATACTATAGTTTTATTATAATTACTCTAAAATAAATACAATTATTTAATAAAATACACGTATAACGTTAGCTCATATTTATCAAAATTCAAATAAATTTAATGTTCTTATAAATTCAAAATATAAACTCAACTTCAATTAAAATTTTTGTAAAACAAAATTCCGAGCATAAGATCAATATTTATTTTTCAAAACGGGTTTGGCCCGCAACCCGGATCCGCCATCCTCTTTCCAGGGTGTCCACGTGCTCCACATTCATATCACAGCCCCGTCACCGAACCAAACTTAATCCGGACTATCCAGATATTTTGAATAAAATATAAATGAAAATGAAAATAAATAAATAAATAGTGAGCTCGCTTTTTCCTCTACTTCTTCTACAAGAGTCTATTAAACAATGGCAGCCACCATTTTCAAAGCCCATTAACAACCCACCCACCCAAGAAACCTAACTTGAGAGAAAACCCTCGATTGATTTTTATGTGTGCGAATGGATTCTGTTGCAGGGAAGAAGAAATCGTCTGGATCTTCGAGTATGCTGGCGCCGGGATTCCGGTTCCATCCGACGGACGAGGAGTTGGTGCGTTACTATTTGAGGAGAAAAGTCTGCGGGAAGGGGTTTCGGTTTGATGCGATTTCGGAGATCGATATTTACAAGGCCGAGCCTTGGGATCTTCCTAGTATGCTTTCTATCGAACCCATTTTCTCTACTCTCTGGTCTTTGTTCATTTGCTTTTGGGTCAAGTGTTTGGTTGCTGTCGGTGGGTTTTCTGTTTTGGTAGAAGTAGGGTTGTTTCTGTGGAGTGGTTGAGTATGGAGTTGATAGTTTGTGGGCGATGTGGTGCTCTTAAATGCCTGTTTGTTAGCTCTTTGACTTGCTTTGGTTTTTTCTTGAGATATTCTTCTTGAACAATTTTTTGATTTTTGGGGGTTTCTGCTGTGGGTGGTGGGGTTTTGTCTTTTTCAAGTTGATGTTTGTCTCCCGGAACTGTAGACAGGGCCTGCTTGTGAAATATGTTGCAAAGATTGAATTACATGCTGCAAGTTATCCGCTTTTTGGGATTAATGCAGATCTGGCCTCCGAATGATGGGTTTTGTGTTGGGATGACTTAGCTGTAGTATTGGTTTCATCTCTTTGTTTGTGCAGTATCAATTAAGATTGAGGAATGCGATTTTATTCTGTAAGACTGAGTAAAGGATGTATGGATGCTCTCCTGTTCAAGTTTCCGTTATCTAGCTCTGTAGTGTGTCCGATTGTTTTGAAGAATAATTTTTACAGGATTAATTAGAGTTTCTTCATCCGTGTGGCTTCTGGTAGAAAAGTTGTCTAAGTGATTAGTTGGGCTGTATTGGAATGAATAAAGCGAGTGGGAAATATTCCATCTATTTTATCTGCTCTAGAATGATTCATATCATACTTTTGACTCAATTGTCATGGTATCCATAAACTTTAGAACCAAATGTCATGTCAGACTTGTTCTCTTGTTAGGAGCCAGAATTATAACATGAATCTGTAGTTGATAATCCGCGTATAAAATTATGTTTCGCAAGCATATACATTAGCATTTATCTCTGCTTATGCATGTCTCAACAAAAATTGATGTAGCATCACTGAAGTTTTCTTTTGGTATTACAAGTCCAAAATGAATGTGATACTAATTCTGGGCGGTTTTAGGCTTTTCAAGGCTGAAGACTAGAGATTTAGAATGGTATTTCTTCAGCGTGCTGGATAAGAAGTATGGAAATGGAGCACGGACTAATAGAGCGACTGAAAAAGGATATTGGAAGACAACTGGGAAGGACAGGGCTGTTTACCATAAAGCTCAAATTGTTGGGATGAAGAAAACTCTTGTTTATCATAGTGGCCGTGCTCCGAAGGGGCAGAGAACTAACTGGGTTATGCATGAGTACAGGCTTGCAGACCTGGAGTTGGAGAAAGCTGGCATTGTTCAGGTGGGGTTGCTTAATCATTTTTAGGTTGATTTTATATGGTATAGTTTAACTGTGACTCATATCATGATTTTAGTCGGCAGGATTAGTGCAAATGATGCCATGGAAAAATGACTCTCCAAATAGGCTTGAAAGAAAAGAAAATGATGGTGTAACTTTACTAGGATGTGAATATTGGACTAAGTTCTGATTAATCAGCATAAAAGGGAAGATAGGCGATCTATTGTGAACTTGACTTTGAGATAATTTAATTACCTTACTGCCATAATTTATTTCTGTTATCAGCATCAGAATAAATTTTATTATGAAAATGAATTTGTGACAACTTCATCCTCACTTTTATGATATGAGAACCAGTCCGGAGTTTGATTTGTTATTACAAAGTCTTAGACCTTTTCTAAACTGCCTGTATCCATTTCCTTGGTAAAGGAAGCATTTGTGCTGTGCCGAGTCTTTCAGAAGAGTGGTTCAGGGCCAAAGAATGGTGAACAGTATGGGGCACCATTTGTGGAAGAGGAATGGGATGAGGATGATGAGTTGGAATTGGTTCCAAAAGAGGAGGCCGCGGAAGAAGTTGACTTTGTTGATGATGCTTATTTGGATGGTGATGACCTTGAGCAGGTTTGTGCCCTTAGCGTTCTTCTATTTTTGCCATTATCTTCCCCATCCTGGATGAATAGACTCAAGACATCTATGATATTCACCTACATCGCCTGTCGAAGAGAAAAATAGTTATGGAACGAGGTACTGGTTAGAGTAAAAATATGTGGGGGGCTATGACATGATATATTTTTGTGATTGTTATCAAGAATTCAGGAGCTGTCCATATACTGATTCTGTCGTTGTCTCCTTTGTAAAATTCAACATCATAGTTGAGTTATTCATTTTACCTTATGGCACATTATCATTAGTGATATGTGGGCTGCTGTCATTTATGTGTTGTATGTTCATCTGTTATTGTCCTCTTTTAAGGGATGAAAGTTGATTAAAGTAGGTAAATTGACATGGAGCTTTGAACCAGAGATGAATATCTTAATTTAGGATTCTTATTGCCTTAGGCACCCTTGCTATTGCTTTTGCATTTGAAATCATAGGATTGTTCCAGCACACTGTCTTCATCTATGATATGTCTTTTGCTTGTAATTTCCATGCTTTGCAGAAGCCTTTGTCATGTGTAGTATTGTTGTCATGATCTTCTTCCACTAAATGTTTCTTTTCACCAGATTCTTGGATCAGATGTTCCATCCGATACTTCTCCTCTTCCATTAAAGTTCCAACCAGCAGATGGCAGCTATGGCGAGGAAACCGCAGAATCTGTCAATGACACTCAACAGCTCTTGGTCAATGCAGGCGATCAATATTGTGAAGCTGAGCAGCATGAGGATAAGAACTTTTATGATTTGCCTGCTCCATACGATATGGCTGTAAGAGCAGTCAAGCATGAATACATTGGTGAATCCAGCAAGTCTGGGAATTCTGATGATGTAGATTACTTACTTGATGAGCCATTCCTGGATTCTTCTGATAACCTTCAATATGGAAATGGAGGATTCATTGAATCTAACGATCTATCAAATCCCGCTGAAACTAATACCTCTGCTTTTGACATGCTTGAGGAGTACCTTACATTCTTTGATGCCAATGATGATAACACACAGCACTTTGCATACGATCCTTCAGTGATGCTGGGAAGCAAGGAACTTATTTCAGATCAAGCATTGCTTCCTCCACAGGTAATTTCTCACTTGAACTTCCCCACGTTTCAATACTCATTTTGAAACACAGTATTCTAACTTGTACTTTTGTTGCCAGGAACTGAATGGCGAAACTGAACAATCTACTTTGCCAAGTGGACAAATTGATCACAACAATGATAATGATGCTGCATCACCGGCTGATAAGCAAGATTCGGCTAAATATGAATCAGGTACCGAAAGTCACCTTACTTATATTTACTCTAGTGTGCTAGTACATTGCTAAGGTATCTGACTTTGTCTCTCGTGTGGTGCAGACATTCAATATCCATTTATCAAACAGGCAAGTCATATGTTGGGCAGCATCCCTGCTCCACCGGCCTTTGCTGCCGAGTTTCCTTCAAAAAGTACAGCTCTTCGTCTCAATTCCTTGTCTCAACCTTCCAGTTCGGTTCATGTTACGGCTGGCATGATTCAAATAAGAAATTTGACAACCGATGGCAATGGAAGAGCCCAGTCATTTGGCAAGCCTGAGAACTTCAACATTGTTCTTTCTTTTGGCTTTTCACGGAGCAATGATGGTTCTGCTAGTCTGGAATCAAGTGTTAGCATACTTCCAGGGAAAACTTTGTCAACACTGTCCAGGGGTTGGTTCTGCTTCATATTTTTCTGGTTCCTAATTCTCTCCATGAGCTTCAAAATAGGGACCTGTATATGCGCTAAGTAGACTTTCTAGGAGCGTTCAACCAACGCTCTAATACAAATTGCACAAGTGAAAAGCTCATCAGTATGTATTCTCAAACCAGAAATCGGCATATGGCTAATACTTTCGTACTTTGGTTCTCCTGAAATAGGTGGTTAGGACAAAATAGGATATCAGACTTTGGAGCAGTCCCGCTGACTGCTCCTACTAAATGTTAGGATATATTGTTATAAAATCGCTGGACTAAGTTCTGGATATAAGATACTTCGCTTCTGCCCTGGAAGCACTGACACTAGTTCTGCGACTTTATTTTATTTACACTGTAGTGAGTTCATCGTGTTTGGCTGGACATGTTTACAACTCTGGGTTCTTTTCAGAACTTGAAATAACTGAGTTTTTTCATATTTGAGCATCTGATGTTTGCTTGGTGTTTGTTAATGTCTGTGTGTGCCTTTAAAAGTGATTGCAACTCTGACAATTCATTCATTCTATTGTTGGCTTGTGTACGTCTGGATCATGTGTAAAAAAATACAGACAAAAGCTCGGCCGGCAGCAGTGTATCATTCCTCTGGAAACATCCGAACAGAAAGTGATGCTGGAATTATACAATCCTTAACAATTGAAAATTTTAAGGATGACTTGGTCTCCTTGCTATTGCCGGCAACTAAACAAAACGACAACTCCAGTAGCATACCTTATGTGCGGATTTAGCTATGGGAACATGGCAGAATGACAGCTTACTTATTCAGCATTTAACAGCCATTCACCTGTGAGATAGTCCTGAAAATTCACATTGAAGAGAGGTGATGGGGATGGCCGTTGTCGAGGAAGGACCGCTCAGTCAGTCCCTCGTGTTCGACAAAAGAAGCGGCTATGATGCACAAACCGGAATCTACCATTCACTAGTCCATCTCAGTGAACAGAACAAGATCCCGACTCAGCCTAACCTTGACACAGCCACATTTGTTCTATCACAATTCCCACCACCGGAGCAAGCTGAAACCCTGGTGGCACTCATTGACTCTGCCACTAACCGCAGACTCACGTATGCTCAGCTTCGTCGGTCCATCAGCACGGTTGCTGCTGGCTTGTATCATGGACTTGGACTGAGGAAGGGCGACGTTGTGTTGATCTTATCACCTAAACTCACTTTTATACTCCACCATATGTCTTGCAGTGTTCTCCATTGGTGGTGTGATAACCACTGCCAATCCACTTAACACTGAAACGGAAATCGCCAAGCAGGTGAGTGATTCGGGTGCAAAAGTGGCCATTTCTTCCCCAGAAGAGATGCACAAGGTGTCTCCAACTGGAGTGCCTGTTCTCCTTACGTCGCGTGGTACTGATGATAGCCAGCTTTCAGTTGAAGAGTTGATTGAGAAATGTGAACCGTTGGAAATTCCAGGAGTGAAGCCAACTCAATCAGATGCAGCAGCAATACTGTACTCTTCAGGGACCACTGGAACCAGCAAGGGAGTTGTTTTAACTCATTCCAACTTCATATCTGTTATTACACTACTCAAGTGGTCTGTCGACGTATCCAAGGCCCACGATGATGTCTTCCTCTGCTTCATACCCTTGTTCCACATCTATGGTCTAGTATTTTTTGGGCTTGGATTATTCTGCTCGGGCACCACCACTGTTCTAATGCAAAGATTTGATTTCCAGGGAATGCTTGAAGCTATTAACAATCACAAGGTGAGTAACATACCGGCTGTCCCTCCAGTGATACTCGGCCTGGTGAAGTACAATGGTGGAGGATACGACTTGTCATCTTTGAGACGAGTGGGATCAGGGGCTGCACCATTGAGCAAAGAGGTGGCCGATGCATTCAGGGTCAAGTTTCCATGGGTTGAACTGAGGCCAGGCTACGGCCTTACCGAGAGTTGCGGTGCTGCTACCTTCTTTGTATCTGATCAAGAAGCAAAGGCTCGTCCTGGTTCATCAGCGAGGTTGGTACCGTGCTTTACTGCCAAGGTGGTGGATTCTGAGACGGGATTGGCGCTGCCACCAAATAGAGAAGGAGAACTGTGGCTGAAGAGTCCAACTGTGATGAAAGAGTACTTGCGCAACGCTGAGGCGACTGCTGCAACGTTTGATTTGGAGGGGTGGCTGAAAACAGGAGACCTTTGCTACTTCGATGATGAAGGGTACATTTACATAGTTGACAGGATTAAGGAGTTGATCAAGCACAACGGTTATCAGGTATGTTGAGTTTATGCTTAAAAGGGCATCGGCGTAGATAACGTTAGTGACTCGTTAGCTGAAACATCGACAAATGCAGGTGGCTCCGGCAGAGCTAGAAGCCATACTAACAGGGCATCCTCAGATACTCGATGCAGCCGTCATACCGTCCGTTGCCACTCATATGCCCTCCCCCCTCCCCCCACCCCACAAACACACACAGTTTATGTGTTTTAACACTTCTGAACATCTCGCAGAGTTGAAGATGAAGCAGCAGGACAAATTCCCATAGCATATGTGGTGAGAGCAGCTGGTGCTGAGCTAACAGAAGATCAGATCATCCAATTTGTTGCCAACCAGGTACTATGAAGATGTCCCCTTCCCTTTTTGCTGCAGCTATATATTCCTAGCAATATGATCACAGTTGTAAGAGATAGATGGTGTGACATATTATAACATGTTCGAAAGCTTATAAAATGTTGAAAACTATACGGCAGAACTTCAAGGTAATAAGCTTACGAGATCCAAAAATAAGCTGTTAGTAGCTCATATAGAAAAAAGATAACGAGTTCCTAACTTATTTTCAAGATTTTAACAAACTCATGCTATTTTGATCGTATTAATTGCAGATTCACGGTTCTTACATCTTATCCAAAAACTTTAAGAGCTTATCTTTAAAATAATAATTTAACATCTTATAAGACGTTTTAAATAAGTTTCGGTAGATGTCCTCTTAATTTTGAGAATTTTCAGGTAGCACCATACAAGAAGATAAGGAGAGTGAATTTCATGAGTGCCATACCAAGGTCTGCTGCAGGCAAGATTTTGAGGAGCGAGTTGGTGTTGCAGAGCAAACAGCAAATTCCCTCCAAATTATGATGAAGCAAATCAAAGTCTTCCTTTTCCTTGATGGGAAAATTCAGATGTGAAAGATGTAGCTGGAATATTTGAATAAGTGAATGATATGATGGACGTTTCAAAATTAATTTTTTTTTGTGCATTAATCTTGAAGGAAAAAGCATAATATAGTAATTTATGATATTTTATTGAATTTTTTTTCATTAGAAAAGTTTAAAATTATTTGTATAATTAGTTAGTATCCCGTGCCAAGGCACGGGATAATTATGTTTCTAGCAAATAAAAAAATTATTTAAATTTTAAGTATATAAATAAATAAATGATATATAATTTAATATTTGAAATGAAAGTAATTAATAAGTATAAAAACACAAAAGTATAACGAACATAAAAAGAAATTTAGATAATTTACACCTAAATTTACCTAAAATAATGGGTGATTTTTTCTGAATAAAGATAATTAATGGTACATTTTTCTATATTTAAATAGAAAATATAAAATTAAGTTTAAGAGACATAATAAAAAAAATAATTTTTTTTGAGTATTTTTGGACATTGGAAAAAATTAAATCGTGTTACTTACTAATTTTTAGATTAAGATAAATAATCATACACAAATCTAAATGTATGTAAACTAAAAATAATATTTTTTTATGTGGAAAAAAATTTCAAAGATGCTATCCAAGTATGTGCATAGGAGCTTACTTAGATAATATGTATGTCTGTTCTATTATATATAGATTGATAAAATGCTAATTTTATTTATTTATTTTTTCTTTTTGTTGTATGGTCAGAAGTAATTTCTTTTAATGTATTGCTTAAGTCAACCATGCAGTAAAGAGCCATATTAATATCATATTTATTTATGTAAAAAAGAAAATCATATTTAAATTGGTCGAAGGAATACTAAAATTAATAAATACCATTAAGTGTGCACGCGGTGCGAGTTGGGTCAATTTAATTAATTTTTTAGCCCAACCTAATGATTGTAGTTTTCATAATATTTAGCCCAAGCCCAATCCGACAATAATCAAAACCCCACTTTGCGAGTTGGGACAATTTTGCGATTTTCAGTATAGAATCAATCACATATACAATCATATTATTATTTTGTGATAACTTATGCTTTTGTTATAATTATTTTGTCATAATAAATGCATTTTATTGTAATGATAATTAGCAAAAATGTAAAGATACACTAAAAGAAATATGATTTTTTGCTATGATTAATTACTATGGTTAAAAGCGACTATAAATTAACAACGGCTCCACAACGGTCATTAGCCATTGTTGAATAATGTGGCCCATGACCCTTGGGAGGCCCAAAGCTCACCAAGCCTAGTTAATCTTTGACCTCGGACGGTCCAGAGCAAAAAAGCACTCCTCATTTGACTCAGCCCACTCACGGACCCGACCCACTCTGATCCGACCCGAAAGCCTAACCTATTTATGAGTTGCCCTAACCCTAATCTGACTATTTGTCTCTCTTCCTCTCCCTCATCTGATTCTCTCGCCTCCCCCCTTTGGAGGCGCGACTCCTTGGCTCTCGCTCCATCTGCCGTTTTCCGATGGCCTTGGAAAATGGCCTCACCGCCCTTATACCTCCTCCAACAGTCGTTCTCAACCCCTATAAAAGGTTCCTTCTCCTTCTGTGGGAATACACTTAAGATCTGAGCGATCCTGTTCTCCCTCCTAAAACACTTTATGATATTCCCTGAGAAATCCCTTTGCCTTCGTGGTACTTCGTGGTCCTTTGTGGTCCTGAGTGGAAAGCCTCTGTATGAGGTCTGATCCTTTGTGAAGTACTACTCAGAGGAAGCCTGTGTGGTCTCCTCTGAAACTTGCTCTAGTGCAACCGATCGAAGAGGGCCGGCCTTGTGGCTGTGAGCAGCTGAGCCTTACAGTTACTTTATTCTTGTTCTGATTATATTTGTATCCCCCTTTGTTAATCTGTAATTTAAGGGTTTCTGTAACCCATCCCCGCCTGTAATAATTTTTAAAATTGTAATATATCGTTTGATCCGCTGGTGGTAAGTCCACCGAACAGTGGTATCAGAGCCTTCGGGTTCTGGTACTAAGCCAAAGCGTCTCTGGTAAGTAAGAATACTGACCTCTCTATCGCTTCCATTACTTCTGCATAACTATTCTGCTTTGTGCGATATCTTGATTGGTATTGTATTCTATCTTGCTTAGTGGCCTAGTACTATATTTCTGCTTAGTGATGATTACTGGTATATTTCTTCTTAGTGCTGATTACTGGTATATTTTTGTTTGGTACTGATTATTGTTATCTTCTGCTTAAGCATCGATTACTCTGTTACTCAGTGCCTTACATTGGTATATTATAATGCTTAGTGCTTTATAACATCACTGTTTCTACGACCTAGACCAAACCCTCTCCTATCCCTCACTTGGCCCGGTCCCTGAGACCGTCGGGAATCTGGTTGAGGCTAGGTTGAGGTTCCCCTCTGATTTGTTCAACATATTATATACTGCAGTTTCTGTTCTCTGTGTTATAAATGGTTGGGTATAGTTTGCAACTTTTTGATGGCAAAACTGATTTTTTCATTTGGTAACAAAAAATGAAAGGTATTCTGATACAACAAAAGGTTTTCAAAGCCATTGATGGAAAGTATCTTGAAAATGTTTCTGATGAAAAGAAACTTGAAAATGATGAATATGTTTATTCGTCGATTATCTTGGATCTGTCTGATACTGTTCTTAGAAAGGTAGGTAAACAAAATACTGCCAAAGACTTATGGGATAAACTAGAGGAGATATATATTGAAGGTTCCCTACCCAGTAAATTGTTCTTACTTGAAAAATTCTTTCGTTGTAAACTGGACCTTTCTAAGAACATAGAAGTGAACCTGGATGAATTTACTAAACTGATTCAAGATATTAAGTTAACCGGAGATAAGAACATTGATGAATACTCTCCCATAGTTATCCTAAATGCAATTACAGATGCATATAGTGATGTTAAGGCAGCTATAAAATATGGTAGAGATGAGGTTAACCTTGAAACTGTTGTTAATGGACTAAAAAGTAAAGAGATGGATATAAAGGCTAATAAGCCTAATCAGGCTCAGAATGAGGTTAACTTTGTAAGAGGTAGAATGAAGAATAAAAACTCAGATTACAAGTTTAGAAAACACAGTAAGCGTAAAAACAAAGGCAGGAGTAAAAGCAGGTCTAAGTCTAGAACAAAAGATGACAAATCTAGTAATGACAAGTATAAAGAAAGGAAATGCTATAACTGTGGTGGGAAAGGTCATTACATTAAGGATTGTAAAAAGCCCAAGAAAAACAAAAACAATAACAATTATAATGACAACAGTTATAATGAGGATGCTAATGTCACTACTGAAGAAAATGGTGAAGTGTATGTAGTGTGTGATGTTAACAATATGCAAAACTCTGTGAGCATGAATGAATGGTTGATTGATTCAGGATGCACTTTTCACATGAGTCCTTTTAAGAAAATTTTTACAAACTACAAATCTGAAAAAATAGGCTTTGTGTCTATGGCAAATGAAAAGTTATGTGAAATCAAAGGTCTTGGTAACGTCTCTGTGATTTTCGATAATGGTTATAAGTTAACTATGAAAAACGTCATGTATGTCCCTGATTTGTGTCATAATTTGATTTCATGTGCTGCATTAGAAGAATATGGTCTTGAGGGTAGGTGGGGGAAAGGTTTCATGAAAATAATGAAGGGATCCTTAAATTTTTTCAAAGCCGAAAGAAAAAGGAATCTCTACATATGCTGTGTCAAGTATGATTTTTGTGCTGCCACTGTTTCTAACAATGACAAAACTGATTTATGGCACGAAAGGTTGGGACACATAAGAACTAAAGGTTTAAATTTTCTGCACAAAAATGGCTTGCTAACTAACACAATAAGCAAGGTAGACTTCTGTGATGAATGTGTTCTTGGTAAACAACACAAGGTTCATTTTCCTGGATCACCCTATCCCATTCCCTCATCCTCATCATCAATTCTTGATTATGTGCATGCTGATGTGTGGGGGCCTGCAAATGTTGCTACCCATGGAGGAAATAGATATTTCTTATCTGTAATTGATAACTATTCAAGAAAGGTATTTGTGTTCTTGATGAAACAAAAGTCTGATGTTTTTGAAAAGTTTAAAATGTGGAAAACTTTGGTAGAAAATCAGACTAGAAAGAAATTGAAAGCTTTAAGAACGTACAATGGGCTTGAATTTTGTAATCAACAGTTTACAGATCTATGTAATGAGCATGGAATAAAAAGACATAGAACCACACCTTACACTCCTCAGCAGAATGGTGTGGCTGAAAGAATGAATAGGACTTTGTTAAATAAAGTAAGGTGCTTGCTCATTAGGTCTGGATTATCAAAATCTTTCTGGGGTGAGGCTGTCCTAACAGCTGCTCATCTGATTAACAGATCACCCTCAGTGCCTTTATTTGGAAAAACTCCAGAGTCAGTATGGTTTGATAAACATCTTGATTTACGCATTTTTGGGTGTTCTGCATTTGCATTACAATCTGGTGATAAACTTGATCCTAGATCTCAAATATGTGTGTTTATTGGTTATCCTGAAGGGGTAAAATGGTATAGGTTATGGGTAAGAAACCAACCAGGTTTTAAGGTCATAGTAAGTAGGGACGTAAGATTTAATGAGACAAAGATGCCTTGCCTTAGTGGTACACCCATAACAGATAAAGACATAGATATAGAGACCACCTTCAATAAGGTAGAGGTACCCTATGAAGATAACCAACAAAGGAAAACCAACACTAATGAAGAAAACATAAGTCCTCAAAATGATCTTCAAAACTATCAGCTTGCTAGGGATAGAGAACGTAGAGAACGTAGGCTTCCCTCTAAGCTGCAAGATTTCGAACTAGCTCTGAACATTGAAAACTCTGAACCTAGCACCTTTGATGAAGCATTAAAATCAAAAGACTCTAAGGAATGACTTTTAGCCATGAGAGAAGAAATGAGGTCTCTTAACAACAATAAAACTTGGGAACTTGTGCCTAAACCTAGTAATTGCTCAGTGATAGAAGGCAAATGGGTTTATGAGATTAAACTAGAAAATGCTACAAATCGATATAAGGCAAGACTTGTGGCAAAAGGTTTCACACAAAAGGAGGGCATAAACTACACTGAAATATTTGCCCCTGTAGTAAAATACAACACCGTTAGAACCATTCTTGCATTAGTAGCTCAGCTTGACTGGGAGTTAAAACAGATGGATGTTAAAACTGCATTCCTGCATGGTGACCTAGAAGAACAATCTAGAGAAACAACCCATTGATTTTGAATACAAACAAAAATATCATGTGTGTTTGTTGACAAAATCCTTGTATGGTTTAAAGCAGTCTCCCAGGCAGTGGAATAAAAAGTTCAACACATTCATGCATTCTCTAAATTTTAAACGAAGTGCATATGATTCCTGTCTATACTTTAAGCATGATAAGAATGTTCCTATTTTCTTGCTATTATATGTTGATGATATGTTGATAACCAGCCCTAGCATTTCATTAATAAAGGAACTTCAAGAAAGCTTAAGCAAACAATTTGACATGAAAGACTTGGAAAATTCTAAGAAAATTCTTGGCATGACTATTGATAGGGACAGAAAGAACTCCACACTTTTGCTAAATCAAAAATCTTATATTCTGTCCATGTTGAAAAAATTCTCTATGACTAATGCCAAGTCTGCATCTGTTCCATTAGCTGGTCCTTTTCAATTAAGCAATGAATAGAGCCCCAAAGCTGATTTAGAAAAGAAACAAATGGAGAAAGTTCCTTTCTCTAATGCTATAGGCTCAGTCATGCATCTAATGGTTTGTACTCGACCTGACATAGCCTATGCTGTGAGTTGCTTAAGCAGGTACATGTCAAATCCAAGAACTTCTCACTGGAATGATTTAAAATGGTTGTTAAGATATTTAAATGGTAGTGCTAATCTCGGGATTAAATTCTCTAAAAGCAATGATGGTGTGAATTTAGTAGGGTATGTTGATTCTAACTATGCCAATGATAGAGATAGTAGAAAGTTTACAACATCTTATATTTTCACTTTATGTGGTGTATGCATAAGTTGGAAGCCTCAGCTTCAACCCATTGTGGCCTTATCAACCATTGAAGCTGAATACATTGCTACTACTGAAGCTTTCAAAGAAGCCATATGACTCAAAGGTTTGATAAAAGAAATTGGTTTTCTTAAAGAAAATGTCACTCTATTTTTTGATAGTCAGTCTGGAATCTAATTATGCAAACATCCAGTTTTCCATGATAGGACAAAACACATTGATGCCAGATATCATTTCATCAGAGACATTGTTGAAAAAGAGATAATTGACTTTGAAAAAATTAGATCTGAATCTAATCCTGCTGATATTGGAACTAAAAGTTTAATTGTTGAAAAATTTAAAAATTGTCTCAGCATTTTAAATCTTGCATAACTCTCTCTGCTAACAACCATAGATCTTGTGCATAGTATTGTTTTTGTTTTTGCAGGTACAACGAAAGAAGAAGAAAAGGCGATGATGAACGTTAGACCTGGCCTTGGGCCCAATCCCCCTTTGAGTCTTGGTCCAAGGTAGAGAATGTTGAATAATGTGGCCCATGACCCTTGGGAGGCCCAAAGCTCACCAAACCCAGTTACTCTTTGACCTCGGACGACCTAGAGCAAAAAAGCACTCCTTACTTGACTCAGCCCACTCTCGGACCCGACCCGAAAGCCTAACCTATTTATGTGTTGCCCTAACCCTAATCTGACTATATCTCTCTCTTCCTCTCCCACATCTGATTCTCTCGCCTCCCCCCTTTGGAGGCGCGACTCCTTGGCTCTCGCTCCATCTGCCGTTTTTCGATGGCCTTGGAAAATGGCCTCACCACCCTCATACCTCCTCCAACAGTCGTTCTCAACCCAGGTTCCTTCTCCTTCTGTGGGAATACACTTAAGATTTGAGCGATCCTGTTCTCCCTCCTAAAACACTTTATGATATTCCCTGAGAAATCCCTTTGCCTTCGTGGTACTTCGTGGTCCTTTGTGGTTCTTTGTGGTCCTGAGTGGAAAGCCTCTGTATGAGGTCTGATCCTTTGTGAAGTGCTACTCAGAGAAAGCCTGTGTGGCTCTCCTCTGAAACTTGCTCTGGTGCAACCGGTCGAAGAGTGCCGGCCTTGTGGCTGTGAGCAGCTCTCCCGGATCTGGCTCCCTGAGTCTTACAGTTACTTTATTCTGGTTCTGATTGTATTTGTATCCCCCTTTGTAAATCTGTAATTGAGGGTTTCTGTAACCCATCCCCGCCTGTAATAATTTTTAAAATTGTAATATATCGTTCGATCCGCTTGTGGTAAGTCCACCCAACAACCAATGTTTTTGTAAGTGAGGCCATAGTCATGGCTAAAAGCATAAAACCATGGCAAATATTTTAGCCATGGCTAAAAATCATGGCAAATATTGATTAATTGTAGTGAAAATTTAAACTGTTGCATTGATTTTGTCGAACTGTGGTTAATAGTATTGATTTACCATGATTTTTAAGCTATGGTCATTATAATGTAGTAAAAAGATTATTTTTATAGTGATATGAGATATCAATTACAATGTGCGAAAAATAAATACTTATACATGATTATATATTTATATAAAAGAGTACAAATAAATATAATAAACTTATCAACTTTTTTTATCAATAAGATTTTGAAAAAAGTCTTTATTCCAAATTAAATTATATAAAAAACTTATCATAATAATACATCAATATTAAACACATATTATTTGAAATAAAATAAAATGATTATGAAAACAGATTGTAACAAAATGATGATATCATCTGTTTCAAGTTCTTGCTTTTATCAATGGCATAAAAAATCTAAAAGATTACTAATAGCCAAGAATTAGTTAATTAATTGATCTCATTTACACACACATATATATATATATATTATAATACTAATAAGAAAAATATCAAAATTATTATTATTGTCATGAATATTAGTTTATATCTTATCAAAATTTTTTGTATAAACATATAAGGAATTCCAGTATATTATTGTTTTCTTTTTTTTTTTTTATTCTTATTCTTCTTCTTCGTCAATATTATTATTATTATTATTATTATTATTATTGTTGTTGTTGTTGTTGTTGTTGTTGTTGTTGTTGTTGTTGTTGTTGTTGTTGTTGTTGTTGTTGTTGTTATTATTATTATTAATGCGGTCGAACACGGTCTATGTGGTCTACATAAATATAAAATCAAACCCGATTGCTAAAATGCGGTCTTTTTTTTTATTAGTCCAAGACTAATCCAACCCACCCTTAGCCCGTTAATTGCGGTGCGGTCTAGGTTGGGCCGATCGGTTGGGGCGGCCCGACCATTTTGTTGAACACCCCTATTCTCACGGATATATTTCTTTTATATAATTATGCCTAATTTTGAGGACCATAATGTAATTTCCCTTCAATTTAATTATTTTGTTGACCAAAATAAAGCATTGCTCAAATGAACCTACCTCCGTACTCTATATCCACTCACGCCTGGGGCTCGCATGGCATAACCTACATAAAAAAGTAGGGTTAATTGCATGTTTACCCAATAAAAAAGTGATATGCAAAAAATTTCCATAAACAAAAATCTAAAAAAGGAACAACAAAACCCCTTAAACTTTTAAAATGGAAGTTCACTGCATCTCCTGTATCATAGGATTGCATTGCACTTTTTTTGAAGAGTTCAGGGTATCATGTTACACTTTTGGGAATTTTTTTTTGTCCGCTAAGTTTATCAAATATTAGATTTAGTCCTATAACTATGTCCTTTATTTATTTAGTCCAGTAAGTTATAAAATTGATGACATTTAGTCCGATTTAGGATTTTTAATAAATTTTTCGGCATGTATTGCCGAAATTTGCCACGTGTGCACCGGAATTTTCAATTGGGCAAGGAATTGATGATGTGGTGGTGACGTGACACACACATGAGTGATTAAATTTTTTTGTTGCTCATGGGATTTGAACTTGGGTCTCTCAAAACAACAAATGATTCTTTTACCACTTGGGCAACAACCAATTTATATATTATTTGCTCAACCATTTTATGTAACCTATATATCTGGAAATATTTTAATATAAAATTGATATTAATATTACTAAAAATTTTAGAAAAAATTAAACTTAAAAATATCGATATTTAGTGATATGGTTTATTTTGTTATTAAAAAAAATATAATTAGTATTGATATTATATATATAAATTATATATAAATTTTCATATGCTAAATTATATAATTTTACATAATTATTTCTTATTTTTAAAATTTATTATAATATATTATATGTTTCTGAAAGATTTATAAATTCTTATTAAATTAATAAATATGTTATGATTTATACACTTAAAATTGCTTATATATTAATTTTAATGTAATAATATTTTAAATATTATATATAAGCATTTTTATATATAGGCTAGTTTTATGTCAAATATATATACATTAGCATATGAAAATAAATATGCAATTTTTTAATATATATATATATATGTTTCTTGTTAATATTCCACTATTAAGATAAATATCAATACTAATTATAGTTTTTTTTGAATAACAAAATAAACTATATCATTCAATATTAGTATTTTTAGGTTTATTTTTTTTATAATTTTTAGTAATATTAATATCAATTTTATATTAAAGTATGTTCAGATATATAGGTTATAAAAGATGGTTGAGCAAATTACACCTATATTAGTTATAGCTCAAGTGGTATAAGTGGCATTTATTATTTTGAGAGACCTAAGTTCGAAGCCCATGAGTAACAAAAAATTTTAAGCACTCACGTGTTGCCACGTCACCACCACATCCTTCGTCCAGTTGGAAATTCTGGTGTACACGCGGCAAATTTCGGCGATTCATATGGGAAAATTTATTAAAAACCGTAAATCGGACTAAATATCATTAATTTTATAACTTACTGGACTAAATAAAGAAAGGGCATAGTTATAGGACTAAATTTAATATTGAATAAACTTACCGGACGAAAAAAATAATTTTTCCTTACCCCTTTTTCTTATTTAATGGGATTTTTCTTTCCTATTAATACTTTTACAGGGGTTAAAATGCAATTAACCCTTAAGATATTATGATCACCCCTCGTACTAGAATTCTTTCTTTTTTTATTTTTTTTTTCTGATAAAAAATCTTTTGTGCCTAGGTGGAGAGTAAGCGTAGACCATACCCATTTATTCATAATCAAACAACGTACATACATCAAAGATTTCGTGATTCAATACTACATAATTAGGGTTAAGTTTGATACCATTTTTGCATAGGAAAGTATCATATTGAACATAAATTGATTAAGGAAAAGTATATTGCACTTGTTATATAATTGATTTATTTTTCATCAATAAAAAACATATGAGGAGACAACGTTGACTTCTGATGTCATAAATGATGTATGGATAAGAACATAATACTGCGTTCGAATAAAACTGACAAAATGGTTATTTCATCCCCTTGTCCGAACTGGACTTGGGTTGTCGATAACTAAACCCACCTCTTCAGGTGGGATGGCCGAGAGGGGTGCTACAGTAATTAAGCTCCAGTCCCCATCCTTCAATGTAAACAGTTGATTTAAGGGGATTGAACCTCATTAATTTTGATACCTTAGTTTTGTAAAATTGATCAATGTTGATCCAGACGATTAGTTGACTGTAAAAAATTAATGTCAGAACATTTTGGAGAGAAATAAATACAGGCAAAATCTAAATGCAATTAATGTATTAGTTACATGGTTGTGAGTAAACAAATATATTTAACAAATCAATTCGAAATTTATCAATTGAACTTTTTTTGTTATAGTTCAATATTTTTTCTCATGCATTTTTGATTTCTCCAACATTATTTATTATCTTTATTTGTTAATATTTTTTTTTATAAATTAAAATATTTATATCAATTTATTATCTTAATATATATTTTTAGGTAATTTTTTGCTCTACAAAAATTAATAATACAATTTATTTTAAAATTTATGTGCATACATTGGATGTGCCATACTTATTAGTAACCCTTAAAAGTAATTGTATCACATGGATAATTAGTTTAACAGAAATTCAAACAAACAATGGTAGGTAATTTATAATAGAGTAGTAGATTGAACTTGTTTATATTACATCTCCATTGAAATTTGTGATCCAACGTAAAATTGTGAATTTTTATTTTCTGATTATCTACATTTTATACTCAATTTCATAAGATTTGCATACTTATTATTCACCTGACGACATTATTTCATAAGTTGGCCTTCTTATCTCTTATCTCTCAACTTAACTTTTAAGGTTTCATGTAAGAATGATGTTTCACGTATGAGTAGAGAGAGTTTCTCGTATGAGTAGAGGGTGTTTCTCGCATGAGAAGAGGGAGTTTCTTCAGGAGGAGGTGTCTTCGATTGGACTATTCACGCTATCATGGAATTTGCATACCTAAGAAACGGACTTCTTAACCTTTGAATTGGGTGTCTCCTCCGCTTTCACCAGGGGATACCTATTTTCATTCTGCTTTGTTTCTCAATCTCGGTGTATTTTCCGTCGTCATCGTTTTGGTTGTCCTAACTTCGTTTATTCTTTCTAGGGTTTTTTTGCTTCAATTTGCAGGTGGTCTGAGTATTCCTTTTGAACTTTGGTCCGGTGATGGGCAGAGGGACGAGTTTATGTTAGTAGGGTGACTGCTGACTCCGAAATCGTACCGCTATGACGTGCTAGTTTCTACGCTCCAATCAGTGATTCGGCCTCTGAGGGGGATGCCGGTACAGCTACTGGCGGAGAACAGGTTTTTGCTCAAGTTCGAGCCTGTGGTGGACCGTGATCGTGCACTACGCGGATGCCCGTGGACCTTTGATAAGAACTTGGTTGTGCTCAGCCTCATCATGGACGAGGACAATCCGATGGAGGTGGATCTGTCATGGTGTCCGTTCTATGTTCACATTCACGGGCTTTCGATGAAGATAATGACGCGGGAGGTGGCGGAGTCCGTGGGGAATCGAATTGGAATCTATATGGCAGCGGATGGCATGCAGACGCCTCTCGTCTGGGGAGCTAGTGTTCGCATGCGAGTCTCGTTGGATGTCAGAAAACCTCTGATACGCTTGTTACGCATTTGTGAACCGGGTGGGGAAAGGACAGTGTTGTTTACGTATGAACGGCTACCGAACTTTTGTTATCTGTGCGGGATACTTTGGCACATCATGCGCGATTGCCTAATGGCTATTCTTGAAGGGGAGGTGCTGACGATGGAGGAGTGTCAATATGGGGCGTGGCTGCACAAATCCCGCGCAGTTGGGCCACCATCAGTAGGGTGGGGGGCGATGAGGGGAGACGACGTTGGGGTGGCGAGAGTTGGCGGGCTGAGGGAGAGTAGGGGGGAGGAAAGGCGGGGATCTAGTATCTTCGACTTTCGGTAGAGAAACACGGGTCTCGAAGGTGTTATAGGGAATCTTCAGCAGGCCGGCACGACGGCAGGGGCGGCGCCTCAGAAGGGGGCAGTGGTCGGGTTTGTAGTGGAACCGAGGAAGAGAGGAATAGGGGATCGTGGCTTTCGTGCAGACGGATGGTGGGACGTGGAGGAATCAAGGGAAAGGTAAGGAGCTTTGTGTGGATAGGTCTCCTGGCGAAGATGAGTCCCAACTAGATCAACCTCTGACCAGCCCAGTAGAGCTCCATTCAATCCAAGGATTGGGCTCTCAAGGGAAAAGGGCTGATGGCCTAACCAGCCTAAAATCGAGCTATCACCGAAGCCTTTCTGGACCTAATCCTACTGCCAGCCCAGATCATAGCCCACCATTATCCCAAGCTAGCATTGGCCCGATCGCTTTGGCCCCTCAAACTTTGTCTACTCCACAACCCAAGCCACTGAATCAGAAACCCAAGATCCAAGAGCCCAAACCGAATAACTCTAATTCCATTACCCATGAGCCAGACCCGAATTCTTCTACCCGATCCATAACGCCATCCCCCCAGCCTGTCTTACCATCTGGAGCAGTAACCAAACTCCCAAATCAGACTAACACAAATTCAACCATGCCATCACCCAGTTCCCCAAATACCCATTTACTTGGCTAGCATTTACAAAGGTTTGAAAAACATCTCTAACTCCGCAAGGGCAACTCGCATGCATTCTCCATTTCTAGTTCATATTAGAATAGGTAACCAGAAAGCCAATATGGTTGGCTGTTCTGAGAACTATTCACCAATCCTTGAACGAAAGTAATATTATATTGATGAATGTAGTAAGGATTCATCATTAGCAACGATGAGTTTGTTGCTAGCATTGAACGAGGCTTCAAAGTTACGGCAAATGACCACAGACCGGACATATGAATCCAAGAAGTTGGACTGCGCATAGGTTGGCGGTCATGGAACCAATTTCTGTCGATCGGTTTGAAACAATCCAAGTCGAGGACCTTGCGATTGGGTAATGATAGAGACTTGCGTTGATGATTGCATTCATTGGATGAGTATTGTATTTCATCGGTGACAGACAGTGGAGGTCTATGCAATATTAGTGGTTAGTTGACAAGAGTGTCGGCTGACTAAGGTGACTCGTGGAATTCGTCATATGGAATTTGAGCTTGGTCGGTATGACTGGGATTCCCAGTTCCTATAGTATGGGATTAGTCCTTGGACTTGAGGAATCACGGCAGACACTTACGTACAAAGGTTGCATCTTGGATCTGATGAGCGGTGATTGTTTCGTAAGACATGGTCATTATAAGTCTTGTTCAGTACAGTCGGAGTACATAGAGAGGACGGTAGATTCCAAGATAGAATCTGTCCCCAGTCAAAGATTATGACAACAAGATCTCCTATGCGCTCTGAGATGGTTCATACTCTCAAAGTCTATGGCCATAGCATTTGATTGAGTGGGAAAGAATTTCCTAAGTTAATCATAGAATTAAACCTATTTCAAGTTTGAAGCATAGATGCCTAAAGTTAAGCATGGAACCGATGTCCTATTTCATGCCCTAGACTAAGGCTGGGAGACAGGCAACAGTAGGACCATACCTGTATGTAACTCAGAGCCAAAATGTTCACGCTACATATTCACCTAGTCTCTAGTGCCATGGACCGTTGCTAGACGGTCACCCATGGTGACGGACTACTTTGGTTATGAGATAACAAGAAGTAGGTCCAAGTCTAGTTGAGGGTGAACCTAAAGAGTCACACACAATTCTACGGATGTAAAAGGAATTAATTTGGAATTAATTCCAGGAGGAGGATTAATTTAATGGATTAAATCAAACTTCTTGGAGACTTAAGCCTTCATGGATTAATTGGATTAATCGAGCTTGAATGAGCATGGGCTTCCCTTTTAATTAGATTAAAAGGATGAATTAAGTAGTAGGCTTGAAATATTAAATAGGATTTAATATAGAGTTCATTGGAACTTTGGGCTATTTAAATTAGATTTAAATAGGCCCATTCCATAAAGCCCATCGAGAATGGATGGACGAGATTTAATCTAGGAATATTGAGATAGATGGCTAGGATGAAGTTTGACTTTGTCAAACCCTTAGTTGACTAGAATTTGACTAGGTCAAAATCCTAAGTTGATTAAAGTGTGTTTCTTTGTAAGAGGTTGAGTAGGATTAGGAATTTTAATTCCTTATAAATACTCAAACACACACATCACACACTTATCTCTACACACACAACTATGCCATCTCGTCTCTCTCTCTCTCTCTCTCTCTCTCCCGCGTTCATCTTCTTCACTTTTTCAAGTTTTTTCCTTTGTTCTTCATATTCATTCAAGTTAGAACATAAGATACATTGGTAGCGTTAATCAATAGCGTTGTATTGATGTCTCTTCTCCCCTAAACGACTTCTTGCTAGCACGGAAGTTCGTTGGTATCCGGTGAAGCGTGTGAACGTTTTTAGAGGGTCTCTACATTGAGATCTTGGTGACAAAATGGAAAAAATGCGTGTAGCCGAATGAAGAATACTACGAGGGTAACGTTCTCTCTTTGCGTTTCTTGTTCCTTCAAATTCTATGGCCTCCATGTTGTGTACTTTCTTGAACATGAGATACACCGAATGCCCAGGAGAATCAAGGGAACACCCCTTGATACTATTTTAATTGCTTTTAATTCGGTCTGTTTTATGCTTATAGAATTTTATATTACACACTCTTGCGCTTCCTCCGCACCTCTCTCGGGCCGATCCATCCTACAATTAATTTTTTTTATAGTTGGATAACTTATTATTTCAAGAATCATTATCAAGTTGCACAAAGTGTTCGTGAGTCCAAAATGACGCTCCTTTCAGGCAAGGGAGGTGCGAAATACTACGATCCGCAAAAGGCGAGAAAGCGGTTTCACAAAGGTGACTTTATCTCTTGGACTTGCAACATGATTGTGAAGGACAAGGATGTTTCACTTACAGATGACGGGCACGCCACAAAATATGAAGAAAGCTATTTCATGGCCGTTCGATCACCACGCCACAAAATATGAAGAAATCTATTTCATGGCCGTTCAATCAAACTATCTTCCTTTGCGGCAAAGTATTCATTTTCTTGTCGAGCCCTATAGCGCACATCAAGTTCGATTGTCAATTTAGTTTCTTCCAAGAAGTGCCGGGGATTTGTTTACAAGACGTTCGCAAGGCCTCTTTAGAAGGTGAAATCCATTATTGGTGTTTGTGTATTTTGTCCAAGACCACGGAGAAAGTGTAGTTTCCTTCCATGCCACCATATGTGAAGAAGTTCTCCTCTAAGGCATACAAAAATTGGTGGGCCAAAGTTCATGGTGGCTACCGTGAAGAAAATGTGGCGAGGTTGCTTGCCTCAAGCCTAAGTCAAGTTTCTCCCAAGGTCTCACGGGGCGCCTTCCGCAATGCGGGGAAAGGGGCACCGTGTGGCTAGTAGTCCACAGCCAACGACTACGTCCGCCAACCGAACAGCAACACCAACCAAATTCCCACCGACGCCTCGCACAGGCCGTCGACAAGATTAACACAGTTTCAGACAATCGACAATATAATGCAGCGGAATTAGTAAATCAACACGTCGTGCAGTAAATGCGTTTTATATTGATAGCAGAAATACTGAAGATTACAGCAAGCTAGCCACGGGGATCGCCGTGAGGGGGATACTAGCAATGCACACTGAGCTTCGAGTGGTCATTCCCCCCTATAATAGGCTTAAAAATAAATTTCCTATCGACAAAACTAGACACTAGAAAAGCTGAAAATTGCATCTCATGGGGCATAAAGGGCCACATGAGCAAAAGTAAATATTACAGTAAAGACTCACGCCTAAGACTCTAATAACCTGCGGAGGCCTAGTGCCTGTCGGCGGAAGTGTTGGTCGGCCGGATGGAACATGGCCGAAATTGGGTCAAGGGGGCCGAGAGTGCGGGCGGCCCTTGACACAAGGGCAAGGAGTGTGTTGAAGGAGTTGCCTAAGATCAACCTCGCGAACAGGCTATCTCTCCTCCCAAGCAGAATTCCATGTGGTTGAATCCCTTGAAGTGAATAAGAAAAGTGCTCCTCATTCCTTGAAAGTAAGTGGGAGTAGCAACCCCGATCGTTATTGGAAGAGGTTGTAAAGGGATTCCAAGCCAACAAACGTCGACATTGCTGGTGGGGCTCAAGTCATGAACCATCGATGTTAAATTTTGCCAAGGAGGTTATTTTTCTTAGCCGTTTCCCTTTTTTTCTTTTGGCAATATGATCTTCTTTTGTTTCTAACTCAAGTTGGCGCATTATCGTAGCTCGAAGATTAATTCTTAGTTATTGAAGATGATCACACTTCTCAAGACAATCAAGGATCGACTTTTGGGTCTAACTTGTTAGTTGTAACCCGTCCACTTGGAATGGGGCTTAAGAGAAATAAACTTCTTGTCATGCCACGATGTCGGTATTTGAAGGTGAGAGATTTGTTCTTAATCATCAAAAGGAGTTCCTTCAATAAAGCTGTGAGTGATCTCCTCATGAAGATATCAAACACCCCAATTGATTTCACCTCCTCAATCAAAGACGATGTTTACTTCATTCTTGAATCCATAAAGAGCTTTAAGAAGTTTGACATCTCAAAAGTGGGAGAATCTATGAACATGTTCTTCTCCAAGGCTGCTGCTTACGATGAAGCAAGATCATCGTCTTCTGAAAGGTTATCCAAAGGTCTTCTTGAGCGACAGTTAAAGGAAGCCAACAATCGTCTTTAAGATGCTCGACTAAAGAGAGTGAAGAGGCTTTAAATGTCCCATCCCACTACGGACAAGTTGAAGCGTGTTGAGAAGGAGCTTACGGACCTGAAGGCACAAATGAAGAACTTGTGTGCTACTCTGAAGGGAGAAAAGCAACTTTTTCATAGTGCTCAAACCAGAATTTGTGAAATCATGGAAGAAATTGCAACACAGAATACCACCCCTCCGAATGATGAAATGGTTGTGAGTTTGGAGGCTTCAAAAATAAATTTGAAAGTCCTTAAGGAAGAGTTAAAGAACTTGAGTCCCTTAGCTTGAAATTTGCTTAGGACCTTTAATCTTGTTGCATTCGATTCCTTTTTCTTTTGTTCTAAGTCATGAAATCTGATTTTTTTTTTTAGATTACGTAATAGAAGTTTTATTCCTTTTCTTCTTATTTTGCAATCTTTGAGCATGTCTGAATATTTTCCCATCTTGATGACTTCGTATGAGAAATAAAGTTTATTTAAATGTTATGACTGAACTTAGAAATATCTAAGCTGCCTA
Organism: Sesamum alatum; assembly: GCA_034509735.1. Taxonomy (NCBI): domain Eukaryota; kingdom Viridiplantae; phylum Streptophyta; class Magnoliopsida; order Lamiales; family Pedaliaceae; genus Sesamum; species Sesamum alatum. The sequence goes on from JACGWO010000003.1 coordinate 20,397,471, forward strand.
CGTACCTCATCAAGAGGATCAAGTCAATACGTAGTTTGAGGGTACGAAATATTTGTTTGTAGAGTGGAGGGCCGCTCACAGTTTATACTCATGCGGGCCAGGAATTATTTTTTCTTTCTTTTTTTTTTGTTCTTTTTTTGTTTTTCTTTTGTTTTCCTTTTTTTTTTCAAGCGTAGTATCACTTCAAGAACTTTCCATTTATCGGGCCTATCCTCAAGCCGTTTTTGGCAACTAACTTATACGCACCATTTGTGTAGACTTCTTTGACAACATATGGACCATTCCATTTTGGCAAGAAACTTGTTGCCCGTTTGGTGCGTTGTGATTATAGGCCTCCTCACTGCGAGTACTAGATCACCAACCTAAAAAGAGCACAGGGAAACCTTCCTATTGTATGCCTGGGACAATCGACCTTGATAGCACTCGAGCATTTTGTTGTGCTTCCACTCTTTTCTTATCGAGAGCTTTTAGCTCTTCAAGCCGTATTCGAGCATTTTCTTCCTTCTTATTTACTATCTTAACGAAGGAATTTGTTACTCAAGCGGGAGGATTGCCGCCACTCCGTAAACCAGGGCTTAAGGAGTCGCTTACGTAGGCATTCTGACAGTGGTTCTGTATGCCCATAGACCTTCTCCAATTCTTTTGTGCCAATCTCGCTTTGATTGGTCACTACCTTCTTCAACAGGCTGAACAAAGTTTTGTTAAATTCTTCGGCAAGACCGTTGGTAACGACATAGTACATAGAAGAGTTTCTTTGCTTGAACCCAAACTTTTGACATAATTTGTCTATTAAGCTATTACAAAAGGGTTTTTATCAGTGATGATATACATGGGCACTCCATAACGGTATACGATGTGGGTACGGATGAAATCAGCAACATTCTCTTTCTTCGCTTCTTCAAGGGGGTTTGCTTCACCCATTTAGAGAAGTAGTCAGTTAATGCGATATATAATGACTACCGGATGACTTTGTCATGGATCCCACAACATCCAAATCCCAAGCATCGAAAGGCCACGAAGTCGTGGTAGGGTGCAACGACTCAGGTGGTTGGTGGATAAGATTGGCGTGAATTTGACAAGCTTGACATCTCTTTGCGTAGTCCATGCAATGCTTAACCATTGCAGGCCAGGAATAACCCATCATTTTTATGCGGAAGTGCAGCTTTGGTCTGGATTGGTAAGCGCCACAAACTCCAGAATGAGCTTCTACCATAGCTTGCATGTTCTCATCATCATTTCGGAAGTGTAAGAAAATACCATCAAATGAACTTCTATAGAGCGTGTCTTTGAAGTAGATGAAGCGAGACGACCGTCATCGAATTACGATCCTTCGTCGTAGATCATCGGGTAACTTCTCGTACTTCACTTAGTCAATGAGCGGTTGTCGCCAATCTTCCTTTTAAATTTCGAGAACCTCCATGACATGATTTTCTTCTTCTTGGAATGTGTCCTCCTCATCATCACTGAAGACCGGTGGTATGACCCAATTTTTACATATCGGTAATGCGCGTTTCCTTATCAGTCATCGAGAGGGTTGAAGCAAGCTTCGCTAATGCATCATCTTATTTATTATCCTTTCTCGGCAGGTGCTCAAGTTCTACATCTCCTAACCATCCGATCAGCCTTCTTGCGTAGTCATGGTATGGAAGCAACTCATGCCTTTTGACTTCGTAGAGACCGAAGAGCTGATTGATTACTAACTGAGAGTCTCCATATACTTTGAGGTGTTGTTGCTTTATGTCAACTGCCATTTCCAATCCAAGGATTGAAGCTTGGTAATCCGCCACATTATTTGAACAGTTCTTAGTTAAAGTGGGGGAGTAAGGCAGGACTTCTATTTCACATGTGACAAAAACAACCCTAGCCCCAACTCCTTCTCTATGGGCAGCTCCATCAAAATACCTTTCTCAAGGGGGCGTAACTTCAATCAGAAGGACATTTTCGTCAGGAAAGTTATCAGACAATTCCTACTCGGCAGGCATAGGGTGATCTACTAGAAACTCTGCTAAACTTGTCTTTTCACACCTTTTTGAGGAACATATATGATCTCGAATTGTTGCAGCTGAACATACCATCTTGAGAGCCTATCAGAAAGTACTGGCTTTGACATAACATATTTCAGAGAATTCACCTTTGAGCCCAGATGGACACTGTGTGATTGAAGGTAATGTTGCAACTTCTGGATTGCGAAGATGAGCACCAAACATAGCCTCTTGATTGGTGAATAGTTGAGCTCGTTTGGTGTCATTGTTCTACTTAAATAGTATAAAGCATTTTCTTTTCCTTCGTCGTTCTTCTGGGTAAGTAAGATTCCTACAGAGCGCTCTTGAGCCACCACGTAAAGGATTAAAGGACGCCCAGGCACGGGTGCAACCAATACGGGATGCTTCATTAAGTAAGACTTTATATTTTTGAATGCTCTATCAAAGCTGCATCCCACTCAAAGGGTATGTCTTTCTTCGTTAGACAACTAAATGGTTGACAACTACTGTTAGATTTGAAATGAATCTCTGAAGATATGTGAGCTTTCCTTGAAAACTCTTGAGCTCATGGATGTTTCAAGGTTCTGGCATTCTCAAAATGGCATCAATCTTGGCTTGCTCAATCTCTATACCCTGCTGGGGGACGATGAACCCAAGGAATTTTCCAGGCGTAACTCCAAATGAACATTTGGGGGGATTCATCTTTAGCTGGTATCTCCACAAACATTCGAAACCTTCCTCAAGTGATGAAGATGGTCCCCTCGTTTCGTTGACTTCACGAGCAAGTCATCAACGTAGCATTCTACATTCTTGTGGAGCATGTCGTCAAAGATATTTTGCATTGCCCTTTGATATGTGACGCCCACATTCTTTAATCCAAAGGGCATGACTTTGTAGCAATATATACCTTTAGGAGTGCGAAATGCTGCAGTTCCTCATCTGCTGGTGCCATAAGTATTTGATTATATCCGGATGATCCATCCATGAAAGATAAGGCTTAATAACCCGTAGTGGCGTCTATCATTAATTCAACAATGGGTAACGGGAAGTCGTCTTTGGGACATGCATTATTCAATTCCCTGAAGTCAACACACACTCGTATCTGCCCATTCTTCTTTCTCCCAAGACGATGCTAGAAATCCACGCGGGATAGTTGACCTCTCGAATAAAACCGACTTCAATGAGTTTGTTTACTTCACCTTCAATCAATGGGATCAACTTAGGTCAGGACCTACGTTGGGCTTGTTTGATAGGACGAGCCCCTTTCTTTACTGATAGGTGGTGCACAACTACTTTTGGATCTAGCCCGGGCACTTCTTTGTAGGACGATGCAAACACGTCTCTAAACTCGTGTAGTAGTGCGACGTATGGTTCCTATTCTTTAGGGGTTAGTCAGGCGCTTGTGTAAATTGGTCGGGGATCTTCAGTATCACTTAGATCGGCTTCCTTAAACTCATCAACGGTGGCTTTAACACCCTCCTTAAGTTCTAAGGGAGAGACTTCGGCATTGTCTTCTCCAAACTCCTCATTTTCGATCAAGGTGATGTGGTAAGCTTGGGTCACGTCTCCTTCAGCCCCATTGTTGATATGGTTAGATGATGCTACGCTTTCTCTATCATTCCCGTCATCGAGTTGCGTTTGCATGAAGACTACAATTTGTGTCTTAACCTTTAAAACTCTGCAACATGATATGGCTATAGCCGTGTAATTTTTCATCCTGGAAGGAATCAAACTCCTGAGTTTCTATGAGGATGTGATGTTTTTCTTTGATTGTGCAGCCACCTTGGATATGCCTTTCTTTTGATACACCATTCTTTTCCGTAGACCAAGTCTATCAAAGACAAATTGATTGTTAGTTTTTGCATGCATCATCTTTTTATGCGGGCCAAGTCTGTTGAAGACAAACTCTCGTGGATTTTGTTTCCTTTGGTTATCTTTAGTTGAAGAGAAAGTTCTGCTGACATGGTTGCTGCTGGCCCTTTTTATGGCGATGCGGATAGGCTTAGGAGGGCTAAAGCCAAGACCCACATGTGAATTTGGGATTGCATTCCCCTTTTCCTTTAACATTACTTGGGTGGCGTTGAGTCCATGGAACTTCTTGTTGGTGGATTCTCGAAGAAGTATTCCAAGGGCTAGTCTCTTTTTTATACCTGACTTTAACAAGCAGCCTGAAGGCTTTAGGATCATATCCTTCTCCATCTATAGCCAACGTCTCATGTCTCTTTTCTTCTTGTTGGGTTGAGGGCACAAATCCTTTGAGTGGTTGTTTTGTCCTCCCCGGTTGAAACCTTAAATCATGAAGTGCCTGTTTGAGAGTTCATCCATCGGGATTCCCAATTCTTTCAAGGTGTGTGGGGGTAAGATATTAACTGCAAAGCCTCCATCGATCAATATTCTATTGACCTTTTGTTCATGTGTATATCCAGAGACGAATAAAGGGCGGTTATGAGGCTTAGACCCGAGAAGTAAATCTTCATTGGTGAAAGTAATGGTGGACATGCATTCATTAGTATGAGAGGAATCTTCCTTTTCAAACAACGCATCTTCATCGGTCGTAGTATCATTCCCACATGTGGTATTGCAGGAAGCTTTGCTGTTAAAAGCCCTACACTTGATCGAGGTCGCATTTGTTGCTGCGGTATCTTCTTCAAGAGAGATTTTACCTTGGCGAGTTAACTGCATAACCTTGTCTTTTAACACAACACAATTTTATATTGAATGCCCAACTAAACGATGATATTTGCAATACTTTGGGTCATCTGTTCGTTTGGCTTCTTCAGGTCGCTTTGCTTTGGGTAATTCGATGAGGTTAGCCTCCAACAAGTCATCAAATATGCCAGGGACATTAGAATCAAGGAAAGGATGCTGCTTTACTTGCATTTCATTCAGAGATAATTTTCTTTGTGGTCTCTCGTAAGGAGCGTTATTCTTCGGGGTCACATTGTCTTTAGTTGCTCTCCTGAGCTCGAATGGTGCTACATTCGTTGCCATTGATTCCTTGCTGGACTTTTTTTGAAAAAAGTTTGCCCCCTTCTTGATTGCTTGCCTTTCCTTGGTTCTACGGGGTTCTTGGACAGGTGGTCCTTCCACTCCACTTGTTGCCATACTTAACTCCATATCATGTGCTCGAGTGGCCAAATCTTTGAAAGATCTAGGTAAGATTCATTGGAGAATACCAAAGGCCCCAATGCATCCCTTGGATACACATCTCAATGGCAGAAGCTTCAAATAACCGATATTTGCAGTTAAGGCTCAAATTCCTCACCTAATGATATAATCAATGACCGGCTCATCCTTCTACTGGAGGGAATTTGTAAGCTCAATCATGCCGACAGTCCGCCTAGTGCTATAGAATCGATTCAGAAATTCTTGCTCTAGCTGTTCCCATCCATCAATTGAATTGGCCTCCAAATCAATATACCAATCAAATACGTTGCCTTTCAGTGATCGAACAAACTGTTTGACTAGATGATCCCCATATGTTTCAGCGTTGTTGCACGTTTCCACAAAGTGAGCCACGTGTTTCGTAGGATTGCCATTGCCATCAAATTACTGGAACTTTGGTGGTTGGTAGCCCATCGACATCTTCAAGCTATCAATCCTTGGAGTAGGTTAAGGATGACCTTGAGCTTCCATCAACCTTGCTTCTGATGGTTCCTTTAATGAATTCTTTTAGTTGGTCCATCGGAATTAGTCCATCAGACGATACTTGAAGCTCTTTTGCAGGTTTATCCTTCTCAGTATAATGTTGCTTTGTGGATATTTCTGCTTCATCATGAGCCTCAATTTGTTTCCCTCGGGTATAGTTTGTGTCAACATTGTTTGGCTTGTTGATCAACCTAGCAATTTGAGCGTCTTGCTCCTGGACATGCTTTGTGAGTCCTTCAATGGCTCTTTTCAGACTTGCAATTTGCTCGTCTAAGGTTGTGGCATTCAGTTACCATGACCAGGGCCACATTCGTTGTGAAGGAGTAGTTGGATACGGAGCAAGGAGAGGATGGAGGAGATTTATCTTTGTCATCTTCAATTGCATGGCTAGGTACGAATATGTCCTTTTGAGCAGACTCAATGGGAGGAGTCATCTGGGAAGATTCCTTGAGTTTCTTCGACATGCTCCTTGTAGTAACACCGATACTCTTGGTACTAGAACTTGAAGACTTTGATGTGGCGAGTTTGGCATTCATCTTCTTCGTAGCTTTTTCTTGAGTATCCATCTAAATACTTCAGACTTTGATGAAGGGAAGAGATGAGAGGTAGAGCAGTCCCATCGGGCGTGCCAAAATTTGTAAACAACTTTTCGTGTTCCTGAATTTATCGAAAAAAGAAAAAAATTATAAATAAATTTCTTGAATTTGATTTGAGTATTTGTGGGTGTGAAATCTCTACTCGAAACCTCTGATTCTTCTCTTTAAAAATGTGATCTTTGATTTCGGCAACTTCGAAAGTGAAACTTGACGTTTGATTTTCTTTGATGTTGACTTTGACATTGAATAACGTTAATTAAGGGGTCGTTGATTTGTTCCCGAATTAAACGCTATAAATTTGGAATATTCGACTTGAATTTGGAATAATTTTTTGTGGATTTAAGACTTTGATCTTCCACCAAGGTAGACTTTCGTCTTGATAATGTTAATTAACCGTCTTTGGATCTCTATGAACGCTTTTAATATTGCTTTGGACGCCGTGGATCTTCCTTGATTTGCGCTTGAGAGGATTTTGGAACTTCTTGAATGCTCTTCTTGCTTGTGTCTTCAATTTATGTGTGTGTCGAATGACTTCGAATGACCCCTTTATATAACTGGCAAAGAGGTAGAGTTGTGGTGAACTTGAACACTATTTTATATTATCTCTTTATTTTAATTAAAAAAGATGGTACATTAAATATTTGGAAAGACGTGATTGGTCGATTTTGATATTATCTCTTTAATTTTTGTACTTTTTAAAGAGATAATATAAAAAATCTTTATCTTGATTTGATTGCCTGAAATACCTCAATTTGCCACTTGTCGGCCGTTAACTTGATGACAAAATATATATTAAAATATCAATTAAATTAACTATTTATATTTGAAACTAATTAGTAAATTTCAAAATATAAATAGAGAAATAGAATATAATTGATAAATAATATATATTTTTCACTTGTCGTCATTTGATTGGGTGCAAAATTTATTTGTCTGCAGCTTCCTCGTCCTGCTCCTTGTCATCACCGAACTCGTCAACTGTGGCCAGGTCATCAGTTGAAGGTTGGGGACACTCGGGCATTGGAGGGATGGGTAAGTGCGTCATCATATGCATTATGATCACCTCCACCCTCGCCACACAATCCCTCAGTTAGACGGTGTCTATAGTTTGGGTTTGTGCCAATGGTGGTGGCGGTCCTCTATGATGGTCGCACAGACAATGTGTGGGCCTCTGAGCCTAGACGGAATACGCGGCCCTTGTTCGAGCCACCAACAATCGAGATCCACAGTTGCTGCTTGGTCTCAGACAAGAAGACTGCTGAAGAAACATGAAATCTTGCCCATCGACAAGTGCCTAAGCCTGCTGCTCCTCTAACATCTTATTGAAGATCTCTTAAACTAAGAAAAAAATAATTATTAAGAACACAAACAATTAATTAAAATGTTATTTTTCTGTGTACTTACCGTTTCATGCTCTGCCCTCAGCCTGCTTCAGTTACCATTGGCTTTCTTCTTGTAGAATTTGGAAAAGAGCTCCATCTGCTTTGGCTGCCTACCAAGCTACTCCTCCTGTGCAAATGATAATCATAAGGACTATAATTTAATAACTAAACCATATTGATTAATTATTCATTGTTTAAAAAAAAAATCTTACCAACTTCCTTTTGTATATCCAAACGGAGGATGACCCCCGTAGAACATAGTGATCGCGGATTCCACGTTAGCGCCCGGTTGGTCTTATTTTCGGCAGCCTACTCCTAGAACATGGGGGAGGCCCCCAGTACTCCTGTAGCTGATGCAAGATCTTGTTGGCCAGCCACAACGGACAAACCAACGACTTCCTGGCTTCATTGAACTTACGACACATGTATTTCCCGACCAACATTTTGAAGACATTGAACATGTCGTCGTCGATGCAGTCCCAGTAATACCTAAGCTGAAAGATAGAGAGGAAAAAAATATTGTTAGTTGAAAATAATATTTTCTTAAAGATTTAATTAAAAAGAATAATTATTATTTACCTTTAGATACTGCAACTAGAAGTGCCGGTATTCTGGTGGGATGTCCTTGTATCTGGGCCATGGGTGGGGAAAGTGGTTGCGCACCACAACCCCGATGGCATTGTGGAAAACTCGATCCAACTTGAAAAAATAATTAATTAGTATACCTTGAAAAAAATGTTAAGAAAAAATATAAATAAATTTATCTTCCTTACCTCGCGTCGGAGAGGCTGATATACGTATGCACAACTAGTAGTGGTGGTGCTGTTATGGAGGAGGGGTTGGGTGATGTGGCGACTAATGAGGAGGCGGTCGACAACCCAGCATGTCATACGCAGGGCCCCCGCGGCTGATGCACCCGTCGTGGCCGGATCCATTGGTGGGCTCTGAGATGCCGGAGCAAGCTCCAGTGATGAGACTGGTTGTGTCGATGCTTCCGAAGCATGGGAAGCATCAATGGTCGGTGGCGGGCTCCAGTTGTGAGATTGGTCGTGTCGATGCTTCCGCAACATGGGAAGCATCAGTGGAACCACTTGCCCATGACCTCGGCCACATCTCGAAGGAGCAGGACTGGAATTGCGAGTCATTTATAAATTATGGACAAAAAAAATTATAACATTATACTTAAATGTAATATACTGTAATTAATTAAAAACTATACTATAATTATATATTAAATTCTAATATGTTATAAAGTTGTATCAACTATATGATAATATTATATTTGGTATCAGAGCTATGTTTTATCAAAGTTGAGAGGATAATTCAACTGCCTCTCTTTACTTTGCATAATATGCAGAACATTTTTAATTCTAGTATTAATTCTATCAAAAATGGAATGAAGGACGAGTATGAAATTCCTAAAAAATTAGATTAAATAAATGGATAATTTCTAAAGTTAATCCTAAATTAATTTATAATTTTGGACGGTTAGATTTTATGAAAATTAAACAACTAGTAAAAACCACTAAAGAATACAACTATTGATAATGTGGATAAAGGAATAAAACTTTTAGATATTATGGATATTAATCATTATCAGAAAATATAAATTCTTACATATAGAGCTTGTGCAAATTGCCTTTAATCCTTACCCTTAGAAGTTTGCCAAATAGCTTTTGAGTTGCCCTTAAGGATGCCAAAAATTTGGACTCGTAAAAATCTTCGATTTGGATAATACAGTCTAGCCTGGCTCATGCACCAGTATATTTTAATGCATATCCTAATTTACTATTATCATTATCTGATGTAAATATAGTCGATTCATTAACTCTAAATGTTAAGACACATTGGTATAATTATGCATCGAATCTGAGTTAATTTGTATATATTATAGAATATATTATAAACTTGTTCATACACTAAATCCTAATTGTAGGATACAAGATAACAAATCTTTAGAACCAACAATATTGTTCGAAACTAATCTTCACAAAACTAAAATTAGTAATAAAAGACAAATAACATGGAATGAAACAGAATTTCTTGAGAACTGGGTAATAGAAAGAGAAGTACCACTTCTAATCAATATTGATATTAATTATTGTAATATTATTCAAAATCCAAAAAGTAACGTTCAAATAATTTTTATTAATACAAACAAGGTTTTTAAAGATTAATTCTTAAAAAAATTGTATTATGTCTTCCGTATCACTTATTGATATTATTGAGATATCATTAGCTTAATTTGTTAGTTGTCATAGCACATATTACTCCACATATTAATTTTTGGTTAGCATAGATTAATGCACATATTAGTTAGAATATTTTTGGTTGGTAGCTTAGATAAAGTTTAGATATAGACTTTCAATTTTTAGCTTTTCTTTGGTGTATAAATAGATGTAGCCATTGGTGAAGAAGAACAAGAAAACAAGAAATGATTTCTCATTTATAATTTTGTCATGGCATCAGAGCCATTTCTTTCTTTAATTTGTTAGTAAAGATTCTCAATGACTACAGAGGAAAAGACTATTGCTAGTTCTGGTGGGTCTACCACTGATATCGGAAATCAAAAAATGAACATTGTGACTACGATGTCACCATTTTATTTGCACCCATCCGATCATCCTGGTATGAGTATGTGCCCGGTGATTTTGAAAGGTGACAATTATCAAGAATGGCAGAAAAGTATGCGTAATGCGTTGCGCGCAAAGAAAAAGCTCGGATTTTTAGATGGCACTATCAGCAAACCCGCTGATGACGACAAAGATATCGAGGATTGGTGGAGTCTAAACTCCATGCTTGTTGCCTGGATTTTTCAAACAATTGATCCATCTCTTCGTTCGACCATCACCTATTATGAGACGGTAAAGGAATTGTGGGATGACTTACTACAATGATTCTCTGTCGGGAATGGACCTTGCATTCATCAGCTTCGGTCCGACATAGCTCGTTGCCATCAAGATGGTCAGAGTATTGCCGCATACTATGGGTAGCTCAAGACACTTTGGGATGAACTCTCAACTTATATTTTAACTTCGAAAATGTGAATGTGGTGGCTGTCATTGTGATTGGGTGTGAAATCTAGGTAAAGAACATGAAGATGAACAAGTCCACCAATTTCTAATGGGACTTGATGATGACACATATAGCACCGTTCGATCAAATATACTTACGCAAGATCCGCTTCCGCCCTTGGGACGAGTCTACGCTTTGGTGATTCAAGAAGAGTGACATCGGGACATGATGCATCGTCGTGATACCAAAATGGATGCGGTAAGTTGTGCTGTATCTGCTACTTCTCACAAACCTACTGTCACTACTTTTTCTCGTCATGAAAAACCAGTTTGCGGCAATTGTGGGAAAGTTGGACATGAGTCTGCATCATGTTTTAAGCTAATTGGATATCCGGATTGGTGGGGCTCTAGTCGCGGCAACAACAAAATGTTAGGGAAAAGACGTGGTGGCAGTTCTAATATGGGTCTTAACACTCGTGGGAAGGGAGTTTTGGGCTCGGCAAATGCAGCCAATGCCATCAATCATTCCATGCCTCAGTCTAACACATCAGGGCCATTAACCACTCATGATCGTGCTACTCTCGCACCGGTTCTAACAGATGATCAGTGGACAACTCTATTAAGCATGCTTAAATAGAGTACTGTTAAATCTACCTCCACTGAAAAACTTTCTGGTAAGTGTCCCCCACTTCCTTCTTGGATTTTGGACACTGGCGCATCTCACCATATGATAGGAAACAAAAGTTTATTGGTTGATTTGAAGGATATTTCTCCATCTGTTATTGGTATGCCAAATGGTGATTGCACACAAGCTTCTCAAGAAGGATCAGTTTTTTTCAATGGCCATGTGAAAATACCACATGTTCTATATGTTCCTCAGCTCACTTGCAACTTAATTTCTTTGGGGAAGTTAATTGATGATTTAAAATGTATTGTTACATTGACTGAAAAACTATATGTGATACAGGACCGCACTTCGAGGATGGTGATTGGTGCGGGTGAGCAACATAGAGGGGTCTATTAGGTTCATTCAGTGGCATTGACACAGAAGGTTTGTCATGTTAGTAAGATGGATTCATATCAGTTGTGGCATCGTCGTCTTGGTCATGCACCGAAGAAGTTATTATCTTCTATTCCTGTCGTTCGCAATAATAATATTCACGATGTACCTTGTGATGTTTCCTTTAAGGTAAAACAGACACGTGAATCGTTTTCATTAAGTAATAATAACGCTGCTGGTTTGTTTGATCTAATCCACTGTGATATTTAGGGTCCCTACAGTCAACAATCGTCGTGTGGGGCTAATTATTTTCTAACAATCGTTGATGATTTTTCTCGTGGTGTGTGGATTTATTTGATGGCTGAGAAATCTGAGGTGAAGCAAATTGTTAAGAATTTTTGTGCCCTGACTCAAACTCAATTTAATAAAAAGGTAAAGTGTGTAAGAAGTGATAATGGTGCTGAATTTGTTGCCTTGAAACATTTCTTTCACGAAAATGGAATTTTATTTGAAATGTCATGTGTTGGTACTCCTCAACAAAATGGGCGGGTTGAAAGGAAGCATCGACATATTCTCAATGTTGCGAGAGCACTTCGGTTCCAAGCTAATCTATCTCTTGCTTTTTGGGGAGAGTGTGTCTTGACTGCTGCTTATTTTATCAATCGTACTCCTACTCAATTGCATCAAGGCAAAACACCTTACGAGATGATTTTTGGTAAACCTCCTTCTTACATGCATTTACGTGTATTTGGATGTTTGTGCTTTGTTTCAAAAGTGCCTCGTGATCGAAATAAATTCCACGCTCGCAGTAGAAAATGCATGTTTGTTGGGTACCCTTATGGGAAGAAAGGATGGCGAGTGTATGACATTGAAACAAAAGAATACTTGGTGTCCCGAGATATTGTGTTCTATGAAGATATATTTCCTTATTCTCAGTCTTATGATGTTTCTGTGTCACCTACTCCTGCATCTCATCATCCAGTAGTTTATGATAATGATTCTGGAGTAGATCTGTCTAATAATGATTTGGTTAGGGAGGGTCAACCTGAGGTAGGTGAATTCACAGTAAGGGGGAGTTCTCGTGATTTAATATCAACAGAGAATACCAGTGGCTCTTCTGATATTAGCTCTCCTTTGGAGTTTGGTGAGCATCGGGAACCAGTAAATCACCATACTGAGCCTTCAGTTCGACGAAGTGAACGGGTGCACTAACCCTCTACACGTCTTCGAGACTACGTTTACCATACTATTCATCGCCTAGACCCCTCATATGTGCCTCTCGCTCCCTCATCACCATCAGGTACGCCTTATCCCATAGTTAATTATGTCACTTGCAATCGGCTCTCTTTTGCACATACTCGTTTCTTGGCAGCAGTTACCGCAGGACATGAACCCACGTGTTTTTTGGAGGCAATTAGAGATTCTCGTTGGAGGGAGGCCATGAAAGCCGAGATTGATGCCCTTGAGCGCAATGGCACTTGGACGATTGCGGACTTGCCCCTCGGCAAGAAAGCTATTGGATGCAAGTGGGTGTATAAAATTAAGTACAACTCTGATGGGACCATTGAACGCTTCAAAGCACGCCTTGTTGTTCTTGGAAACAATCAAGTCGAAGGGATAGACTATCATGAAACTTTTGCTCCTGTGGATAAAATGGTCTCGATTCGTACTTTTTTTGCGGTTGCAACCATTCGAAATTGGGAGCTTCATCAGATGGATGTTCACAACACCTTCCTCCATGGAGATCTTGATGAAGAAGTGTATATGAGGTTGCCTCCTGGTTTTTCCTCTTCACCTAGGAAAGTATGTAAACTTCGTAAATCTTTATATGGTCTTCGTCAAGCGCCTAGAAATTGGTTTGCCAAGTTAGCTTCTGCTCTGAAATCCTTTGGTTTTGTCCAATCCTATGCTTATTACTCGATCTTCTCCTATAACCATAATGGCGTCATTCTACAAGTGCTTGTTTATGTGGATGATTTGATAATTGTTGGAAATAACTCTCATTCTGTTACTGAATTCAAGACTTACTTGAATACATGTTTTCACATGAAGGATTTGGGTGTGTTGAAATATTTTCTTGGTATTGAAATCGCCCGGGGTTCCACTGGATTGTTTCTGTCTCAACGGAAGTATACTTTAGATATAATTTCTGAAACTGGTCTTCTTGGGGCCAAACCTGCTAGTTTTCCTATTGAACAGAATCATCAACTTGCTCTGCAACAAGGAGATGACTATGCTCATCCGGAACGTTATCGTCGTCTTGTCGGACGCCTAATATACCTTACTATCACTCGTCCTGAGTTATGCTATGTTGTTCATGTTCTCGCTCAATTTATGCAGCGTCCACAAGAGGCTCATTGGGATGTTGTCGTTCGGGTTGTTCGTTATTTGAAAGGTCATCCAGGACAAGGTCTTCTTCTTCGTCATGATAGCGATTTGCAACTTAATGCATATTGTGATTTTGATTGGGCTACCTGCCCTCTCTCTCGACGATCACTTACCGGGTGTTTCATCATGTTAGGTGCTTCTCCTATTTCGTGGAAGACTAAGAAGCAACCTACTGTATCCCGCTCTTCGGCTGAAGCTGAATACCGTTCTATGGCTGTTGCTTCTTGTGAACTTGTTTGGCTCAAATCTTTGTTGAAGTCCTTAGGTGTGATTCACACTAGTTCTATGCGGTTATTCTGCGATAGTCAAGCTGCACTACACATTGCTGCTAACCCCGTGTTCCATGAACGCACTAAGCATATTGAGGTGGATTGTCATTATGTGCGTTACCAGATTCAAGATGGTAATATTGTCACTTTTCATATTCGTACCAACTTGCAGCTTGCCGACATCTTCACTAAAGCTCTTGGAAAACAACAATTCGACTTTCTTCTTAGCAAGTTGGGCATTCACGACCTTCATGCTCCAACTTGACGGGGAGTATTGAGATATCATTAGCTTAATTTGTTAGTTGTCATAGCACATATTACTCCACATATTAATTTTTGGTTAGCATAGATTAATGCACATATTAGTTAGAATATTTTTGGTTGGTAGCTTAGATAAAGCTTAGATATAGACTTTCATTTTTTAACTTTTCTTTGGTGTATAAATAGATGTAGCCATTGGTGAAGAAGAACAAGAAAACAAGAAATAATTTCTCGTTTATAATTTTGTCAGATATAATAACTCCGTCTAGAGCATCTACTTTTCAAATAAGGGAAAAATAATAGTCTAAAAAATTCAAATATAAGTAGAGTTGAAGAAATAAAAATCTGACCTAGATAATAATGTTGGTTAAGGAGTTTATAAAATTTCCAGATTAGACGAAAAATTAACTTTTGAAACAAATTTTTGTTTGTAAATGAATATTTCAGATTTAATAAATTTTAAAACAGAGATCTCATTCGTGAATTATTTATAAATAATAGATTGTAGCTCTGGATCTCTAGTTAGAAAAGAAAATCAAAAAGAATTTTTTGAAAAAAGATGGGAACCATTTAAAAAGTTTTGTTTTTAATGTGGTCAAATTGTAAATACTTATTCATAAACGAGTGATTGCAATAATCATGCATGCAGTCCAATTCGAATTAGGAAGAACTGAACATGTGTTTGTTAGTCCTATCTTAATCTATCACAAACATAATCCAAAGTTAATATGGATCCAAGCCCACGGTTTTAGATCCGATTTTTTGGATTGGGTCGAACCCGTATCCATTTTTTTTTTAATTTTTTTAGTGTTGTATATTTGTCATTTTTACTCGAAGACAAGGAAACTAAGAAAAGACTAAACATTTTAGAATTAAAGCAAAAATGATAAACTATTTCACAAAATTATTTAAATCAAAATCTCCAAAAGTGATGTGAAATAGATTAATTATACATTTGAATATCAAAATAAATGAATATAAAAATAAGAAGTTGAGTTTTGAATCAGCAATGATATATTATATCATTTATTTATACTTTCAATTTATCTATATATTTTTCATGTTTCTTTTATTTTCAAGTTTTACCAATAGCTTATCGATAAATTCATGATTATTGAAACCCAATTTACAAATTACTCTTAATTGATTTTCTAAAGAATATATTTTTTTATTATATTCTTTAAAAAATAATCTAATATGAAAATATGAAATCTACATATTTAATGGAAATTGAAAGTAATATTAGAGAATCTTTCAATTTTATCATTTTGACCAAACATTATTGCCTATCATGATGTTGAAAAATATACTTAGTATAATGTATATATTTATATAAGTCATTCAATTACTCATCAATACTATATATAATTTGAAAAGCACCTTATTGGTGTATTCAATTTTATGATATGTCAATTTTTTATTATCTTTAGTCTCTTATTAATTTTTTTCTCTATCTTCTCAATTTCTCATTTTTCTCTCTGCTCTCAACTTTCCCATTTTCTCTCCTCTGTACTTACACATCCCTTCTTCTTCTCCCATTTTTCTTCAATATCTTCTCATATTTTTTTTATATTTTTTTATATTTTATTTATCTAAATAAAATATTTTTAGAATAATAATTATTTTTTAAATCTTAAATTAATTTTGCACACACATTAAAGTGTGTCACACGTACTAGTTGATTATAAAATGTACATGGTTAAAGAATTACACAATAAATAATTTTACAACGTCTTAAATTTTTGTGATTTATTCACTTAATTTAGATAGATTGATTGATAATAACCATTTGAATTGAGAAAAAAACAATCGAAGCATTTTGTAAAGTTCCAAAGGGTAAATATGGTCAAGGTTTGAATGATATGAGTTTAGATCTGGGTCTAACAATCTACAATGGACTTGGACATAGATTTTGTTTTTGGTGGGCCTGACCCTATTCGTTGATATCCCTAGATTTTGGATGAGGTTTTATTATTGAAAAACTTCGCCTTTAGTCCGGCCCCTATGTGTATGTGTCACTTAATTATTTTTGGTACTTCATATTTTAATCTCATTGATTAGTATAGTTCAATGAATTCATAAAATCTTATTACGAAATAAAGTTTAAATTCATTGTATACCAAAAATAAATGTATCATAAAATGATTTACTGTATAATACTAAAAATAATTGTATCACATGGTAATTAGTTCAGCAGAAAATTCAAAGAAACAATGGTAGGTAACTCAAAATCTCCATTAGAATTTGTGATCCAAGCGTAAATATGAATTTTTATTTTTTGATTGTCTACATTTTATACTCAATCTCATACTTAAGATTTATATATTTATTATTCACCTGACAATATTTCATAAATTGACCTTTTCACCTCTAATATGTCAAGTTTTAGTTTCTATTTAGCTAATAATATCTTTAATTTCTGATTACAGAAATGTTTTGTAAACTTTATTGGTAATATTTGAATATTGTACATGTTTCATTATCGAATGTCAATTACAATTTCCATTCGCCTATAAAAGGAACTTCAAAGATGAAAACTAGCAAATATTTTCAGCCATCACATTACTAAAATGGGATACACCATGATAAAAATCTTCTTGCTATTTCTTTTTATGGAAATCAAAATTCTCCAAGCATGTGCTACACGGAAAGAAACTGTTCACGTTATTAATAATCTCCCTCCAAATTCTGTGCCGTTGAACCTGCATTGTGCATCCAAAAATGATGATTTGGGATCTCATACACTTTCTACCAATCAAGATTTTAATTGGAATTTTTGCGATGTTGTCATCCCAAAAACGTTATATTTTTGCCATCTTTGGTGGGGTTCTAAGGATAAAGCTTTTGATGCTTATAAACAAACATGGGTGAGACCGTCTAGCAATCAACATTATTGGGTGGCAAAGAGTGATGGAATTTATTATTCAGAGGACTCTCCTTCAAGCTCGTTGACAAAAAAATATGATTGGAACAATTAAAGGAAATTAAAAATTGTTATTTGATGGAGGCTTTTAAATATTAAATATGAATGAAGTTTAATTCTCTCTCTCTTACATGATTTTATGTCAAGATTAAATCGTGTCTGCTTTTATTTGAGTGCATTTATAGGAACTGGGTTCACAAAGAATCACTTTTACTATAAGAATGTCAAATATAAAGATAATTTATTTTATCAATATATATCAATTTTGCTCAAATGCCAAAACTTTGCCATTTTGAATATATATTGAATATATTACTATCAATTTGTCTTGGTATTTTTTGTGGAAGCAACATGTCCCTGGTAAAGTAAAACATCTTTGTTGGCGAATGTGTCAAGGTGAATCTTAAGAAACGACATGTTACAAGTATGGTTTCTTGTCCTATCTGTGGGCAAGGTGAAGAAGATGTTAAACATGCTTTTCTTTGGTGTGATTATGCAAGGCAATGCTGGGCTTTATTAGAAATTCCATGGACATTTATTTCTGATTGGCTTGGATCGGCTGAGGATTGACTTCGGTTTCTTTCAGTTAAACTCACAAGTGTGCATTTTGAGCAGGTCATGAATATTTTGTGGGCTCTTTGGGGACAACGGAACATTGTGCTCTTTGAAGACAAATCTCGTTCCCCAGCAGCGTTGATTATTTTTGCTAAAACATATCTCTCATCCTTCCAACAGGCGACATATAAGAACAATGAGAGTTAAATTATAGTCGTAGGTCTGTTCATGCTTTGAGCACTCTGAGAATGATTGTGTACTATTCATTCCTCACACTATAAGCTTTTTTTCTATTTGATATAAAAGTGTTTTATTTTCCTGTCAAAAAACAATATATTTACTATAATTAGGACTTTAATATCCTATTTATTCTTTTAGACATATTCCTTATAATAATTTTTTTGTTGCATATATATTGGGAAAGGTCAAAAGCCATTGCAAATTTTCATTAGAAGTGCGAAAAAATGACAAATTACCTTTTAATGTTCCAGAATATATATTAATATTATATGCCTGTTATTAATTTTAGTGCTCTTAAAGTGAATATTTTGTTTTTAATATTATTTATTTAGATAGACGCCTAGTTAACTTGTCAAGATTAATCCAAAGTTTGTGAATAGTTTTCCTTTATTTCTTAATAATCGATCTTAAGTCTTACCAATATATCTAAGTAAAATAATTGATTATGTTTGCATTAAATGTAAATATATATTAAAAGCCTTTGTCCTCCTATACTTTGTTAATATTTTATTTTTTCTAAAAAAATTTGTGACTCATTCATATTTAAATTTATCCGAATTAATTTAATCGCTAATAAGATGTATAGATCACAATAAAATATAAACATTTGAGACTTATTTATTTTTATTTTCGACCACATATATTTATTCTACTATTTACAAATATATTTTTTCGAACTTGAAATTGTGGATCTAGTTAACGTCCAAAACAATGAGATTACTCCAGCACTATCATCAACGGGAGGAAGTACAAGTTCAAATGATCCTGCACAGAATCATCAAATGAGAGGAGGAGTGGATTTCCACATTGACGCCACCCCCACATTTGTGAAAACAAGATTAAGGGAAAATCCAGGAACGAATCCGATGAGAGTGCCGGAAAACACACTATGGGCAAGAACCATGCTTCGGCCCCTTTCCCAGCCTGTCGCCCCTTGCCCTCCTCCTCGCCGTCATCTCTTTCTCTCTCTCTCTCTCTATATATATATATTAATGTATTATATTATATAATTTAATTATTACTTATTTAAATCTAAATCGTTGATTCAAATCAGATAAAATCTACACCGTTGACTTATTAGTTAAATTTGGACCTTAGATTGAAATCAAGACCCAATGGTTTTTAAATGAGGGTATAACTATCATTTTAAATATTAAACTAAAAAAAATAAAAGAAGATGAAAAAACATCGTGTGTCAATCACGAAACGCGTTGGGGGGTTTTTGTTTCATTTCTAAAGACACAGGGGGTAAATTGCTGCTTTATTTTTTACAGAGGGATAAATTGTTCATTTCCCTTAACATAGAGGGGTAAATTGCATTTAACCCAAATATATTATAAACTTCTTCAGACACTAAATTCTAGTTGTAGGATACAAGAAAATAAATCTTTAAAACCAATAATATTGTTGGAAACTAATCTTAAAAAATCTAAAATTAGTAATAGAAGACAAATAAAATGGAATGAAACAGAATTTCCTGATAATTGGGTAATAGAAAGAGAAGTACCAGTTCTAAGCAATACTGAAATTAATTATGCTAATAATATTCAAAATCAAAAGGTAACATTCAAATAAATTTTATTAATACAAACAAAGTTTTTAAAGATTAATTCTTCAAAAAATTCTATTATGTCTTATATATCGCCTACTGGTATAATAACTCCGTCAAGAGCATCTATTTCTCAAATGAGGGAAGATAGTTGTCAAGCAAATTCAAGTATAGGTAGAGCTGAAGAAATAAGAATTTGATCATAAGCCGATCACCATTATTACTAGGTAGGTCAACCGTGATATCATTAGTTGGAAATCCTAGCTATACAATTTATGAGATTTTAGTTGATTTATATTGTTTTTAGTTTTGTAATAACTAGAAACTTCAACTTTCTCCTTTCTTTATAGTGATAATGGTTAAGGTCGAGGATTAATTACAAATTTTGATGACGTGTGTCCTTTTGTGATGTCTACATAATATATGGATTAAAACATGAGTTGTCTTATTAGATTAAAGGTGAATTCTTTATAAGATGGGATGTGATTACGAAGGGGTGTCACATTGAGTGGTATCAGAGCAGGGATTAGATTCTATGAGGATAATTTGTGAAGAATAGTATTATTAGTACAGTTATCATGGACATATGGTGTATTCTATATTTCTAAGGCATGACAATATAAATATGATCCTAGTCATATTTTGCGTGAACCGGAGATAGAAATATCAAAAATATTAACGTATGTAGAGGAATCAATAGAAATTTTGGATCGGAGTGTAAGGAAGTTGAAGAATAAAGAAAGACCAACGGTAAAGGTAAAGTGCAGCCATCACTTTTCGAGAGAAGCCACTTGGGGGGTTGAGGCTAACCCATATTTATTCCATGAATTGGTACGTCAATTAAATTTTGAGGACGAAATTTTTTTTTTAGGAGGGGAGAATTGTGATGTCCATAGAATTTTTTTCATAATCAAGGAGCTAATTGATAATTATTAAGAAAATATAAATTTAATTATAAGTTATAGGTTGAAATTGTAATATATTAAAACTTGAAGGAACTAAATTGAAGCTTTATAAAATATTTATGGTTAAAAAATATATATATTTAATAGTTGGGGGATTACATTGCAATTTTTATTAAAAAAAAAAAGGATGAGGATGGAGAAGGGGACAACACGTGGCTGCCTCCCCAAGCTTACCTATTATATATATATATATATATGTGTGTGTGTGTGTACTTCCTAGTTAAGGAAATACAATTAACACACATAATTTAACACACACACACACAATTACCACACACCCGGGAGGGAAAAAAAATGAGAGGTAAGTTTAATTTTAATTTTGTATTAAGCTATATAAATATATTATTTAGTTAGTGCATTTATTAAATATGCTTTATACTATTCGATTTACTATTTAATCGGGAAATTTATTGAATTTAAGTATTTATATAAATTAGTGTTCAGTACATGTTTAATTAGACTGGAATATTATAGTCAATAAATTAAAATTATTTAACCTATTAGGATTAATAGTCGTTATGATGGATTACTCAAATTGATTGGGTTTATTAACCAGTACATAATTGAATAAACTAGTATTTAAATAATTATTATTATAGTGAAGAATTGACAAAAAATAAT
Source organism: Sesamum alatum (assembly GCA_034509735.1). NCBI lineage: Eukaryota > Viridiplantae > Streptophyta > Magnoliopsida > Lamiales > Pedaliaceae > Sesamum > Sesamum alatum. The sequence goes on from JACGWO010000003.1 coordinate 20,418,864, forward strand.
AGGAATAGTAGAGAAATATATTTGAGAAATATTAGGGAATTGCATTTGGGAAATATTATATTTATTAAAATGAAATATGGGATATTTGTAATAATTTCATTAGGGATGTTATAGAGAACGATAGTTATAAAAATATGAGGGGTATGATAAAATAAATTCTTATGAATTAATTGATAAATTAGATATATATCGGGGAAACTTATAATGTCTAATTGTTTAGACGATGAATGAACTAAGGTTTAAGTTTCAATATAAGTGAAATATTAAAAGATTGACGAAAAATATACGAATATTATTTAATAATTTTATTCAGAATTTAAGATATTTTTAATATGTTGATTATATATATATATATATATTATAACTTATTATATAGTACGGAGATAAAGTAGAGGATTAATCAACTCTATTTACTAATGTAATTGTTTAAGGATTTGAGGTAAGTATAGTTAATATGGATTTATATATATATTTATACGTATATAAAGATATATACTCTTATGTTGCATACGTAATTGTGAATGGTTGGCTATTTGTCTGGATTACTTGTTATTGTATGAAATTTTCATTATGTGATCATATGTCGTTCTGGTGTATGGAACGTAGATGGATGATTATGTGTACTATGTTTGATTGTTAAATGAAATTGAACGTTAAAGTTCTCGATTGGATTTGATTGTGAATGAAGATGAAAGATGAGATTATTGATGAGAATATTGTGAATTGAGATAAAGAGAGGGCTTACCTGACTGGGGGGCATACTGCAATGGCTTATGATAATATGATTAATGACGAGCTGTGTGCTGTCATTGATCAGTGGAGATGATGTGACATATCATACGAGCTGTGTGCTGTGTGATATGATGGATGATGGGATATCATACGAGCTGTGTGTTGTGTGGTATCAGTGATGATGGGGTATCATACGAGCTGTGTGTTGTGTGGTACCGAAGAGAAAAAAAGAGATATTATGATTGAAGTGATGATAGCCGGCAAAAACCATTGAATGATGCACTCCAGCTTGGGTAAGCAGGGCCCTAATAAAATAAATGGTGTATCTAGATATTTTGTACTGTGGATTGATGTATGATTGTGGTATTGGTTATTTCATAATTTTGTGGTGATGGCTTATTAAATAACATTTGTGGATTGATATAATTGTATGAGACTTGTCTTATTGCATATGTGTATGTTTATATATATATATATAACTCGATTAGCTATGCTTATTGAGTAGGCAGCTCAATCCTTGCGCATATTTTTCAGGATATAAGTCACAATGGCTAATTGATCATAAGCCGATCACCATTATTACTAGGTAGGTCAACCGTGATATCATTAGTTGGAAACCCTAGCTATACAATTTATGAGATTTTAGTGGATTTGTATTTTTTTTAGTTTTGTAATAACTAGAAAGTTCAACTTTCTCCTTTCTTTATAGTGATAATGGTTAAGGTCGAGGATTAATTACAAATTTTGATGACGTGTGTCCTTTTGTGATGTCTACATAATATATGGATTAAAACATTGGTTGTCTTATTAGATTAAAGGTGAATTCTTTATAAGATGGGATGTGATTACGGAGGGGGTGTCACACAACAACGCCAACAGAATATCCAACAAATCCAACAAGAGACTTGCACAAGCATTCAGAATTTGGAGTCTCAAGTGAGTCAATTGGCATCCTCTGTTAGTCGGTTGGAATCCCAAGGTAAGTTATCCTTTCAATCTATAGTTAATCCAAAGCAAAATGCAAGTGCCATCACGTTGCGCAACGGAAAAGAATTCCAGCCCATGGAGGACGAAAATACAGCTGAGAGTGGGCATGTCCAGCAGGAAAAAACAGAACAGAAACTTGTGAAGCCCCTGAAGCAAAGCGACGAGTCTGACCAAGTCAGCCAAAATCAACCCAAGGTATTGATCACCAGACCACCCTTCCCCGAAAGATTCGCCAAAGCCAAGAAGGAGGAAGAAGAGAGGGAAATCCTCAACACTTTCCGGAAAGTGGAGATTAACATCCCCTTACTTGACGCAATCAAAAAAATACCTCGCCACGCCAAATTCCTCACAGAGTTATGCACCAGCAAAGGCAAATTAAAGGGCAATGAGCGGGTAAGTATGGGGCAAAACGTCTGCAATTCTCCAACGAAAGTTACCTCCAAAATGCAAGGATCCAGGTATGTTTTTCATCCCTTGTAAAATTGGCTTGATAGGCATTAAAAGGGCCATGTATGATTTGGGTGCTTCTATCAATGTTATGTCTCTCACCATCTTTGAGTTTTTACATGTCGGGCCTTTGAAAGAAACGGGGGTAGTCATTCAACTCGCGGATCGATCCGTAGCCAACCCCGAAGGGGTTCTTGAATATGTTCTAGTACAAGTTAATGAATTAGTCTTCCCGGCTGATTTTTATGTGTTAGATATGAGGGAAGATAATTCCCCTAATTCAACATCTATTTTGCTAGGGAGACCTTTTCTAAAGACTTCCAGGACGAAAATTGACATGCATAGCGGCACTCTTACTATGGAATTTAATGGTGAAGTAATACGATTCAATATCTACGAGTCCATGAGATATCCTAGTGATGTACCCACTGCACTCCTTGTAGATATCCTTGACCCCCTTGTGCAGGAATTTACAGAAATCAATGCGGAGGACCACACGAAGTTGGCTCTTGAAAGCAGCCTTGCACCCGCGCAAGTGCAGCTTTGGACGAAGCCACAGTCGTTGATCTAAACCTCAGCGATTGCGTCCACAAGCTAGAAGCACTTTGACTCTTGCCTTGTAATCTCTCTTTCATCGAATTACCCCAACCCCGTACTAAACTTCTACCTTCTATCTTGCAGGCATCTGAATTGGAGTTAAAGGATCTACCCAAATATCTCAAATATGCCTTTTTGGGAGAAAACAATACCTTGCCGGTAATCATTTCCAATAAACTTACTGCCGTGGAAGAAGAGAAAAATTAATTCGTGTGTTAGGGGAATTTCGTGAGGCTATCGGATGGACCATTGCTGACATCAAGGGGTTGAGCCCCTCTACCTGTATGCATCGGATCCTCCTCGAAGAAGGTACCAAGCCCTCAAGAGAAGCACAACGCCGATTGAACCCACCTATGATGGAAGTGGTAAAAAAAGAGATCCTAAAACTTCTAGGTGCAGGTATGATCTTTCCAATTTCCGATAGCGAATGGGTCAGCCCCACTCAAGTAGTGCCCAAGAAAACGGGCATTACCGTGGTTGAAAATTCTGTTGGAGATTTAATACCCACTCGTGTCCAAAATGGTTGGCATGTCTGCATGGACTACAGGAAGCTTAATGCATCTACTAGAACAGACCACTTCCCCCTTCTCTTTATTGAACAAATATTGGAACGTTTAGCCGGTTGCTCTCATTATTGTTGTCTTGACGGTTATTCAGGTTTCCATCAAATACCGGTCGCACCGGCAGATCAAGACAAGACGACATTCACATGTCCTTTTGGGACCTTTGCCTATCGTCGGATGCCTTTCGGACTATGTAAAGCACCCGCCACCTTCCAAAGGTGTATGGTAAGTATTTTTTCTGATTTTGTGAAGCACTTCATAGAAGTTTTCATGGACGACTTTACAGTTTACGGTGACTCCTTTGATGATTGCCTGGAAAAATTGGCTAGAGTCCTTGAAAGATGCATAGAAAAGAACCTTGTTTTAAATTATGAGAAGTGTCATTTTATGGTCTATCAAGGTCTGATTCTAAGACATATTGTATCCTCTAGAGGGATAGAGGTCGGCAAAACAAAAATGGACGTCATAAAATCCTTACCTTACCCTGCTAGTGTGCGGGAGATCCGTTCTTTTCTTGGTCATGCAGGATTTTATAGACGATTCATCAAGGATTTTTCGAAGATAGCTCAACCTCTCTGCCAACTACTGCAAATTGGTGTGCCCTTTGAGTTCAATGAGGTGTGTGCTACGGCCTTCGACAAACTGAAGAACGCTCTGACATCTACTCTAATTATCCAACCCCCAAGTTGGGACCATCTGTTCGAGATCATGTGCGACGTGAGCAATCATGCTATAGGCGTGCTCCTAGGACAAAAGATTGGGAAGGACTCTCACATTATCTACTATGCATCAAGGATGCTCAACAGTGCTCCAACTAACTACACCACTAAAGAAAAAGAGCTCTTAGCCGTCGTTTTTGCTTTAGGAAAATTCCATCCCTATTTGCTTGGTACTAAAGTAATTGTCTATTCTGATCATGCAACACTCAAATATCTCATGTCCAAAAAAGACGCAAAGCCACGACTCATACGGTGGATACTCTTGTTGAAAGAATTCGACTTGATCATCAAAGACAAGAAAGGAGGAAAACCTTGTGGCCGACCATCTCAGCCGACTAACAACCGGAAGCGACCCGCAGCCATTTCATGATGAATTCCCGGATGAACATCTCTACACCACCCAAGGATCGATTCCATGGTACGCGGATCTAGTCAATTTCTTAGTTACTAGTACATTACCGCGTGGTTTATCTAGAGCAAAAAGGGAGAAAATTAGAAGTGATGCGAAGTACTATGTATGGGACGATCCATACCTATGGAAGTTTTGCTTGGACCAGGTCATACGAAGGTGCGTACCCGAACCTAAAATTCCCTCTAATCCTGAATATTGTCATTCCTATGCTTGTGGGGGACATTTTGGTCAAAAGAGAACTACAAGTAAAGTATTGGAATGTGGCTTGTTTTGACCAAATTTGTTTCGTGTTGCTTATCTATTTTGTAAAGCATGTGCGATTGCCAAAAGACCGGAAGCCTCAGCACCGGAGATCAAATGCCCCTCACCCCTATACTCGTTTGTGAAATCTTTGATGTTTGGGGCATTGACTTTATGGGACCATTTCCTTCATCTTTTGGCAAAACATACATCATTCTAGGGGTGGATTACGTTTCGAAATGGGTAGAAGCTAAGCCACACACAAGGATGATGCGAACACGATCATCAATTTTGTCAAATATAACATCTTTTTCAGGTTTGGGATGCCAAGAGCAATCATAAGTGATCGAGGAACCCACTTTTGCAATAAAGTTGTCGTACGCTCCTGAAGAAGTACCACGTCATCCATCGAGTCTCCACCGCCTACCATCCCCAAACGAATGGACAAACCGAAGTCTCGAACCGTAAAATCAAATCTATACTTGAGAAGACGGTGAACCCCAATCAAAAAGATTGGAGCACTCGCCTGGACGACGCACTTTGGGCTTACCGCACGGCATACAAAACCCCCATAGGTATGACTCCCTATCGTTCGATTTTTGGTAAAGCTTGTCACCTTTCTGTTGAACTTGAGCATAGGACTTATTGGGAATCAAGAAATGCAACATGACCTTGGACGAAGCGGGGATGCAACGAAAGATGCAATTACAAGAACTCGAAGAACTGCGAAACGACGCCTACGAGAACTCTAGGATCTACAAAGAGAAGACCAAAGCCCTTCATGATCACACTATCTCCCAAAAGGATTTTTCTATTAGGCAAAAAGTATTACTCTTTCAATCAAAACTCAAGCTTTTTCTGGGTAAGTTGCGTTCTCGTTGGATAGGACCTTTTATAGTTACTAACGTTTTCCCTCATGGTATAGTTGAAATCACAAGCCCAACTACACAGGAAGTGTTCAAGGTGAATGGACACCAACTCAAACCATTTTATGAGGACTTCAAAGCAACCGTGGTAGACAAGATCCAACTAGTAGACTCCGTCATCACCTAAGCACGCCCTTCCATGTCTAGCCAAAGACGTTAAAGAAAGGTGCTACGTGGGAGGCAACCCACGACATTCTTCTCTTTACCATCTCTCTTCCCCTTATTACCTTCGATCTATTTGAGTGTTGTGGACTTACATTGTTACCATTGACTTCATGCAGGATGACGCACTAAACGTGCCCACGCCTAACGTTTCATCCAAGTCAGTCTGCAGGACGGGTCACTACGCGTGCCCACGCCTAACATTTCGTCCAAGTCAGTCTGCAAGACGATTCACTAAGCATGCCCATGCCTAACATTTCGTCCAATTCTGTCTGTAGGACGATTCACTAAGCGTGCCCACGCCTAACGTTTTGTCCAAGTCAGTCTGCAGGATGGTTCACTAAGCGTGCCCCCGCCTAACCTTTCGTCCAAGTCTATCTACAGAACGATTCACTAAGCGTGCCCACGCCTAATGTATCGTCAAAGTCTGTCTGCAGAACGACTCACTAAGCGTGCCCACGCCTAGTGCTTCGTCCAAGTCTGTCTGCAGAATGATTTACTAAGCGTGCCCACGCCTAGTGCTTCTTCCGAATCAGGCTAAAAACACACACCAACACACACTCCAGCATTCTTCTTCTCTTTTTTTTTTCTTTCCTTAAAAAAAATGAGATTCAAAGTAAATTACCTAACCTCTCTTCTCACCCCTCTTTGTGTCTCTTTGTGCAGCAGTCTATCACCACCGGTGAGCCGCCGCCATCGCCCAAAACACAACACCACATCCACCGCCAATCATCGCTGTTCGCCACAAACTCTAGGAAGTTTTTTTCCCTACCTTCCTTTTATTTTGTCCTTATTATTGGTTTTAATTCTCTCTACTTCTCACATTGAGGACAATGTGTGTTTTAAGTGTGGGGATAGGACTTGCTATTAGGATATTATTGGTTGATGTGTTGTGGATGAATTACTTGAAAATTTTGAAAATTCTTTCAAAAACAAAAAAATTCCTTTTCTCTTCATCATTGTTGATGTGGTGTATCCAAGCATTGATTTGGTCATATGTGATGAGATTTTGTATTTCATATTTTAGACAACTTATGGTTAAAAAATTGTGTTTACAATGATGATGTGATTCAAAAACCAGACATGAGAATTTAGTGGATATTACCCACCTTGAGAGGATTTTGAGCCCATACACTTGTGCAAAACTATTTTTCTTGCTCTCAAGAGATATACTTCTATGATTGTGCCTTCCTAGAACTTGCTTTGAACCTACTCAAGACCACATCAATGTGTATGTACTTGAAAATGATAAAGGCAATAGGAAAGAAACCACTTTTGGCCTAAAAAGACTACCCATATGCATTTTTCCCCTTAGTAAACCCACTTGAGCCTTTTAACCCTTGTTTTCTTTTCATGAACCTTAATCTATAAAATCAAAATCCGTCAATCTTTTATCTCCTCTGTTTGACCCTTCCAAGGCCTAGTAGAGCATCAAGAAAAAGGGTGTGTTCTAAGTGACAGATTTTACCATAAGTGTGGGGATATTGCATCTACTGTGGGCAGATTTCAGGCTAAAGAAGTATGAGAATCAATATGCCATCTTATTGCTATGCTTTATGCCTTGTAACAAAGAAAAACAAAACAAAAAGGGAGATAGGGAAAGAGAAGAAAATTTTCTAAAGAAAAAAAAGAATGCAAAATGCACAAAAAAAAAAAGCAACAAAAGAAAAAATGAGAGAAAGCAAGAAAAAATGGAGGAAACATTCCTGCAAAAAAAATCAGCAAAAAATCAACCAAAGAAAATAATCTCCCTCTAAAGCTAGGCATAATTCAAGACATTGAAATATGGAATATGAGATATCGGATGAATTGAGAAAGAAAAAAAAAAGAGTCTTGATTGTTACATCACTTTCTTGATACTCTATTCCGAGTCTTCTTGGAATTCACCTAACTATCCAAAATTTTCCAACCCTAAAACTAAAGCCCCATTACAACCAAAAATCAAAGACCTTTTGATTCAAGTGCGTACATATTTATAAGCGGTGGAGATGTGGTGTATAAGCAAGCCTATGGTGAAGCATTTTCATAGGAAGTATCGAGCGAAACACATAACCATACACATTCGAGAGTTGGTAAGGCATTGAGAGAATAGTCCACTAAATCTCCGTATTAACTTTTGATCACAATCATTGTGTGAAAACTTGTTTGAAGCTCGTTAAGTTGCCTACATCATGAAGTGCATTATTCTTTGAACATTCAACTAGATCTTTGCTTAGACACCTTTTCATATCATGAAGTCGAAAAGGGACCCATGAGTGCTTAATCTTGATGTTGCTCGAGGACGAGCAAAGGGCAAAGTGTGGGGATATTTGATGAGTGTCAAAATGACCATAATTTTAGTAGTATTTTAACCATCTTTCTATATTGAATTAAGCCTAAATCATGTGAATTTTGGTGTTTGCAGCTAAAAAGGTGTTTATAGTGTAGGGATTGAAAAAATGAAGCCAAACAAGTGAAAAACGCATGCAAAATTTTGGAGAAGAAAATACCATGATAGACTTAAATTTTTCACCAGACGTGCCCACGTCTAGTGCGGCGGACAAGCCAGCAAAATGAAGACCAGATGGGCGAATTTTCTAGAGAGAAGTTGATTCATACAAGGATTACACTGACTTTGGAAAGTTGGAATCCTCCTTTCTTAAAGAATTTCAATGGGGTTAAGAGTTTTAGTCAAATTAGGACTTAGAGTTATAATAGGAATCTATCTTTTGGTATCCAAGTTTATTAGGATTTTTACTAGTATATATAGGAGATGTAATTGAAGGCATGGACCATCGATTATTCTTTGCACTTTACTTTATGAAATTCTCTCTTTCTTTTATGTGTTCTTCCATTAGCATGTTAGGCTAGTTCTTTATGTTCCGGTTGAAGTTACGGTGATTGTTTGATTCACGCATGTTGTGAGATCTAATTTATGCTTCACACTTTCGTTCATGTGGATATTTGTGTTGTTCTCTGTGCTTTCGTCACGAATAATATGATTTGTGAATGAGAAGGCCAATTGTTCATTGTCAAGAATATTCGCCTAGCTAATTAGACTTGCAAATCCGTAATTGTTTGTTAGTCTGATACTTAGTGGCAACGCAGGATAATTTATCATGTCATAGTGGTCGGTTCTGTTGTGGGGAATGCATAATGTAGCTTAAACGAATCCTCGTAGAAGTTTGTTGGTTAGAACTAGGGCTTTCTAATTGTTAATGCTATTGATAGATTAAATCTTGAGGACGTTCCCAGGGTTGTCTATTGATTAGGGAATTAGCCAACGGATGTTCCTTGGCTAACCACATGGTAAGGAAATGTGAGCTTGTTAGGTCGTACCAATGGTCATAACTAGTTTTATACGATTATTATCTTTGCATCTATGATCAACCGCGGAATCAAGCATGAACCTATCTTCAACTGGAAATCTCTTCCCATATTTTATTCATCCTTTCGAATTTATCTCGTAGTTAATTAGTATGTTTTATTCAAAAGCATCCCCCTTGTTTATTTTGCTTTTACTCGAAGGAATTAATTTAGAATCAATCTCTGTGGATCGACCCTACTCACTACTTCTACAAGTTTTTGTGTAGGAATTATATTTGGTGAATTCGACACTCATCAAATTTTGGCACCTTTGTCGGGGATTGGTGCTTTTAAATTAAATTCTTTCTAGTTGCTTATTATCGTTACTTGTTTTCATGCCACGATCTTCTCGTGTAAGCGAACTTGAATTTCATCCCGAAATCGAGAAGACCGCACGGAGACTTCGGAAGGAAACCAAACAATGAACCGAAGAGGCCTCTACCTCTTCCATTTCTGTCACTGAAACAGAGCGTACGCTGAACGGTGTTGATTTTTCCAGCGAATCCAACGAAGAAATCATGGCTCAAATTCCGGAGAGACCGATCAAAGAGATGACTGCTCCCGACCACAACCAACAACCTCTTTGCATCGACTACCCAGCTTTAGAGGTTGATTTTGAACTTAAATCCGGACTCATCCATTTACTCCCTTCTCTTCGTGGTCTTGCAGGTGAAGATCCACACAAACACCTCAAGGAATTTCACGTAGTATGCTCTGGCATGCGACCTCAAAGAGTCACCGAGGAGCAAGTCCAACTTTTTGCCTTCCTTTTCTCCTTAGCCGACAACGCAAAGGATTGGCTCTACAGTTTGCCATCGAGATCTATCACCACCTGGATTGACCTTAAGAAATAGTTCCTCGAAAAATAGCAGTCAGAACGATCTAAAAAGACATTAGTGGAATACGTCAAAATCCGGGGAGAGTCTGTGAATATTGGGGAAGGTTTAATCATTTAGTGGAGAGTTTCCCACATCACAAAATCCCACCACATCTATTAATCCAATACTTCTATGAGGGATTAACATGCTCAGATAGGGCCTTAGTAGACGCGACAAGTGGCGGTGCTCTGTTCGACAAAACACCTACTGAAGCACGCAATCTACTTAACACCATGGCATCCAACACCCAAAAATTTGGTGTTCGATATGATCATCCATCGAAAGGGGTTAGCAAGGCACATATGGCCTCTGTTGAAAATCGTTTGGATGAATTGACCTCACTTTTTTAAGGATTTATTGCAGGACACTCTCAACACGTAAAAGCTTGTGAAGTTTGCAACCACACCGGGCACCCCACCGATGCATGTCCCACACTCCAAAAGATGCCCACCGAACACGCCGATGCCATAGGTGGATTTTTCGGGCAACCTTAGAGAAAATATGAGCCCTATTCCAACACGTACAATCCGGGGTGGCGACATCATCCACGTACAATCCGGGGTGGCGACATCATCCAAATCTTAGTTATGGCACTCAACCTCAGAATTTTCAGAAATATCCATATAGGCCATCGGGACCGCCTCCTCCCCCTTCTAAACTGGGTATATCTCTCAAGGAAATGATGAAAACACTCGCCGCCAGCACCCAATAACTCCAACATAATATCCAACAAATCCAACAAGAGACTCACACAAGCATTCAGAATTTGGAGTCTCAAGTGAGTCAACGGGCATCCTCTGTTAGTCGGTTGGAATCCCAAGGTAAGTTACCCTCTCAATCTATAGTTAATCCTAAGAAAAATGCTAGTGCCATCACGTTGCGCAACGGAAAAGAACTCCAGCTCATGGAGGACGAAAATACTGCTGAGTGTGGGCACGTCCAGCAGGAAAAAACAGAACAAGAACTTGTGAAAGCCCCCGAAGCAAAGCAACAAGTCCGACCAAGTCAGTAGAAATCAACCCAAGGTATTGATCACCAGACCACCCTTCCCGAAAAGATTCGCCAAAGCCAAGAGGGAGGAAGAAGAGAGGGAAATCCTCAACACTTTTCGGAAAGTGGAGATTAACATCCCCTTACTTGATGCAATCAAACAAATACCTCGCTACACCAAATTCCTCAAAGAGTTATGCACCAGCAAAGGCAAATTAAAGGGCAACGAGTGGTAAGTACGGGGGAAAACGTCTGCAATTCTCCAACGAAAGTTACCTAAAAAATGCAAGGATCCAGGTACGTTTTCCATCCCTCGTAAAATTGGCTTGATAGGCATTAAAAGGGCCATGTGTGATTTGGGTGCTTCTATCAATGTTACGTCTCTCACCATCTTTGAGTCTTTACATGTCGGGCCTTTGAAAGAAACGGGGGTAGTCATTCAACTCGCGGATCGATCCGTCGTCTACCCTGAAGGGGTTCTTGAAGATGTTCTAGTACAAGTTAATGAATTAGTCTTCCCGGCTAATTTTTATATGTTAGATATGAGGGAAGATAATTCCCCCAATTCAACATCTATTTTGTTGGGGAGACCTTTTCTAAAGACTGGCAGGACGAAAATTGACGTGCATAGCGGCACTCTTACTATGGAATTTTATGGTGAAGTAATACGATTCAATATCTACGAGTCCATGAGATATCCTAGTGATGTGCCCACTGCACTCCTCGTAGATACCCTTGACCCACTTGGGCAGGAATTTACAGAAATCAAAGCGGAGGACCACATGAAGTTGGCTCTTGAAAGCAGCCTTGCACCCGCGCCAAGTGCAGCTTTGGACGAAGCCATAATCGTTGATCCAAACCTCAGCGATTGCGTCCACGAGCTAGAAGCACTTTGACCTTGCCTTGTAATCTCTCTTTCATCGAATTACCCCAACCCCGTACTAAACTTCTACCTTCTATCTTGCAGGCACCTGAATTGGAGTTAAGGGATCTACCCAAACATCGTAAATATGACTTTTTGGGAGAAAACAATACCTTGCCGATAATCATCTCTAATAAACTCACTGCCGTGGAAGAAGAGAAATTAATTTGTGTTAGGGGAATTTTGTGAGGCTGTCGGATGGGTCATTGCCGACATCAAGGGATTGACCACCTCTACCTGTATGCATCGGATCCTCCTCGAAGAAGGTACCAAGCCGTCAAGAGAAGCACAACACCGATTGAACCCACCTATGATGGAAATGGTAAAGAAAGAGATCCTAAAACTTCTAGGTGCAGGTATGATCTTTCCAATTTCCGATAGCGAATTGGTTAAACCCACTCAAGTAGTGCCCAAGAAAATGGGCATTACCGTGGTCGAAAATTCTATTGGAGATTCAATACCCACTCGTGTCCAAAATGGTTGGCGTGTCTGCATAGACTACAGGAAGCTTAATGCATCTACTTGAAAAGACCACTTCCCCCTTCCCTTTATTGATCAAATGTTGGAACGTTTAGTCGGTCGCTCTCATTGTTGTTGTCTTGACGGTTATTCAGGTTTCCACCAAATACCGATCGCACCGGTAGATCAAGACAAGACAACATTTACATGTCCTTTTGGGACCTTTGCTTGTGGGGGACATTTTGGTCCAAAGAGAACTACACGTAAAGTATTGGAATCTGGCTTGTTTTGGCCAAATATGTTTCGTGATGCTTATCTATTTTGTAAAGCATGTGCGATTGCAAAAAGACCGGAAGCCTCGGCACCCGAGATCAAATGCCCCTCACCCCTATACTCGTTTGAGAAATCTTTGATGTTTGGGGTATTGACTTTATGGGACCATTTCCTTCATCTTTTGGCAAAACATACATCATTCTAGGGGTGGATTAAGTTTCTAAATAGGTAGAAGCTAAGGCCATACACAAGGATGATGCGAACACGATCGTCAATTTTGTCAAATCTAACATCTTTTCCAGGTTTGGGATGCCAAGAGCAATCATAAGCGATCGAGGAACCCACTTTTGCAATAAAGTTGTCAATACGCTCCTGAAGAAGTACCACGTCATCCATCGAGTCTCCACCGCCTACCATCCCCAAACGAACGGACAAGCCGAAGTCTCAAACCGTGAAATCAAATCTATACTCGAGAAGACGGTGAACCCCAATCGAAAAGATTGGGGTACTTGCCTGGATGACGCACTTTGGGTTTACCGCCCAGCATACAAAACCCCCATAGGTATGACTCCCTATCGTTCGATTTTTAGTAAAGCTTGTCACCTTCCTGTTGAACTTGAGCATAGGGATTATTGGGAAATCAAGCAATGCAACATGACCTTGGATGAAGCGGGGATGCAACGAAAGTTGCAATTACAAGAACTCGAAGAACTGCGAAACGACACTTCCGAGAACTCTAGGATCTACAAAGAGAAGACCAAAGCCCTTCATGATCACACTATCGCCCAAAAGGATTTTTCTATTAGGCAAAAAGTGTTACTCTATCAATCAAAACTCAAGCTTTTTTCTGGGTAAGTTGCGTTCTTGTTGGATAGGACCTTTTATACTTACTAACGTTTCCCCTCATGGTATAGTTGAAATCACAAGCCCAACTACACAGAAAGTGTTCAAGGAGAATGGACACCAACTCAAACCATTTTATGAGGACTTCAAAGCAACCGTGGTAGACAAGATCCAACTAGTAGACCCCGTCATCACCCAAGCACGCCCTTCCATATCTAGCCAAAGACGTTAAAGAGGTGCTACGTGGGAGGCAACCCACGACATTCTTCTCTTTACCATCTCTTTTCCCCTTATTACCTTTGATCTATTTGAGTGTTGTGGATTTACATTGTTACGATTGACTTCATGCAGGACGACGCACTAAACGTGCCCACGCCTAACGTTTCATCCAAGTCAGTCTGCAGGACAGGTCACTACGCGTGCCCACGCCTAACGTTTCGTCCAAGTCAGTCTGCAGGACGATTCACTAAGCGTGCCCATGCCTAACATTTCGTCCAATTATGTCTGTAGGACGACTCACTAAGCGTTCCCACGCCTAACATTTTGTCCAAGTCAGTCTGCAGGACGATTCACTAAGCGTGCACATGCCTAACGTTTCGTCTAAGTCTATCTGCAGAACGATTCACTGAGCGTGCCCACGCCTAACGTGTCGTCCAAGTCTGTCTGCAGAACAACTCACTAAGCGTGCCCGCGCCTAGTGCTTCGTCCAAGTCTGTCTGCAAAATGATTTACTAAGCGTGCCCACGCCTAGTGCTTCTTCCGAATCAGGCTATAAACACACACCAACACACACTCCAGCATTGTTCTTCTTTTTTTTTTTTCTTTCCTTAAAAAAACATGAGATTCAAAGTCAATTACCTAACCTCTCTTCTCACCCCTCTTTGTGTCTCTTTGTGCAGCAGTCTATCACCACCAGTGAGCCGCCGCCATCGCCGAAAACACAACACCACATCCACCGCCAATCGTCGTTGTTCGCCACACACTCAGGGAAGTTTCTTTTCCCTACCTTCCTTTTATTTTGTCCTCGTTATTGGTTTTAATTCTCTCTACTTCTCACATTGAGGACAATGTGTATTTTAAGTGTGGGGATGGGACTTGCTATTAGGATATTATTGGTTGATGTGTTGTGGATGAATTACATGAAAATTTTGAAAATTCTTTGAAAAAAGAAAAAATTCCTTTTCTCTTCATCATTGTTGATGTGGTGTATCCAAGCATTGATTTGGTCATATGTGATGAGATTTTGTATTTCATGTTTTGGACAACTTATGGTTAAAAACTTGTTTTTACAATGATGATGTGATTCAAAAACCATACATGAGAATTTAGTGGATATTACCCACCTTGAGAGGTTTTTGAGCCCATACACTTGTGCGAAACTATTTTTCTTGCTCTCGAGAGATATGCTTCTATGATTTTGTCTTCCTAGAACTTGCTTTGAACCTACTCGAGACCACATCAATGTGTATGTACTTGAAAATGATAAAGGCAATAGGAAAGAAACCACTTTTGGCCTAAAAAGACTACCCATATGCATTTTTCCCCTTAGTAAACCCACTTGAGCCTTTTAACCCTTGTTTTCTTGTCATGAACCTTAGTCTATAAAACCAAAATCTGTCATTCTTTTATCTCCTCTGTTTGGCCCTTCCAAGGACTAGTAGAGCATCAAGAAAAAGGGTGTGTTCTAAGTGATAGATTTTACCATAAGTGTGGGGATATTGCATCTACTGTGGGCAGATTTCAGGCTAAAGAAGTTTGGGAATCAATATGCCATCTTATTGCTTTACTTTATGCCTTGTAACAAAAAAATAAAAATAAAAACAAAAAAGGAGATAGGAAAAGAGAATAAAATTTTCTGAAAAAAAAAAAGAAAAAAAAGAAAGCAAAATGCACAAAAGAAAAAATGAGAGAAAACAAGAAAAAGGGAGGAAAAATTCCTGCAAAAAAAATCAGGAAAAAATCTCCCAAAGAAAATAATCTCCCTCTAAAGCTAGGCATAATTCAAGACATTGAGATATGGAATAGGGGACATCGGATGAATTGAGAAAAAAAAAAAAAAAAAGGAGTCTTGATTGTTACATCACTTTCTTCATACTCTATTTCGAGTCTTCTTGGAATTCACCTCACTATCCAAAATTTTCCTACCCCGAAACCAAAGCCCCATTACAACCAAAAATCAAAGACCTTTTGATTCAAGTGGGTACATATTCATAAGCGGTGGAGATGTGGTGTATAAGCAAGCCTATGGTGAAGCATTTTCATAGGAAGTATCAAGCGAAACACAACCATACACATTCGAGAGTTGGTAAGGCATTGAGAGAATAGTCCACTAAACCTCCGTGTTAACTTTTGATCACAATCATTGTGTGAAAAATTGTTTGAAGCTCGTTAAGTTGCCTACATCATGAAGTGCATTATTCTTTGAACATTCAACTAGATCTTTGCTTAGACACCTTTTGATATCATGAAGTCGAAAAGGGACCCATGAGTGCTTAATCTTGATGTTGCTCGAGGACGAGCAAAGAGCAAAGTGTGGGGATATTTGATGAGTGTCAAAACGACCATGATTTTAGTAGTGTTTTAACCATCTTTCTATATTGAATTAAGCCTAAATCATGTGAATTTTGGTGTTTGCAGCTAAAAAAGTGTTTATGGTGTAGGGATTGAAGAAATGAAGCCAAACAAGTGAAAAACGCATGCAAAATTTTGGAGAAGAAAATACCATGATAGACTTGCATTTTTCACTAGACGTGTCCACGTCTAGTGCGGCGGACAAGCCAACGAAATGAAGAGAAGATGGACGAATTTTCTGGAGAGAAGTTGATTCATACACGGATTACAATGATTTTGGAAAGTTGGAATCCTCCTTTCTTAAAGAATTTTAATGGGGTTAAGAGTTTTAGTCAAATTAGGACTTAGAGTTATAATAGGAATCTATCTTTTGGTATCCAAGTTTAGTAGGATTTTTACTAGTATATATAGGAGATGTAATTGAAGACATGGACCATCGATTATTCTCTGCACTTTATTTTATGAAATTCTCTCTTTCTTTTATGTGTTCTTCCATTAGCATATTAGGCTAGTTCTTTATGTTCCGGTTGAAGTTACGGTGATTGTTTGATTCACGCATGCTGTGAGATCTAATTTATGCTTCACACTTTCGTTCATGTAGATATTTGTGTTGTTCTCTGTGCTTTTATCACGAATAATCTGATTTATGAATGAGAAGGCCAATTGTTCATTGTCAAGAATATTCGCCTAGCTAATTAGACTTGTAAATTCGTAATTATTTGTTAGTCTGATACTTAGTGGCAACGCAGCATAATTTATCATGTCGTAGTGGTCGATTATGTTGTGGGGAATGCACAATCTAGCTTAAATGAATCATCGTAGGAATTTGGTGGTTAGAACTAGGCCTTTCTAATTGTTAATGTTGTTGATAGATTAAATCTTGAGTACGTTCCCAGGGTTGTCTATTGATTAGGGAATTAGCCAACGGACGTTCCTTGGCTAACGACACGGTAAGGAATTGTGAGGTCGTTAGGTCATACCAATGGCCATAACTAGTTTATCTATTTTGTACGATTGTTATCTTTGCATCTATGATCAACCGCAGAATCAAGCATGAACCTATCTTCAACTGGAGATCTCTTCTCATATTTTATTCATCCTTTCGAATTTATCTCGTAGTTAATTAGTATCTTTTATTCAAAAACACCCCCCTCGTTTATTTTGCTTTTACTCGAAGGAATTAATTTAGAACCAATCTCTGTGGGTCGACCCTACTCACTACTTCTACAAGTTTTTGTGTAGGAATTATTTTTTGTGAATTCGACACTCATCAATTGCAGCCGTGGATCAATATTTAGAAAAGAAATTCAAAAAGAATTCTTTGCAAAAAAATATGGGAACCCTTTAAAAAGCTTTATTTTTAGTGTGGTCAAATTGTAAATACACATTTTAATCACTAGAATTATACTTATTCCTAAACGAGTGATTGCAATAATCATGCATCCAGTCCAAATAGAATTGTTTTTTTTTAGTTGAAAGCGATGAATTTTATTAATTGAAATAAAGCGATTACAATCAATTCTGTCAGTATCAACAGACAGAGACAAATACAACATTTTTAGCAACAATATCGCATATACTAACATCGTGCTATTACAGCAACTAACCTATTATATAGTAGAAATAAATAAATCTACTATATAGTAGAAACAAATCATCCCACACAGGAAGAAGTAAACATGTGTTTGTTAGTCCTATCCTACTCTATCACAAACATAATCAAAAGTTAATATGGATCCAAGCCCACGATTTTAGATCCGATTTTTTGGATTGGGTCGGATCCTTATCCATTTTTTTGAGTTTTTCAGTGTTGTATATTTGTCATTTTTACTCGAAGATAAGGAAACTAAGAAATGGCTAAACATTTTAGAATTAAAGCAAAAATAATAAACTATTTCACAAAATTACTTAAATCAAAATCACCAAAGTGATGTGAAATAGATTAACTATATATTTGGGTATCAAAATAAATGAATATAAAAGTAAGAAGCTGAGTTTTGAATAAGCAATGATAAATTTATACTTTAAATTTATCTATATATTTTTCATGTTTCTTTCTGTTTTCAAGTTTTACCAATAATTTATCAATAAATTCATGATTATTGAGACCCAATTTACAATTACTCTTAATTGATTTTCTAAAGAATATATCTTTTATTATATTCTTTAAAAATATAATCTAATATGAAAATATGAAATCTACATATTTAATGGAAATTGAATTTAATATTAGAGAATCTTAAGCTTCAATTTTATCATTTTGACCAAACACTAATGCCTATCATGATATTGAAAAATATACTTAGTATAATGTATATATTTATATAACTCATTCAAATACTTATCAAATACTATATATATAATTTGAAAAGCACCATATTGGTGTACTCAATTTTATGATATGTCAATTTTTTATTATCTTTAATCTCTTATTAAATTTTTTCTCTGTCTTCTCAATTTCTCATTTTTCTCTCTGCTCTCAACTTTCCATTTTTTCTCCTCTGTACTTACACATCCCTTTTTCTTTCCCCATTTTTCTTCAATATTTTCTCATAATATTTTTTTATATTTTTTAATATTTTATTTATCTAAATAAAATATTTTTAGAATAATAATTATTTTCTAAATTTTAAATTAATCACACACATTAAAGTGTGTCACACGTACTAGTTGATTATATAATGTACATGGTTAAAGAATTACACAATAAATAATTTTACAACGTCTTAAGTTTTGTGTTTTATTCACTTAATTTAGATAGAATGATTGATAACAACCATTTGAATTGAGAAAAAAACAATCGAAGCATTTTGTAAAGTTGCAAATGGTAAATATGGCCAAGGTTTGATGGGTCAAGACCCCATCCACATGCAAACAATATTTTTTGAATGATGTGAGTTTAGATTTAGGTCTAACAATCTACAATAGACCTGGACATAAATTAATTTTTGATGGGCCTGACCCTATTCGTTGATATCCCTAGTTCAATGAATTTATAAAATCTTATTACGAAATAAAGTTTAAATTCACTGTATTATCAAAAATAAATGTATCATAAAATGATTTATAGTATAACCCTAAAAATAATTGTATCACATGGTAATTAGTTCAACAGAAAATTCAAAGAAACGATGGTAGGTAACTCAAAATCTCCATTAGAATTTGTGTTCCAAGCATAAATATGAATTTTTATTTTCTGATTGTCTACATTTTATACTCAATCTCATATTTAAGATTTATATATTTATTATTCACCTGACAATATTTCATAAATTGACCTTTTCACCTCTAATATGTAAAGTTTTAGTTTCTATTTAGATAATATCTTTAATTTTTGATTACACAAATGTTCTATAAACTTTATTGGTAAACATTTTAATATTGTACATGTTTCATTAATGAATGTCAATTACAACTCCCATTTAAAAGGAACTTCAAAGATGAAAACTAGCAAATATTTTCAGCCATCACATTACTAAAATGATATAAACCATGATTATAATCTTCTTGCTATTTCTTTTTATGGAAATCAAGATTCCCCAAGCATGTGCCACACGAAAAAAAACTGTTCACGTTATTAATAATCTCCCTCTAAATTCTGTGCCGTTGAACCTGCATTGTGCATCCAAAGATGATGATTTGGGATCTCATACACTTTCTACCAATCAAGATTTTAATTGGAGTTTTTGTGATGTTGTCACCCCGAAAACTTTATATTTTTGCCATCTTGGGTGGGGTTCTAAGAATAAAGCTTTTGATGCTTATAAACAAACATGGGTGAGACCGTCTAGTAATCAACATTATTGGGTGGCAAAGAGTGATGGAATTTATTATTAAGAGGACTCTCCTTCAAGCTCGTTGACAAAAAAATACGATTGGAACAATTAGAGGAAATTAAAAATTGTTATTTGATGGAGGCTTTTAAATATTAAATATGAATGAAGTTTAATTCTCTCCCTCTTACATGATTTTATGTCAAGATTAAATCGTGTCTGCTTTTATTTGAGTGCATTTATAGGACCTGGGTTGACAAAGAATCACTTTTACTAAAAGAATGTCAAGTATAAAGATATTTTTTTTTATCAAAATAAATCAATTTTGCTCAAATGCCAAACTTTGCCATTTTGAATATATTTACTATAGTTAGGACTTTAATATCCTATTTATTCTTTTAGACATATTCCTTATAATAATTTTGTTGTTGCATATATATTGGGAAAGGTCAAAAGACATTGCAAATTTTCATTAGAAGTGCAAAAAAATGACAAATTACCTTTTAATGTTCCAGAATATATATTAATATTATATGCCTGTTATTAATTTTAGTGCTCCTAAAGAGAATATTTTGTTTTAATATTATTTATTTAGATAGACGCCTAGTTAACTTGTCAAGATTAATCCAAAGTTTGTGAATAGTTTTCCTTTATTTCTTAATAATCGATCTTAAGTCTTACCAATATATCTAAGTAAAATAATTGATTATGTTTGCATTAAATGTAAATATATATTAAAATCCTTTGTCCTGCTATACTTTGTTAATATTTTATTTTTCTCTAAAAAAATTTGTGACTCATTCATATTTAAATTTATCCAAATTAATTTAATCGCTAATAAGATGTATAGTAAGATGTATAGATCACAATAAAATATAAACATTTGAGACTTATTTGTTTATATTTTCGAGCTTATATCTTTATTTTACTATTTACAATTATATTTTTCCGAACTTTAAATTGTGGAATTAGTTAATGTCCAAAACAATGAGATTACTCCAGCACTATCACCAATGGGAGGAAGTACACGTTCAAAATGATCCTGCACAGGATCATCAAATGAGAGAATGATTAGATTTTCACATTGACGCCACCCCACATTTGTGGGAACAAGATTAAGGGAAAATCCAAGAACGAATTTGAGAAGAGTGCCGGAAAACACACCATGGGCAATAACCATGCTTCGGACCCTTTCCCAGCCCGTCGCCCCTTCCCCTCCCTCTCGCCGTCATCTCTCTCTCTCTCTCTCTATATATATATATATTAATATATATATATTATATAATTTACTTATTATTTATTTAAATCTAAATCGTTGATTCAAATCAGATAAAATCTACACCGTTGATTTATTAGTTAAATTTGGACCTTAGATTGAAATCAAGACCCAACGGTTTTAAATGAGGGCATAACTATTATTTTAAATATTAAACTAAAAAAATAAAAGAAGATGAAAAAACAACGCGTGTCAATCACGAAACACGTTGGGGGGTTTTTGTTCCATTTCTAAAGACAGGGGATAAATTGCTGCTTATTTTTTACAGAGGGATAAATTGCTCATTTCCCTTAACATAGAAGGGGGGCGGGGGGGTAAATTGCAGTTAACCCAAATATATTATAAACTTTTTCATACACTAAATTCTAGTCGTAGGATACAAGATAATAAATTTTTAAAACCAACAATATTGTTGGAAACTATTCTTAAAAAATCTAAAATTAGTAATAGAAGACAAATAAAATGGAATGAAACAAAATTTTCTGAGAATTGTGTAATAGAAAAGAGAAGTATCAATTCTAAGCAATATTGAAATTAATTATGCTAATATTATTCAAAATTCAAAAGGTAACATTCAAATAAATTTTATTAATGCAAACAGGTTTTTAAAGATCAATTCTTCAAAAAATTCTATTATGTCATATATATCACCTATTGATATTGTAGCACCCTCTAACGGCACTACGACTATATCTTTCCTAATTATTACACTTAATGTAAATCCTGTTATATACGTAATTATGCACATAATTCAATCCCTGCTGAGTATAATGACACGTAGTCTCACAATCACAACAAGCATATCTATCACCTCATCCACAAAATCACATATATACATATATATCAAGTACGTCAAAAATGGAACCATTATAGTTGGTTTACGTGTCATTCTCGTTTTTAATCCAAAATGAGACGTCTATTTCTATTTAGGATGAGGAGAAAACTGCATACTGGCCCGACCTGACTGGAATGCAAAACCGTGGACCTAGTTGTCGTGAATAGGCACAGCAAAATCTACACCTGAAAATATTAGCAGAGAGATGAGCCTGCAACTCAATAAGTAAAACAATCGGCACCAATTATATATACGCACCTCATTTATATCAACAAGACAAAAACAAGCAACGTATATAATATAATCAATTTAATCAAGCAACATTTCATTTTATTAATTCCATGTAATCATCTCATGATTAGACAATCAATCAAACTCGCATTAACCTAGTTGGCTTGCCAGAAGGTGATATAGTGTTTTTCTCCACCGACTCAACCTCACCATTTATTATACACATATATATGAATCCCCTTGGCATGCCACACAGACTCATCAATCTCATTTCGCATCAAAGCTCTTTCATTTCGCATCATAGCTCTTTTCATTTTGCATCATAGCTCTTTTCACATTGCATCATAGCTCTTTTCATTTTATTTTGCCACATAGGCTATTCAACAACATCAAGGGGTATTCATATCATAATGATATTTAATTTCCATCACTCCCTCGATTACACATATCACCGTTCTTTGTAAGCCAACTAGCCACATAAAACCACATAGCCACATTTTTCACGTACAAGCACATAACACTGGTATCAAACAGCCAATGGCATATCTTCCTCATTTCACTTTCACGACATAATCATTTCAAGGTAATGATAAACCACTCGTACAGTTTAAAATAGATTAGTCAAGCACGAATCATAGGCTCACATAAAAGTAATATCACCAAGAAATGAAACATATATAAATAATACTAATTATTTGCGCACACAACATTAATAGGAAAAAGGAACATCTATAAGCAGCACTAATTATTTACTTACCTCGATCTTATACAGATTTAGCTAGCTGATATGAAGTCGTACGATCATCTACTTTATCCCCGTGTCCTATCATAAGGTATAATGCGTACAATTAATATCTAGAATGCCAATTTCTAAATAAAAATATTAAATAGTATTTATATATATATATATATATTTCACCAATATCTTAATATTTCACTAAACCCTTCATCCTATTATAACTACCGTTCATAATAACAATTCTTGGATTTATATTTATCTCAAAATATACTTATCTTTACTAAATATAACATTTTTAATTATATTCTATAATATTTCTCAAATAAAATTTTCAACCCGATTAAACTAACCAATCAATTGTAGAAATTATTAAATCTAGTGAATTAAACAGTTTAGGCCATTAATTATAACACCCCTAATTTAATTGAGACATTTAACCAGACATTAATTATAAATACTCAATTTCATAAAATTTTCCGATTAAACACTAAAAGTATAAATAACATTTAATAAATGCACTTATTAAATAATATCATTATATTAATTAATTACAAATTTAAAATATTAAACTTACCTGTTTTCGGCAAACGAAATTAATCTGATTCCCTAATTCATTTTGAACAGTAAAGTGCATATGGAAATATTATTACTCTTGTTCATATATGTATATATATATATATATCTTCAATTGGTTAATGGTGGTGGCATGTGGGCCATGCCACAATTCAACCTCATCGTTTTATTATTATTTTTTTAAATTTATTAAACTTTTCTCAAAATACCCATTACGCCCTTTCTAATTTCTTAATAAATATAATTTGCTCCCAAATATTATATAAAGCTACAATTCACTCCGTTCAAGTCTTAATATGATCACAATTTAATCTATAATGTATCTACTAATTAACTAAATTTTCTTAAATAATTACCAATTAACCCCATAATTATGATTAAAAATTTGTGGGCGTCACAATTCTCCCCTCCTAATAAAAATTTCGTCCCGAAATTTAATTGACGTCCCGGCTCAGAGAATAAGTATGGATACTTCTCTCTCATACTCTCCTCAACCTCCCAAGTGGCTTCTCTGGGAGAGTGATGACTCCATTTTACCTTCACCATAGGTATTTCTTTATTCCTCAACTTCTTTATACTCCGATCCAAAATTTCTATCGGTTCTTCTATGTACGTTAACCCCTCTGATATTTCTATCTCTGGTTCCCGCAAAATATGACTAGGATCAGATCGATATCGACGTAACATGGACACATGAAACACATCATGTATCTGAGACAACTCTGCTGGTAATGCTAATCGATAAGCTAGTGGTCCGACTCGCTCAATGATTTCATACGGCCCAATATATCTCGGACATAACTTTCCTTGCTTACCGAATCTTAAGAATTCCCCTCCATGGTGATACTTTCAGAAAAACTTTTTCTCCCATCTCATATTCCATCTCCCTGCGATGTTTGTCAACATAACTTTTCTGCCGATCTTGAGCTGCCTTCAAACACTTTTTAACTGTCTGTACCTTATCCACCGTTTCTTGGACTAATTCGGGCCCCTCAAGTTGTCTTAATCCCTCAACGTCCCAACAGATTGGACTTCGACATTTTCTTCCATACAAAGCTTCATATGGAGACATACTAATACTAGAATGAAAACTATTATTATATGCAAATTCTATCAGTGGTAAATGATCATCCCAGTTCCCTCTGAACTCAATTACGCAAGCTCTCATCATATCTTCTAACGTCTGAATAGTCCTTTCTGATTGTCCATCTGTCTGAGGATGAAATGCCGTACTGAAGTGCAAGCTTGTACCTAATGCCCTTTGCAAGCTTCCCCAAAAATGAGACGTAAACCGAGGATCTCTGTCGGAGACTATAGAAGTAGGAACCCCATGTAATCTCACAATTTCTGAAACGTACAACTCAGCCAACTTGTCTAAAGAATCATTTTGTCTTACTGGCAAAAAGTGAGCCGATTTAGTCAATCTATCCACGATTACCCAAATAGCATCATGTTTCCTGAATATACGTGGTAACCCAATGACAAAATCCATAGTAATCTTTTCCCATTTCCATTCAGGTATAGATAAAGGATGAAGCTTACCGCTGGTGCTTGGTGTTCTGCCTTAACTTGCTGACAAGTTAAACATCTAGCCACAAACTCTGCAATATCTTTCTTCATGGTTGGCCACCAATAATAGGGTCTCAGGTCTCGATACATCTTGGTACTGCCAGGATGCATCGCATACGGTGCATAGTGCGCCTCGTGCAAATCTCGCATTCTCAATTCCTCTACATTTGGCACACACATACGCTTCCCATTTAATAACATACCATCTTCTTGTATTACATATTGATCGTTCTTTTCTTCTTGTACCTTGGCTTTCATTTCCTGCAAATATGGATCACTAATCTGTGCATTCTTAACTTTGTCCCTAAGGGAGGGCTTCACTTGAAGAGTGGCAAGTAAAAGATCATCACCAACGCTAAAACTCACATTCATTGCCCTGAGGGCAGCTAAATACTCCACATTATAGCAAATCATACCTGCTAGTTGGTCCACCATCTTTCTACTCAAAGCATCTGCAACTACATTTGCCTTTCCGGGGTGATAATCAATAGTACAGTCATAGTCCTTCAATAACTCGATCCATCTTCTTTGCCTCAAATTCAACTCTTTTTGCGTTGGAATATATTTTAAACTTTTATGATCTGTAAATATCTGAAACGTCTCTCCATACAGATAATGCCTCCAGATTTTCAATGCATGTACAATCGCTGTCAATTCTAGATCATGGGTCGGATAGTTCAATTCATGCGGCCTCAATTGCCTCGAAGCATAAGCTATAACCCTTCCATGTTGCATCAAAACACATCCGAGTCCTTGTCGTGAAGCATCAGTATATACCACATATCCTCCATTCCCAGATGACAATGCCAAGAATAGGTGCTGAGGTAAGTCTTTTCTTCAATTCTTCAAAACTCTTATCACACATGTAATTCCAATTGAATGGTGCATTCTTCTTTAACAGATTCGTCAGGGGTCTCGCAATCACAGAGAAATCTTTCACAAATCTTCTATAATACCCAGCCAATCCTAGAAAACTGCGAACTTCTGATGCATTTTTAGGTGGCTCCCACTCCAAAATAGCCTTAACTTTTACCGGATCAGGTTGTACCCCTTGCTTCGAAACAACATGCCCTAAGAAAGCAATCTCCTCCATCCAAAATTCACATTTGCTAAATTTAGCATACAGTTGCCTTTCTCTCAAGATTTGTAAAACTGTCCTTAAATGTTGTTCATGTTCCTCGTGACTACTAGAGTATATCAGGATGTCATCAATAAACACAATCACAAATTGATCAAGAAATGGCTGTAAGGTTTTGTTCATCAACGACATGAAAGCAGCAGGGGCATTCGTTAACCCAAATGGCATAACAACAAATTCATAATGACCATACCTGGTTTGAAAAGCTGTCTTTGGAATAGACCCTTCTTCGATCCGGCAATTGCCAATAACCTGATCTCAAATCAATTTTAGAAAACACTGTTGCACCCTTTAGTTGATCAAGTAAATCATCTATCCGTGGCAGAGGATACTTGTTCTTAAGTGTAATCCGATTCAACTGTCTATAATCGACACATAATCTCATACTCCCATCCTTCTTCTTTACGAATAATACTGGTGCTCCCCAAGGCGAAATACTTGGTCGTATAAACCCCTTATCGAATAATTCTTCTAATTGTTTCTTTAATTCTTTCAGTTCAAGTGGAGCCATTCTATATGGTGCAATCGAAATAGGTGCTGCCCCAGGAATAGTTTCTATTTCAAAATCCACTTCTCGATGAGGTGGTAACCCAGGTAATTCTTCTGGAAAAACATCAGGAAATTCCCTAACTACTGGAACATCTGACACACCCGGACTGATCTTCGTAGTATCACGTATACTAGCTAGATATGCTTCACACCCTTCTTTAATTAAATTAAAAGCAGTCACAGCAGAAATTAAGCAGTTAGGTATAACTTTTCTTTCTCCCACTATAACCGTCTCCATTTGCCCATTGATTTCTACAGCCACCTCTTTTGTTTGACAGTCCACCAAAGCATGATTACTAGATAACCAATCCATCCCTAGAATAACATCAAACTCCCTAAGGTTTATCACAACCAAATCTGCATATAGTGTGACAATATCCACTACTATTGGACAAGATCTCACAACGGTATTAACAAATATAACCCCACCCGCAGGCATAGATACACATAAGTCATGCCCCAACTGTTCAATACTAGCATGCACACGTGATGCAAAATCATGCGATATAAATGAACAAGTAGATCCTGGATCAATTAATACATGCGCACCAGAATTGCAAATAGAAAAAGAACCAGTAATAACCTCAGGTGCAGTAGGAGCTTGTTCTCTGGTGATGGCATACACCCTTGCTTGTGGCTGAGATTGACTACTCTGTCCAGTTGATGTTGTAGAAATAGTCCCGCTACCTCGACCACCTCTGCCTCGCCCTCTACTCGTACTAACCCGTTGCACATTTTCCCCCACACTACTTGGTCTTGAAATCTGGGATCCACTGGTGCCAACTCTCCACGTAGGACAATCAATATGCCCCGGTTGGTGGCAACGATAACGTATGATTGGCTGGACTCCCCAACATTCACCGGTATGTTTCCTACCGCAATTCGTACATGAGGGAATAGACCTTCCACTAAACGATTTGGTTGAACCCTGTCTTCCCCCAAATCCGACTGAGATAGACCCGCCTCTACTCAAAGACATTGATGGAGACCTATTAGTTTGACTCATTCCTCGGCCTCTATACCCACCTCTTTGAAAACCAGAACTCTTAAAAGAAACTGCACCACTTGGTCCGCTTGTAAAGTTAGGATTACCTGTCCACTTCTTCCGTTTAGATTCAGCGGAATTCCTTTCTATAGATGTCTCTTCAGCTCTCAACGCTGCTTCCAAAAGTGCACTGTAACTCGGAGGTTTAATTGCTATCTTCTCTCGTATCTCAAGCTCCAGGCCTCTTTCAAATCTGTCTCTCCTCAATTCATCAGTACTTACCTCTTCTGGAGCATACTTGGATAGCCTCACAAATTGTAGCTCATATTCAGCAACAGATAAATCATTTTGCTTTAACTCAAGAAATTCAACTTTCTTACGGTTTCTGTAGACCGGTGGAGTGTATTTCTCAGCAAATTCTCTCAAGAAGTCATTCCATGTTAAAGTGATTGGTCGATTCCTACTCCCTGGAACAGTTTCCCACCAATCCAACACATCTTTCTCCAATAAAGACACTGCATACCTCAACTTTTGTTCAGAAGTGCATTCAATTCTGTCTAGAACTCTTTTCCGTATTCCTCAATCATTCTTCTGCTTCTGCAGGATCAGTTGTACCAGCAAATACCTTCGCACCATGCCTTCTAACTATCTCATAGTTTTTATCAATGACTACATCTTGTGGTTGGAGTTGGGGTTGTGGTTGTGGATGTGGAGCCATCCTCTGCATAAACTCTATGAATTGTTGCATAAAAGGATTTACTTCTGGTTGGGGGACGTTTCTATTCTGGGCTTCTAACCCCTGATGTTCAGATGCATGATCATGACCCTGTACAGACTCTAATGACTCAGTTGGGCCAGCAGCATTTTCACCTGACGCTTCCATCCTATATGAAATGCATATGTATAATTAAACTCAAAATATATATGTTAAGTATAATACCACATATTATCAAATAACCCCAGAGAATCTAATCCTTGCTCTGATACCACCAAATGTAGCACCCTCTAACGGCACTACGACTATATCTTTCCTAATTATCACACTTAATGTAAATCCTGTTATATACGTAATTATGCACATAATTCAATCCCTGCTGAGTATAATGACACGTAGTCTCACAATCACAACAAGCATATCTATCACCTCATCCACAAAATCACATATATACATATATATCAAGTATGTCAAAAATGGAACCATTATAGTTGGTTTACGTGTCATTCTCGTTTTTAATCCAAAATGAGACGTCTATTTCTATTTAGGATGAGGAGAAAACTGCATACTGGCCCGACCTGACTGGAATGCAAACCGTGGACCTAGTTGTCGTGAATAGGCACAGCAAAATCTCCACCTGAAAATATTAGCAGAGGGATGAGCCTGCAACTCAATAAGTAAACAATCGACACCAATTATATATACGCACCTCATTTATATCAACAAGACAAAAACAAGCAACGTACATAATATAATCAATTTAATCAAGCACATTTCATTTTATTAATTCCATGTAATCATCTCATGATTAGACAATCAATCAAACTCGCATTAACCTAGTTGGCTTGCCAGAAGGTGATATAGTGTTTTTCTTCACCGACTCAACCTCACCATTTATTATACACATATATATGAATCCCCTTGGCATGCCACACAGACTCATCAATCTCATTTCACATCATAGCTCTTTTCATTTTGCATCATAGCTCTTTTCACATCGCATCATAGCTCTTTTCATTTTATTTTGCCACATAGGCTATTCAACAACATCAAGGGGTATTCATATCATAATGATATTTAATTTCCATCACTCCCTCGATTACACATATCACCGTTCTTGTAAGCCAACTAGCCACATAAAACCACATAGCAACATTTTTCACGTACAAGCACATAACACTGGTATCAAACAGCCAATGGCATATCTTCCTCATTTCACTTTCACGACATAATCATTTCAAGGTAATGATAAACCACTCGTACAGTTTAAAATAGATTAGTCAAGCACGAATCATAGGCTCACATAAAAGTAATATCACCAAGAAATGAAACATATATAAATAATACTAATTATTTGCGCACACAACATTAATAGGAAAAAGGAACATCTATAAGCAGCACTAATTATTTACTTACCTCGATCTTATACAGATTTAGCTAGCTGATATGAAGTCGTACGATCATCTACTTTATCACCGTGTCCTATCATAAGGTATAATGCGTACAATTAATATCTAGAATGCCAATTTCTAAATAAAATATTAAATAGTATTTATATATATATATATATATTTCACCAATATCTTAATATTTCACTAAACCCTTCATCCTATTATAACTACCGTTCATAATAACAATTCTTGGATTATATTTATCTCAAAATATACTTATCTTTACTAAATATAACATTTTTAATTATATTCTATAATATTTCTCAAATAAAATTTTCAACCCGATTAAACTAACCAATCAATTGTAGAAATTATTAAATCTAGTGAATTAAACAGTTTAGGCCATTAATTATAACACCCCTAATTTAATTGAGACATTTAACTAGACATTAATTATAAATACTCAATTTCATAAAATTTTCCGATTAAACACTAAATTGAGTAGTATAAATAACATTTAATAAATGCACTTATTAAATAATATCATTATATTAATTAATTACAAATTTAAAATATTAAACTTACCTGTTTTCGGCAAACGAAATTAATCTGATTCCCTAATTCATTTTAAACAGTAAATTGCATATGGAAATATTATTACTCTTGTTCATATATATATATATATATATATATATCTTCAATTGGTTAATGGTGGTGGCATGTGGGCCATGCCACAATTCAACCTCATCCTTTTATTATTTTTTTTTTAAATTTATTAAACTTTTCTCAAAATACCCATTACGCCCTTTCTAATTTCTTAATTAATATAATTTGCTCCCAAATATTATATAAAGCTACAATTCACTCCGTTCAAGTCTTAATATGATCACAATTTAATCTATAATGTATCTACTAATTAACTAAATTTTCTTAAATAATTACCAATTAATCCCATAATTATGATTAAAAATTTATGGGCGTCACAGATATAATAACTCCGTCTAGAACATCTATTTCTCAAATGAGGGAAGATAGTAGTCAAGACAATTCAAATATAGGTAGTGTTGAAGAAATAAGAATTCAGCCTAACTAATAATATTGGTAAAAGAGTTCATAAAAATCTCAAATTAGACGAAGAATTAACTTCTAAAACAGATTTTTGTTTGTAAATGAATATTTCAGATTTAATCAATTTTAAAACAGAGATCTCATTCGTAGATTATTTAAATCTAATAGATTGTAGCCGTGGATCTCTGGTTAGAAAAAAAATTCAAAAAAATCCTTTGGAAAAAGAAATGGGAACCATTTAACAAGTTTTGTTTTTAGTGTGGTCAAATTGTAAGTACACATTTTATTCACTAGACTATACTTTTCATAAACGAGTGATTGCAATAATCATGCATGCAGTCCAAACCGAATTAGGAAGAAGTAAACATGTGTTTGTTAGTCCTATCCTATTTTATCAAAAACATAATCAAAAGTTAATATGGATCCAAACCCACGGTTTTAGATCCAATTTTTTGGATTGGGTCGGACCCGTATCTTTTTTTTTTTTTTAACTTTTTTTGTGTTGTATATTTGTCATTTTTACTTGAAGACAAGGAAACTAAGAAAAGGCTAAACATTTTAGAATTAAAGCAAAAAAGATAAACTATTTCACAAAATTACTTAAATCAAAATCACCAAACGAATGTGAAATAGATTAATTATATATTTGGATATCAAAATAAATTATTATAAAAAATAAGAAGTTGGGTTTTGAATCAGCAATGATTTATTATATCATTTACTTATACTTTAAATTTATCTATATATTTTTCATGGCTCTTTTTATTTTCAAGTTTTACCAATAATTTATCGATAAGTTCACTATTAATATTGAGACCCAATTTACAAATTACTCTTGATTGATTTTCTAAAGAATATATCTTTTATTATATCCTTTAAAAAATAATCTAATATGAAAATATGAAATCCACATATTTAATGAAAATCGAATTTAATATTAGAGAATATTAAGCTTCAATTTTATCATTTCGACCAAACATTATTGTCTATCAAGATGTTGAAAATATACTTAGTATAATGTATACATTTATACAACTCATTCAATCACTTATCTGTACTATATATAACTTGAAGAGCACCCTATTGGTGTCTTCAATTTTATGGTCTGCCAATTTTTTGTTACTTTTAATCGTTTGTTAATTTTTTTCTCTCTCTTTTCAATTTCTCATCTTTCTCTCTCCTCTCAATTTTTCATTTTCTCTCCTCTCAACTTCCACATCCCCTTTTCTTCTCCCATTTTTCTTCAATATTTTCTCATAATTTTTTTTTATATTTGTTAATATTTATTTATCTAAATAAAATACTTTTAGAATAATAATTATTTTTTTAAATCTTAAATTAATTTTATACACACATTAAAATGTGCCACATGTACTAGTTGATTATAAAATATACATGGTTAAAAAATTACACAATAAATAATTTTACTACGTCTTAAGTTTCTGTGATTTGTTCACTTGATTTAGATAGATTGATTGATAATAACATTTGAATTGAGAAAAAAAAATCAAAGCATTTTGTAAAGGTCTATAGCCAAGGTTTGATGGGTCAAGACCCCATCCACACTCAAACTATATTTTTTTAATGATTTGAGTCTAGATTTGGGTCTAACAATTTACAGTGGGCTTGAATATGGATTGTTTTTTTGTTGGGCTTGACCCTATTCGTTGATATTCCTAGATTTTTGAATAAGGTTTCATTATTGGGAAACTTCGCCTTTAGTCCGGCCTCTAAGTGTATGTGTCACTTAATTATTTTTAGTACGTCATGTTCTAATTTCGTTAATTAGTATAGTTCAATGAATTCATAAAATCTTATTACAAAACAAAGTTTAAGTTCATTGTATTACTAAAAATAAATGTATCATAGAATGATTTACAGTATAACCCTAAAAATAATTGTATCACATGGTAATTAGCTCAATAGAAAATTCAAAGAAACAATGGTAGGTAATTTGTAATAAAGTAGTATATTGAACTTGTTTACATTAAATCTCCATTAGAATTTGTGATCCAACATCAATATGAATGTTTATTTTCTGATTGTATACATTTTATACTCAATCTCATATTTAAGATTTACATATTTATTATTCATCTGACAGTATTTCATAAATTGACCTTTTCACCTCTAATATGTCAAGTTTTATTTTCTATTTAGATAATATCTTTAATTTCGGATCACACAAATATTCTGTAAATATTTTATATTGTACATGTTTCATTATCGAGTGTCAATTACAACT
The DNA here is from genome assembly GCA_034509735.1 of Sesamum alatum. Lineage (NCBI taxonomy): Eukaryota > Viridiplantae > Streptophyta > Magnoliopsida > Lamiales > Pedaliaceae > Sesamum > Sesamum alatum. Next base: position 20,452,017 of record JACGWO010000003.1, read on the forward strand.
CCCATTTGCTTATAAATGGAACTTAAAAAATGAAAACTAGCAAACATTTTCAGCCATCACATTACTAAAATGAGATACACAATGATAAAAATGTTCTTGCTATTTCTCTTTATGGAAATCAAGATTCTCCAAGCATGTTCTACACAGAAAGAAATTGTTCACGTCATTAGTAATCTCCCTCCAAATTCTGCACCGTTGAACCAACATTGTGCATCAAAAGATGATGATTTAGGAAATCATACGCTTTCCACGAATCAAGATTTTAACTGGAGTTTTTGCGAAGATCTCACCCTAACTTTATATTTTTGTCATCTTTGGTGGGGTCCTAAGAATAAAGCTTTTGCTGCTTATAAACAAACATGGGTGAGACCGTCTAGCAATCAATATTATTGGGTGACAAAGAGTGATGGAATTTATTATTCAGAGGACTCTCCTTCAAGCTCGTTGACAAAAAAATATGATTGGAACAATTAGAGGCAATTAAAAATTATTATTTGATGGAGGCTTTTTAATATTAAATATGAATGAAGTTTAATTCTCTCTCTCTCTTACACGATTTATGTCAAGATTAAATCGTGTCTACTTTTATTTGAGTGCATTTATAGTAACTGGGTTCACAAAGAAACACTTTTACTAAAAGAATGTCGAATATAAAAATAATTTTTATTATCGAAATAAAGCAATTTTGCTCAAATGCCAAAACTTTGCCATTTTGAATATATTTACTATAATTAAAAGTTTAATATCCTACTTATTTGTTTAGACATATTCCTTACAATAATTTTGTTGTTGCATATATATTGGGAAAGGTCAAAAGACATTGCAATTTTTCAGTAGAAGTGCGAAAAAATGACAAATTACCTTTTAATGTTCCAGAATATTTAATTATATGCCTGTTATTAATTTTAATGCTCTTAAAGAGAATTTTTTTTTATAATATTATTTATTTTGATAGATGCCAAGTTAACTTGTCAAGATTAATCCAAAGTTTGTGAATAGTTTTCCTTTATTTCTTAATAATCGATCTCAAGTCTTACCAATATATCTAAATAGAATAATTGATTATGTTTGCATTAAATGTAAATATATATTAAAAGCCTTTGTTTTGTTATACTTTCTTTGTTAATATTTTATTTTTCTCTAAAAAAATTTGGGACTCAAACGTATTTAACTTTATCCGAATTAATTTAATCGCTATAAGATGTATAGATCACAATAAAATATAAACATTTCAGACTTGTTTGTCTCTATTTTCGACCTCATATCTTTATTCCACTATTTACAAATATATTTTTCAGTTTTTTTACTGTCTTTTCAACAAAAGTACCACATAGTTTTATTTCTACCATTTTGATAATCAGATGAACAGAATTGACATAAATTGGAGCCCCAATTCTTTTCTAATTAATACAAGTCAAGAGTACGATTAAATCCCAATTTTATTTCTTAAATGAAGTACGTTTTTTTTTGTGTATAAAAAAAATAAACAAATATAATTCTGACATTTCTAGCATGCTGATCCAAAAATAATTTTGAATTACTACATAAAAGATGAAATGAAAATAAAATCAACCTTGGAAATATTTATTTTATTAATAGAAACCGGATATAAAATTAAACGTGCTGTATGTAGCATTTCATAAAGCAGAAGTGGTTCACATAGTGCAAATTCTCTATGAAAAGTATATTATCTTTCCAAATTAGTGCGCACCATAAAATGTATTAAAACTTTATTATTTTTATTTACATGTGAAAGTAGTCCTTCAAATTATAGTAACAATATTTTCGATATTGTAATACCCGCACTCAATCGAGTCGAACCTAACACACCTTGATTAGCAATTTTTCTATTTTTTGATTATTTTATTTGTTCCCTCGTAAAAGTTGGATTTTAAAATATTTTTTGAGGATTTTGGTATAATACAACCTCCCAAGCCTATCTATATCCAACCACCATCCAAAAAATATGAAAACATACCGTATTTAAACTCTAAATCGTATTTCTTCCACACACCTATCTATAGGCGAGAATAAGAAAGGTCAACCTTCAATCACCATCAGTACAAAAAAAATGCGAGAATCGAAACGGGCATAGGAACGGTTTTTTTTTTCTTCTTTTGGAACGGTTAAAAGATCATTGGATGAAATTGGACCGAGCTTAGGAACGGTCATGGAACGGTAAGCATTCCGTTGGAACTGGAGGCGTTCCTAATATTTAGGAACGGTTACACTTAAACTGTTCCTAGTTTGGAACTGTTTTTGACGTACAAGATAAAAATCGTTCCTGATTAGCTTTGTGTCTATGAATATATAATTTAATTGTGGATTTGGAAAATATGGTTAATATTTGGAACGGTCACATGTTATGTGATTGACAGAATTTGGAACGGTCGTTTGAACTCTATTCACTACAAAAAAATGCGGGATTTGGAATGGCCATGGAATGGGAGACCTTCCGTCGTAATAGACGGCATTCTTAATTATTTGGAACGGATGGACGGTGACCATTCCTAATTAGTAACGAATTTTGTATCACTTGTTCATAAACCGTTCCTAAATACGTTTGACTATCTAAAAATATAAATTATTTTTGGAACACTTTTGTTTTTATTTGGAACGGTCATTGTAACACTATTTTGAAACGGGCATCGAAACACAGTTTGAACCTTCCATTGGAATATATTTTGGAACGGTTGTATCCTTTGTTTGGAATACATGTTTGGGATGGTTTGTAGGATTTATTTTGGAATGGTTCCTACGATATTTAGTCATTAAATTTGGAACAACGTTTATTATTCACAAACCGTTCAAAAGCCCGTTCCTAAATTATATATTTACTAAAAAAAATATTTTTGTTAATTTTAAAATAATAATTTTATAATTATAATTAATTAGTAAAATTAATTATTTTATTTTAATTTGATTAATTAAATAAATACTGAATAATGGAATGCAATTAACATTAAAATGGATAATTAAGAAAAAAATAATTATATTAATATAAAAAATTTACATTTACAAATATAAAAAAAGAAATCCTAATCTACACCCCACCCCCCTCATCAGCATGGTCCTGCATCGACTTCATCATACTCATTATGTTGACCATCATCGTCTCCAACCGAATCATCCGATCTTAAAATAATCTGAAATTGACATAAAATTTTCAAAAAACTACAGAATTAAAATTACATAAAATTTTTAAAAATTTACATAAAATTTCCAAAATTACAATGAGAAAAATTATTCCCAAGTTTCCAAAATTTGCATAAACTAATTCCCAAAATTTTCCGAAAATTACATAAAATTCCCAAAAACTAAGAAAAATTATTATTTTTAAAATTTATACAATGAATTCTACAAATTTCATCAACAATTAATCAATAATTAAACATACAATTAATCAATTACTATATCAACACTAATTAGCCCAACAATTCATATCATAAATGCATTTTTAATATTTCATATCAACACTAATTAACCCAACAATTAGAAAATTATAAAAAAAATAAACAAAAAAGCTGTAGAAAAATATCAAAAAATTGCAAAAAAAAATCCATTTCTGAAAATTTCAGCATTTCAGAAAAAAATTCAGAATATTTCAGAAATCTTCTAAACTTTCAGAAAATATTTTAATATTATAATTTCCAGAATTTGCATAAAATGAATTCCCAAAATTCTAAAATTTGCAGAAAATTACATAAATTTCCCAAAAATTAAGGAAAATTATTATTTTTCATAAATTAGAATTTTCAGAAATTTATACAATGAATTCTAAATGATTTCAGTTTCTTTCTTAAAATTGCAAAATTTTCATAAAATCCTAAATTCAGAAAAATTCTGAAAAAATATAGAAAAATTCTGAAAATTTTCAGATTATTTTAAAATTGCATAATTTTCAGAAAATTGTCATAAATTATAGAGAAAATATATAAAAAAAAAAAACAGAAAATTCTAAAAATTACAAAAAAAATCTGAAAAAATAAAAAAAATTTCTGAAAAATACCAGCAATATTTCAACAATATTCCAATAATATTTAATTTCGTATATTTATAGAAAACCCAAAATATTTACAATATTCCTATAATAATCCCAAAATATTTCATACACTTCAACAAATTTTACAGAAATGTTTGAATATATATACAATATTCCAACAATAATCCCAAAATATGTACAAATTGCAAAATTCATACATTACAAATTTAACAAAACACATGTAATAAAATTACTAACATCTCGTTTGGGTGAATGGAGTGTTGCTATCGGACGGGGGTCGCAGACGATGGTGGCGAACAACAAAAATAGAGGGTGGTGGCGGACAGAGGCGGCAGTGGTGGAGAGGTGACGAACAGAGAGAAAGAGAAAGAGAGAGTTGAAGAGTGACCAAAAATTTGCTAAGTGCCATTTTTATATTAACTATTTGAAATGGTCATTTTTTAGCCGACCGTTCCTATGACCGTTCCAAAGTTAACAAAACGACACCGTTTTACCCCATCTATTTTCCAAGATGGCGCCAAATGAAATTATGTTGGAACTCTTTTTGGAATGGTCAATTTGAAATAATCGTTCCAAATTTTAATTTTCCCTCCTATTTTTCAAAAGGCGCCAAAATGAAATTATGTTGGAACTCTTTTGGGAACGGTCAATTTGAATAACCTTTCCAAATTTTAATTTTTCCTCCTATTTTTCAAAAGGCGCCAAAATGAAATTATGTTGGAACTCTTTTTGGAATGGTCATTTTGAAATAACTGATCCAAATTTTTATTTTTCCTCCTATTTTTCAAAAGGCGCCAAAATGAAATTATGTTGGAACTCTTTTTGGAACGGCCATTTTGAAATAACCGTTCCAAATTTTAGATTTTTCAGGCCAAATGAAATTATGTTGGAACTCTTTTGGAATGGTTAATTTTTAGCACGACCGTTCCTATTACCGTTCCAAAACTAAGAAAACGACATCGTTTTATCTTAAAAACGACTACGTATAAAGATCCGTATTATAAAACCGTTCCTATTTGTTAAAAACCGTTCCTATTAGAGTTCCAAATAATTATTCATTTATTATTATTATTATTATTATTATTATTATTATTATTATTATTATTATTATTATTATTGCGAAAAAATTAAAGAAAATATAATTAAAAATTTAATTGAGTACGTACCGCCACCTCCGTTGCCCTCGGGCTGCTCCAAGCCACCGTCGGCCTCTCTTGTAGCATCTGGAGAATAAGTCCATCTATTTGACTGGCTGATCGAGTTGTGTCTCCTGTAAACAAAAGGAATAGTTATTAAAGTTTTAATTTAGTAATGATGAATACTTTAAAAAATATTAAATTTCTGGCCATCTTCCTCTTGTGCATGCCGACGGAGGCAGAAGCCCCGTGGTAGACAGTAGAGGATGCCGCTGGGTTGGCCGATTAACCTTGTTCTTGGCGCACTTTGCCTTGAACTCGTCGTTGTCCCAGTACAGCAGGAGCTGCCGCCTGACTTCATTCGTCAGTCATAGAGGCTTCACCAGAGACTATCTAGCGAGAACGAAGCGCTTCCAGAGGAACTTCCCCTCAAGCATGTGGAAAACGCGGAACATGGACTCATCATCACAGTACCACCAATACGTCATCCGCAAAAAAAGAAATTGTTAAAATATTTAACAAAAAATAATTTATACCATTAAATTGAAATTAAAATACATTACCTTCAAGGTCTCGAACCAGAAATGTTGGTGCTCTGGCGGCACCTGGCGCAAACATCCCCAAGGGTGGGGATAATGCCGTCGCACCACCGCGTACATGCGCTCGTGTATCTTGCGCTCAGCCCTAAAATTACATAATAATTAGTATGACAGAAAAAAATCCAAATAAATAACAAAAATATCTTTAAAAAAATTATACCTGGCGTCGGCTATGGTGATATACCAGCGTGCGGATGGTGGGGGGACTGGTGGTGCAGGTGGTGGGGGTTGCAACCCATGGACGGGCCGGATCTGCCACCTGGGGCCGGTGCAGAAGTAGATGGTCCGGCATCCTCGGGGGTCGGTGCGGCAGCTAATTGCTCGGTCGGTGGTGGCAGTAGGGGTGGTCGGAATGCTGCTTCCCCAACCTGGGAAGCAGCACCTCCCGAAGTTCATCCGCAAGCACTTCACTCTCGCCAGACAGTCTTTGTTGAGCCTCTATGGCTGGCAAACGAAGTCTGGTGGCAGCTTCAGTTGTACTGGGACAGGGACGAGTTCAAGGCCGAGTCCACCAAGAACAAGGCCAACCGGTCCGCCAACCCAGCGGCATCCTCTATTGTTTACCGCGGGGGTTCTTCCTCCGTCGGCATGCACAAAAGGAAGATGGTAAGAAATTTAATTTTTTTAAAATCATTCATCATTATTAAATTAAAACTTGAATAACTGTTCTTTTTTTTTACAAGAGGCACAGCTCGGTCGGCCAGTCAAGCAGATGGAGTTATTCTCCAAATGTTATAGGAAGAATGCCGACGGCTTCTGGAGCAGGCCGAGGCTTTAAAATTTATTTTCTTTAACTTTTCACAATAATAATAATAATAATAATAATAATAATAATAATAATAATAATAATAATAATAATTTACTTTGTTTTGTAGGAGACGTTCCAAAAGCTGCTGGAGGATCACCAGGCCCAGGCCACGGCCGATACTCGGGATCTTCTGGCCGGATCGGAGGGCTTGGTAGCGCAGACCGAGCAAGATTTGTGGTTGGTAGCGGTCGAGGACAAGAAAAAGGATTGGGTATTCGGTCTTGATTCTGAGGCCTATGACGTTAGCCAGACCTTTACACCGCCACCGCCACCGTCGAACATGGAGGATCGCATGGTCCGGCTCGAGACGATGATGGTCAACATGATGGGCATGATGAAGTTCATACAGACCAATAACTTCGTTGCTGGCCGGTCACAGCCTCCGACAGACCACCCTGCTCCAGACAATGCCGACATGGACCATGACGAGGGGAATGAGGTGTAAATTTAGGGATTTTTTAATATTTGTAATTAAATTGGATAATATTTTTGTTTAATACTTTTTTTCCGTAATCATGTATTTTTTCGTATTTAAATAATAATTATTTAACCAAATTAAAAAAAATATTAATAGTTTCATTTTTATTATATAAATAATAATTATTATTATATAAACTAAAAGATAATAATTAATAAATTATATAGGAACAGTCTTTTGCTCAGTCACGAAATCAAAGTAACCATTCCAAAAAAGGATCGGTGAAATGAGACGACCGTTCCTAAAACCGTACAAACTTACTATTCCAAATAAGGGACCAACTGTTCCTAATTTAAGCCCAAATACAATGACTACATAGCATCATTAGTATTCCAAATCGAATATTCAAAACCGTGCCAAAAGTGTATTCCAAATAAAGATTAAAAAAACCGTCCTTAAGTTTATTAGAAAGGCAGGCCAAGGGGAGTTCCACCTACCGTTCCAAAATCTTCATCCAAAAAAGTTAACCGTTCCAATGTATATTTCAGAGTCAGTGAAAAAATGCATCTCCTATCAAAGATGACTTATTCATCTAATGTCCCCGGCTTCCAATGATTACTAATTTGCTAGTGTAATTTGGGATCTTCATTTAATACAAAGTCATGCTATACTAGTTGCCAAATGAGTTCTAAATAAAACATTTCTGAGCATAAAAAGTGTGCACTCAAATTAAAAGTTATTTTATTTAGAATTAACAGTCATTCATTTATAATTAAAAAAAAAATGTACTTATTTAAACGTAGATTTAAAAATATTATGCCCACTAGAACTGCTTGCGGCCACGACTAGTATTTTATTACAAAAAGATTTTTGAAGAATATTTTCTGTGTTGTATTTTATATATTAAATTTCACGATTTAATGGTGTACATATGATTTTACAAAAGTAATCAAAATAAATTGCCGGAAGTTAGGCGTGAATTTTAGCAATTCCCTTTTTCAATCTTATTTGATTTACTTTTAGATGTCTTTTAGTTATAAAATATTTTATAAATATTTAAGAGATCATATAGAGAATAAATATTCTTTTTTCAGAATTTTTGACGTTAAATACAATTTTTTTTTTGCTTTTTCCATGTATGATTGATCTTTAAAAATTTGTTCAAGACAAACTGTCAGTCTGTGTTGTAATTATTCTCCAATTCCGTTTTAAAAATTCTTACATCTATTTATTCAACTAAATATAATCTAATATATTATTATATATGTTATTCATTATATATTACATTTTCTATAAAATCATAATTGTCATATACTAAGTTTATAATTTTATGAAATTCGCAGAATTAGATTGCCAATTAAGGTTACCTTATTATCTGCCTACTTTGGTTTCTTTATTTGACTTGAATCGTTAAGGATTAAACGAGTTACTAGGATCATCAATTGACCTAGGTAATTATTGACTTATTTTGGATATCAATTTTTATGGGACCAATTTTTAATTGAATTAGGGATTTAAATCCATATGATCATTATGCTTGAATTAAGTTAAAAGTCTTTCATCGTTTGTTTCTTTAAGACTACATAGGGTGAAGACCTATTTTTATTTTTTTGAATGTGAATTAAGTAATTATTGATTATTTATAAGAATTGTGGCCAATTGATTTATAGGATTCGAGTCTCGAAATAAGTGACCAAATAAATGAACTCGACTCCAAAAGATTCTGGTAAGTGGTTTCTTTTTCTCCAATATTTTTTTATTTCATATAGTATTTTTGTGGATTTAAAGCAAAATTCAATGCGAGCATATAATATTTTTATAAGTACAAAATGGAGATACATGTGGTAGGATCTCGTGTCAAATGTTGTTGGAAGCACTTTGTCAATCTTGAAATTTGAAAGTCATTACATTGTGTCAAAAGTTTTCTATTGTCTGTTATTTTTGGACTTCTTTTTGGAACTGAAACATGTGTGACAAATGTTATTTACTTTTAAGTAATGAAAAAGCATGCTCAAGCTCATCGGCTGATAGAGAGAACATGCTCAACCGTTAATAAAATTACTGTTAATTGAGAAAACTAGAGTTGTTCTGAACCTCTTAGTCGGCGTTAAAAAATTGAGAACTTATGTCTAACCCTTTCAGTTGGGGTTAACAAAACTGAGAGCTTGTGTACGACACTCTCAGTTGGGGTTAAAAACTAAAAACTTATGTCTGACCCTCTCAATTAGTGTTATAAACTGAGAACTTATCTGTGAACCATCTTAGCTGGGGTTAAACTCAGAATATACATTAAGATCCTCTCAATTGGGGTTAAAGATTGAGGCTCGAACTATGGTTATAATAATAGTCACAAATAAGTTTCATATATGTTATGTTGCTAGTGAATTAGAACATACCTGCTCAACTAAAAGGGTTGATTTACGAAAATACTTGCACTAGTCTTGCAAAATTGTTGTTGTCACAAGATTATTATGTATGTGTTTGTTATGATTGAAATGTTTAGAATTCTTATTCTCCCGACAAATTTTTTGGACTTTTACATTTTCCTCTTTATTTCATTTGGTTTGGATTTCGATTGCGTGTTGGCAAATGATAGTTATGAATTATTAACGTGATTTGCTCGTGTTTAGTAAGAGGTATGGACCGTTTACTGGGCGATTAGTCGCTCACACCACTTACCATACCTTGCGGATTAGGTGAATAAGGAGTATGGGGAGGAGCGATACTAGGGTTGATAATCAGTCAAGGACTAAGTGCTCACGTGGCGTAAATTAATAAATCCTATGGACAATTTCCTTCATAATTACTTATCCTTTGTTTAGTTGTTAGGACTCGATGCTAGTGTTAAAACCTTCAAATTTATGTATTCTCACTGCAAATAATATTTGGGATTTTATTGTTTAAATATGAGTTATGTTGAGTTTGGATCTATAGTTCGGTGAAGAGGGCTTCATGCTACTGAGGCTAGGGACTTGGTGGCATGACCGTACCGTGACCCCTGATTTGAAGTGTGACAGACTTCTTAATTAACGACATATTATCCATCACAACAGGGTTAATTATGATTAAAAATATATATTTAAAAAAAGCAATTAGAAATTTAAGATTTAGTTAAAACTGAATCAATATAGTTGAATGAATTTATAAAATCTTATTACAAAACCAAGTCTGAACTCATTGTTTGAAGTAATGCATTATCTATACTGTATATAAAAAGAAGCCATTTTTTAAGCGTAAAGTGGTTTGTTATGATGCCAATGACACCAAATAATTTCTTGACAAAATACTCCTCCACCGACCCTATTAGACATGCGAGTGAAGGGCCTAAGTGGAACATGAAATAATCCACGTTCATATTGACTCTTCAACTGAAAACTATTCATTCTTTAATCACGTTCAATTGCATTAATTCCTCAGTCTCCTCATTCATTCATTTGAATTGATTGCGGACACAAACATGCAAAAGAAAAGAAATTTTCACAACATCAAGTGGTAGAATTGTGAACATGAAAAGGTACAACTAATAGATTATTCCACAACATTAATTCTAAAATTTCAACCCAAATATTTTCTAAATTGTTTCTCTTCAAATTCCTTCGACACTCGAGTCAGGAAGCAATTATGAAAATAAACATTGAGTAGAATAAAACAATAATGAGTGATAACATAGCAATAGCTTACTTAGATATTAGTGCTTAGTATGTATGTATTGCCAAAATTGCACCCTCTACTAGGAAATAGTTCTGTCAATGGATAGAGTCTTATCCTACCCAGACCCAAACTCAAAATAGGCCAATTAAAAAAAATTTACCCAAATCCTACCCAAACCATTGAGCCCAAGACCCATATATCTTTAGACCCAACCAGACCCGGATTTTCAGGTTGGGTCCGACCCAGACTCGTTTTTTTTCCCCTTAAACAACTGAATCCAACAAAGAACCCATTCATGTTTCCTCACATAATTCAAGAATTTGAGATGTCGGTGACCTCCCCAAGCACCATCCGCTTCTTTTTCCACCGGAATCCCTTCGGCGCACTCATTGGGTCGTTTTTGTGGGCGCCCTTTTTGCTGTGGGTACCTGATTTTCTTTGTTGGCATTAAAACCCTTTTTCCTAGACTTCGCAAAAGATGAGCCTAGGGTTTAGGTCAAATACAGGTGATGCTTATTATGCGCCTACGCCTCTGCAGAATGAATGATGATTTTATAATGGATTTTGGTGGAGAATGAAATGTAGAAACTTTAATTTTTGCTCCGGTTGAATGAAGAGGAATTGAGAATGCTAATGCTGCCATTTTCTCTTCTATTTTTCCATTGTTATTGTTATTGGGTGCGGCAGTGGCGAGGTGAGGCAGCGGCAGCGACGAGACGGCAAGTGAAAGGAGGGGGCGTGGGTGCTGCAAGTGTGTATATTTGAGTTAGGTGAATTGAGAATTGGGAGTGTAGGTTTTTATAAAATATTTTTAAGATCTAACAATCTAACACTATTAATTATTAGGCTTGGTAGGTATTGGGTTGGGTAATTATTGGGTATCAATGGGTATAAACCCGACCAAGGCCCAATTTATATTTTTTGTTGGGTTTGGGCCTAGGTTCAATTATTTTTTCTGGGCTTGGGTTTGGGTTTTTTTTTCTTGGCAATGGGCTCGGGTAGGATAAAATTCTACTCATTGACAGGCCTAGGAAAGAGATGTTGGCTTTTATAACCCTAATCCCCCACCGATGGATGAAGTGCAACCCTCTTGAGACTCAAACCAGTAGTTGTCTTGGATAAGCCTTCCGCAAATTCGGAGGAGATTTTGGAGATCATGTCGACTAAGGGCTCTTGATTGGATATCTCGATCCCTAAGGGTAGTTGGAGTGAGTCCTAGATTCTTGAGCCTCATCAAAGGCTATGTGGTTATCCCCGCTCCACGTGGGCGAGTGACTTCATGTCAATTGCACATGTGAGCACTCTGGAGCCCAAGTAGGGACCAGGTCGTCCACTCTTATGGGCTGGCAGGCTTTGGATGCAACTTGCTCCCTCAAAAGGCCATTCCCGAGGTCCTGGGTTGAGAGTCCTTCCCTCTTGTGCCATGTACTTACAGGCTCCTTATTAGGATTTATCCAAGTTAGGCTTCTTCTTGGGCCGAGTTCAATTATGGGCATCATTGGGATAAATGCAAAGAAGGTACCATACTATAGGCCCCTTTGCAATTTTAGTACCGAACTTTTCAAAAATACCAATTTCAGTACCACATAATGAGGAGTCTGGCAAGTTGGATACCCCATTTTATGAAAGTCAGACAAGTTTGATACCGCAGTTTATGAAAGTTGCAAATATAGTACCTTAGTTTTGAAAGCGACAGTTTTAGTACCAACCCTCATCTTTTGATAATATCATCTCTAGTCCCCGAAATTTATCTTTTGCACGGATTTTGTCTGTTTTGCCCAGATTTTCAGAATTAGTGTCCCATGCAACCAGAATGGTATCAGAGCCTAGGTTTATTGAAGAAATATTTGTTTATATTACATATTGATATTTTATCCCTAACGGAGGAGACTTTAAAAGCATGGAACCGAACGAAAGTTCGAGTTACATTGAAAACAGGGAGTATTTTCAGATTCTGAAAATACAGAGAACAGAATTTCTTATGGAAATTCTTAGAAAAATCACCAACAGTCCGAAGTTGGTCGATGCGTCATCTCTTCCAAAGGAAGAAAGAGAGGAATGGCACCGAAATCGCCATGTTCGAGAGACATTACCAGGGAATGCAGTGAGACGTCTACAGGGAGCAGAGATCCATGGAAGAATCCCAGCCAGGAGATCCGGAACAGGTAGATTCCCGAAAAAATACAGTTCCTAAAAATAATGATTAAAGGAACTGATTGGAAGGAACTCGAACCGGATACCTCGAAGTACTCTCAGGACCTTAGAGAGGTACAAAGACAGTTCAAGACTATGGACATAGGCTAATCCATATACCTATGAAAATAGACCTCTTGAACCAAAAGATGGATGAGATCTTAAAAAATCCTACCAGATCTACAAAAGGATCTCACAGATCTGAAGATTGAAGTTACAGATCTAAGAAGAGAAATCAAAGGAATACCCCTGAGACATCCAGATCCCATCAGGAACGCATCAGGGACGCCCTTGGACCAGTATCTTTCCTACATCAGAAAGGAAAGGCGAAGGAGATCTCGAAGCCAAAAACACAAGAGGAACAAATCATCGAGATCATCAAATCCATAAAATAATGGAGATATCTAGAGTGGATCTATCGGATCTACAAGAGTTAGCTGAATCCTTTTCCCAACTAGGGATTTGTGGATTTAGTTAATATCCAAACCAATGAGGTCGCTCCAGCTTTACCACCGCCGGAGGGAAGCACAGGCTCAAATGATCCACCATAGGATCAGCCAATGAGAGAAGGTACGGATTTTCACACCAATGCTACCCCTACCTTCGTGGGGACAAAGATTGCGAGAAAATCCAGGAAGAAATCCAAGACGAGTGCCTGAAAACACACCATGGGCAAGGACCATGCTCCAGCCCTTACACCCATATGGCACGGTACTCAACCTGGATGTTATCGACTTCCGAAACATCGAGAAGCTGATAGATGAATGGGTTGCCAGCCATGAAAATTGCAGCAACTACGTTGGAACTAGACAAGGATAACTTCATAAAACTTTTGGAGTTAAGCTTAGAAGGGTCGGTAAAGATCGGATGGGATAATACCCCAGAAGAGACCAAAACAAGCATCCTTGAAGGAGAGCCTAAAAGTGCAATCGCGGATAGGCTCGGAAGGCTAATCAAGATCCATTTCATCGGGGATGGATACTTCGAAGGAAGCAGAACAGAAAAGGCTAGGGAGTATGCACAAGCTCTCTTTGGTCTCGAGTTAAGAAGTATCTGTGCTGTAGACGAATATATCTATTGGTTCCGCAAATACTTCTTCCAGAGTGGGGTAACAACCGAAGTAGCCGCCCCAATGTTCTTTGCAAAGATCTGCAGCCCGTGGAGGGAAATGTTGATACAATCTTACAAAGTACCTGCAGGGCAGCTGGATTCAGTTGCAAGGAGAATGTCTTTTCTTAAAGACAAACTGAAGGATTGGTGTTACCAAGCATCCGTCCAAAAGAACATGAAGAGACTGAGAGGTAAAATCAAAAGAACCCCTCTCTGTTGTGATAATAACGATTTTCCAACTATTATAGGGGAATCAAGTGAAACAAAAGAAGAGGAGAAAACAAGGTGGTGACTCTTATTCTAGGAGTTCCAAAAATCCTCTTTTAGAAGAAGATCATGGTGGTCTAAATCAAAAGCCAGATCATACAAATCTGGACAGAGAACAGGACCAACAAGGGTTTCATCCCAAGAATCTAGACGATCAGAGGCGAAATCCACAGGACGAACCCCTACACAAAGAACTTTTCAGAAGAGCCCATACCCGAGCTAATGAAAGTTTTAAGGATTGCAACTGCTTGACGTGCGGAGCAAAGGGACATATCTCCCCAGATTGCCCGCAGAAACGTGGTGAATTACGCCAGTTTGAAGCCACAAACGACATCCTAGATGCAGTCTACTATGGTGATTTTGGTACCAATCTACCAATTCGAAGATCTTCCCTCAGAAGAAAGCATCTACGAGGAAGAAATAGAAAGTGATTCGGATGGATCTTCAACCGAATCAGAGTAATTACAACGAAGGAGATAGGCTCCAAACCTCAAATAGCCTATCAGGATTCTTTTCAAAGTTGACGGTATCAAACAAAACCATGGAAAGAATGATGAGACAAGACTCTAATCTTAGCCCATATGACGGATTTAGAATTGGAGGAATCGGAAGAGTCCTTAACCAGATAGGACTAAACCAGAGGAAACATCATATCATCTACAAAGTAAGTTCAGGTGAGTTTGCAATTCCTATGGAACTTACTGGTAATGTTATGGAAATGCAGCTTATTCCTAAAGAAGAAATTCTTGAAGAATTAAGTAAACTTAGAGAGGAAGTAGCGGTTACTATGAAATGGATCCATATAGGAGCTATTGAAGTAGTAATAAAAGCAACTTTTAAGGAAGGAATTGATTCAGAAATACATCTGTCAATAATGGATAGAAGAATCAATAACTTAAGAGATGATTGTCTTGGGACAATGATAGGAAATTTGTATGCAGGAAAATTGATGTTTGATATTCATCCTAGGATAGCATACAACCTAGCAGACCAAGATTTCAGTAGAGTCTTAACCCTTTATCAGGATTTTAAAAGAAATGATCTTATGAAAGATGGGAATAGACCATATTCTATAACATATAGAATAGCTTACGCCCTTTCCAACACACATCATTTCTGATTTATTTCTTAGGAAAAGAGTATATTGAAATTCCTAGAATTTTCAAGGAAATTCGCTAAGGTAATGACACCAGATCCTATTAGAATACCTAGAATAGTGGTGTTGATATCTTGATAAAAAGATCACCCGGTTTTAGATCGAACCCTTAGTACTAAAACTGAATTTAGTAGCAGGATGTCCTTTTCAGAAGATAGGATTATGGCCTATAAAGGAAAGGAACCTGAGTTGTTAAAGCCTCGAGCTATTAGGGTGGATAACGTAAAACTTAGGTGCCCTGAAGGCTGGAAACAAATTCAAGTTATATTTGACATCACTAGAACAGAAAATTATTTTCCTTGTGATGACTTATACCATCTACAACAACCTGTTGTGGGAAAATATGAAGGTATGCTAGAAATAGCAGGCCATGAGATTATTGTTATAGGTATTGCAGGACGAGAAAATGGGATAATGACTCTAGGAATAAATTTCCCTTGAAGATCATAAACCATGGGGAAGGAAAGGTAATGGTATGGAATTCAGTTTGGATGGTATTTATACCATTAGAATTGAATGACGAGCCCCTTTTCTATATACATATCTGTTGGTAATGTTGTATGAACAATATAAGTCAGAATATTTTGCAGCTTATATTGACTCCGAATCAGGGATTTGCACGGCAAAACCTGGTGTATTCCCTAGCGAAGCTATGGAATCCTTACCCATTATTGCAGGAAGGGATTTTTCACAAAAAAATTCTTGTACTCAATAAGGGTATAACGAGAAGCAAAAATCATGATTGTAGGAGTATTTGGAACACCTTGGTTCAAGGTAAAGACGCCTCCTATTTTACTTTCATGATACAGGAGCAGATATTTTTGTTAGGTAATAATTTCATCCAAACATTTGCAAAATATGTCCAGGATAAACCACAAAAATCTGTTGATCTTTACTACTAACTGTGGTAGCGAGATACAGGTTTTGCGAAGAGAAAAAGGCATTTAACAGGATAATGCCCATAAATTTTCGCAGCAAACGTGGTGATGATGCCAAATTAACTCATCCAAAAATGCAGGATAAAAGAAAATTTGGTAAGGCTCTTTTTGTCTTTCAGGCAACAGGGCTTTGATGATGCTTCGGAAGAAGATCTTAGGATCTTAAAAGAAGCTATACAAGAATGCAGGTCGATGGACATGGACGGAGAAAGTAAACTTTCTCTCGAGAATGTCAAGAGACTTATTCAAGGAATTTTAGTGAGAATCCTTTGGCATGGTGGGATAAAAACAAGATCGAGGCTACTCTAAAGGTCAAAGAGGAATGCAAGTTACGAGTATGTCCGATACAAGCCCATCCAAATGAACATGGAGGATAAGAAAGATATGCAGGAGATCATCAAAGAGCATATCAATCTTAGACTCATTGAGCCTGAAGTCTCTGCCTATAGTAGCCCTGGTTTTCTGGTAAGAAATCATGGTGAGATAAAAAGAGGTAAACCCAGGTTAGTTATTAACTATCAAGGCATCAATAGAATATATTACAATTTGATGGTTATTACATCCCAAGTAGAGAACACTTAATTGATTGCATTAAAGGGCTAAAGTGTTTTTCTAAGTTTGATTGCAAAATCTGGATTCTATCAGATTAAGATGGAAAAATGACTCAAAGAAATATACTGCATTTTTTCACACCTCATGGACAATATATCTGGAATGTACTTCCAATGGGACTTGCCAATGCACCCCAGATATTTCAAAGAAAGATGGATAATCTTTTCAAAAGACTATCTAGAGTTTATGTTTTGTTTACATAGACGATATCTTGATTGCATCTAAAAATATACAGGATCATATTAGACATCTTGAAATATTTTTCGATGCATGCCATAAGGAGGGACTAGTGCTCTCCGAAAAAGAAAGCCATTATAGCTGTCAATAAAATTGAATTTTTAGGAATTCTTATTGACGAGGCAGGTATTGAGTTGCAGGAACACATTGTAGAAAAGATTCGCAATTTTCCTGACACTCTTAAAGATAAGAAGCAACTCCAAAGCTTCTTAGGAGTTGTCAATTTTTGCAGGAATCTTTATCAAGACCTTGCAAAATACAGAAAGGATTTCCGTCCACTCCTGAAAGAAACAGAAAGTTCAAAGTGGAAATGGGAGGAAATTCATACGCAAAGGGTCCGGGAGTTAAAACAGATTTGCAATAGCCTGCCAAAGCTTGCAATTCCCCAAGACGAAGATGAGTTGGTAGTTTACACGGACGCCAACGATTACAGATGGGCAGCAGTGCTCTCATGAGAAAAAAACGGCTACTGGCGAAGAGCCATGTAGATACAGTAGGAGGGTTGTTCACCGAACAACAAGCCAAATTACGGCATATTAACGAGAAGGAATTCTTTGCAGTTTGGAAGGCGTTCAAAAAATGGCCTTTGTTTCTTATTAGCCAAAGAATTTACATTAAAAGTTGATAATACGAATGTTAAGGCTTTCTTAAAAAAATAAACTGAATCAAAGATTGAGAAAGCTCGTATTATTAGGTGGCAGGCAGAATGCCAATATTATTGTTATAATATTGTCATCATCAAATCTCATGAAAAATGTTCTTGCAGATTTCTTAACAAGAGATGGAGACAGCTGAAGCAGACTCCGTCATCATCAGGCTCAGACACCTCAGGGAGAACCTTGAGGAGATTGATAAGAGATTTGGACAGCTAACAATTAAAGCCCAAATAGCTGGCCAAGTCCAACGAGCTGATCTGGACACCGGTCCAGAGCACCCATCAGGAGTACCAAACTTGCTGCAAGCTCGTTATGGGACGACCTACTGGAACCAATTCGAAAGGCGTCATCTTCGGTGATAGCCCGAGAATTAAGAGAGCAGGGTTCTAAACCTGTAGCGGCAGATTCAAGTACTGCTTGCACAAGGCCATCGCCAGACTCTGGTGAACAGGCAAAAGTTGAGTTACAGGAAGTGGCAAACTCCTGATAATTCAAGTCAACCCAGCACCTCGGGGGTAAAAGAGGAAGAGATTAACCTTAGGCCAATGACGGGCACCTCTAAGGTTAATACTAACGAAGCTTTATCTTCTGTTTCCGCTTGGCAGGATTATCAGAAATCATAGGAAAAACTTGTTTCCCGTAAAGGAATAAGCCCAGGCAAGACCATCGTAGACACATCCAGAAAATATAACAGAATCTGGATGATCGAAGGGTCTAAACCAGAAGAGGTACGAGAGTGGTATGATTTTGGAGCCCTTGCTTCAGTTCATATTACGTCACCAAGCTTTCCGGAAATCTCAAAGCTTCCGGAATGGATTAGTGGGGCGGTATATGACGCATGGCAAAACAATCCCCACCTTAAACGAGGAGATATTTTGGAGCTAAAGTTCATTTCCATAGCTCCAGAAATCGCAGGAAAAGGGTCTCACCCAGCATTCCATTTCATCAAATTGCAGAGACCAGACATGGTAGCCTTCAATCGAGTCAAGGCTGCCACAGGAGAGGCTCCCCTGGTGTCTTCCCTTAGTGAAGATGACATATCCACCAGAAGAGCATGGGGTTACTGGGTCTGTCTCACAGAGATGGATAAAGTCAAGTATCCATTTAAAATATTTTCCAATAAATTAAATGGATCATTCCTGTTAAACTCCATGACAGGAAAAAGCACTGAGTTTGCAGAAAGCTTGTTCGAAAAGAAAAGAATGCTTATATGGGAAAATAAGCTGCCTGCAACAGAGAACACGAGGAAGAAGGCATGCAACATGATGCATGTAGGACAATGGCATAACCACTTATGCCCTTGTTGTGAAAAACAGGAAAAGCCCTTGTTCGGAACAAAGATTCGGGTAACTCAAAATAAACCCGAACCAAGACCAGAGAAGGGCAAAAGAAAGGATTTTTACAAAGGGAGGTAGAACCCTCAAGATGTAAAAAATAAAAAAGGAGACTGTCGGCAGAAGAAGACAAAAGGGCCAACAGTCAGAAAGACAAATGACACCAGCTGGCAAGCACATGGCCGACAAGGCATAATGACCACAGCTGGAAAAGATGAAAGACAAGGTTGGTGACGAACGCAGTGACGTCACCCAAAAACAAGATTGAAGTCCGGGTTTGGAGTCCGCGGACTATTATAAAATAGAGAGCTAGGAAGCAGATGGAGATCATCAGAAACTTCTCCAACTCTTCAGAAAAAATAAATTTTGTCTCTAAAATTCTCTAAGTATTAGAATATCCAGTGTATGGGGTTATCCCCAACCAGTCAAGGCCTCTTATCCATGAGAGGCTAAATAGTTTTCTCCTCCGATAGAGGAAAAAATATCTATGTAATATATCAAAGTATTTCTTCAATAAAGTAAAGGCTTCTGCCCAAATTGTTGTCCAAAAATTTTATTAAGTCTCTCTATTTTGAGTACTTTTACGCCCTAAGGTAGGAAACGAAGTAGGGCTGTGCTGTTTGTTGCTGAAGGAGCCAAGTACCTGCGAACCATCTGTTGCGATAGTGTGTTGGAGAAAGAGCCGTAAAAACGAGGACTTGGAATACCCGGTGGCAAAGCGGTCAAACCAAGGTATGAATTATGGAGGCTTAATTTTTATTTTCGTAAGCATGTTGGGCCTGATCAGAATTGAATTACATGGGTGCTATTTCTGGAAAAAAAAAAAAAAAAAAAAGGAGTTTTTAAGTTTTTTGGGACCAAATCTGATACTTTCTAAAGGTTGAGGGGCTAAAATGAAAGGAAAGTACCTTATTTGCCAAGTCTCGTTGTAAACTATGTTATCAAAATTGGCTATTTTAGGAAGTATGGTACCAAACTTGCAAAAGACACCTATAGTGTGGTACTAAAAATACAATTTTCTCGGCATCATTCAATCCCCCCCACCCCCACTTTGAGGGGATGGGGGCCTGCTCGCACCTCCTTAGAGTCGTAAACTAATGTTGGGACACATGGTTTTGGGCTTCACTCGTCTCTTTCCTAGATAGGACAGCTCTTCCCCAGGGTTTCCCCTGTTATCCCACCCTTCCAGGAAGCACAAAACACCTTTTCCCCGAAAAGCATGCCTTTTGAAAGAAGTGATTTGCCTTTTCCCCGGAAAAGCATTGCCTTTTGAAAGAAGTGATTTGGTGGTTGGGCAAACTCTTTTGTGTTTAGGATACCACAAGTTATTTTATGTACTTTTACACAACTAGTTTAGAAGCACGTGCGTTCAAATGTGATGCGTATTTATCTTCAATAATAATTATAAAATAAATTTACAAATAAAATATGTTAACTAAATTTAATTTAGGTAATTTATAAATAACAAATATTATTGTACTTATACATAACAATTAAAAATAAATAATTTTTTCTACTTTAAAATATTTTATATTATAAATTATATTTTTTCTACTTGCCATTATATGCATTTTTTATTTATATGTAAATCCCAATTTTATATAAATAAAATTTGGGTCAAGATAATTATAATAAATACACTATAAACACACAAAAAGGACAAACACACACACAAATATGTAGTGTATATTATTTTTAGTCCCGGTAAGTAATGCCCAAGATTAATTTTAGTCCGTTAAGTATGCCCAAGATTAATTTTAGATCCAATAACTACGGCCCATTTAATTCTAAGTCCAGTAACTTGTTTAAATTGATGAGAGATTTTAGTCCGAATTAGGACTTTTTTACTCAATTTTTCGGCAATATTTTGAAATTAACCGAAAAATGCCCAAGTGGCAACTATTTGGTTAATTTCCGACAACTTATACATGTGTACAACCACATGTAACGACACATGGCTACATGATAACGGCACCCTCAACACTGTCGCCCTCTTATGGTAGGCGGCGGGGGAAGGGGGAGGGAGGGTAGGCAAGGGGAAGGGGGAAGCGGGGGGTCTGAGTCGGGAGGCGAGAGTTGGGGTGGGGGAGCTGGGGGGTTAATGTTTTTTCAAAATAATAATTTTATTTTTTGTAAATTATAAGTGTATATATATGTGTTAATAATTCAAGTTAAAATCACACATCATTTCAATTGCCTCATAGGCTTTAAAAATTCTCAAAAATATGTCCAGTTAGCATGCCATGTAATATTTCCGGCCAAGAAAGCAAAAATTAACCACCGAATGACTAAATCTCTTCAATTTTACAAGTTACTGGACTTAGAAAAAGATATGGGCATAGTTTACCGGACTATATTGAGCATACTTAGCAGACAAAAAAAAAAATTTTTCATAAGATATACATATAACTAAGACTGATAAAATAAAAAACATATTAGCGCGATTAATTTTTCTATAAGAGAAATAATGCATATAAAACTTATGTATGTGTATCATAGTATATTACTTTATGAAATAAAAAATATTAAAAATATTTTTTTTGACTTGATGTTTTAATGTAGCTTAATGTTTGTTGTCAAATATTTGTTTACTAAGGCTACTATATTCTTATCAAATGTTACTACTTATCTTTATGATCATACTACAGGACAAAATATGAAAATAAATTTTGCTTTTCTCTTTCATCTTTACTTTTAGATCATACTTCTAATTAAACTAAAGCATAACCGGAAAATACAATATTGTATTATGGTATAAGCATAAAACCCTTGTTTCTAATGGAACTTGTGGTTATTCTAAAACTTTTTTCACTTATAAAATATATTTTAATTTTTTTTGCATTTGTGAAAAATTTAAAATGAAAGAATATATTAAGTCATATCATTTACTTTTTTTTATTTTTTTACTTCTTATGTTAACTATCTTTAAAGTTCTTTATAGCATAATTTTCTATCAATAGCCTCATTATAAAAAATTTTATGGATTTAATCATGTTGTCCAAAGAGATTCTAAAACAAAGTTCTAAATTGATTAAACTGTCTTATGAAACAATTTAAAGTGAGTTAATAAGCATTTTTAACTTAGATGATAAAAAAAAAAACTTAATTACTAAAATATTTAATGGATCAAACTTCAATTAATTAA
Organism: Sesamum alatum; assembly: GCA_034509735.1. Lineage (NCBI taxonomy): Eukaryota > Viridiplantae > Streptophyta > Magnoliopsida > Lamiales > Pedaliaceae > Sesamum > Sesamum alatum. The sequence continues at coordinate 20,474,280 of JACGWO010000003.1, forward strand.
ATATTTAGGCGCCAATTATGGTTCTAATTACACTATTAATTATACAACCATGATATTATTATTGCCAATATAAAATTGTATCTACTAAGAAATCTTAATAATATTTTAGTCCATACAAAAAAAAAAATTAAAAACTATTTTCTTTTAAGTTTACACATATTTATAATTATTTTATTTAAATTAATTTATCTAAAAATTAATTTTGATAATTAAAAATAATATTTCTAATTATCTATACTCTTTTAATTTTAATTTATATTTTTTAAAATTCTATAAATTAAAATATTAAATAAATTGGACTATAATTAAATTAAAGCAGAATGAATAACATAATACATATATATATTGATAAGAAAACAAATACAACAATACAAATTAAAATAAAAAAATCATGATCTAAATTGGCCCCCTTGTTCTGCTCCTCGTAATCACCAGACTCGTTCCCAATGGCGGTGGTGCGATCCTCTATGATGTTCCTGCACCTGACGTGTGCACCTAAAACCTAGATGGAATACGCAGCTCTTGTTTTGAGCCGTCGATTTCGGAGAACCACAGTTGTTGCTTGATCTGGACATAGAGATTGTTGAAGAAGCAGGGAGGAACTTACCTATAGACGGGTGTCTGGACCGCTGGTCCTCTAGCATTCTTCTAGAAGATCTCCTAAAATAAGAAAATTTTAATATGAAAAACACAAACAATTAATTGTTATTTCTTTGATGTACTTACCGTCACTTGCTTCGCCCTCGGCCCACTGCAATTACGGTCGGTCTTGTTTTTATAGCATTTAGAGAAGAGTTCCATTCTGCTTTGACGATTTGCCAAGTTCTCTCATGTGCACAAATGAAGGTTGTAATATTTATTAATTACTCATAATATTTTTTAAAAAAAAAGATTCTTATCGACTTCCTTTTTTGTGCATCCAAATAGTGGATGACCCCCCGCAGTATACAGTGGCCACAAACTCCTTCTCCGGCGTCTGGCCGCGCCCGCAAAAGCGTTCGGCTTTCTTATTTCGTAGCCTCCCTCGGCTGGAACTTGGGGAGGCCTAGTTTCTCCTGTAGCTGATGCCAGATCTTGTTGGCCAGCCACAACGACGGACCAACGACTTCTTCACTTCACCAAACTTACAACCTATGTATTTTTCAGAAAATATTTTGAAGACCTAGAACATATCGTCCGTTCGGTGCAGTCCCAGTAGTAAGTTGACAGACATAGAGGCAAAAGAATATTGTTAGTTAATAGTAATGGTTTTTCTAAAAATGTAATAGAAATAATAATAATATTATAATACCATCAGATGATGGGGAAAGTGGCCGCACCACAACCCCAGATGGTACTGGTGGAAAAATCATTTGAATATGACAGGAATAATTCATTAGTATTACTTGAGAAAAAATGTAATAAAAAAAAATTAAATTTTAAGTTTATTCTCCTTTAACTCGCATCAAGAGAGACTGATGTATATACACACGGCTAATGGTGGTGCTATGGAGGATGGGATCCAACGATTGATAGGGCGGGGGGCAGTAGATGCCAAGCTTGTTATGTGCTGGGCCCCACAGCTGGTAGTGAACCACCTGCCCATGACCTCGGGTTCCACGTCCTTGAAAGCGGGACCTGAACCACAAGTCATCTATTAAATAAAGGCAAAAAAAAGAATTATTAGAGTTGTTGAAATTATAATATTATATTTAATCATAATATATTCTAATTAATTAAAAATTATATTACAATTATATATTTAATTATAATATATGTTATGGAACTTGTATCAACTATATGATAATATCTATTTGGTATCAGAGTCTAGGTCTGTCAGAAGAATTTTAGTATAGAATCAATCACATGTACAATTATATTATTATATTATTTTTGTGATAATTTATGCTTTTGTGCAATTATTTTATCATAATAAATACATTTTTCTTGTAATGATAATTAGCAAAAATGTAAAGATTCACAAGAAGAAATATGATCTTTTTTACTACTGGCAATTAATATGAAATAAAAGAAAATAAAACCGTGATGAATACAAATTAATCACGGCTTCGCAACGTCACTAGTCATTTATTTCTGCAAGTGAGGGCCAAAAATATTAGCCATGGCTAAAAGCCACAAAAACTATTACAAATGATTTGGCCATGGCCAAAAAATCATGGCATATATTAATTAATCGTGGGTCGTTTAGGTAAAAATTTAGACTTTCGTATTGATTTTATTTCACCATATATGGTTAATAATATCTACTTACAATGATTTTGAGCCGTTGTCATTTATAGTGTAGTAAAAATTTATTTTTTGTAGTGATATGAGTAATCAATTACAATGTGTAAAATATAAACAATTATACATGGTTATTATATATTATAGAAGAATACAAATAAATATTAAAAAAATTACCAATTTTTTTTTATCAATAAGATTGTGAGAAAAAATCCTAATTTTGAATTAAATTTATATAAGAAACTGATCATAATAATATATAAATATTAAAAGAAATATTATTCAATATAAAATAAGATTTATTATGAATAAAAAGATTGATCATCTATTTCAAGTTCTTGCATTTATCAATGGCATAAATATAGAAGATTATCAATTTACCAAGAATTGGTTAACTAATTGAACTCATTTATATATATATTATATATATATATATTATAATATCAATGAAAAATATCATTAAATGTTATTATTGTCTTGAATATTAGTGTATGTATTATTAATACTTTTGTATAAACATATAAGGATTTTCAGTACATTATTATTATTATTATTGTTGTTGTTGTTGTTGTCGTCGTAGTCGTCGTCGAACGTGGTCTATGCAATCTACGTAAATATAAAATCGAACCCAATTGTAAAAAATACAATTTTTCTTTTACTAGCCCAGGACCAACCCAACTCACCCTAACCTGTTTAATTTACAGTGCGGCTTGAATTGGATCGATCGATTCGGACGTCAGGGGATTTTGTTGGACGCCCCTAAATACCACTCATTTAATTTCAATCCTTAAGAAACTATCACTACACTTTTGGTCCGTAAATTGAATTTTTTTCTAGTTTTGGCCATTTCCGTTAATTGACAATTAAATTAGATGGAAATAATTTTTTTTTTCGTGTCTCCTTTCTAGTCTAGCGTGCATGGAAAATGATTTTTTTCGCCTGATTTAACAGTTAATTGTCGGAAATGACAAAAATAATAAAAGAAATACATATTCAGGGATCAATAGTGTAAGTGATGATTTTCTAGGGATTGAAATCAAATAAATAGTATTATTTGCGGACAAAAAATGTAATTCTTCCCTAAAATAACATTGCAATTTGTTAACAAAGCAAGTTCAAAAATACAAGATAAAAATTTAATTCATGGGAAAAGGTCCAAATGTTTTTGATTATTTTGTCTTGAAACTAATTATGATACCATGAACTTAATCATTACTTGATAGTAAAATAAAAATAATAAGTAAAACAAAATATGATGTGAATTCGTGTTAAAGATGCTTTCTTAGCACAATAATATATGAGAGATCGATCATTGGGTAGAAGTCGAATCACTTGTTGACTCCATTTTTCAGAAATGGAAGCGGAATTTGGGTAAAGAAGGAAGAGAAAAGATCTTGTATGAATCCTAATTTGAGATTTTCCCCGCTTTTCTGTCATTTCATGTAATATATTTCCCCCAAATACGAACCATGTGAGGGGGCATGTGCCTCATTTTAACGGAAGTTGACGTTTTTCGTCAATTTCTGATGTTGGGACCAAATTTGGGACAAATCAAAAGATATTATCCTGAAATTGAGAATTTTGTAATGATTCGAATTAAAATTGAACTAGGGCTAATATAGAGGACCAAAAATGAAATTTACCCTTGGGTTTCACTTTGTCTTAGAATGTTGATGTTGGTGTTGCTCCAACTAGACTAGTTGACACTCACTTTTGGTTGTTGTTGACCTTTGCCATTAATCAGGGAGGATTAATTCATGGGCTCTTCTTATTTTGGATTCTCCTTTAATGGTCGTTCTTTTTGGTGATTTGTTGCAAAATGAAGAAGAAATTAGGTTGTTCTTGGTGATTTAATTTGTTTCATCATTGTACTTAGTTTTATGATTTAGGAGAACACTAATGTATTTGCAATTTGTATTGATAATGAAAATCGAGAAAAAATAAGAATTACAATACAAGCCAAGGAGAACATGCCCATGCCGTGTTCCTCCTAGTCAATTTTTTCCCCTCCTTTTTAACCGACACTTAACAGGAATAATTTCGCAAAAAAAAAAAAAAAAAGAAAAAAGAAAAGATGACAGTTTGAGGACCAATTTATCACCTCTAATTGTTTGAGGGTAAAAATTGCATTAGTGATGAACTTTGAGGATGAAAAGTGTAATTCTCCCACAACAAATTGAAAAAAAATATCAAATTACTCCACGACATGCGATCCTTTTGAGAATTTGAAAATATATTTAGTTAAATTACAATTTAAAAATAAAATGCATACCCATCACATATTAGTGTGCCACTAAAGTGCATCACTAAAGTGTAATAGAAGATGTTTTACCCAATATTTTTAAACCCGGACTGGACCGGCTAGTCCGACTGAAAATCGATCAAGTGTCCGGTCCGGTTCATGGGTAAAAACCCCATTGGTCAAACCCGGTCAAAATCAGCCAAACCAGTTCACCCGGTAGCCAGTTAACCCATTTTTTTTTAAAAAAAAAGAACCTATAATTTAATATTTCACTAATCAAAACATAATATTTCCTAAAAAACATAATATAGTGAAATACACAAAGAGAAAAAAATAAATGCCAAAAAACAAATATATTTTATATTCAATTACTCAAACAAACTATCACATATTTATAGGCTCAATTGTTTGAGCTTACCTTGTCTTTTTTCGATGTGGGACATGAAAAAGTGCTTAAACTATGAAAAAATGCCCAAACTTTGCCTATATTTCTTCAATGTGGGAGAGACATATTTATAGGCTCAATTGTTTGAGCTTGCCTTGTCTTTTTTCGATGTGGGACATGAAAAAATGCTTAAACTACGAGAAAATGCTCAAGCTTTGCCTATATTTTTTCAATGTGGGAGAGACATACTTATAGGCTCAATTGTTTGAGCTTGCCTTGTCTTTTTCCAATGTATGACATGAGAAAGTGCTTAAACTATAATACAGTCCCCAAGCTTTGCCTATACTTTTTCAATGTAGGGGAGACAATAAATCAATTTTTCTTCTTTGTCTATTTCTTTCTCCTTTTCTCCATATTTTTTTTCAATTTTTTTGGACTTTTTTGTTTAAAATAATATTATAAAGACAACAATTGTTAAAATGTATAATATATTTCAATTAATATATTAATATATTTGGGGGTTTTTTAAATTTTAAACTCTTATTAGTTTGAATCTTGATTTAATTTGTTTCCTTCAAGAGGTTTATTGATTTTTTATTGTTAAATTATTATAGATTGTATTTATTTATAAATTGTACCAATTTTATAAAATATTGTTATAAAAATTATTTTTTTTAATCCGGTCCGACCGATCGAACCAATGACCTAATAATTTAGTCGGTTCGATCCCCGATCTGATTTTGAAAACATTGATCTAACCCCTTAGATGGGGTTTGACTTGCTACTTATCGCAAATCATTGGAGTAGGGGTGGCAGACGAGTCGAGCCGGCTCGCGAGCTACGCGAGCCGGCTCGAGTTTGAGCTCGACTCGAGCTTGAGTTTTCGAGCTCGAGTCGAGCCAGCTCGAGCTCGAGCTCCAGTCAAGCTCGAGCTCGAGCTCAATTCTCTCTATTTTTTTAGCTCGCGAACGGCTCGCGAGCTTTTCTCTTTTTTTTTTTTTTTTAAAATTTTTTAAAATTTTTTATATGTTTAGAATTTTTATATATTAATTTGATATTCAATACTTTATCAATTTTATACTCAAAATTGATCATATATTGTAATTATTAATTAATATCATATTTTATTTTAGATAATAATAAACTATGGTATTGGTACTTTTATTTATACATTTAACCTTTATAATTTATATAAAAATAAACTTAATCAATATTTAGTAAATTTTAATATTTTCTTTAAAATAATTATTTAATATCATACATATAAATTTTTATGTTATATTTTAATATCTATTTATAACCTCTTATACTTTTTTAAATTAACAAGTCCTAACAATTAACTTATGATTTTTGTATCTATTTGTGAGTCTTATATTTATATCAAAATACATAGTATACATTATACAATCTATAAATTTTACTTATAAAGTTATGTCAAAACTTAGTGATTCCCATGAATTAATCTAAAGATGATGATGATGATGATGATGAAGATGATAATAATAATAATAATAATAATAATAATAATAATAATAATAATAATCATAATAATAATAATAATAATCATATAATAATAATATAATAATAATAATAATGAATCAACAAGCTTAATCAACAATTTAGTAAGTTTTAATTTTTTTTTAATATGACACATATAAATTCTATGTTATATTTTAATATTTATTTGTAATCTCTTCTAATTTTTTAAATTAACAAGTCCTAATAATTAATTTATATATATAATACTCTATACTATTATAATTTATAATAATATAATTTTATTAAAAAATTATACTAATTAATTAAAAAAATATAAAAAAAAAATTCTACAAATAATTACGAGCTCGAGCTCGAGCCACACCCTTCAAAATCGAGCTCGAGCTCGAGCTCGCCAAAAATGGTCGAGCTCGACTCAAGCTCAACTCGTTGCCACCCCTACATTGGAGTATTCAATGGACAAAAGTCCAGTTTTAGTCCTATTTAATAAGAGGTCATCATATATAGTCCTAAATTTTAGGGATTCAACATATTTAGCCCCCAAAATTAAAAATTGGGGCATGTGCACGAATCACGATACATGTTTGTCAGTTCAATGCAATAGAACGAAAACATTAATGTGTCTGCCACACGAAATACTTGGGATGAAATTTTGCTCTTTTTTTCTTTTTCTTTTTGACACAAATTGGGGCAAAAGCTTTACCAAAAATGGAGAACTAAAAGAGAAAAAACTGAAAATTTACACCACAGATTTTAATTTTATTAATTGACTTCTACTTATTACTTTATATACTAAATCAATTAATATTCAACAGTCAATTACTTATTAATAATCAATGTCATAATTTGATTAATATTATAACCTTATGGGTGCATTAGTATTGAGTCCAAATATCAATAAAAATTTCATTTAAAATATGATTATTTTTCATTTTTTTCTCTTTTTTTTTTAATTTTATTTTTGGTAAAGTTGTTTCCCCAATTTTGAAAAAAGAAAGAAATATGGACCAAAATTTACATGAAAAGTATTTCATGTGTTAGGTATCACTTTCATTTTCATTTTCATATTAGTCCCTCATTTTCATTTTAGTCCCTCAACTTTGGAAAAGTATCAGTTTTGGTCCCAATTTATTTTTTTTTTGAAATAGCACCCATATAATTCTCTTTGATCAGGCCCAACATACTTCCAAAAATAAATTTTACTCTCCAAAACTCATAGGTTGTTTGACCATCTTGCCGCCGGGTATTCCAAGTCCTCATTTTATGGACTTCCTCCAACCAACTATCCCAACAGATGGTTAGTCGGTCCTTGGCTCCTTCAACAGCAAACGGCATAGTCCTACTTCATTTCCTGCCTTAGGGTGTAAAAGTATTCCAATAATAGAGACCTAATAAAATTTTGGAAAAACAGTTTGGACAGAAGCCTTGAATTTATTAAAAAAAAATTTAAAATATTACATAAATATGTTATCCTCTATCAGAGAAAATAACTACTTAGCCTCTCATAAATGAAAAGACTTGACTTTTGGGGAAAATCCCCATACACTGAAACTTAACACTTAGAAGATTTAAAGATTCAAATTATTATTCTGAAGAATTGGATAATTTTTCTGATGTCCTCCATTTGGGAAAATTGCATTTTACATCCCACAACTTACACCGTTTGTGATTTTGGTCCCATTAATTTTTGACGTAGCAATTTTGGTCCCATAAGTCCACAAACATTGCAATTTTAGTCCCATAAACAAAGTCCATAAGTCACATCTAATGAAATATTGCAATTTTAGTCTCATAAGTCCACAAATATTGCAATTTTAGTCCCATAAGTCCACAAATATTGCAATTTTTGGTCTCATGCACGTGCTCCTTCCATTAAAATTTTAACGGATTTCATCAATGGGACTAAAAATTGCAACGTTTGTGGACTTATGGGACTAAAAATTGCTACGTCAAAAATTAATGGGACCAAAATCGCAAATAATGTAAGTTATGAGACGTAAAATGCAGTTTTCCCTCCTCCATTTACTTCCTATCTCTCTATTTATAATAGCCCACAGACTTCAAACACGGACTTCAACCTTGTTCTTAGATGATGTCACTGCATTCTTCACTTATTTTGGTTCTCAACTTTTCAGTTGTGGTCATTATGGCTTGTCGGTCATGTGTTTGCCAACTGGTGTCTTTGCTTTTTCTGAGTGTTGGGGCCTTTGTCTTCTTCTGCCGACAGTTTTCTTTTCAATTTTTTACATTCGTTCTGTAAAAGTTCTTTCTTTTACCCTTTTCTAGTTTTGGTTCCGGTTTCTTTTAGGTTACCCGAACCTTTGTTCTGATAAGGGATTTTCTTGTTTCTCACAACAAGAGCATATGTGGTTATACCATTATCCAACATGCATCATATTGCATGCATTTTTCGATGTGGCCTCTATTGCAAACAGTTTATTTTTCTAGATGAGCATTTTTTTCTTCTCAAATAAGCTCTCTACAAACTCAGTATTTTTTCCTGTCATGGAATTTAACAGGAACGATCCATTTAATTTATTCAAAAATATTTTAAAATGGATATTTGACTTTGTCCATCTCGGTGAGACGGACCCAAAACCCCCCAAGCTCTTCTGGTAGATATTCCATCTTCACTAAGGGATGATACTAGAGGAGCCTCTCATGTGACAACCTCGACTTTGTTAAATGCTACCATGTCAGGTCTCTGCAACTTGATAAAATGAAATGCTGGATAAGACACTTTTCCTGCGATTTTTGGAGTTGTTGAAATAAACTGAAATTCTAAAATATCTCATTGTTTGAGGTGGGGATTGTTCTTTAATAAGTCATAAACTGCCTCACTGATCCATTACCGAAGTTTTGAGATTTCCTAAAGTCCTGGTGACATAATGTGAACTAAAGCAAGGGTTCCAAAATCATACCATTCTCTTACTTCTTTTGGGTTAGACCCTTCAAGCATCTAGGTTCTGTTATATTTCCCAGATATGTCTACTATGATTTTGCCTAGGCTGATGCCTTTACGGGAAATAAAGTTTGTCCCATGATCTCTGATAGACTTGTCAAGCAGAAACAGAAGATAATGATTCCATAGTATTAACCTTAGAAGTGTATTTTGATCAACCTTCCAAGTCTTCCTCCGATTGCACTTTTGAACTCTCCAGCTAGAATACTTGCTTTGGTGTCTTCGAGGGTACTATCACATCCGGCCTTCATAGAACCTTTCAAGCTTAACTCCAATAACTTTATGAAGTTCTCCTTATCAAGTTCCAATGTGGTTATGGCTTTCTAGATGTATCTAGGGAGTTAGTACTGTCCGTTGTATATGTTTCTCCCCATTTATTTCTAATATAAAAGGGACGGGGAGCCCGAAAAGCTCCCCATACCTTTGGGTGTTTTTTCCTTTTTTTTTTTTTCTTAAAAAAAAGTTCCAATATGGTTGTTGATATCTTCATGGCTGCAACTCATTCATCTATCAACTTCTCAATGTCTCAAAATTCGATGATATCTAGGTGAAGTATAGTGCCATATGGATGTAAGGGTTGAAGCATGGTCCTTGCACATGGTGTATTTTCAGGCACTCATCTTAGGTTCCGTCCTGGATTTTTCCACAGCCTTGTTCCCACGAATGTGAGGGTGGCGTTTGTGTGGAATCCGAACATTGTCTCATTGGATGATCCTTTGAGGGGTCGTTTGAACCTATACTTCCCTTCGACGGTGGTAGAGCTGGAGCGATCTCATTGGTTTAGATGTAGACTAGATCCACAATACAAGTTGGGAAAAGGATTCCGCTAATTACTTCAAATCTGATAGATCTACCCTTGATATCTCCATTATTTTATGGATTTCATGACTTCAAGGATTAGATCTTCCTGCGTATTTTGCTTCAGAATCTCCATCGCCTTTCCCTTTTGATGGAGAAGAGGTACTGGTCCGAAGGCGTCCCTGATACATTTTTTGTGACATCTGGAGGTCTTAAGGGTATTCCTTTGGTTTTTCCTCATCTGAGACCTTGGCTTTCAGATTTGTAAGATCCTTGTGTAGATCTAGGAGGGCCTTTAGGATCTCATCCATCTTTTGGTTCAAGCGACCTATCTTCATAGGTATATGGATTAACCTATGTCCATAGTCTTGAATTATTTTTTGGATCTCTTTAAGTTCTTCAGAGATTTTGAGGTGTCCGGTTCAAGTTCCTTCCAATCAATTCCTTTAATCATTGTTTTTAAAACTGTGTTGATTTAGAAATTTCCCCTATCTGTTTTTCCTAGTTGGGATTCTACCATGGATCTTATCTGCATGTAGGCGTCTCATCGCATATCCTGGTAGCATCTCTTGGACATGGTAATTTCTCAACCATTCCTCTCTTTCTTATTTTGTAAGAAGATATCCAAGTCAATCCTTCTCGAAATGTTGTCAAATTTTCTAACAAATTTCCATAAGGAATTCTTTTTCTGTATTTTCAGAATTTGAAAATATTCCCTATCTTCATTGTAATTCGAACCTTCGTTCGGTTTCATACTTTAAAAAATCTCCATCTAGGGATAAAATATTAATATGTAATATAAACAAATATTTTCATCATTAAACCTAGACTCTGATATCATTTTTATTCATATGGGAGCTAAATCTAAAATTTGCGCAAAATATGTGCAAAAAATAAAGGATTAATTACAAATTGCCCCTTCTGACTAACAGTTGTTAGTCAAATTTAACAACAGGTGCTTAAATGACCATTTTGCTCTCATTTATAAAACTAAAAATAATTCAAGAAAATATAAAATAGAAGTTGACCAAAATATCCTCAAGTATTTTTTTTTCAAATCAATTCTTTTTCTTTTCTTATTATCGTGTTCCTCACCCGACCTTTTTTTTTCCTTTTCCTTGTTTCTCTAATTCTTCTTAGGTCCAATATCACCACTCCATTACCAGTTATTGCAAATTCACAAATCGCACCAACACTCCCCAGTATCTATCTCTACCTGCCAATGGCCTTTGATAACAATAGACGTGGTTCGCTCGTAAGCGCCGTCGCCGTGGTGGGTCAAGGTCATAGTAAAATTATACTAAAATTGACTTGTTTAAATTTTTATTTGACATAGTAAAATTGGCTAAACTATTAAAATTTGCCTCAATATTTTTAACATTTGAATAATATATGCTTTATTTTATTACTTTTTATAAAATAATATAATTTCAACAAAATATATCGAAAGATAAGGGTCGGTACGAAAATTGTCAATTTCAAAACTAAGGTACAAAACTTGCAACTTTCATAAGCTACAGTATCAATCTTGTTTGACTCCCCATTGTATGGTACTGAACTGGGGTATTTTAAAAATTATGGTACCAAAATGGTAAAGTGGCCTATGTTATGGTACATTTTTTCCATTTATCCCAAAAAAATAATAATAACCCCTGCTCCCAACCAGGACCGCTTCTCCCGCTCCCCCCCTTCCCCTACCCGTCTACCCTCCTCCCCTCCCCACCTGCCGCCCCTGCAGAGGGGGCCAACGGCGACACCGTCGCTCCTCTCTGGGCGACGGCATCGCCCATAGGTCAATGGCGAAGGTGATCGCCCAAACATCTAGGCGACCGCCGTCCCCCAGGGGTGAGAAGGGCACGGCGCCCTCCTTTATGCCGGCGGTGGTACATGTTAATTCAATTAAATGTAATTAAAAAGAAAATAAAACAAAATCAGCCGAACTAATTACCGAACTGAAATTAATATTGGACATATTTTGCGAACTAAAAAAATTATTTTTTTCAAATCAATATTTCAATACTATTAAACAATAACAAGTTAATCAAATATACAACTAATAAATAAATTTCATGTATTTAAGTACTACAAATCATTGGAGTTTTCAAATTATTTAACATATGAAAACAAATCACATTTCAATTGTTCATTAAATTATATCGATTGTTCATCATTATTAATCATTTAAATACAAACATCATCTATATTTAATTTCAAATCATCATTTTTCAAATAAGTGCAACGGGTGAATTAAAAATTTAAAATTCAAAATTCAAAATTCTGTTTTTTCTAGAAAAAGTAATTATTCATAATAATTATGCCAGGTTGATTTGGGTCGATTTGAGATAAGGACGAATCCGCCACCAAAACCTAGGACCCACCCCGCACCCCAGGGGATTCAAAAATATTAAATACAAACAACTACAAGACTCATTTAATTGGATCCAAACCCGTCCCATTTAAGATGAGTTCGGGTTCGGGGCAGAGCCCCGGCGCACCCGAACCCGTTCCCATGCATGTGTAATATGGATCAATTAGGGTGAATTGCCTCTATTGAGTTTATACAATAAAAAAGAAGAAAATCAATGAATCCATCAAAGTTTGAATTATACCAATTCTAAACTGAGCTGTGATTGAAATAAAATTATGTGTATTTGAAAATGTGACAGCCTAGACAAGAATGAATACAAACATATCCCTTTGTAATATTTCAGATGATATCAAAAATTAAGACATTCTTACCATAAAAACCTCAAAACCATTACTCCAAATCTTCCATATTAATTCCAAACAATCCCCCAACACCCTATATATAGCCACCATTGCCCATACAAGAAACCACACATTTCACCTTCACCATTTATAGTCCGACGTCCGCCATGACAAGAAAGAAAGTGAAGTTGGCGTTCATCACAAACGACTCCGCCCGGAAAGCCACTTTCAAGAAGAGGAAGAAGGGGCTGATGAAGAAGGTGAGCGAGCTGAGCACGCTCTGCGGGATCGAGGCCTGTGCCGTCGTCTACAGCCCCTACGACTCCCAGCCGGAGGTCTGGCCCGACGGCCGTGGCGCCCACCGCGTGCTGGCGCAGTTCAAGCGCATGCCGGAGATGGAGCAGAGCAAGAAGATGGTCAACCAGGAGTCGTTCATCCGCCACCGCATCTCCAAGGCGGCGGACCAGCTGAAGAAGCTCCAGAAGGAGAACCGGGAGAAGGAGATCACTCATCTCATGTACCAGTGCTTGACCGGAAAGGGGCTGCAAGGGCTGGGCGTGGCGGAGTTGAACGATATGGGGTGGTTGCTTGATCAGAACTTGAAGGAGATTTATAAGAGGATTGAGGAGCTGAAGAAGGGGAAGGGAGAGGCGCCCAGGAATGGGGTGGAGGAGAAGCAGGCGCCGGTGGTGGACGGGGCGATGCAGAGGGCGGCTCCGCCACAGCAGTGGTTCATGGAGTGGATGGGGAATGAGGGTGATAATCAGCAGGGGATGGGGGGTTCGTTTGGGCATGGCGGAATAGGTGGCAGCAGCGGCAGCGGCAGCAGCAGCGGCCGTGGCAGCGGCGGTGGCGAGGAGATGATGTTGCCGTTCAGTGATGGGAGTAATAGTGCTGCCATGTGGTCTAATGTGTTCTTCCCATGAGCACTTTCTTAATTTGTGTTGAGTTTTTATGAATTTGGATTCAGAAAAACTATTGTAATTTGAATGTTTCTTTGTTTCGTTTTCATTTTCAAGTATGGGAATTTTATGTATTTGATCATTTCAAATTTATGGTGAGTTTATAGAATGGTTGTCTTCTTCTTCTTTTTCATTTGTTTTTTCATTGACTGATGTATGGTTTAGGGAGCGTTATCAATTACATGGTAAGTATATACTTATTGTGTGAATCATTTTATTCGGTCAACTTAGTCTGCGTAAGAATTTTGAAAAGCGGATTCGAATTAAAGTTATTGTCATTATCCCAAGTAAAAAATCTAATCTCCACGAAGCATGTTCTTTGAATTTATCCAACTGGCTAAAGAAATGTAAAATCAAACATTAAAATGAAATATATGAAATTAAATTATGAAGAAATGAATATCTTTTATTATACTTCTATAATCAACTTTCTCTATTATACATATAATTTATTACTGATGAGAATATAGCAGCAGAGAAGGCGCGTTTTCTAGCTCTTACGTTTCTTCCACTGTATGACACTTTTATTAGTTCACTACAAAAATAATTATTTTTTGTGACAAAACATTTAGGCCTCCTTTACTTGTAAGGATTAGCCATGATATCATGGCTAATCCTTGCTAGTAACCAGTTTACTTTTTTTTGGTCCGGCTGGGGAAAATGTACCAAGGCCCGTGTGTTTGTTGGATTATAGCCAGATTAAAATCCTGATCTCCCCCCCCCCCCCCCAAAATTAGTTTATCCGAATGGCCCACCATTTTTGAATAAAATGTTCTTTATGTTCTTGTCCTTATCTTTCCATTTTTTCATCCCATCTTGCCCCTTGTTTTCTTTTAAATTACAACCATGTTATTGGTGTTGATGTGACCATACATGCATGCTTTCTGACTGATTATTATGTCTTCCTCACCATTTTTTGCTACTACTTTCTTCAATCTACCACCTAACCTCTCATCTACCATCATAAAAACATTTGTAGAAGATGAAGTTTGCATTGTCTCCTGTGTAAGTTCCAAGCGTTGTTCTTCACAGCGTGGGTAAGGTAATATTTCCGTTTAATTTTTTTTTTTTTTCATATGAGGACATTCCAATGTTTCTAGTAGCATAAACTTAGATTCTTCCCCATACTTCGCATCTGTTTTCCGACTCAGTTTTAGAACTATGGTTCCCTGTGTTGTTTTAGCTTCGATTCGCTCTGTTTTTGGACTGCAATTCAAAGTCCGGATTTGAAGCTCTGCCGACAAGAAACTGCACACTGCGAAAAAGAAGGTGCGCTTCCTTTTCTCTCTTCAAATCTATTGAAAAATGTTTGGTTAAATGTTGGATACTTTGGTCTATCCTTCCAGATATGCAGATCTGGTTCAAATGTTGAACAACTTTATGCATTATTTTTTTTCTTTTTACATGACATAGTCATAACAACTTCCATACACCCAGTGCCCCCTGAAATTAGTTTGGTTTCTTATGATTGATATTAATAGATCTTGTAATAATGGGTAACCAGTTTATTTTTCAATTTGTGCCTTTATTAATCATTCAGCATGACTGTACCTGGACTTATATACCCAAAATATGAAAAAATATAAATTGATACGAAATTGATTTACATTTGTATATCTGGTAATAATGTGGAGCTTGTTCTTGTACGCTAAAATGACCATGTATGCTACACTAACAACCGTTAAAAAATAATTAAGAAATTTGTTACATACGGAACCCAATTCTTTTAGAAATTCTTATATATTGACAAATACATTGCTGTTTTGGTAGTATATATTTCTTATAGTTCCTACCCTGTAATATAACTCTGCCCTGTACTGCATATGCTCATTTAGATGACATTGCCCTTAACTTCCATTTTATTTATGACATCTCCATGTCAATCATCCAAAACTAGTCATTTAATTTATATGTACAAATTATGCGGTCTCCGTAAGTTCAATACATTGCTTTTACCCCTTCAAATTTTTTAAACGCTCAACATCTCATTTAAATCCCTATGTTCGGCATAATTCGGTATATAATACTAGGTCTCACAATGGTTATGTTCAGGGTATAATTATACGATGAATAGGGCAAAGAGATTAAAGATATTCTTCGCTATACAACTTGTTATCGTAGAGTTAGTACTGGCTTTGTATATGTTTATATCGGTTGCGAGGCGTCGAGAACATGGTCGTATCACTTCACCGAGTGGGATGACACGTCGTTACCGAATGAGTCACAGAATTCCGGACCAAATGAAGCATTTACGACAAATAATAGAATTCAGTGATGCAAAATGCTTGGACAATCTACGCATGTCACGCAACGCATTTGGACGCCTTTGTCAACTGTTAGAAATATCCGGTGGTCTTAAAGATACGGTACATGTTTCAGTTGTTGAGCAAGTGGCAATGTTTCTAAGTATTATAGCACACCACAAAAAGAATTATGTTGTGAAGCATGACTTCATTCGTAGCGGTCGTACGGTAAGCAAGCATTTCCACTCGGTATTGAAGGGGTATTGCGGCTGAATTCTATTTTGTTGGTGCAGCCTGTACAAGTGTCTGACGATTATCCCGAGCATCGTTGGGTTGGTTTAAGGTATGCTCAAATCATTTTTTACATACTCACGTGTTCTTTGTACACGTACTATAACCATTGTTACCTTATTGACTTTTACGTTGGTTAATGATTTAAGTGATGTATTAGGGCTGCTTGGGAGCACTTGACGGAACACACATTGCCGTAAGGATGCGAGATTCTGATAAGGGCAGATACCGAAATAGGAAGGGGCAAATTTCTGTTAATGTACTTGGAGTGTGTAATATGGAGGGGAAGTTTATCTTCATTTTAAGTGGTTGGGAAGGGAGCGCGGCAGATGGCCGTGTATTGCGCGATGCCCTTCACCGAACAACCGGTCTGAAGATACCGAATGGTAAGCACATGATCATTTCTATTTATATAGCTACTACTTCAATGTTGTGATCGTACAATGTTTATAACCATACTTTATTTATGAACTAATTAAATTAATCTGAACCCCGGTCTTTAGGAAATTACTATCTATGTAACAATGGATACAACAACGTAGAGGGTTTCCTAACACCGTATTGCGGAGTCCGATACCACCTAAAAGAATGGGATCGGGGAACAGGTGGACCACAAAATGCAAAGGAGTTGTTCAATCTCCGCCATGCCTCTGCTAGGAATGTCATTGAGCGTACGTTTGGGTTGCTGAAAGCACGTTGGGGTATATTACGCAGCCATTCATACTACCCGATAAGCGTCCAGAACAGAATAATTGTAGCATGCTGTCTGTTGCACAACTTCTACAGAATGGAAATGCCTGGCGATCCACTTGAGCCTGAAGGTGTAGATCCGAATGAGTCTATCAACGAGGGCAGTGTTGAATACGTTAGCAATTTGGAGGCTAGCACTGCTTGGAGTATGTGGCGTGACGAGCTTGCTAATAACATGTAGAATGATTGGTTAAGTCGTCGTTAATGTTTAAGCTTTCCGTTTGCCCGCCACTTGTGTCTGTTGAATATAAGCCGAATACCTACAAAACATTGCTCCTGGGTTGACTCCATGCATCGGCCGTTCTGTAGGAACTGTTGTCATTTCTATTCTGTATTCTCTTTGGCTCGTGTAACGAATTTGTTTATTTCAGTTCCTCACCGTGGACTACTTCTTCATATGTTGTTGACTGGGTTATGTGTATAATTTGTGCTTCATCATACCTATTTTTAATTGCCTTGTGGTTTCAAATGTAATTTATTAATATGTGAACAGTGAGTTTTTAGGTGTTTGATTACTTCTTCTTAGCAGATGACACTTGTTGACGAAAGAGGGACTAGCAAACCGCGGGGTTGTTGGGTGAAGTCCGATAAAGCACAAACTCGGCGTTCTTGGTCGCAACGTGAAGAAGAGGTTTTGGTTAATTCACTAAGAACAATTGTCACGACTGGGTCGAAATGTGAGAATGGTTTTAGGTCCGGATACCTTAACCAGCTGGAGGCATTGATGCAGAAGACATTTCCTAATACGGATATACGTGCTGAGCCCCACATCAACTTGAAGATCCATGTGTGGAAAAAAAACTATGGCACTCTAACAGGTATGATGGCTAGGAGTGGTTTCAGATGGGATGATTCGCGATGCATGATAACTGTCGACAGTCAGGATATTTGGAATGAGTTCTGCAAGGTACGTAAATAAATGTTGAAAGTGTAGCATGTGATGTGTAATTTGCAGAATGGTCTAGTGCGTGCTTGTATGATACTTACTATTTTTTACCTTATCTGTAAGGTTGATCCTAGCGCACGAACAATGCGCTACAAATCTTGGCCATTCTTCCCTGCTTGGCGTGAGATTTTCGGGAAAGATCGAGCAGTGGGCGACAAAATTTATGTAGGACAATACACAAATGATGTCACGCCGGTTGTCGACTTGGCCGATGATGAGGTGGACAATGAAACGCTCGACTGCTACGTTCCAACGGCGGAGTGGTGTCCAAATACGGGGTATGCCGATAACGACACTGGGACGAATGCGGACACACAGGCCAATATAGACGTTAATGTCACATCTACTAATAGTCAGAAGTGTTTGGGTAGTTCAGGCAGGAAAAGAAAGGCGAAGATAATATCAAGATGATCGGTTGACGAATGTCGTGAACACGTTTTGTGACTCCGCTAATGAAAGGCTCGGCGAATTGAGCAAAAAACTGTTTGCGGACTTTGAAAAGGCAGAGAAGCGAGCATCGGTGTACGAGGCGGTTGGTAAGGTCCCCAATCTTGACTTGAACAATCAGATACTAATTTCAGACCGACTAGTGGAAAATCCTAAGAAAATGGATCTGTTCTTTAGTCTATCGGAAGACGCTAGAGCATGTATGATTGGCCTTATGCTGGAAGGACAATTGTGAGAGTACTGGTAGTGGACATGTGACGACAGTAATATGAATGGACGAATGCCATAAAGGCAGCCTTAGACATTATGTAATCTATTACTCCCAAACCTAAGTATGTAGTTAAGTTGGATGACTTTATGCACTCTGTGGATGCCAACACACATTTTAACTTATTTGAATTTGGTGGATGTATTCTCTTCTTGACAATCCAATTAAGTTATCATAGAATGCAATCATATCAGATTTATGCAGCACTCAAAGAGCAACACAGTTTGTAATGTGTAACATGCCTTTCCATCACTGACTTGTTAAATTATTTTGAAAAAAAATCCCTACCTTTTCAACAAAATTGAGTACATGGATTCTAACGAAAAATGAACATTAATATGAGGTGAAATTATTGGATATTGTCAACTACCCTTCATAAGTTTTACTTTTTGTTAGAATCATCCTGTTCACTCACATAATTTACTCCATTTCACGTAAGGTTGTTTATTGTAAAAAAATGGTGAAAGTAAATTTTTTTTCTAAACTATTTTACGTTATGCATGTAATTTTGGTGAAATAGGTCTGTTAAACTAAGCTTATTCTAAATAAACCTGTAACTTAATAAAAAAATATATTTTGTAAAGGTAGTTGCAAATTATGACCTTCTCAATTTTAAAAAGAATGCAATTATTAATTTACGTTACACTGTAATGACAGTTTAACCTTCTAATTCATGGCAAGAATTTAATACTTTGCAAGAAAATAGGTTTCAAATTTATGACTGAACAAAAAACAAATGGTGAAAGTTTTTTTTCCTAAAGTATTTTACGTTATGCATGTAATTTTGGTGAAATAGTTTTGTTAAAATTATATTCTCCTAAATAAACCTTTAACTTGATAAAAAAATATAGTTTGAAAAGCTAGATTCATATTTTGGCCTTCTGACTTTAAAAAAAAGGCGATTATTAATTCATTTAACACTTCAATGAAAAGTTAACCTTCTAATTCATAGTATTAATAACTCCACCAACACTTTCATGGAAGGCAATTTTTGTATGCATGCTAAAGTAAGTGTAATATGATGAACACTGATTGACGACATTGAAACTCGTTGAATGTAGGAAAACAAAAATTACAGCCACAAAAAACTTCATTGAATATCGACCATTACACACGTACATTATCTTCCAATGATAATGACAGCCATGCATTCCTTTCCATAAGAGGGAAAAAAAGATAAAGAAAAAACTAAGATAAACGTCTTCAACCCATATTACATCACCTTCATCCACAGTCTTCATATATCTAGCCGAGCTACAACCACGTTTCAAAACTAAGCGCTATTGCACCAACTTAAGCGCTTCGAAAAAACGGTAGATGTAGCCATTACACCCCATCAAAAACTCCATCAACAACCTCAGTCCAAAATCGTGTGTTAAAGCCTGTGATTTTGGTGCAGCAAGGGGCAGGTGAAGGCTTATGGGGTGCAGCAAAGTAAAACGTGAGTGCGCTTCTTGCTTAATGTTTCTGGAATGCGTTTTTCATAAGTCGCATTAGTGCCAGAAGTGTTGTATTTCTCCATACGCGTTTGTATTAGTTCAGTTAGCGTTTTTAGTTAAGACAAGCAGTTTTTTAGTTAGTAAACTGTTTTAGTTGGTTGTTAATTAGTTGTAGAGCAGCTCTTAACTGCTAATTAAGCTGGCTCTATTTATAGGGTTCCTTCCCTCACTGTACATACTGAACCTGGCAGATTTACACTTTCAAGAAGAACAATTGTTCATTTTAGGTGTTTTCTTGCAATTACTCCAATGGCGTTCTACCATTTCGTCTCTCAACATGGTATCAGAGCCATCTTTTGATGGTCTCTGGTACTTGCTTCTTGGTTTGAATATAGCTAGTTACTGCGATTGAAGTTGTTGTGTTCTGTCCTATTTTTTTTTTTTTTTTTTTCGATCCATCCGCATTTTTTCGTTCTTTCTCCATCACCATGACAGGAAGAGAAGAGGTGAGTGGGGAATCTAAGGTGCAGAAGGTCGTCGAGGCATTTAGGCTTCAAAGTGGAGACCACCCTGGGATGCACCTTGTCTGAGCCGTGTTGGATGGGACCAATTACCTTGGGTGGAGCAGGTCGATTCGCTTTGCCCTCAAGGCGAAATCGAAGATCGGATTTATTGATGGAACATGTGAATGTCCCACGGAAGGGAAGGAGGAGATTGAGCAGTGGGAGCGTGCGGATTGTATGGTTGTATCCTGGCTGCTAAATGCAATTTCCAAAGAAATTGCAGAAGCGTTTCTGTACGCAACCTCCGCCAGATCGTTGTGGATGGAATTGGAGTCAAGATTTGGGGGGAGCAATGGATCTCTCCTGTATCAGATCCAGAGAGAGATTTCTTCCTTGACCCAAGGGGATATGACTGTGTCTGTGTATTTTACAAAGTTGAAGAAACTTTGGGATGAAATGGCGTGCCTGGCGCCTTTACCATGCTGTACATGTGGGCCAAGCCAGATCTTGTCAGACAGGAGTGAATTTACACGACTCATGCAGTTCTTGATGGGCTTAGATGATGCCTACGACCATGTCAAGAACCAAGTATTGTTGATGGATCCCTTTCCCACAGTGGGGAGGGCATACTCCATGGTCACAAGTGTTGAAAAACAAAGGCAAGTGCATGCTGGGAGCTCACAGGATGCAGCCATGAATACTCGGTTTCAGGCAGGAAGACAAGGCTCCTTTAACACTGGGCAGAGGAAGAAGGGCCAAATAGACAAAAAGGGACTCCACTGTGATAACTGCAATAAAAATGGGCACACGAGGGAGACTTGTTTCAAGATCCATGGCTACCCGGATTGGTATAAAAGTCTGATGGATCAAAGAAGAAGACCAGGCTCAGGGGCGAGTGGCTCAGCAAATGCTGCAGCAGAAAAAGGAGAAGCAAGTACCAATGTGGGACCTAGCATCAATGAAGTTATAAGGACTGAGTTACCGAAGCTGATGCAAGAACGCAGAGAAGTGGAGCATGGAGTCACCAACCTAGTTGACTATGAGGACTTTGCAGGTATTGCCCTCTCACGAACTAATCTTGATACTTGTAATCAGAAATGGATTATTGATAGTGGAGCCTCAGTACATATGTGCAATACATCATCTATGTTTCAATGTTTTAAGAAAATCAATGCTCCTGCCTATGTGAAATTACCTGATGGGAGTAGAAGGGAGGTCACCCTAAAGGGGGATGTGGATATTAGGATTGGCATAACATTGCATGATGTGCTTTACATTCCATCCTTTGGGTGTAATCTACTATCTGTGAATAAATTGTGCAGGGATGCTTCTGTTGATGTGATCTTTTCTGAAAATAAATGTGTGGTGCAGGACCCACGGACTAAGAAAGTGGTGGTCGTAGCAAGACAGCTAGGAAGGCTGTATATATTGAATAACGGTCTCTGTCACAGTAGAACCCCTAGGGTTACCAATGACATATCTTGTATGATTTCTGTTGATAATAATGAGACAATATGGCATAGGAGGCTAGGCCATGCGTTTGTGGATGTATTGAAGCAATTACATTTTCTGAATAAAGATAATGCATTTTCTTTGCCATTCTGCAATGTGTGTCCACTAGCTAAACAACACAGGATCCCATTTCCCACTAGTACTTCAAATTCAGCTGGTTTGTTTGACATATTGCATGCAGATGTGTGGGGTCCATATAGAGAATTTTCGATATCTAACTGTCACTACATGCTGACTTTGGTGGATGATTATAATAGAGGGACTTGGGTTTATATGATGACACACAAATCCCAAACAGTGCACAAGCTGAAAGCCTTTTGTTGCATGGTTGATACGCAGTTTAATACGAAAGTTAAGGTCATAAGGACCGACAATGGTACTGAATTTACCTCACATGAATGTCAACGTTTTATTCAAGAACTAGGAATTGTGCACCAAAGAACATGTACGCACACACCACAACAGAATGGTGTGGTTGAAAGGAAGCATCAGCACCTCTTGCATGTTGCACGAGGGCTGATGTTTGAGGCAGAAATGCCCATGAAATTCTGGACTGAAGCTATTTTAACGGCTGTGTATCTTATTAATTGATTACCTACTCCTGTTCTTAAGTGGAAAACACCCTATGAGGTTATTCATAACAAACAACCGGAATATGGACACTTAAGGGTTTTTGGTTGTCTTTGCTATGCTACCAACGCACTACCCAATAAAGGGAAGTTTGATCGAAGGGCACGTAGAAGTGTCATGCTAGGGTACGAACACGGACAGAAGGGATATAGGTTATATGATCTTGATACTAAAGAGATATTTGTTGCTAGAGATGTGACCTTTCAGGAATGTGAATTACCTTTCAAAGGGATGGATGAAAAGGATAGGAGCAGGCCCTGTCCTCTACCTCTGGTGAGCAGTATGGATCAGCCTGATGATACTGTGGATGCAGATCAAGCTGATCCACAAAAGGAGCAGCAGCCTGAGAAGGAGCCAAGAAGGTCCCTTAGACGGATTATCAGACCAGCTAAGTACAATGACTTCATATGCAAAGTGTCAGACACTGATGGTGTTTTGAATGTTACTTCTGTATCTACACAACATGCCTGTTTTGTTGATTCCATCTCCTTGCTGCAGGAACCTAAGAATTTTGAGGAAGCAAAAGCAAAACAGGAGTGGAGGGATGCAATGCATGCGGAGATATCTGCACTAGAATCAAATGGGACCTGGAATCTTACCAGGCTTCCCGAGGGGAAGAAATGCATAGGGTGCAGGTGGATTTACAAGCTGAAATTCAAACCTACCGGAGAGGTTGATAGGTACAAGGCTAGGTTGGTAGCCAAGGGTTACAGTCAGGTAGAGGGAGTGGACTATACTGACTGTTTTGCTCCAGTGGCAAAACCAGTCACAGTCAGAATCATTCTTGCCTTGGTGGCAGCAAGAGGCTGGCCACTTCACCAGGTGGACGTAAATAATGCATTCTTGCATGGTAATCTTGACGAAGAAATTTACATGGAGCCACCGGAAGGGTATGCTGTACCTTCAGGGCAAATTTGCGAGTTAGAAAAATCATTATACGGTTTAAAGTAGGCTTCGAGACAATGGAACCAAGTATTTACTGACAAAGTGGGGGAGTATTGCTTTGAACAATCACCACACGATCATTATCTGTTCATTAGGAAGACTACAGAAGGTATGGTGGTGTTGTTGGTGTACGTGGATGACATTCTCATCAGTGGATCAACGGAGGAACTGATTGGTAAGGTTAAGAAGTACCTCCATAATCTATTCACGATCAAGGATTTAGGGTCAGCTAGATACTTCCTAGGTGTGGAGATAGCCCGGTCAGCAGAGGGGTTGCTGGCTACACAAAGAAAATACGTCATGGACATTGTGAAGGATGTAGGGCTCGTGCATGCTAAGCCAACCAAGACTCCCTTACCAGCGGGTATTAAACTCAAGGCAACATCGGGAACGCCCCTAGAGGATCCTTCCAGATACAGGCGACTTATAGGGAGGGTGTTATACTTAGGATTCACCAGGCCGGATGTCTCCTATGCAGCACAGCAATTAAGCCAATTTCTACAGTCTCCGACTAAAGAACATTGGAATGCAGCGCTGAATTTGATTAAATATCTTAAAGGGTGTGATTCAACAGGTTTGTTTTTCCCTAGTAGCAATGATCTCACGCTTAAAGCTTTTTGTGATGCAGATTGGGCTACTTGCACGGATACAAGGAAGTCTTTGACAGGATTCTGTGTTTTTTAGGGGGCTGCACCCATTTCATGGAGAACAAAGAAGCAAACCACCGTGTCAAGGTCGACTGCAGAAGCGGAGTACAGGAGCATGGGAACAACGGTCTGTGAAATCACTTGGATTGACTATATCTTAAAGGAGCTGGGGCTGCAGGTGCAAAGGCCAGTGCCTCTTTTCTGTGACAACAAAGCGGCATTGCACATCACAGCCAACCCAGTCTTCCATGAGCGAACAAAGCATTTGGAGATAGATTGCCACATTGTGAGGAACAAGTACAAAGAGGGGTTCATCAATCCCACTTATGTTGTGTCCAAAATGCAAGTGGCGGATGTCTTCACTAAGGCACTCACGGGGCCACAGTTCAACTTTTTGTGCGCCAAGTTGGGCTTGCTTATGATGAAGCCAAGTCCAACTTGCGGGAGGGCTGTTAAAGCCTGTGATTTTGGTGCAGCAAGGGGCAGGTGAAGGCTTATGGGGTGCAGCAAAGTAAAACGTGAGTGCGCTTCTTGCTTAATGTTTCTGGAATGCGTTTTTCATAAGTCGCATTAGTGCTAGAAGTGTTGTATTTCTCCATACGTGTTTGTATTAGTTCAGTTAGCGTTTTTAGTTAAGACAGGCGGTTTTTTAGTTAGTAAACTGTTTTAGTTGGTTGTTAATTAGTTATAGAGCAGCTCTTAATTGCTAATTAAGCTGGCTCTATTTATAGGGTTCCTTCCCTCACTGTACACACTGAACCTGGCAGATTTACACTTTCAAGAAGAACAATTGTTCAGTTTAGGTGTTTTCTTGCAATTACTCCAATGGCGTTCTACCATTTCGTCTCTCAACATCGTGCTCCCCCCACTACCACTGTGCTCACTAGCATTGTCGGTCTCATCATCATTTGGCTCACCTTCATCACTTGAAATGGCTAGGTGTTCGTGTGGCCCTTCATCCCTCCTTCCGCGACCGAAGATCACCTTGAGCTCTTTCCACATTGGCTCCCCTTCCTGTCGATACGTATTCACAAACTCGTTGCCCTAAATAATGTAAGGAAGAAGGAAGTAAGGTGAATGAACGACATACCATTAAAAGCGTTATGAAACAAAAGTTATATGTCCGATCTTACCAAAGCTAGATCATTCCATTGCTCGTCCGTGGCAGTGACAAAGTTTGTACGGCGGTCCCATTGAACACCGGGGGTCTCGATGATGGACTTGAATGTGGTGAATCGCAACCTCAGTCGCTCAAGTCTCCTCTTGAAGACAATGTACTTAGAAGACCAATTAAAGCAACCGTTAACTATGCCGCGAGCGTAGTTAAGCGAGTGCATGTTGGGGGTTCGGGAAAGTTGTTTTTGCCCTCGCATCGCTTTATAGTATAGTGCTTGGATGAAGGCCATGTCCACACGTTTCGTCTAACGTGTGGTGTAGAAATAATGGCTTTGAGGAAGTATGTTGAATGGAGGTGGCGGCGGCGGTGGCGGTGCTGGAGCAAGAGGGCCTAGGTTAGCTTCGGCCATGGTGAAAGTGTGGACTCTGTAGTGAGTTGGGAGTGTTCTAGGAAAGTGAAGTGTATTTGAGTTGAAGTAAACAAGAGTGAAGTGTAGTTATGTGGGTGAAGACTTAAGCACCTCTTATAAACATAAATTCACTACACACATGCATGCCAAAACAAATATACACACTAACCCAAATTTATGCATTGTCATTCATACCTATCAATCAAGTCCAATCCCACAACAACCAAGAAGTAAATGTGAAAGTTGGGGGTTGGATACATAATGGCTTGCATACCTACCATATGACACATACAAGCTTTTCTTCAATGCATGTAATGATTCCTAGAGCATGCACTCAAATATTTGGGAAGATTTCATACGTTTCCTCCTATGAGAAAGTGGGGTGATCCTTGACTTATTCTTCATTCATCTACTTTTGCATTAGTGGGGTGTAGAATTGCAATTGTGTTTTCTGTGTCCGATTTGCTAGGGTGCTTACACTCATGAACTAAAAATGAGATGAAATTCTTGTTGTCATACTTGTGGACATTGGGGTGAATATCATTGTTGTACTCTCATATAAGTGACCTTTATAATGAACATTATATGTCACCTTTAATTTCATAAATTTTGAATTAGAAAATGCAATTAAGTTTAAATGTACCGCTATAACACCTTAATTTCATAAATTTTGAATTAGAAAATTAATTTTTTATGTACTGCTAGAACACCTTTTATTTCATAATTTTTGAATTAGAAATTTCAAATAAGTTTTTATGTACCGCTACAACACCTTAATTTCATAAATTTTGAATTAGAAAATAAAGTTTTTGTGTTTATGTACCGCTACAACACCTTAATTTCATAAATTTTGAATTAGAAAATAAAGTTTTTGTGTACTGCTAGAACACCTTTAATTTCATAAATTGTGAATTAGAAAATGTAATTAAGTTTTTATGTACCGCTATAACACCTTAATTTCATAATTTTTGAATTAGGAAATTGAATTAAGTTTTTATGTACCGATACAACACCTTAATTTCATAAATTTTGAATTAAAAAATTAAGTTTTTATGTACTGCTAGAACACCTTTAATTTCATAAATTGTGAATTAGAAAATGCAATTAAGTTTTTATGTACCGCTATAACACCTTAATTTCGTAATTTTTGAATTAGGAAATTGAATTACGTTTTTATGTACCGCTACAACAACTTAATTTCATAAATTTTGAATTAGAAAATTAAGTTTTTATGTACCGCTAGAGCACCTTTAATTTCATAAATTATGAAATTGAAAATGCTTTTAAGTTTTTATGTACCGCTAGAACACCTTTAATTTCATAAATTTTGAATTACTAAATGCAATTAAGTTTTTATGTACCGCTAGAACGTGTAGTATTTGTCCGATTTTACCGTACGCAATGAAAATGTTAACAATTTTAAATGTCAATCGATGGCTGTTAAAATTTTTATCACTTGCGATGTATTGGCAATTATATATGTGTTATGCTTATGATTGTGATAATACCCAAAATATGAGTATATAATGTTGTATTGCCAACTCACATGGTTTTTGTTATAAAAAAAATTACCATTCTATAAATCCAATTAATCGTAAGGTAACATGCACATGGTGTCTATTGACTTAGCACATGATATAGTTAATAAACCGGCCGAATATTTCATTACAATTGTTATATAACCGACAAGCCATAAATTGGAAAAATAGTCGTCGTACATGGACATCACTAGTCGAAGGATTAGCACTAAATACTTCAACTTACACAACACCTAAACGCAAAATAACATTAAACCATCCCTTGCTATGGAAAAAATACAACATTAGTAGACATATGCATCAGTAGTTGACCCATGCAGAAATCGGGTCTTGCGGCCAGAAAAGGTCATTCAGAATTTTGGCTTCTTGGGTTGACGACATAGCAGATACTTCGGGACATATGGAGAAGGAGTGTCTTCACAGTACTGGGGATCATTTGATGCGCAAGAGCTTGGTATGCCTGCATCCATTTTCGGGCTTTCTTTCGTCGGAGTGCAATAACCACTAGGCGCCGGTTGGCGGATCGTGCTGGGATTAGCATTCACACTACCCGTTCTCGAGTCAGAAGCATAATATTCTTGAATGAAAGCCCACCATGATGGATCATCGTTGCCGTTGTCAGATGTGTCGTCGTTGGGGCTCTCGTATGAGTTGTCATCGGACGGTGCATTTCCATTGTGCACCCATCCGTCATCCACGCAAGTCCCGGCGCGATCAAAGAAAACATCTTCGTCATCCCAGTCATTGATCGTGGTAATTTCTCCGAATAAAATCCAAAGTGCAGTCCACTGTGGTTCAACCGCGTTCACATATGCCTTGCCGATGCTTTTAACTTGAAAATGACAGGATAATATATACAGTATTAGGTAATATTCAAAACAAACATTGAAAGAATTTATATATCATAAATACCTAAAAATACGAAGCATATATAATAGATGGTATATTTACACATGAAAATACCTTTGCGATCTGTTCCCACGTGTAGTCATCGGCGGAAATATGATTAGTTTTAGGATCCCATTCCACAGCCACCAAGCTAGTTATCCATGAAAAAACACGATATCTAATCTTAAGCTTCTCTAGCTTACGTTGGCAGTAAGAATACGACAAAGTTGATCCAAATCTAGCATTGATGTCGAAAAAAGCGCAAAGGACAGCATGACAGTTCATACGGTCATGGTGGAAACTGCCCTTGCGATGGTGGGCAAGGAGCGACTGGACGAAGGTATCCTCTATTTCCGGGGTCCAATGTTCACAGTAGAATAGCTTATGTTGCCACATATGGCCATCTCCAGACATGACTGCAAACAAGAAAAGAAAAGAGAAATAGAGTGGAGTAGAAATATGGAACAATTGAGTAACACTAAAAGAGGATATGCTTAAGAAGATATGGTAGTACAATGGTATGAGGGGTTGAGGGGTTTATATAGGATTAAAAGTCCACCTACTACTCTTGGATTTGGTAGTGGGAATTCATTACAAATCTCCCATCAACAATTAAGCTTTACATTCTTGTAATTAGAATATATGATGAGACCAAATGTAATGTGAAGAACTTTGTAGCATGTAATAAATGTTGATGGTATGTTGAGAGATGACAACTTCAATGAACGATTAATGGGTGTTGGAAATCGTACACATGTTCGTATATATACGAACTGAATTATGAAGAGGGTGTTCATTGGAACGAAAAATACCAATATAAGGTGAATCTATATACAATTGAATTTGACGAATCACTTTTTAACAACCTCCTGGCTGAGACAGAATTAAATGAAATTGGCATGCTGAGTTTCAAGTTTAAGTAGACATATTTGGGGATATGAATTATGTAAGACATGTCATAACATAATTCAGCATGTTTTAAATACAACCACCAAAACATATTCCTACACATTACGGAGTTCATAAGACATAATCGTTATGAGTTACATATCCAAAATATCCAAGTACGAATTTTAATTGTGACAACCCATTACATGCAAGTCATCAACGCACATACGTAAAGTATTAAGAGGATCATGATAATAACGGAACCCAGAATCCCGCATAAACGATACAACATCTTATCACCATCCCGTGCTTCAAGTATGACAACGTTCTGTCTATACTCCTTCAACATTCGGTCTTGGTTATTGATTCGGTTCAACAAACCGGGGATAACGTCCTTCGCCCTACGACACATTGGTGGGTCGATCCACTCAAATACACCGCAGTAAAACACCCTTTTTCAGAATGAAACAAAAAATGTCACGCAGTTATCGAAATCAATGTAATTATTTCGTAAGATATTCGGGCATATGAAGTACCATTTTATACTAACAACCACATACCGTTTCACCGGAGCAACCTCGGAAGTGACGGCCAGGATTAGAGTTAGTCCAAGATGTACGAACAGTCAGATCATTCCCACACTTGCATATGCGGACACATCCATAGTCATCCGATTCCATGTTGTCCGTGTAAGAATTGCCGGTGGAACGACTTTGAGAGGGATTAGTTGCCGAGGTATTAACCTACCATATGTCACAAATGTAGGGTAACAATGATGTATTATGTAGTAATTGGGAGAATAAACCGTAAAGAGGGTTTTACTTAATTGAGGAATTAAACTTCTTATACAATGTTCATGATATAAAATTGAGACTAGTAAATCAGGGAAGCCATTGAACAATGTGTAGTAAGAGGTAATTAGTCAAAATGTATAAGAAGGGCAGAGAGGAATTGCATACAATGGACAACATTAGTATAATTAAATCTAAGGGGACATATAAAATTCATGAAAGATGATGTAATTTTCCCATCAAAGCCACCATCAATATATCATTTCCCGAAAAACAATAGGCATCAAAGATACCACACAAATTTTTCCACACAAAAATAGGAAGTAGATATAACATAACCATCTGTAACAACATCATAGGGAAGGGTAAAGAATCTATGGCTAAATTATAGAATCTGGCCAAAATTGTAACCAAAATGGGATGGTACACAAATGGCCGAATGTGAAGGGTTTTTACATAAAGTTCGATCGCACATTCGGATTAAGACCCCAAAGAATTACACAATAATATCATGTCTAAGTAGGACAAACCATACTATGTAGATCTTGTACGAGAGTAGTTGTGAAGCTTAAAAAAGAAATTCCAAAATATTCTACGGAACCCATATAGACTTGTTAAAAAAATACAAAGAAAAACTGAACAATGAAACCATGCATGTCCAAGGAGATATTAGCTGGATCATGTACTGGTAAAATAAACAATCTTCATAGGCAGTCCGATCAAGAATTTTTTGAAACCCACAATATTAATTCTTTCCAGTTTTAATATTTTTAATTTGGTACAAACTAACCTTCGGATTTCCTGAGGAAGCAAACGAGTTAGCCATGACGGACTCAAACGAGCTGCTGATGGAGAGTGGAGCTTCACCGGCGCCGGAGGAGAGGCCGAAGAATGCAGGAAAAGAGGGCGAATGCAATGTGAACAAGAATGCAGGAAATGGTATAAGGAGTGTTACTCACTCATCATGTCCCATCAAACTTTTGCCAAGGGTAATATTATAATTTCATTCAAATAATATTATTTTATTACACATATGTCTAGGTAAACTTTGATTAAATCATGCATTGGCATGTCGAAGTAAACTATGAATTAATTAATCCAACTCCCTCTTATCTCACCTTTAATCCTAATTTAATCAATCCTCAATTAATCACTACATATGAAGTAAAGGTGGCCTTAGTGGCAATAATAAAATCATCACTAAAAGCAATGGTTTAGTGTCAACTTTTGTGTATGTCACTAATTGTCGGAATCGGCAACCATTAGTGACAACTTTTATTATTGTCACTCATTCTTGTCACTAAAAGGTTAGTGCCATTTTTCGATTTTGGCGGGAAAGAAAAGTTGTCACTATTACTAATTGAAATAGTGAAAATATTCTAATTATCACTAATTACTAAGAAAAAAAATTATTGTAAAAAAGAAGTTGTGACTAAAAGGTAAATATCACCAGTGATGAAAATAGTCATCACTATTACCATATAAAATAGTGACAATACTTCAATTATCACTAATGGCTAAGAACAAATGTTAGTATCAATAAAAAGTTGTGATAAAAAAGTTAACATCAGTAGTGATGAAAATAATCATCACTATTAAGAAAATACTATTACTCTTACATAAACGGTATTTCAAAAACATAAAAGCTCACATAATAGATACAAAAATTATCAAAATCAAGTTGCGTATTTTTTGACATTTTATACCTAAATTTAATTGAAGTAAATTTAAAAGTACAAATTAAGATATCTACTCCTTGTGAAAGGTTGGTAATATTATTTTATTTATAGTTAATTAATTAATTGTTAAATTCAAAGATTAATTGTTGTTTAATTAAATTAAAAAATTGACCTGAAGGATATATTTAAATCCTTTAGAATTTTATTCACGCATAATGATTCAAATGCTAAGAAAACTAGAAATATAATTAAAAAAAATTGATACGCGTTAAAAAAGATCGAGTCATTATTCGGTATTAATAATTTATCTAATTTGATAGGACATGGAGTTCTAGGTGATAATTCAAATAACACTTTAAGTATGAGTTTACTTTTTCATAGTAAAATTCATACTTTTAAAAAATTACATCTTATCTTACGATATGGAACAAATTGAATTCTTATTTGAAACTATTGAAGTACTTTAATTAGTTTATATTGTAATAAATAGTTAAAATAATTAAATAATAGTTATTAGTAATATAACATCTGGGTAAGTTTAACCATTAGAAAACATGCAAAAATTTATAGTATTTTTAAATTCAAATTAATAAATTAAAAATAAAATTTAATATAATTAGTATATTTAGAAAATGTGACAATTCTAAAAACTTAGTTTAATATTCCTTAGATTGACATTATAGTTAGAAGTTAAATTCATTTTAATATAGGAGCAGGGTACCAAAAGAAGGTCAATGACATGATCTCCTTATAATAAGCCTTCAATGACACTTTGTTTTTTTCACAAAAGTGACACCACGTCATTTTAAAATCACTACACAAATTATACTAGATATAGTGGCACACAATACCTACACGCATAATTATTAATGTTTTTTATTTTATTGAAATTTATAATTTGTTCATTTATATTAAAATATGTTACTGCCTTACAACTTCATATACAAAAGCTATCTAATAACCTTTTTAAATTAATTAATTATCAATACATATTTTACTTAAATTAAACTGAAATACACACTTTGTAAGATATATATTATGTTCATAACGATGATTAAATATACATGCAAAATGAATACTAATGTGTATTTCAATTTCAATCAATAATAGATTTAAAAAAATGGGAGTAGATTTAATTTTTTATACATGTAATTGCATGGAATTAATTTTATAAAGTAACTTGATTGAGTAGTTAATTTAACATGAGCGCGGAAGTTGAAGAACATTTCTGGTATTGTTATAATTTGGTGTAGTGGTATCAAAGCTACCACTTTGAGTCTAAAAATTCTCTTTCCTTTATAATAGTATAGATAATACAAGAACGGCGTGCCACGACGGCTAATAATATATAAAAAATGTTACTGGGGGCATTTCAATCATTTGCCAAATATCACATCAAATTATTTAATGAGATAAAAAAGTATTAATTAATCACACTTTTTTTTAATCAACTTATTGAAGGAAATAAAAATACGCTTTATTAAGTAATTATATTACACATTTAATTTCATTCAGTCACATTGTCCAATTCTCTCATCCCATATTTGGCACATTGTTCTTCCCACTGCCTTCCTTCTCCCCTGATCATCACGGTGCTGCTAGGAATTTGCTTAATAATTTTTCGGTGATTCTGCCGCCTCGGGTATATATTACATATAAATTAATATTAATATTTTTATTTAGTTAAATATATTAATTTAATAGTTATTCTAATTAAATAACTATATTATTAAAGATAAATAATTAATTAACTACAAAAAGTAATAAAATTATACGGATGCTTAGAATATAACTATATTATTTTGGATTTTTGACAGGTTTGAAGCTCCACAAGTTCCTAAGGGGGTTGGTGTATTTTCTAGCAAAAACTACTCACTACGACAAACACTTGTGCTTATTTCTTTTGGCATTTAGTTTCACATTGTAAATGCGACAAACACTTGTGCTTATTTCCTTTTGCCATTAGTTTCACATTGTAAATATTCAATTATGAACTCTTTCTCTATGATAGACAATTTTAATATATACTTTTATTTGGTTTTATTCTTTTTTCCACATAAAGTAAACCGATTAATTATTTTTGCAGCAATAACTAAATAAGTAATGTAATTACAAGAAAAATTGACTAGAGGACATTGTCACTAAATTAAATAAATTATGTCACTGTAAATGACCAAATAGTCACGGTGATTTTTATCATTATATGATAATAATTAATAAAATATATATTTTTGTACTTTTGTATTTACAGTGATGATCTAAATATTTGTCGTGACTAAAGTAGTTGTGACTATAAAAGCATTGGATATAGCGACAAGTACTATATGTTGCTAAAAGTATCTAGTTTTTGTGACAAGAGTTCTATGTGGCTAAAACATCATGCTATAGTGACAAAAATTATATGTGACAAAATACATTGGGTTAGAGTGACGAAAATCATATATAGCTGAAAAACTAGATTGTAGTGACAACACATATATGTGGCTAAAGCATCGGGATCTAGTGACAAAAATTACATGTGGCTAAAAGAATATGTTATAGTGACAAAACTAATAGTCACGACTAAAACTTTTAGTGACAGTTCTTATAGTCATGACCTAGTGACGACTCGTAATGTCGTCACTGGTATGTTATAGTGAAAACTTTTATCTGTATAGTGATAAGAATTATTGCGACTAGAAATGATTATTCTTGTAGTGGTTGGGCCTGTACATATTTTTCCTTCAGGCGCTTTCACATTTGTTTTAGTAGTAGCTCTTATGTTATTTCTGTTTGGCTGATGTGGATGTTAGTTGCAAGTTAGTTGGAGGCGGTTAGGATATTTTCTTCCCCTTCGTGTATTTAAGGGACAACCACACCTTAATGCAGTTTATCAGAAAATATTTCATCAAAATACTGAATCATGTCTTCCAATCTTCAGATGTATTTGTTCAGTTGCGCACCATTTCTATATGGTTTCAAAGCCTTCGGGTGAAGGACTTTGAATACTTTCAGTTGATTGCTCTCACATCCGATTTTAATCTTGCCTGGAGCTATGGCGACTGGAGGAGTTGGTCAGATGGCGGCAGCTATGGCAATTCCTGATGAGAGATGTGAGCCAGAGATTTTACAGCTCCACCGATCGGATCATCCAGGGATGGTCCTTGTGAGCTCGCAGTTCGACGAATCGAACTTTCTAGCATGGAGCAGATCAGTAGTTATTGCACTTCGTGCGAAAATGAAACTTGGTTTCATTGATGGTAGGTATGAGTTACCTGACAAGACATCTCCATCTTATGAAACCTGAATCCGAGTCGATTTAATGGTTACCTCATGGATCTTGAACGCCATCAACAAGAATATCTTGAAGGTGTTTCTGTACACTAAGTCCTCCAGATGTTTATGATTGTAACTTGAAGAACGATATGGAGAAAGCAACGGACCTCTAGTGTACTAGCTACAACGTGACAATGCTTCGATCTCACAAGGTGCGTTAACAGTTGTTGAATACTTCAATAATTTGACAAAGCTGTGGGACGAACTAGACTACTTGATGCCTCCACGAACATGAACTTGTGGCTTGTGCACCTGTGGATATGCAAAGATAACTGCGGAAGAGGCTGAATTGATTAGGCTTGTGCAATTCCTTATAGGGTTGAATGACAAGTTTGATAGTATACGAAACCAAATCCTTGTGATGGATCTGTTTCCTACTGTAAACAAGGCATATTCCATGGTCTTGAGGGTGCAAAAATAGTGGTCAGTGAATATGCAGTTAGCTGAAGGAAGTGAGGGAGTTGCCTTGCACACCAAGTGGTCTGATAGCGGGTCTTCAGAGCAGCGGAGAGAGATACTAAGTAAAGGAAACTACAAAGGGAGATTCAAGGAAGATAAGCGAGTTCTACATTGCACAAACTGTGGGAAACCTAGGCACAAAAGATACTTGCTTCAGGATTCATGGATTTCTAGAATGGTACAAAGGTATGAGGGAAGGAGGCCCTGCCAGAGGCTTCACTACAATCACTATGGAAGGTAGCACTGCTGGTGAGAACTCTACTTCCTTGGGTGAGGCTATGAAGCAAGTATCACAACTGCTCCGACTCATGAAAGGGAAAATGCCACAAGATCCACTCTAGGTTAATTTTGCTCAAGGAGATGATTTTGCAGGTATTCAATGTGCATTTTTTAATCACAAACTTGATAAATTTGGCTGTTGGATACGGGCGCCACTAACAACATATGTGCAGACCTAAAATTCCTCACAAATTATCATTCTCCTTCACATAAATCACTTGTTCACGTGCCTGATAGGTCTTCACAACAAGTCCAGCACATTGGTGATGTTCACCTTCACAACACTTAGTTCTCATAGATGTTCTCTATGTTCCCAATTTTCAATACAATTTGTTGTCAGTTCAAAAATTATGCTTTTCTAATCATATTAAGGTCCTATTCTCATCCTCACATTGCTGGCTACAGGACCTAAAGCTTGAGCGCATTTTGGGCGTGGGTAGAATGCCGGGAGGACTTTATCTCATTGAACGTTCCTCCTTTGATCCTGCTGTTATACAAAAATTTCCTGTGATTCAATCCTCTTGTAATCTGTCTAGTATTACTGAGGGAGCCTCCTTATGGCATAAACGACTTGGGCACCCCTCCCAGCATGTATTACGACATATCTCTTCAATAAATACTACACACACTTTGGAACATTGCAATATATGTCCTATTGCTAAACAACAAAAGTTGTATTTTAATCCATGTGGTATTACAAGTGGTGCTTGCTTTGAGTTGATTTACTTAGATGTTTGGGGGTCGTATAGACTTCCCACATTGAGCAACTGTTACTACTTTCTAACCGTAGTAGACGACTATAGTAGGGGGACTTGGGTGTTTTTACTGCAACGTAAGTCCCAAGTGGCTTCTAAACTTGCCATCTTCCTTAAATCTGTGGAGACACAATTTCAATCCAAGGTTAAGATTGTGCGATCTGATAATGGAATGGAGTTCGTCAATACCACTTGTGATGATCTATTTCACTCCTTAGGCATTACACACCAGCGTTCTTCCCCCACACTCCGCAGCAAAATGGGGTAGTGGAGAGGAAACATAAGCATTTGTTGGGTGTTGCTAGAGCCCTCTTGCACCAAGCCTCACTACCTCGAAAATTTCGAGGAGAGTATGTATTAACCGCTGCCTATCTCATCAATAGAATCCCTTCTTTCATGCTCAATTGGAAGTCCGCATATGAGGTACTACATCATAAGCCCCCCAATCTTTACCACCTTAAGGTTTTTGGGTGCTTGTGCTATGCCTCCAATACATTACCTCACAAGGATAAATTTGACCCGAGGGCTTATAGATGTGTTTTCTTGGGATATAGTCAATCACATAAGCTTATAAGGTATACAATCTGGAGACACACACCATGTTCTCTTCCATAGATGTTAGGTTCCATGAGCAATTGTTCCCTTTCCAAGAGTCTCATACTACACCTACTTCTGTTCCAGTTCTCCCAGTTCCTACCCCTGACACTGATGTCTCCTTCGACACTCCTCCTTCTCCTACTGATTCGTCTGTACCACCAACTATACTCATTGATATCCCTCATATGTCTCCTTCTGCAGATCAATCCTCTCAACCTCCTCTTCAAAGGTCCCTTAGACAGTCCACTCAGCCACAATGGCTGAAGGATTATAGGTGTCATATGTTTTCTACCTCTCCTCACCTTTGCACTCTTTACTCTTTTAGCTCTACACATATGTTGTTTTTGGTTCAGATGAATGCGGTGCAAGAGCCTAAGATGTTCATCCAGGCCAATCAGGATGAAAATTAGAGAGACGCAATGAGGCTGGAGCTCACTGCTCTTGAGGACAATCATACATGGGAATTGACTACACTACCAGCTGGAAAGCGGACATTTGAGTCCACGTGGGTTTATAAACTTAAGCTGCCGCTACGATAGTTTTCTCGCCGGTGGCCAACATGGCTACAGTTCGAGTGTTCATTGTTCTTGCTATCTCGAATTCTTGGTCTCTCATGCAGCTTGATGTAAATAATGCCTTTCTCCTTGGCTAATTGGATGAGCAGGTGTACATGGATCCTGCAGAGGGTTATGCCAAGGCTGATGGTGGGCTAATCTGTTGGCTCAAGCGGTCCCTTTATAGGCTAAAACAAGCATCCTGGCAGTGGAACATCGAGCTCACCTCCATGCTAGAATGTTATGGTTTAGAGATGGCAATTTCAGCCCGAACTCGGGAAATCCGCCCCGGACCCGCCCCGTATGGGGCGGGTCTAGGACCCAATCTTTTGGGGCCAGGACGGCTTTGGGGCATCAAAAACTTGCCCCGGCCGGGTCCGGGGCGGGGTACGGGTCTTGTCCCCCCCCCCCCCCGGCCCCGCCTCTTTTTCATTATATATGATATAATATATATTATAGATAAAAATTATAGTATTATATATAAATCCTAAATAAGTTTTTCATGTACCCAACTCTATATAAGAAATAAAAAAAATAAAAAATTAGTTGATTAGAAATTTAATGATTAATTTAAATTATAAATTGAAACTATATAGTCTACATTAAGTTATTTAAATCTAAATTGATATTATTTATTAAAACATAAAATATTAGTTTAATGTATTCTTTGTGTAATATAATTCATTAAAAATTATAAAATGATATTACTTGAAGAGAAGATTAATAATTTAGATAAACATATTATTTGTCTTATACAATTCATTTTAGCTATATATATTATTATTTAATGAGATCAAAAAGTTTAATTAACAATTACAATATCTCAAAATCCAGCCACCCGATTC
This sequence comes from Sesamum alatum, assembly GCA_034509735.1. Lineage (NCBI taxonomy): Eukaryota > Viridiplantae > Streptophyta > Magnoliopsida > Lamiales > Pedaliaceae > Sesamum > Sesamum alatum. The sequence continues at coordinate 20,512,793 of JACGWO010000003.1, forward strand.
ATACCAAATTTTAATATATATGTCTGTGTCCATTAGATCATATTGGACGGTACGATTTAAAATCACACGGCATGATTCAACGATACACCATCTTAAATGATTACTCTTTTGTTCCGAGTACGATATCTCAACATCCGTATACCCAATAAGTCTAAAACTCTACCAAATGTATTTTTCTATAAGTTGATAATATCTAACGGTTTGATTTGAATTTTAACGGTCCGATTAACCCATGTTGTTCAACAATATAAGATGACAGTTACATCAATGTAATAGTAACATTTATAAATATACAAATTTATTGCATATTGTGTACATATATCAATCTCAACTATAAATATTTTTATGTATTTCAATTGCATTATTCTAGAAAATGGATATATTCTACAATATTAAATTGTTCAATAAATTAATATTTTACTTTATTAAAATTAATATTAAAAAATTAATAAATTTACTTTAATAATAAAATTTAATATTATTAATAAAATTCATGGTGGGGCGGGATGGGGGGGGGGGGGGGGTGGCGGGGCAAGACGGGGCCGGGGTGGCAGGGCGGGTTCGGGGTTTGATCATGGCGGGGGGGGGGGGGGGTATGGGGCTTAAAAAATTTAACCGGGGCGGATCTCGGGTCCGGACGGACCCATACCAGACCCGCCCCATTGCCATCACTATTATGGTTTCAAACAATCACCCCATGACCACTGCCTCTTCACGAAAGGTTCTGGTTCTGGATTTATCGCTTTGTTGGTTTACGTCGATGATATATTGCTCACGGGAACTTCTCTTGATGAGCTTTACGATGTCAAGGCTTACCTCCATAAGCTATTTACTATCAAGGATCTGGGACATGCTAAATACTTCTTAGGTTTAGAGATTGCTCGCTCTACACATGGTGCTTGTATCACTCAGCAAAAGTATCTTTGTGATATTGTTAAAGACTGTCAACTAGAGAATGCCAAGGCAGTGGCTACCCCTACCTGCTGGTGCTAAATATGATGCCAATTCTGGTCCTCTCTTCGCTTCTCCTGATACATATCGACGCCTCGTTGGTCGTCTCTTATATTTGGGGTATTCTTGGCTGGATATCTCCTATGCCGTGCAATAGTTAAGCCAGGTCCTGCAGCACCCCTGTCGACAACATTTGGATGTTGCTCTTTACTTGGTCCGTTACTTGAAGGGCACTCCTTCACTTGGCCTCTTCTTCCCTACAGATACATCTCTTGTGCTTGAGGCTTTCTCTTATTCCGATTGGGCTTCCTGTTTGGATACTAGGCGTTCCATCACGGGCTATTATGTTTTCCTCGGAGGCGCTCTCATGTCCTGGAAAACCAAGAAACAAGCCATTGTGTCTTGTTCCTTCGCCGAGGTCGAATACCTTAGCATGGGTTCAACTGTGTGTGAGTTTCTATGGATAAGCTATCCACTCAAGGAGTTCCACGTTCCTGTATGTTCTCTTGTTCCCTTTCACTACGACAATAAGGCCGCCATTCACATTACCGAGAACCCCGTGTTTCATGAACGAGCGGAACACGCCAAGTTGGGCATGGTTCCCCTTGTGCCAAGTTGAGGGGGCGCTGATGAGAATATAGCAGCAGAGAAGGCGTGTTGTTGCTAACAGTGTGTTTTCTGGCTCTTACATTGTTTCCACTGTATGACACTTTTATTAGTTGGGCCTGTACATATTTTTCCTTCAGGCGCTTTCACATTTGTTTTAGTAGTAGCGCTTTTGTTATTTCTGTTTGGCTGACGTGGATGTTAGTTGCAAGTTAGTTGGAGGTGGTTAGGATATTTTCTTCCTTTTATGTATTGAAGGGACAGCCACACCTCAATGCAATTTATCAAAAAATATTTCACCAAAATATTGAATCATGTCTTCCAATCTTCAGATGTATTTGTTCAGTTCCGCACCATTTCTACAATTACATATAATTTATTTGTAAGACGCATAACTTTTACTAGTAATATAAGGAGTTGGAATACAGAATATCTTTTGTGGATCCAATCTGTGAATGCAATCGCCCCCCTCCCCCCCCCCCCTCGTCCCTCCAATAAAGTGGATCTTCTATCATTCTTTTATCACATATCAGTGTCACATCAATGAATTATTACAAAAAAAAATACAGAAATTAAAACGGGCTTAGGAATTGGAATGGTTTGGATGAACCTAGACCGGCAGAACGGTAATGGAACGGGAGATGGTCCGTCGTAATTCACGGTGTTCTTAAAATTTTAGAAACGGTTACGCAATAACCGTTCCTATTTTGGAACTGTTTTGACGCACAAGATAAAAACTATTTCTGATTATGTTTGTCTTTGTAAATATGTAATTTTTGTATTCGCAACACTCAATTAATATTTGGAACGGTCATATGATATGTTATTGACATAATTTTCAACGGTCATTGCAACTCTATTTGCATCCAATTTATGTATGAAAGACGCATTTTTTCACTAATTTTGGAATACATTGTGGAACGGTTTATTTTTATCCGGGTGATAGATATATATTGGAATGGTATATGAAACTCCATTTGAACATAACTTTGAAATGACCGTAGAAACGGTGCTAATCTTAATTTGGGATACACTGTTGGCACAGGCTTAGGGTGTGTATTTGGAGCAACATCAATGATATATAGTCATTAACTTTGGAATAAAATTAGGCACAATTTGTCCCTTATTTATAATGCAACTTTTGAACGGCTTTAGAAACGGTGGTGTTGTTTGTGGGATCCATGATTCAAACGGTTTGTTCAATTTCATTCCATAACCGCGCAAAAGACCGTTCCTAAATTATCTATTAATTTAATTTTTTTAATTATATAATATTAATTATTATTTATATAAATAAAATAAAATCATTGATTATTTTTTTAATTTGGTTAAATAATTAAATATTAAATGATGTTATGCAATTTACACAAAAATATGCATAATTACGAAAGAAAAATATTAATAAAAATATTATCCAATTTAATTACAAAAATAAATATATATATATATATATCCAAAATCTACACCCCATCCCCCTCATCGTTGTGCATGTTAGCATCGTTTGGGGCACGGCTGCTTGTCGAAGGTTGTGACAGGCCGACAGTAGAGTTATTAGTGTGCATAGACTTCATAATTGGCCATCATGTCAACCACCATCGTCTCGAGTCGGACCATCCATCCTCCATGTCCGACAGTGGCAGTGGCGGTAGCAATGTATAGGTCTGGCTAAGCTCGTGGACCTCAGAACTAAGGTCGAATACACGGTCCTTACTCTTACTCCTGATCGCTGCCAGCCATAGATCATGCTCGGTCATCGCCACTGAGCTCTCCGATTTGACTGGAGTATTTCGAGTCTTGGCCGTGGCTTGAGGCTGGTGACCCTCCAGTAGCTTCTGGAACGTCTCCTGCAAAACAAAGCAAAGTAGTATTATCATTATTATTACAAAAAATTAAGGGAAATAACTTTTAAAGTATAAGTATTTACCGCCACCTCCACTGCCCTCAGCCTACTCCAATCGTCGTCGGCCTTCTTCTTGTAGTATCTAGAGAATAACTCCACTTGCTTCATTGCCCGACCAACCTGTGCCTCCTGTACAAGAAAGGAATAGTTAATCAAGTTTTTATTTAATATTGATAAATGCTTTATAAAAAAATATAATTACTTATCATCTTCCTCTTGTGCACACTGACTGAGGAAGAACCCCGCGGTAGACAGTAGATGATGTCACAGGGTTGGCCGACTGGTAGGTCTTGTTATTGACGGGCTCGTTCTTGAACTCCTCACTGCCCCAGTACAGTTGGAGCTGCCGCCAGACTTCGTTCGCCAGTCACACCGGCTTCACCAGAGACTGTCTGGCAAGAGTGAAGCGCTTGCGGATGAAGTTCCTCACGAACATGTGGAATACGCGGACATGGACTCATCGTCACAGTCCCACCAGTATGTCATTTGCAAAAGAAAGAAATTGTTAAAATATGTAACAAAAATAATTAAATTTATATTATTAAATAGAAATTAAAATAAAGTATCTTCAAACACTCGAAGCAGAAATGTTGGTGCTCTGGCAGCACCTGGAACAAACATCCCCAAGGATGGGGATAATGTCCTCGCACTACCGCATTGATGCGCTTGTATATCTTGCGCCCAGCCTTGAAATTACATATTAATTAATGTTTATGAAAAAATTCAAATGAATAACAAAAATTAAAAAAAAAATGGTACTTGGCGTCGGCGAGTGTGATATACCAGCGCACAGATTGTTGGGGGGGCTAGTGGTGCAGGTGGTGGTGGTGGGGGTGGTGCAGCCCATGGACGGGTCGCATCTACTGCCCGTGCGGTAGTAAACAATCCGGCCTCCTGTCTGGACGGTACCGGAATAGACGAGTCTACATCCGGATCTGTCGCCGGTGCGGCAGCTGAGGGCTCAACCGACAGTGGTGGTGGGGGTGGTCAGAACTCCGCTTCCCCAACCTGAGAAGCAGCAGCCACCGGTGGTGGAACCGACGGGCCACGACCACGAATACGTCCACCTCATTGAGGAGGCAGATCTCTACTAGACATGATCTACAAATTTTTCAAAAAAATTAGTTTTATGAATTTTATGAAAAATATAATTAACAATTTTATTTTTTAATAATGATAATTTCCCCAAATTTCATAATTATTCTAATAATTATCTAAATTTTTTAATAATTATGTAATTAATATAATCCTTAAAAAAAATTTAAAATGTATACTAAATATCAAAATTCTTTCTTAAAATGTATTCTAAATCCCAAAACTGCATACTAAGTTCCAAAATTAATCTAATAATTGCTAGATTATTGAAATTTTCCCTACAATGTATATGAAATCCCAAAATTCTTTCCTAAAATGTATACTAAATCTCAAAACTCTTTCCTAAAATGTATACTAAATCCCAAAATTGTATACTAAGTCCCAAAATTAATCTAATAATTGCTAGATTATTCAAATTTTCCCTACAATGTATACTAAATCCAAAAAATTGTTTCCTAAATTTTTAGTAACTACACTAAATTCTTATATTTTTCTATATCCTTATAGTATGTATAAATATGATTATATATTATATGTAATTTCACATAAATTTCAAAAAAATCCAAAAAAAATTAATAAAATTTTCAGAAAATCTACACAAAATTTGCAACAATTTTCAGAAATTCATAAAACAAATTTGTTAAAAATTACAGATTTTCAAAAAAATTCAAAAAATCCTTAAAAAATCCTAATAAATTTGAAATAATTTTCAAATATTTCTTAAAAATTACATAAATTTCCTAAAAAAATACAGAAAAATCCCAAATAAATTTTTAGATTTTTTTCAACTTACATAGTTGTCATTAAATCCTAAATTCTGAAAATTTCTTCAAAATTACCAAAAAAATCTGAAAAATACAGAATATTTCTACGAATTTTCAGATTTTTTTTTTAATTTTCAGAAATTTTCATACAAATACTTAATTCAGAAAAATTCACAATTAAACAACAACTAACCCAACTAAAAATACACAAAACTTTCACAAGTTCATAATTAAACAACAATTTCACAAATACACAAAAAATTCACAATGCCCAACATTACTATATCCTCTTCTAATTAACCCAAGTAAAAAAACACAAAAAAAAATCAGAATTTACAACATGAATATATTTATGAAATTACATAAACAGAAAATAAACAAAAAATTGAGGTGGCCTACTTGCTAGAAATTGCGGAGGTGGAGCTAAGCAGACAGAGGCGGAGGCGGTGGCTACTGCACAGACGGAGAGAGAGAGAGAGAGAGAGAGAGAGAGAGAGAGAGAGAGAGGAACCAGCAGGTGGGGGCGGTGGCAGTGGCGCACGGAGACGCCGGCGGCGGATGAAGGGGGAGAAATAGAGCGAGAAAGAGTAGACAGAGACGGGGGAGAAAGAGAGGAAGATGAAAAAATCTACCAAAGGGCAGATTTATATTAAAATGTTGGAACGGTCATATTTAATTATGATCGCTCCAAAACCCGATCCACAGTTAAACAAAACGACATCTTTTATCCCCAAAATGACGGCGTTTTAATCTGCTTCATTTATATTAAAACAAATAGGAATGGTTATTTATTAGTACAATTGTTCCCATGCCCGTTTCCTAAGCTTAAAAAATGACGCATTTATCCCCAAAACAATGACGTATACGGTTGTTTAATAAAACCATTCCTACTAAAATTCCTAATAATTATTCAATAATCAAGAAAAAATAAAAAATAAAAAATACACGTTCCGGACACGTTAATGAGCGAAGAAAAATGTACAATGTTCCATATAAAGAATTTGAAAACATAAAATATTTTTCGTGAGATTGACACATGTTCATAATATGAAGTATATTTGTATATTAAAATTTCTTAGTATTTCACAGATGAACTAGCATCTTATATTGTTATGCTGTATCACCTAATCAGACCCTCAAAATTTAAATCAGGCCATTAGATATAATTTAGCACACATAAGAATACATTATATGTAGTACAGAGCAATTTGGGTGGGCGGATATCGAGATATCGTATTTTGTCCGTAATCTTCATCATAAAAAATGGTTCAATCTTCAATTAGGCCATATGATTGAAAATCAGACCGTTAGATATGAAATCTTATTCATAATATTGTATGTGTTTAAGTTTGGTGTTAAATCGACTCACGGATGTTGAGATATCGTCATAGGAATGTAAAATAGACATTACTGGAATAATAGTTGGAACGGTTGGCTACATGACATTGGCACGATTTCTTATAATATTAACATAGGAACGGTTATTGATACAATTATGAATGGTTTATTCAAATGCAAAGAATGGAACTGTTTAAATTAAATTAACCGCTCCAAAATTTAATTTTCACACCATTTCTTCAGAAGGCGCCAAATGAAAATTTTGGACCTATTATTGGAACGGTCAAGGATATATTTGGACCATTTCAAGTTTAAAATTTTCCACCTATTTTTTCAGAAGGTGCCTAATTGAGAATTTGAAACTGTAATTGGAATGGTCGAAATATACTTTGACCGTTCCAACTTTTAAATATCCCACTATTTTCCAAGACGCGCCAAACTAGAATTGTGCTGCAACTAATCTAGGAACGGTCCAAACGGAAAAACAAAACCATTCCGACGTTTGATTTTTCATTTTTAAAAACACAATTTAAACAAAACCAAAGTTATATTATTTTATAAAAAAATTATAATTATTATAATGTTTAAACTACGGTTTTTTCTCCACACGTTGGAAAGATAACTAAGCACCACACACTCAATAAGTCTCTTCTTCAGTGTCATACTCCTAAAAGCTATATTCATCATCTTCATAATCAGATTCACTATTTCGTGAGCGGGATGTATCTACTCCATGTTGTGCCACAGATAGATCAATGACTAACTGTATACCAGCTGGATCATGAAATTCGTATGTTTGATTGTATGTACCAACATCTGGAGTAGGTATGATTTCATCTATCTGATAGGCGACCTCGGTCTATCGTGAGTCATCGATTACTCTTCGAGCCTTGATTTTGCAAATAGCTTTCCAGTCAGCTTTATCTCTCTTCATGCTCAGGTAATCCGTGTAGTAGACTTGTACTGCTTGTTGCGTTAGTATGAATGGTTCATTCTTTTGATACAAATTTTTGAAATTGACATCAATGAGTGATAACGAGGGTGTATCTTCATGCCTCTTACCGGATCAACCCAACGACAATTAAACAATACAATGTGCATGTCGGGAATAAGTGGGTAATCTAATTGAATTATCTCTTCGAGTATTCCATAAAAGTCACTATCCGTCTGTGTATATGATGAGCTTTTGACACAAACACCACAATTCATTATTGACTTGCCGATATTGTGACGTTCAGTGTGAAAATTAAAACCATTCATGAAGAAACATGGGAACATCGTTACTTCTTCCCTAGGACATCAATAGTGCAACTTCAACAATTCGTTGTCCGTGTAGTTCAAGGCGGGTTTCACCTGCAATTCATATCGCAATTGAAATGATATATAAGAAATTGACAGATCATCATAATCTATAAGACAGTGACACTTACATGATGTTTGAACCAATCCTTGAATTCAGTTGCCACTAGTTGATAAATTATTGGGTCCTCCGAATGGTGTTGCTCGTACAGTTCATTCAAGAACAACCTGTAACAGAAACATTGATAATTATAAATATACATGTTCAAATTGAAATGATCGTTAGATTATATGTATGTATCTATATACTTACTCGTAATATGGCGCAATTACTTCACAATTACACAGCTCGTACGTCTCGATTATGTGAAGTTCTTCACTGCTCAACCACCTCTTCTTTAAAGCTCCACTTTCTCGGCCAAGGTGATTGAAAATGGACCGCACAATTCGATCACCGTTGCTCATGAGATCATTGTCTCGATCAGGTCTGCTTCGCTTGCAAGGAATGTGCGGTTCGAAGTAGTGGGAAGAAAAAAGCCCGATTTCTTCGACAATTGATGCCTTGACGTGTGCTTTATTTTCCACATTTTTCTTCAAATCGCGGAGGAATCTATTTGTACGAATATTTATTAAATACGGATGATAGAAAAATAATTTATCTAATAAACTAAATTTTACGGATGTAGTTACCTCTCAAATAGGTACATCCACCTGTATTGCACAGGCCCCCCAACCCACGCCTCATATGGCAGGTGAATAATTTGGTGCTCCATTGAGTAGGAAAAAAAAGGGAGAAAATATTTTCTTGAGGTTGCATATGATGACGGCTACATTGTCTTCCAATTCTTGTACCTTGGTGACATCTAGCGTGGTTGAACATAGGATCTCGAATAGAAGGCTGACCTCCGTCAAGGCCCCCCACACATGATCAGGAAGCATTTCATTGAAGGCAACTAGAATCAACTTCTGTATGAATACATGACAATCATGGCTCTTCATGCCGTGTATCCTTAGCTCCTTCATGTCGACGCAGCGGGACAAGAGATGCGTACCCATCATGAAACCTAAGACAACGAATCCACTCATATATCCTCTTCTTCTAGTCCTTCGTTAGTGTATATACATCTTTAGATCCTTCTGTATATTCAGATTATCCTTCGTGTAATGTCCATCACGGTATTGAATATATTATCAAATACATTCTTCTCAATGTGCATGACATCAAGATTGTGTCGCACCAGATGTGTCCCCCAATATTCAACCTCCCAAAAGATGCTTTTCTTCGTCCACTTGTGCTCGATACTGTAGGTCGTCCGGTTTATTCAGCGTTTGTTTGATGCAACTCTAAACGCATTGACACGGGCTCGGGTCTGCTCTCCCGTCAACCTCAGACGTGCAATCTTCCTTTTCACTCGATTTTTAGTGAAAGCTTTCTTGTTCTTGCGGTACGGATAGTCCGGTAGGAGAAACTGCCTGTGGCAGTCAAAATAGCATGCCTGCCTACGTGCTGCAAATAGAATGTCCATGTGTCCTCCATACAAACTGGACACCCCATAACATCGGCATCATGAATGCCTGGTTTGTCGCATTGTCGGGCGTCCGTACACCCACATGCCATAAATTTTGCAACTCTTCGATCAAAGGCTCCAGGTACACGTCGATCAGATGTTTGGGATTGGATGGGCCAGGGATCACCATCGTCAGGAACATATACTCAGACTTCATGCACATTCCCGGTGGGAGATTGTACGGTGTAAGCATCACAGGCCAGTAAGTTTTATCAAACTGCCTGTACAGTGCAAACCCATCCGTGCACAGCCTTAGTCTAATATTACGGAAGCTCAACTGCAAAATCGGGATATGTCCGGTCGAAATGCCTCCAAGCCTCTGCATTGGACGAATGACACATAGATCCATCCTCCGTCTGATGGTTAACATGCTACGTCATGTGCTCGGCAGTCTCTTCCGACCCATACAACCTCTGCAGCCAAAGGGTAAGCCGCAAGTACCTAAGAATGGCATATGGGGATTTCTTGCGTCTAGCATTTATCTCCCTGGTCGACTTGTACCTAGCGTCTCCACAAAACTTGCAATATTCCAAATCAATGTCGTCCTTCCAGTACAACATGCAGTCGTTTTTACATGCATCAATCTTCTCAATTGGTAAATCCAAGTCTTTTATCTATTTCTCCATACTGTAGTAATGGGGGAAGGGGGAAGTATGTCAACCCACTAGCACAGTTGATCATATGTTAGCTCGAAAAAACTACCCCTCAGCCTTGATATTCACCATACTAGCAATTGATGCCAATTGAGATTGGGTGCAGTCGTTCCACAACTTTTGGTCGACATGGCATAATCATAGGGGCCCCTGTCGTAATATGAACTAGGTCCGGCATCAGAAGGACAACACCTAGTACCATCATCAAGCACACCCTCCTGGTTATAAAAAGACCAGAAAGACGGCCCGGCAGCATCAAAAGTCATCCTCTGCACCCAATCCATCTGCGACGCATCACCCCAATGCGAACTACCCTCCTGAACGGCTGGCGTTTGCTGCTGCTGAATAAGGGTCGCGGTCAATGCATCAAAATATTCCTGCACCCTCTCCTCGCCATGCGAAGTCCAATTATAATACTCAGACATAAACCCTTTCACACACAAGTTGAAATTTACCTCGTATGGTGTTTTGAACCTTTCATTTTGCACTTTCCATATGGATACTTAATCTTCTCCCTGTCCATATATGCACGCTGAGACTTGGCCCATTCAAGAAATATAGTAACACCATCCTCAAACTCCAGCGTCACACCCAGCAGGTCCCGATCATACATCCATCTCCTCAACTATCTTAACATGATTAGTCCTACACATGCAATTCACAACAGTAATTAAATAAGGGATAAATTGCATAAAATCCCCCTGTGTTTTAAAAATTTAGCGAAAACCCCTCCTGTGTTAAAATAATAAGCAAAAGAGAAACCATGTGTTTTAAAAAACATTGCATACTCTCCCCTTCTATTAGCTGTTACTAACGGCATTAAAATTTTGACCAAATTGCCCGTTATACCCTTATTAGATAGCCATTGATCCTCAATAGTTAAAAAATAAACGGTCCAGATTCCAACTAATTTAAAATATATTTTTTAAATTTTTATATACAATAATATATACTATATATTGTATTATATACAGTATTATATATACATATATATATAATGAAACAAGGGCGGCGGCGACCGCCGCCCAGAGCTTGGGCGACGTCGCTTCTCGAAGCGCAAAGTGGGCGACGCGACGCAACCCACGCAGATGGGGGCGACGTCGGTCGCCCCTTCACAAGGGGGCAACGTGACGTCGCCTCCCGCAGTCGCCCACTCCTCTGGGCGTCTGCCGTCACCCAAACCCAGAGCGACGACGGTCGCCCACTTCACTGGGCGGTCCAGATCCAGGCGATGGGCTCCCCCGCCAGCGGAAAGCGACGAAGGAGACGAGGCAGTGACAAATTTTCTTTTAAATATTATTTATATTAAATATTATATTTTAAATATTATTTACATAAATAATTATTTAAATAATTTGATATACTTTTCTATTTGGATAGTTAATTAATACATTTTATGTATAAATAGAATATTCTGAAACATATTTAAACAGAATAAGCAATTTACCCTTAAATAAGCATAACAGATTTATATATATCAATCATTAATTAACTGCGTGCATTGTAATCAACCAGAAAGGGTTTCAAGTTGTTACTTGAACAAAACAACGTCAAAGATCAATGCAAATTTAACAGAGATAGTTGATATTTTCGTTTTTATGTATAAAAATGCAAGAGAGAGAATGAGAAGAAATGAAATGGAGAGAGAGTGAGAAGGAAAAAAACGAAGGGGACATATATAAGAAATAATGAAATGGGCATTGGAATAGTAATTGAAACTCCAAAACTAGTCATTAAAATATAGTCGTTGATTCAGCATTAGGAACGGGTTCAGGCGCGGGAATAGGAACACGGATATATCCGTTAAAATATAGCCGTTGTAGTGTATTTGAAACGGTAATTAGAATACAGAAACTCTAATGTACATTGATCGTTCCTAAGTGTAACACATTTTGAGACAGTACTTGCAACTCTAACTTAGTTTTGATAAGTACCATAATTTGGAATGGTCATTGGATTACAATGTCTTCATTAGGCCAAAAACGGTCTCATTTAGCACTATATTTTGGAACGGTCAACCCGCGTTCCAATTTGTACCGGCAGTGGGATGGGATTCGGAATATTATGCATTTTGCATCCACTAACCGTTCCAAGAGGCATATATGTGTTCCAAATAGTAGGACAAAATATTTTCGTTCTGTATTTGAAACGGTTGTTGGACTACACTTGTTAACACATGAATTGGCACAGTATGAGGAATGGTCCTGCTGTTCCAACACGTTATATATTCTGCACAACAGTTCCTGTGATGTCAGCCATGGGTTACCATTCCACAACAGTTCCTGTGACCGTTCCAATTTGGACCGAAATTTGTAACAGTCATAATAATCCGTGCCAATTCTCGCTTTTTTTGGTAGTGAATGATTGACTTCAAATTAAAAAAATATATAATTAAATTATAATATAGTTTAAAAATAACACCGTATGTATACACACAAAAATATGATATTTGTGTATTACAGGAATGTGTGACTATAAATTTTTTACCCCCGCACACCAATGTTTTGAAAATCGGACAGAAGATTGAACTGTATAAGTTACTGGGTTACTGATCCGATCGATTGGACCGAATTACAAAAATTAATTGACTCGGAGCATACTATATGCATATATATACACTATATCAATACATCATATGTTAATTGACTAAGCTAAAAGAAAATGTAATAAAATAAAATAAAATAAAATAAAAACTTTCAATAATTCGAAGTAAATTCGATAATTCTTCAATAAAATTTAAATTGAAACACACAAAAATAAATCAACAATTTGTAAAATAAATCAAATACATAATTTATAAAAATAGTTTATGAAATACTTTAATTTATTCCGCATGATCTATAAACAAAATAATTTAAAAAATCATCTTCTTAAAAATTAATAATCATCTTTTTTTGAAAAAATTCAATAATTAAAGATACTAATTTACCATACCCCCAACTCAAACTTCACTTCTTGGCCCAATTACAAAACCCAAGCCCATTTCCCATTGAACTATTTCAATTGAATTTCAGCCTTAATTTGAGGGTTTCTTTCATCATTACCCCATGATGTAGCCATGGCAATAGAAGCAAGCCAAGACATCAACTCTCCAGCAATTACTACCGCAAATGGAAACGAATGGCCAGTGAGCGACGACTGTCAATGCCTCGGTGAAGGGAGACACAAGATTCATCCATTTTAGTAAAAAAAAAAATAAAAATCGATTTTACTGAATTTTGCCGATTTTTGCGGATTTTCACCGGTTTTGCACGGGTTTGACCAATTTGTCCCGGGTTTGACCATCTCAGCTTTCATATCCTTAACTGAACCAGCTGTTGGTCTAGTTCTCGGTCAAACCGGCCGATCCGGTTCGGGTTTAAAAAATATTGCCGCACACATGTTGGTGGGGCGTGTTTTTTGTGTATCTTGGTAAGTGCTCATGCGTCTATCTGTGTTTGTAGTGGTGCGTACATGTATATATGTAATGTATGGTGTGTGGTATGTGTGCGTTTTTTCTTCTTTTTTTTCTTTTTCCTTTTTTTTTTTGTTTGCTAAAAACTGCTTGTGCCTATAAGGGGTTAGGCTAATTCTATCCATTTATTAAAATATCAAGACCCCAAGTGTGTGTGTGTGTATACATGTGTGTCTATGTATATGACATTGTGGGCTTTTTTTGTTAGAAAAGGTAAATTGCATTACGTATAAAAAAATGTACAGCAACTCTATAGCCCCTCGATACTCACCAAGAAATTTTTCATATTCTATAAAGTGTATTGCAAGTTCTCTTGTAATTCTTCACTAAGGATCCTCATCTTGATTTGCTCAATATCCACCATTGTTGTAGTCTCTGATAGGACTATTATATTCTGAAATCACAACTGATTCCTAGCTTCCATATATGGTAGGCAATGGCTGCAAGTGTGGCTCGTTGTGCAGCACTGAACAAATGCCCCCTCTCCACTTCTTAATTTCCCATTCAATTCCATGTAGCCAAGGAAAATGAGGTTAATTTAATCGAATTTCCCATCATAGAATCACCAAACACCTCCTGGAGTACCTGCACTAGAAAATAGGGGTACATGCGTCTCCAATTCTTGTCCATCACAAAGAACACAATGCTGAGAAGTAGCATGCATCCAAGGCTTACCTCCTGTTGAGATTTTTTGAAAAATAGTCATCCATAAGAAAAAATATTTCAACCAATTTTAAACGGCCCACGGATTAGCGAATACCATTACACTCTGTCAACTAGAGATTGAAATATAGCATATGTAGCCTTCGTGGAGAATTGTCCGAGGGTGTCCTCCATACAACTTGACTGACTCTCACATAAATAACTAGTAGGTTTTCCTCAACCTCCTCAATAAAGGCCACAGGCCATTGTCACCCCCTTCATAATAATTGATACAAGGCTTGCATCCTCTAGGAGTCCTGTAACTTGCGACGTTGAAGGAAAATGCTGGATCAATGGCCCAGTGGGATGCCATAGATCGTGCCAGAACTATATACATTCCCCATCCCCAACTCTGTATTCCACCGCATTAATAAGCCGATCTCAAAACTTGATTAGTTTCCGCCGATCCTATGAGCCCATCCGACCACTGACTGTCCAAATCGACTTATTATGTAATCTATCCACTGTAACCAAATGGGGTTACTATTAAGCTTGATTATCTCCCACAAGTGCTTACTCATAAAGGTGGGATTTTCCGTCGAAACACTCCGAATACCCAGCCCTCATTCCTCCTTACTAAGGAATATTTGTTGCCAAGAAACCTTAGCACAACTTAAATTTGAATTGCCTTGTCAGAGCAACTTCCTGAACTTCTTTTCAATCTCCTTTATAACTCCTTTGGGAAGGAAGAATGCATTGGCCCAATAAATGTGAAGTGAAGATAGCATAGGTCTTATCAATCGGGCTCTCGCGGCATACGACAAACCCACAGACCCCCATCCACTAATTTTCTTATTGATCTTTCACAGCAAGGAGCACATGTTGTTCACGTTAACCTAGAGGAAACGAGTGGTACAACCAAGCACCAAATAGGGAGAACGCCTTCCTGGAAACCCAATATATGCAAGTCTTAGGCCTGTTAATGGGTCTATTTTATGCAATCCCCAACCCAGGCCCAGCAATTACCCATTCATTTATTGCTGGGCCCGACCCAAACCGGTCTGGGACCCGATGGGTCTGGGTCATGGGTCTAACATACCAGACCACTTTTGTTTTTTTTTTAATTTTCTGGTAATTGTAAGAAAAAAAGGAAAAATATACTACATATACACTAAAAAAACACCCAAACCTCAAGCGAATAAACACTAAAGCATAAACAAAATTATACATATACAAGGAGATATAAAATGATATGGCAAAATTACAAAAGTGCATGCTCAAATACACATTTTTTTAACTAAACAATAAGTATATATTACAAGAAAGAGAGCATGAAGAGGTCCTAAACTGGTATTCCGAGCTTCACAAAAAGAATCCACGATCCAACTGAAGGATCTGCACAAGGGGCAAACAACATAAAAAATATCAAAGTGCTGATTTTTTCAGTAATCAATAAAAACAAACTTCTAATAAATAATAAATAATAATTTGACCTGTTTATATCGTCCCACTTGATTGATCTCTATGCTTGGCTTCTAGGTAATTCCACATCGTTTGGAACTATAAATTCAAAAAACAAGAGGGAAAAATTATGTCAACATAATTTTAATTTTAAAAAAAATAGAAGATCAACTGATTTTGCTTACCTTTTTTCGAAATTGATCATATCCAATAATCAGTAACAATCAGTGCTTCTACAGCATCCGGAAGCAAACATGCACGTGATTCATCAATAACTCGGCAGCAAAAACAGAGTGCAGAAACAACAGGAAATTCAGCAAATAAACAACAGTGAATTCAGCCGACACAGAATGAGATAACTGCAGTAACAACAGCAACAGCAGAACAGAGTGCAAAAATAGAGTGAGATAACAACAATAAAATCATCTCTCTCACAAAATAAAACCAATTCTATTTATATCCCTTCCCCTTGTAGTTATTATCTTTCACATTTTATACAACAGCAATGTGATTATATATCTAAGTACACTTTTGTCTTATCATTGAAATTTGTCCAGTTTGCCCAATCCTAATCCTACTACACCTATAACACCTCTGCTTGCTCATTTAATTTAACAATTAAAGTTTAGGATCAAAATCACTACTTGGCAGTGGAAGTGGAAATGGAAAGCAATAACTACAAAGAGTTGGGGTGCCTGTAGATGCAATGCTCAGAGATGAGAGTTTTCATGTCTATTGAGTTTTTCAAGGGGGAACTCTTGATGGGCTGATTAAGAAATTCAGGCAGACACACAAAGATCTGAAACTTGGAAGATTTTTTGGTCTCTGATGGATTTAAGCTCTGGGCCTGGATGGAAATTGCAGGGGAGCAGAAGGGTTTGCACATCTTTTGTACAAATAATAGATTTCTTGGAGTTTCCATTTTATTTTTGTTTCTGAGAAAATTAGAAATGTATCTACAGGAGGAAACCATATAGATAGGTCGATATTATACAAATATATATAATCAAAGAAAATGCCATTTTCAAGATTCTTTTTGGTTCTTTTCTTCTTGTTATTAAGGTAGATAATTCACCACATAAAAGTCTGACAGGCATGATATTACACTGTCCATATCTTGTTTGAAAGATGTTGTCACCTCATCACAACATTCAGACAATCAGATCATAAACACAGCATTTCTTGAAATGATCATTAATGATTGAAATCATGAAGTGTGTCTAATAGATAGGAGATCAACAACTACAACGCCAATAATCAACAGCAATAGAGAACATCACTCTGTAATACTTTTGACATGATTGTACAAGAATAAAGATGGAGTTTTGCTAGGGCGGTTCAAAGGTGTGGTGAACAATCAAACCTATACAAAATATTTGATTTAGGACCACATGTACCTCAATCAGCACGATTAGCTAAAAACTAAAAGGGCCCGAGATTATCGACAGCCATAAAATTCACGTGCATGTTAGAATTTTGCTCATGAAATGATTCCATCCTTGAGTCGAGTAAAAAAAGAAGCTTTTCATCAGTAGTTGCAATGTACAGTACTTACTTCTCTACTTTGGCAGTATTTTCACTTATTCAATTATCAATTTTCAAGAAGCTTGACATTTTACTGGGATTCTCAGAAGTTGCTAAACTACCCACTGAATTTTCCCACTTATTCCATTATCAATTTTCAAGAAGCTTGAAATTATACATTGATTCAGTCATTAATGATCCCACTGAATATGATCAAAATGCTTAAAGAAAAGGAAAAGGATCCATAAACACAACATGTAAACTCAATAACAAATCACGCTGCAGTAAAACAGAAAAACGATAGAGAAAGAATCAGCAAAATCGCATATATACCTGGGAATAAAATCACACTACAACGACAAAAAACCCGTCAAGCGCAGTTTCTTAAGAACCCACAAAACTCAAAGCACATATGCATGTGTTGCATTGTGAGTGAAACTTTTCAAGAAAATACCAAAACATGAAGTGAGAAGAAGCACCTGAGTTAAGGATCCGAAAGGGGTCCTGCTATATTCTGCAGAAAAGGATCAGACGACGGAGGCGACATAAGCGTCGGTGGCAGCAGTGGCTTCAGTCCTTGAAGAGGATATTTGGTCGACGAGAGAGAAGATTTTTCGAGGTGGGCATGCAGAGGCGACGGAAGAGACGGCGGAGGCGGCATAAGCGGTGGAGGTGGCAGCGCAAGTGGCGGTGGAGGCGGCGGCTTTGGTACTTGGAGAGAAAGTAGATCGACGAGAGAAGAGGGATTGTGAAGTGACTGAATTCTGAAGAGATTCTGGGTCTGGGTGAGTCGGGTCTGGGATGGGTCGGGTAAGAATGGGTAGAAGTGGGTATTTATCCGACCCAGACCCAATCCTTTTAATTTAATGGATATGGGCCTGGGTTTGGGCCTAATATTTCATATCGGGTCTGGGCCTAGGTATGGGCCCATTAAAATGGGTCTGGGTAAAATCAACCCATTTACAGGCCTAATGCAAGATAGTGTCTTTCGTAGGTGTTGCTGATTTTGATAATATCACTGGGCTCATTGAAGATTAGCTTGAAGCCCCGACTAACCTAAAATTCAACCAAAACATCTTTCAACGTGTGCCTTGCAGAAGAAAAGTAAATCGTCTGAGGAGTAAAGCATGACAAGTTGAAACACCTTACAACACCAATAAAACTAAACCCTGACTCAGACATAACTCGAGTTTTAATGGACAGATGCAACACCTCCATCACCAACACAAATAGGTACGGAGATAAAGGATTCCTTTTATGTAATCCCATCGCGCTCAGAAAAAACCCATGTGGTTGCCCATTTATAGATACTGAGTATGAGGGCGTGGTCACACACTCCAAGATCCAATTAATAAATATGTCAGCAAATTTAAACAAGATCAACGTTGCACGTAAGGATCCCACTCTACTGAATCATAAACCTTCTTAGGTCAACCTTAATAACACATTAAGGTGGTAGATGATTTTGGTTATAACCATGCATTAGTCCTTGAGCCAACAAAATATTATCACTAATTCGGTTCCTGGTACAACTGAATTTTGCGTTATATCAACGAACTTACCCAAGCTATTCTTCTTCCTTTGAGCCAGTATCGTGGATATGACTTTGTATAGGGCGTTGCAACAGGAAATGAGTTGGAAAGTCCATCACCGTGTTGGGTAGTTGCACCTTCGAGATTAGCGTTAACAATGTTGTGTTTACTTATTTTAACAACCTCCCTGACTGAAAAAATTCTTGGATTGCGGTTGTCACCTCATCTCCAATAACTAGCCAAGCCACTTTAAAGAATCCTGCAAAGAAACCATCCGGCTCAGGCACCTTATCTTCCTCAATACCAAAAAATGGCCTCTTTCACTCGTGTCGTGGAACTGGTGCAGTAATGTTCAAATATTTTTTCGCGATGCCATCAATGACCCCATATACCCAAGGGCGAAGGTGATTCAAGGAGATTTCTTGATGCACTCTCTACTCATCTCCCCCCAATAAGTTGTGAAAAAGTTCACAAATTCTTGTGTCACAAGTGCATGTCCCATCTATTAGATGTAGTATTCGGTATTAATTTGAAAAATTTTCTGAGAAGCCTTCCTTGTTGCCACTTTCTTGAGGAAGAGTCTCGTACACTGATCACCCATCTGTTAGAATAGGTGAACATGTAAGCCAATTTTGGCGGGAATGTGTAACCTATGTCTAGACAATTTCAAGTGTTTGATAAATCATTTATGAATAAAGAACTGAAAATTCATATGGCAACACTTTGTTTACGTTCACTTATATCTGCTATTATATTTCTGTTCACTACGCAAACAAAGCCCACGGACTGAGAATCGATTTCGGGGACTCGGACTACGCTTGGAGGTAGGTCCATGAAATCAGTCTTACCGAATCAGTTCGGAAATCTCCAAGTCAAGGAATCTCGAAAATGGGTACCGAGATTCCCCTTGAGACTTGCACTAAGCATCTGTTGTCGTATTTCATCGACGGGTGATGAAGGTCATCTAAGCAGTGTTAGTGGGTTAGCATGCTAGGAAGCAGCTGACTGAGGTGACTCGCGGGAACCGTCTTACGGAGGACCTTGAGTATGGTCAGCAAGGTATGACGTGTATTCCTGGTTCCAACGGTACAGGTCAAGTCCTTTGACTTGAGAAACTGCTGAGTTTACCTGTACATCAGGTCTGTATCTTAGATATGGTGAGAGATTGCCAAAATACTCTTGAGTAGTCATAAGCCATGTCTAGTGCAGCTCTGGTGTACAGAGTGACAGTAGTTTCCAAGAAAGGATTTGTCTCCTGTCAAAAGGCATTGACAGTTGAGTCTCATGTATGCTCTGTGTCTTGTCCCTAAAATCTGTGGCCACAGTAACTGAACAGAATGGAAGGTTTCCCTTGCGGCGTTTAGTAAGGACAGACCGACACTTAGGTCCAAAATGAGTACTTGCATTTTCCGTGCCCTAGACCCTAAGTGATGAGACCGAAGACAGAAGGACAAGTGTACTGTTAGAGCCTAAATGTTCTTCCCCGAATATTTCACCTAGTCTCTAGTGCCATGGACCATTGCTAGATGGCCACCCATGGTAACGGACGGATTCTAGGAATCCGACCAAGTCTAGCTGGAAGGTGAACCTAAAGAGTCACACACTATCCACACACACTTAGAATTTAATTTGGAATTAAATGTTGGAGTAAAGGAATGATTAAATTGGATTTAATCAGGTCCTATATTTTCTTGGAGAATTAATTCCTTCTATTTGATAAAGGAAATTAAATTAATAAATTGGATTTATTAAGGGAATTAATTTAATGGGCCTAGAATAAATATTAATATTCATATATTATATTTATTTGGCCTTTTGGAATATTTAATAGGATTTAAATATTTCATTAAATTAAATTAATGGTTGAGATTTAATGGGGGAGATGAAAGGCTAGGATTGAATTTGACAAGGTCAAATTCTACTTTGACTAGGACTTTGACTAGGTCAAAATCCTAGTCAAATTAAGCTTCTAAAGAGTTAGAGTTTAAAGAGGATTAAACTCCTCCTCTATATAAACCCCTAGCCTTGCACCTTTTGAAGGATGATGAAATTCCAACACACACACACACACCAACTCGTCACTCTCCCTCTCCCCTCTCGTCCGCCCCTCTCTCTCTTAGCAAGAAATCGTTTTTTCTTGTTCTTTGTTCTTGGAACAATAGAATATTGATGAATCAATATCGTTAATTCATAACGTGTTGTTGATTCATCCACTCCAATAATTACATACTTGTTCGTTGCTAGCACGACGTGCAAGATACGTGGGTGGATCGTGTGTCACGATTTGGAGGGTCTCAAGAACGAGATCTTGGTGCAAAATGGGGAACAACGCGTGTAGCCGTTGAAGACGAAAACGACAACGGGTAGGTCTCGGTTTACGTTTTTGCCTCTTTTATTTTTTCAACCCTATGGCCTCCATGATTATTGTATGTTTTTTATTCATGTGATACACCGAACACCGGGGAAATTTCAAGGGCACACCCCTTGAAACGTGTTCTTTAATTTAAAAGCATGTTTTAAATTCCGCATTTTTATTTTATACCGCGCTTCCGCATTCGCGCAATTTTTCCGGGACAATCCACATATCTTTTCACCATCTTCAACCATTGAAGTTTAGCTCTTTTTTGTAACTTATGTTGCTCTTGCTTAACAACCCGCATGTAGATGACCCGACAAAAGTTTCCAAATCATGTAGGACCGTTATGCTTATATTGTTGGACCAACTCTTGTACTGTACCAAGAAATCCCGCAGCCTTCTCAACATACATAGCCAAGTCACCTTTTTTCTTTCTCAACTCCCTAAATACCGGCTTGAGCAATTTAAGATTTTGTACCATGGATGCGGCGTCTCCATTTATCCTACACAAGTTGCATGAACCCCGAGGACTTAGCTAGAAAAGTATCAAAGCGAAACATGGGTGCACCACCTCCGCTAGACGTTCCCCTATAGAATATCATGGGATAGTGATTTGACGTTCTTGGTATAGTGCATTGATGGTATCCATTCGGCCATTGTGCAAGCCACACCTCATTAACCAAGGACCTCTCAGCCACTTCCACAATCCATGTTCCCCTTGGCTAAAGTTGTGCCATGAGAAGAGAGTGCCTTGCAAAGTAAGCGAACACAGTCTAGCATCCAATATATAGTCCTGAAATTCCTCCATAGCCGGCGTGCTCTCTACAATTCGGTCGCTTACCTCACTAAGATCAACCACTGCATCTGTATCATCCTATGTTAGCCAGATACGATTACCCGAAGCACTATAATCCTCAAACCAAGTCCATCTCCATTTGATAGTCGATTGGATGCTCGCCTCAATTCTTATTGCTACCCTCAGCTCTCATAAACCTAAGAGGGATAATTTAAATTCAGAAATAAGTGTTGCAACAACACATTGGTAGTCTGGCCTATTGAGACCCCGCACATTCCAACAAGCCATAATGTTCATGTATATGCAACAGGGCAATTGGTGTTAGGTCCTTGAACACTTTGACTCACTTCTTCGCTCATGCCATGGAGAACATCAAATGGATTATATATGATAATCTCTTTACCTTTTTCTGTCCTTAGAGGTATCAAAAAATGAGGGACCTCAATACCTGGCGACTCTACACTGGAACCGCATGTTCGGGAACAACCCATTCAAGGCCAGTACTATTAATCGTGCTCTAATTAGACTCTTTATGCATTTTGGGATGAACACCTTCACAGGTGGTGCCTGCTTTTTATTTGTCTTCTTCTTGGTAGGACAGTGTTCCATAGTGTGTCACAACACTCGACAATTAGGGCACCATTTGGGCAACCACTCATATTCAACATCAATTTTGCATGGCTCTCTACTTACTTCGTCCAATGCAGGTAGCATTACCACAAGATTTTTGGGTAGGACTGATGAATAATCAAGCAACACACCAACTCAGGCACAGTCGAGGCGAGCACAAGACCTCCTTATTGCATCCTGATACAACGGCTTTCCCTACTCCGTTAGCAATAACACTAAGGCCATCTACAGTCCGGTATTCAACTCGAAAATGATGTAGCTGAATCCAAACTAGAACCTCCATGATGGCTTGTTTCTTAAGTACCATTCTAGGTTCCCAATTTTGCAGCACTATCGGTTGTCCATGGAAAGCCACGGACTCCCCTCGATCACCTCCTCCATTGCAGCAGTAGAATGGAACTTAATAAAATAGAACGCATTGGTCGTAGTAATGACATCCTGGACCACTTTGCGAAGCAAAACGTACATAATCATTAAGATGGTGAAAGTAGGGCTTCTTTCCCCAGAAAAAACCCTTCAATCATTGCATGCCACTTCCTCACCCCCTCCTCCCCATTACTTGAGTTGGTCGAACAACTATTTCCCCATTCTATAATTCATGCGGGATATATTTGAGGGTTTTACGTGTAGACTTGTTAAAACCCGTAAAACCCTCAACAAACCTATCCACATTCATGGTAGGGTTTGGAATTTAGCTTAATCCCCCAACTTAAACCTCAAGTTGAGGCATCCCCTCTGGTGTCGTTGGTTTATTGGTGAAGTTCAATATTGGTAATTAGATTGAAGGAAAAACTCTTCTCGTTGCCATAACCCTACTGTGCACTAAACATGATCACTGGGTTTCGGTAAATCCTTCAGCCATTCTGCTTGCACATCTACTAAACCTTATGGTACCGAAATCGGGGGAACAGAATTCGGTGGTACTGTAATCGAAACTAGAGGTCCACTCCAATACTTCGATTCCCATCGTGTTTTTAGGGTTTGTAATGCGTAAATAGAATCTACGTCACCATCATCCAGAACACATTCAGCCAACTTTATGAACTCTGAGAATTGAAAAGCCTGTTTGATCTTCTCCCTTTCCTCCAGCCCCATCTGCCACCTCCTCCGTCTGGCAGCCAACGCTAGGGTTCCAATAAGAGAGAGAGGATATAGGAACGAAAGACATATATCGTTATAACAGCTTAAAATTTCAAAAAATTTGTTGTTTCATTCCATTGTGGGATTGTTTGTGTAACACGAACAATCCCTAGGCCTGTCAATGGCGAGCATTATCCTACCCAGAACCGGATCCAATAAATACCCTTAGTTATTATTTATAGACCATGCCCAGACCCTATCCATAAAATACTCGTTGGATATTACCCATGGTATACCCACAATAATTGGGTCCAATGTGGGTCTTACCCAATGGGTCTTACCTATGTTAAAATGAATGAAGCAATATCCACATTTTTTTATAATGATATTAACAGAACATATTATTAAATTAATTTAATAAAAATATTTTATTAACTTGCAATCGATAAAATAAATAAAAAGTTGTTCGTTTTTTTAACATGTGCAAATGGAACATCCTGGAAATCTAAATAATGATCTTGACTTTGCTCAAATAGTAAACCGTTATAAATCAATTACACAATTTACATAGCTTTGAGATATGAAAGGAAAAAAATACGTATGAAAATCGTATTTTAAATTTGAAATAATATTTTTTTATCGATTTGAAATTGCATTCAACTTTAATTTAATGAGTTTTTTAAAATTCAAACAAATGTTATCAGTTTCTGATGTGGTAGTGGTTTTTAGTGAAGGATTAATCGGAAAAAATTACCTCGACACAATTGCACCCCAAGTCCTTAGAGAGAGAAATATTGTATGAGTGGTCAAATCAATTAATAGTAACTTAGGATTAAAAAATAATATATCTTGTATTTATAGTGATTTGGTTATTTTATGGTGTGATAGGGTACATATTTTTAACCATGTGGTAGACCCCGAAAATTACTCTTATGCCCTTGTGAGTAAATTGTAATTACTATTATATACATCATACAGCCCCTCACTCTCGGACAGAATACGTTGGATGAAATTGTAATCTGGGCGAGAGTAGTTGCTGCAGCAGAAAAAATTAGGTGCATTGAATACTTGTTGGTGGGTGGGTGGGAGTTCATTAATTAGTCTCCCCCCTCTTGCCACATTCATTCTTTCCCCCCTTCTTCAAGAGCAAAAACCTCAAGTAGCACTCATGGCTTCCAAAGGTAACTTCTTCCCCCTTTACTAAATTCTTACATGCAATCCTCTTCCATATTTTGTGTTTTGTAGAAGCATATTGCATTGCCATGTCTAGTGACGAGGGTTTGGGAGGGGTAGTGAGGCGACACACTATGAGTGGGTGGTGGTGGGTCGGCGAACGTGTGGTCTGAGGGTCCGAGGAGCGGGTCCGAGACGGGAGAGGGGGCGTGGCCCTCCAGCTCAAGGCGTCGCGGCCTCGAGCTGGGGAGAGGCCACCTCTCCCCCGGCTCGAGGCAGCGCTGCCTCGAGCTGGGAGGAGGTGCTCCCTCCAGCCCGAGGCGACGCCTCGAGCTGGGGGGACGCCCCCCCCCAGCTCGAGGCTGTGCCTCGGGCTGGGAGGGGATGCCATCCTCCCCTCCGATGCCATCTTCCCCTTCGGTGCGTTTTCTGTCGACGAGTGATTTTGGTTCTTCAGAAAATATTTGGGATGGTTCCCACGGTGCGATGACGAGAGACTTTCCCCCGTGTCCTGACGGCTCTTTCGATGACTTGGAGAATTTGATTGATTTTGATTCGCCTAACTCAGGTGGGTTGGACACTTGTCGCGGCGGATGGGAGGCCGATGATTATGAGCGCGATGATAACGACCAGAACGAGGGTGAGAGCGATGAAGTTAGTAGTGAGAGGGGGGAATCTGAGAGTGAGGGGGAGGACGAGGGATCCGAGGTTCTCGAGGTAGTTGGGCGCCCGAGTGTAATTATGGCCCTAGGAGCTAAAGACGCGTTACGCCCGTGGGGGCGGGGTGGCCGAAGACCCCGAGTGGTGGACGTGGGGACTTGCGACAGGGTCCTTACACGTGAACGCTTAACCTTTATACGGAGGGAGTATGGGGTGCCTTCCGCGCATAAGTTTGTTCTTCCTTCTCCCGGGCAGAGGATTAGGCACCCCCCCGATGGGTATTTCACTGTGTATTCGTCGTACTTTGATAGCGGATTCTCTATTCCTCCTCATCCCCTCTTAGTAGCGTTGATCAAGAGTTATAGGGTTTGTGTTAGCCAGCTCACACCCAACTCCCTCATGTATTTTGAGGCTTGGCGGCGGGGTTTCATCGAGATGGGACTTCCCCTGTCTTTAGATAGTTTCCATGCTTTGTTTAGCATCCGCCGCATGCCCGAGCCATCTTCCTCTACGGATGATGGTCGATATTTTTACCTGAGTTTCTGCATGGGGTGTATGTTTTTTGACGGGCTCGTTTCTTCTAAAGGCCCTTGGAAAGAGAAGTTTTTTTACGTCCGGGACGACGGTTGGGGTTTTGCGACGGATTGGTGTAGTTCGCCGATTTTGCATGGGCATTATACGGAATTTGGTAGATTCCGTGAGAGGTTTTATGGCGGCGGGGTTGTTTTAGTCGCATTATACACTTATAGCATTATTTTCCCCTCTGGTATTGACGTTTATTTGTGCTTTCTTTTATCATATGTTTGTTTTTCCTTTCTATGTATTGACTCTCTCCTTATTGCTTTCTTCGGCAGGTAAGAAGATGGATGCCGACACTGTTACGTTGCGGAGGGCTGCCGCAAAGGAAAAGAAGCGTGGCGAGCAAGGCTCGGTTCGCCCACCACCCGGTGCACCCGCGAATTTGGGTGGGGGCGGGCTCCCCTCTTCCTTTTGCGGCGCCTCCGATTCTCGGGCCACGGGAGTTCACTCCGGGGTTTCTCCCCCGCCAAAGAGAGCGAGGGATGTTCCTTCGGGGCCGTTTCCCACGGGTGTTCCACGGGGTGGCATTTTCACCGCCAGGGTGAATCAGGCGGAGGGCATACAGTCATATTCGGACATTGCCGACCTTTCCTTGGCTTGGAACCGCACAAGGGATGTAGTGAGCAACGATGATCTAACTCGATTTTCCACTCTAAGCGACGAGCAGGTGGATGAATTGTTGGCCGGGGATGCCGCCCGAGTAAGTGGCTTATCCTTTTACTTCACTATGTTTTTGCTCTACGTGTAACTTCCATGCACTTTGTTTAACTGGTGTTATTTTATTTATGTAGTCCCTCACCCTAAACACACTAGCCCGAAATCGGCGCTCGGCGAGGAGGGGAGAAACTGAACGATTGGATGCACTTGCGAAGCGGCGTGAGGAGGAGTGTTCGAAGGTGAGGGAGGAGAGAGACAAGGCTTTCGAAGACTTCACCGGAATGGAGCGCCGCTACGAGCGGGAGGTGAGTACCGGGAGGAAGTTTCTGGCACCTTCATCTGGAGTTGCCTTTGTCGGCAAGACTAAGGAGGAGGCCATTTCCGAGTTTCAGGCGTCCGATAGCTTTGAGGGTATCGTAACGGAGAGGGCCATCCCCGTCTATGAGTCTGCCATATATAAGTGTCACCGTTTTCTTCACGGTGTTCTTCGCGACAAGGGCCAAATTACCGAGGAGGACATAGTCGGCATTGACCCCTACTTAAGTGAAAAGGAAGAGGAGGAGGTCGGTCCGGCATGCGGCGGAGCCCCCCAGGACGGGGAGTGAGATGAGTGGGGTTGCCGACCGCTAACCCTCTGTTTGTACTTGAAGTTTGATATTTTAGGCTTTTATTTCCTGTAATTGATGTATTAGGAATTTCCTATAACTTTCTTCCGGCTTTTATAGTCGGATGTTTCGATATGTTATCGGCAGTATGTCGTACCTGCATGTTTTCTTCCGACTACTATAGTCGAACATTTTGTATGTAATCGGCAGTATGTAGGATTTGTATGTTTTCTTCCGGCTACTATGGCCGGATATTTATGATATATATTCAGCGGTTGCACATGATATGAAACTTGTGTTTTTTAAGTCATGTTTATCGGAGGTCGCCTCAAGGGATGTTTTTGCTTGAGTCCCGGAGTTGATTTTTACCAACTTCAAAGGGGGCAAATTTTCCGGGGTAACGCTATTAGGGAGGATCTCGGTGAGGTTTCGTTTGCGTGGTCCGGGGCGTTCGTTGACGCCTCAGGGGACCTCTCGAAACTTCAGGGATCTCCATATGGATAAGTTTCATACTACGGCAGAAAAATAACTTCATTCATCAACTTTGAATTCAATGCTACAAGAGATGAGGGACCTAGTCAAAAAGAAAAGGGGGGGTTGAAAACTCGGCCACCCATACTAGTTCTATTACATAGCCAAAAAGGGGATTTCACTTCCCCGCCGTCCGTCAAGGATAGTACTTCTTCAAGTTTGCGACATTCCAAGTGCGTGGGACGCTTTTTCCATCAAGATGTTGCAACTTGTATGCACTTGCGTTCACGATTTCTACGATTTTGTAGGGGCCTTCCCACTTGGGGTCCAACTTTCCCACGGGACCCGAAGCTTCAGCTTTCCTCAACACCACATCCCCCACCTGAAAACTTCGTAGTTTTACTTTCGCATTGTATGTTTTTTGCCATCCTGGCTTTGTACATCGCAACGCGCACCGCGGCTCTTGCCCTCGTTTCGTCGACTAAGTCCAGGTTTGCTCTCAAACCTTATTCGTTGGAGTTGGGATCATAATGTTTGACTCGCCAACTGAGTTCTCCTACTTCCGCCGGTGCTACGGCTTCTGTTCCATAAGACAGAGAAAAGGGCGACTCTCCAGTAGCAGTTCTCGGCGTCGTTCGGTATGCCCATAAAACACTAGGAAGTTCATCCGCCCATGCTCCTTTTGCGGTTCCCAACCTGGTTTTCAAGTGTTGTAGGATAGTCCGATTGGTAACTTTGGTTTGACCATTTGTTTGCGGCGAACTCACGGAGGTGAAGAACTGTTTGATCGCCAACCCCTTACACCAGTCCTTGAGCTTACTTCCCGCAAATTGAGTTCCATTGTCGGATATAAGGGCGCGGGGGATGCCAAAACGACATACGATGTTCTTCCAGAGAAACTTGATTACATCCTTCTCAGATATCTAGGCCAAGGGTTCGGCTTCTACCCACTTCGTGAAGTAATCAACAGCCACAATTAAGAACTTCCTCTGTCCAGTTGCTTGCGGAAATGGTCCAACCAAGTCTAATCCCCATTGATCAAATGGGCAGGGGCTTTCGATGGGTTGCATTAGTGTGGCCGCCTGATGGTTGATGTTCGCGTGCTCTTGGCATGCTCGGCATCGTTTCACCAGCTCATGGGAGTCTAGAAGCATAGTGGGCCAAAAGAAACCCTGTCTCAAAACCTTTCCCGCTAGTGCCTTTCCGCCGAGGTGATTTTCGCAAAATTCCTTCGTGTGTTTCCCTCAGGACATAGTTTCCTTCTTCTGGGGTCAAGCATTTCAGGAAGGGTTGCGAGAAACCACGCTTATATAGTTCACCGTCAATCGTCACGAAGCGGGATGCTTTCACTCTCAAAGCTCGAGCTTCTTTCTGGTTCTCGGGTGTTGTCCCGTTGGTTATAAACTTAATGATCTCATCTTTCCAACTCGCCGGTGTCGGGTTCGTGCATAAGACGTCCACTTCCCCCTCCGTGGCGGCCCGATCTGAAGAGAGAAAAGTAATCCTTCTACATCAAATTGCCGCCATCGAACTCGCTAGTTTGGCTAGTTGATCGGCCAAGATGTTATCCTTTCTTGCCACTTGTATGATGGATGATTCATCAAATCTCTCAAGCAATCTTTTGGCCTTCAGGGGGTACTTGGCCATTTTTTCACCCCGCGCCTCGTATGACCCCTCAACCTGGTTCACCACTAGTTGTGAATCATTGTAAATAACAATCTTTTTTTGCTCCAACGGCCAAGGCTAACTCTCCTCCTGCTAACAACGCTTCATATTCGGCCTCATTGTTCGACATGGGGAATTCCAACTTAATAGCATATTCTAGCTTATCTCCTTGCGGACTTTCAAAAACTATTCCTGCCCCACTTCCCTCGGATGTAGATGATCCGTCCACATATAAGCTCCAGGTGGGTGCGGGATTGCTTGCCTCGTCATGCTCTAACTCAACGATAAAGTCAGCCAATATCTGCGCTTTTATGGTTGGCCTTGGCCGAAATTCCAGTCCGAATTCACTTAGCTCTACTGTCCACTTGACCATTCTTCTGGAGAGGTCCGGGCTAGATAGGACTTGTTTCAAGGGGTGATTTGTCAAGACAATCACCTGGTGCGACTGGAAGTACGGCCTTAGCTTTCTTGCTGCCACAACTAAGGAAAGGGCTAGCTTTTCGATTTGTGAGTACCTGCACTCCGCCCCCTGCAACACCTTACTCACATAATACACTGGGTGGTGCCCTTTGCCTTCTTGCCGCACCAAGACTGAACTGACGGCGCTATCTGAGACCCCTAGGTAGAGATTTAGCACTTCTCCTGTTTTGGGCTTCGTTAACAGCGGCGGCGACACTAAGTATCTTTTCAGTTCGTCGAATGCCCCTTGGCTGGCGCTTGACCATTCGAACTTCGCGGCTCCACGGAGGACCTTAAAGAAGGGAAGGCCTTTGTCTGCAGATCGCGAGATGAATCGATTAAGGGCAGCCAATCTGCCCGCTAACCTCTGCACTTCTTTAATCGATTTGGGTGGGGGCATATTCATGATGGCACTAATCTTTTCCGGGTTAGCCTCTATCCCTCTTTCCGAGATCATGTACCCTAAAAATTTCCCCCCGCGCACCCCAAAAGCGCACTTTGTTGGATTTAGTTTCATACCTTATGATTTCAATATTGAAAAAACATTCCTGCAAGTCATTGACGTGGTCTTCCTCCTTCACGCTCTTTACCAACATGTCGTCTATATACACCTCCATGCTCCGGCCAATTTGATTTCGAAACATATGATTGACAAGTCGCTGGTACGTTGCCCCCGCATTTTTTAGTCTGAATAGCATAACGTTATAGCAAAAGACCCCTTGGTCCGTTACAAAGCTTGCCTTCTCTTGGTCTTCTGGTGCCAACGGAATCTGGTTGTACCCCTGATAAGCATCCAAGAAGCTCAACATTTCGCATCTGTAGGTGGAATCGACTAGCAGGTCGATCCGTGGGAGGGGGAAAGGATCCTTCGGGCACGCCTTGTTCAAGTCCGTGAAGTCGATGCACAGACGACACTTCCCATTTGGTTTTGGGACTAACACTACGTTAGCTAGCCACTCCGGGTATTGCACGGGGCGTATGTACTTGGCCTTCAACAGCTTGTCTACTTCTTCTTTTATAGCTTGATTTCTTTCTGCTCCAAACATCCTCTTCTTTTGCTTCACGGGTTTTGCGTCGGGGTTCACGCTGAGGTGGTGCATAATAACATCGGGTGAGATCCCCCATACTCCATGCGAACACTTCTTGGTTCTCTCTAAGAAAATAACTCAGGTGTTCCTCTGCGAGGGGGCTCATTGTGGTGCCTATTTTCGTATTTCTCTCCTCGCCTTCCCATGCGAGATTAATCACCCTCAACTCCTCGATAGCTTCAACTCTTCTTTCTCCGAACTTCCCGTCCATGGGATCCTCCGGGGTTTTCCATGCTTCGAAAACTGTATTTGTCATGATCCTTTTTCCTTTTTCATTTGATCCTCGGCCGTCCAGCTTATCCCTTAACCTCTTCAGGGTGTTCGTGTAATATTCTCTCGCCATTCGTTCATCCCCTACGGCCTCTCCCACTCCCTCCGGGGTTGGGAACTTAAGTTTCATATGGAATGTGGATGCTATGGCCCGAAAGAGGTTCAGACTCAGTCTTCCCAAAATGACATTGTAAGCGGACGGCGCCTTAACCACGAGAAATTTCACCATCTTAGTTGATCTTTTAGGGTAGGAGCCCAGTGAAAGTGGTAACGTCACCTCCCCCAATAGTTCGACCATCTCGCCGCTGAACCCGGTGAGTGGGGTGTTAATTTTCCGCAATTGGGCATTGTCGATCCCCAGTTGAACATATGTATCGTAGAATATAATGTCCGTTGAACTTCCGTTGTCCACCAACACTTTCTTGACCCAGAAGTTGGATAGCGTCGCTGAAATGACCAAGGCATCATTGTTCCGATCTCTCCTGGGATCCACGTCTCGCGAGGTAAATGAGATTTCCTCTTGTTTCTCTATGCCAACGGTGTGGACTTGAATTGGGGTCTGCCAATGGGCTCCTCTTGCTTCCCCGACTAGCGCTTTCCTTGCATTTTCGGAGTCCCCGCCTGCCGGGCCTCCCGAAATCACTGCTATGACTCCTGATGTGGGGAGGTTGTCCTCGTTCGGGTCCTGGGCGGGAGTCGAGCTAGAGGGGGTGCGACTCGGCCCCTAGTTGAATGCTTGTCCTCTTGGACGATTCACATATTCCCTCAAGTATCCTCGTTGAATCAATTTTTCTATCTCGTTTTTGAGGTGGTGGCAGTCCTCCGTCGTGTGACCCCTATCCCGATGAAAACGGCAATATTTGTCCGATTTAAGTCTCTTGGGGTTGTCTTTCATTTTCCTTGGCCATTGGTTGATCAACCCTTGTTGTTCGGCCACTACCAAAACTTCTCCTCTAGAGGCGTTAAGGGGAGTGTAGTGCGTGAATCCAGTTGGCGGCTGGTGCTTACGCTCCTCTTTCTTTCTCGGCTCAATTTCTTCTTCTCTCCCCTTCCTCTGGAAACCGGGGGAAGGATCTGCGGCCTTGGACTCCTCTATTCTGATATATTTTTGTGATCGCATAAGTAAATCTTCCAAAGTGGTCGGGGTCTTTCCGGCTATCGACTCTTTGAATCTTCCTGGGAGTAGGTTTTGTTGGACAATGCTGGCCAACACCTCATGGTTAACATGGGGCACCTCGTGTACTGCTTCCACAAATCTTTGAATATAGTCTCTCAGCGACTCTCTTTCCTTCTGCCGAATGGTGAACAGGTACGCGGCCATTTTTGGGACCTTCTTGTTCATAGAAAAATGATGTAGGAAACGTTGTGTCAACTGCTCGAGGCTGGAAATTGTTCCAGTGGACAGCTGGTTGAACCAAGCCAGAGCGCGTTTTGAGAGTGTGGTGCGGAAGACTTTGCAGTACGCCGCATCACTCAAATCATACCAATCGATCTTAGCGTAGAACTTGTCTAGATGCTCTTGGGGGTCTTCCGTGCCGTCATATTCTGAGAAGTTCGAGACCTTCACTCCCGCCGGGAGGGCCTCGGCTAAGATTGCCGAGCTGAACGGACTACGCCTTGGGGGGGCCACTGCCAAGGGGAGGTAGGGATCCTCCATCACTCTTGAAGGTAAAGGTGTCGTGGGCTGCCTTGATTGTGGGGGGCGTTGGTCCGAGTCCTGGGCAACCTCTGGTCTAGACACTCTGCAATTCACCTCTTCCCGCCTCTGCTCATTCCCCTCAAGAGCCAAGGATTCTTCTCGACTTCGGCGAGGGGAAGGAGGGGGCGGGTTCATGGGGTGGTTGTTCGTAAATTGTGCCACTGCTTGTGCGGCTGCACGAGTGGTAGCGTCTTGGATTAGCGCTAACAATGCTTCTTGTGTCAGCTGGATCGTTGCTCCTTGGGGTGGGGCGCCTCCTAGAGGGGGGGCTTCGTTCTGTGGTTGTCGCTCATAGGGTGGTTCCTAGCCGAGAGGTGGTCCAGCCACTCCGTTCGGGGGATCTTGTGCATGGGGTGGTGATTGTTCATGGGGTGGCTGCAGTTCTGCCCCGTTATCATGAGTCTCTAGGGCAATGTCCATCCCCTGAACGTCGCGTGCTCGTGACCTGGTCTGCATTCTCAATGTCGGGGCAATGTTTCCCACAGACGGCGCCAATGATGTGGTAGTGGTTTTTAGTGAAGGATTAATCGGAAAAATTGCCTCGACACAATTGCACCCCAAGTCCTTAGAGAGAGAAATATTGTATGAGTGGTCAAATCAATTAATAGTAACTTAGGATTAAAAAATAATATATCTTGTATTTATAGTGATTTGGTTATTTTATGGTGTGATAGGGTACATATTTTTAACCATGTGGTAGACCCCGAAAATTACTCTTATGCCCTTGTGAGTAAATTGTAATTACTATTATATACATCAGTTTCATATATTAGTCGAGCTTAACTAAGTAGATGACAAGTAAATCAAGTCGATTGATGTATAAAATATTTACAAATTCGATAAATTTTTAGATTTAATCCATTCAATACTCATACTCACCGCTATTTTAGGGTGTAGACCCTACCCATACTCAAAGTACTTATTTTAATGGATATAATTCGGGGTCTGGATTCAATATAAAACCATTGAATCCTAATCTAGGTATTAGCTAGTGTAGTAGATTTGGATCTGGATATTATTCGGCTATTGACAAGTTTATTTGTATATTTATGTATGTTATAAGGTTATTTATATCCATCTCCCTCAAATATTAGCCTTTGGCAAAGACCTCAATTGAGGTATCAAAATTTGGCATTCACAATCCCTGTATGAGTTGACTATATATATATATGGTCTACTATTAAAAATTAAAGGGATAATTACATTGTCCTCTCTTAATATTTGGTGTAATTATATATAAATTTTCTGTAATTTAAAAAACTATATCTAATACTTCTAATGTTGTTACTGTCCTACTAATAAATACCTCCGATAGTCGAAATCTACCGAATTTGCTGATATCAATAAAAAAACTGAATGAAAAACCATATTTACCCCCAAACGACTTACTTACCGCCTTATTGTATGTCAAATAAATCCTTTTTTATTAGATATAGATTTTCATTCAATTTTTTAGCCAATATCATCAAACTCGGTGAATTTTGACTAACGGCGGATCTATTTATTGGACGAAAACAAACATCAAGGGTGCTATAATTTTTTAAACCACAGGGAATCTACGTGTAATTATACTAAAGCTCGAGGGAGGACAGTGTAATTATCCCGAAATTAAATGCACTACCTATTTTACCCTTAAAAATTGTTAGTTTTTATTTATCTTTTTCGCCCATGTTTTTTATCCTTTATTCTCTTTAATTTAATAGAGAAAATAAAATATAATAGAATAAAAATACAAAAAGAAAATGAAAAAAAAATATTATAAAGTTTTTATTGTTTATTAAAATAGAAATCATGAGTAATAAATTAAATAAGACAATATTATAACAAAAGAATGTTAAAATTAGATTTCTAAGATTTATTTGTTACTTTGTATCTGATAAACTGCAAAAAAAAATAGCAATTTTATTATGTGCAATTTAAAAAATAAATTTAATGCACCTCTTCTTTTCCTTGGGGGTGGGGAGGGGGGAGGACTTGTGAACAAATTACATGTGTAAGTTATCAAATGCTAGCTTATAAAGAAGTTCTCTATCAGGAAAAATTCGAACAAATTGTGTTCTTTAGTTTGGCTAGTATGATTTTCATAAATATTATGATCTATATATATTTACCTTAATTCGAATTCTCATGTCAAAAGATTGAATAAATAGATAGGTCCTTATAAATTAGTTGTGATTTATTTTCTTCTATAAACAGTAAAGTATTTCTATCATAATAGTCATGATATAAATTGAAAAAGAGCATATCAAGATGAAAAAAAGAAAAAAAGGAAGAAGTAAAGAAATGTCCAATGGTAAAAATAGCAGTACATTAATTTCCAATGGTTAATTCATACAGTGATGGTGGAAATGAATAGGCCCATTCAGAAAAGTGAGTTGGTGCGATTTAGAATCGGCCTAGCCTTGAACCGATCTCAAGTATCAATACCTGGGATCAGCCAGCGAAGTGACCCAAGGCTTTCTAGTCGTTGGCATAGGCTTACCAGTACAGACTAGTGGGTCCACCCAATTGAGCCTATTTTTTTGTATATGATAATTTTTATTATTTTTCTAAGTTGTCGATGTTAATAGATTTGTTAAATTTATGAAACTTAAAAACTATTTTCTTTATTATTCTACTTTTAAATTTTTAATATATTAATTCATTAATATTTTTTATTTTTCTTAAAGTTTATTTTAAGTTTTATTGGGCCTATTATAATCTAAATTTCTTATTATAACCTTGTTAGTCAAATTTCTTTTTAAGTTCATGATGTATGTTTGACTTTTTTTTATAGTAAATATTTTTATTATAATATTTTTATTTGATTTAATTTATTATTTATCTATTTCATAAGACAATCATAAGTTTAATGAATCGTTCAAAGAATACCTCAAGTTTATTAAATTGAGGATAGAAATTTACATATGGAACATAAAAAGAAAATACATAAATAGAAAAATTAAATATACATCTTAAAGAAAAGACCACGTGGTCGTTAAATACATGGGACTAGAAATGCTACTTTATGAAAGTTAGAAACCAAAAATTATAATCCCATAACCAATGGAACTAAGAGTGTAAAGGCCCTAACAACCACGTATAGGAGTGTATGCAGTGCGGGTTGGGCCAATTTAGGTAATCTCTTGGTCCAACCCAATGTTTGTGGTTTTTAAAAAACTTAACCCAAGCCCAACCCGACAATCATCGAAAAAACACTTTGCGGTCTAATTGGGTAGGGGCGGGTTAGGGCGATTTTTGCGGTCTTTAATATAGGTTAATCATCTGTACAATCATACTATTATTTTGTGACAGTTTATGATTTTTTTGTAATTGTTTTGTCATAATAAATGCATTTTCTTATAGTGATAATTAACAAAAATATAAATAGAAGAATAGAAATAAATATAAAAAAAAAAAAAAAGAATACTTATGCATGGTTATATACTTATTATAGAAGAATACATATAAATATTAAAAAAAACTTTCCAATTTTTTATGAATAAGATTATGAAAAGAGTTCTTATTTTGAATTAAATTATATAAGAAATTGATCATAATCATATATAAATATTAAACTAACATTATTTGAAATAAAATAAGATGATTATAGAAATATATTGTAACAAAATAAAGATACTATTTATTTTGAGCTCTTGTATTTATCAATGGCATAAAAACATATAGAATTTTACCAATAACCTAGAATTAGTTAATTAATTCATCTCATTTGTATATTTATTATAGAAGAATATAAATAAATATAAAAAGACTTTCCGATTTTTTTTATGAATAAGATTGTAAAAAAAGTTCTCATTTCAAATTAAATTATATAAGAAACTTATCATAATCATAAATAAATATTAAACAAATATTATTTGAATAAAATAAGATGATTATGAAAACATATTGTAACAAAACGAAGATATCGTCTATTTCAAGATCTTGCATTTATTAATAGCATAAAAAATATAGAATATTACCAATAACCAAGAATTAGTTAACAAATTAAAATAAACACACATTGTACAATACCAATAAAAATATACCATAAATGTTATTATTATCTTGAATATCAATTGATGTATTATAAAAGCTTTTCTATAAACATATGAAAAATTCTAGTATATTATTATTGTGGTCGAACGCGATCTATATGGTCTATGTAACATAAATCAAACCCGATTAGTAAAATGCGGTCTTTTTTTTTATTAGCCCAAGACTAACCCAACCCACCTGTACCCCACTAATTGCGGTGCGGTCTGGGTTGGTCCAATCAGTTGGGGCGGTTCGACAATTTTGTTGAACACCCACATGCTGAGCACGTGGCATTTTTCATTAAAATATCTAACGGCAATGTGACATTGGACCAAAAGTACTACTTTTTAGAAGTTATGGGACCAAAAATCAGAATCTCGTAACTAATGAGACAAAAAGTGGAAAGCCCCATGTTACAGGAAGAAAAATATTATTTCCCCCCACACCGGGCATCACAATACTAACTTCTCAAAAAAACTTCTAAAAATGGAGCAATTATACTTATAATGTCAAAATCGTCAAAACTAACAAAATTTTCACTATTAGGACCACATAATTCATCATTACAGAATTGTGTAATTCTTTATGCATATGGATGCTTCTTTTAGCATTTTATATGTGGAATTCCACCTAGTTTAACATCAAGATATGAAACTCTAAAAGTCATTTTTGTTAAATATACCAATTTTCGATAATTTTGAGTCCTTACGAATGAGAACATTAATGTAAACAATCTCTA
Organism: Sesamum alatum; assembly: GCA_034509735.1. Taxonomy (NCBI): domain Eukaryota; kingdom Viridiplantae; phylum Streptophyta; class Magnoliopsida; order Lamiales; family Pedaliaceae; genus Sesamum; species Sesamum alatum. Next base: position 20,550,524 of record JACGWO010000003.1, read on the forward strand.
ATTATTTTACACTAAGGTCTATAGCATCTAAACCATCATTTACACAAAGATATAATAGATGACAAACACATATGACATGAAGCAATTTTCCACCACACATTAGTTTTAAATATTGATTTAAGTATCAAATATCTTTTGTATTACTAACGGCATTATCAAAAGTAATTGATAATTTTTTTCATTAATAATTTGAATAATTTAAACACTCAATAATATCATCGGCAACATGAACACGGTGTGGATAATTGTAAAGTCAATTATTCATCTTTTGAAGGAAAAAAATCTTCATACTCAATGCGCTATAACACAAATATAATGGGTAACACCCCTTTCTCTCTGAGGTTGAAGAAATTCTTGAAAGTTAATATTGAAGAATAAATTCGTAATGAAATAATTTATTGTTCATATTATTTATATCTATCTTTATAGCATGTAGTACATGAAACACATTTAAATTATGGCTAATTGCTTAAAATCTCAAAATATGAATTTTCGGCATATTCAAATAAAAATTCAGTTTGAACAACTAATCTAGCAAGTTTAATCTCATTTTTTGTGTTTGTATAAAAAATTACTAATGGAACCACTTGGGGTTCGTTGGTAAAATATTTGTGAAAGACCGTTAGGTTCATTGGCGTTACGCCGACCAAGAAAACAAGGAGTAATATATCTAGTTAAAATTTTAATACCACACTTTTTTGTATGCTTAAAAGTTTTTGTACATACACGACACATAGCTCGTTCTTATTTCGATATTAATTTTTAAGAAAAAAAAAAACCAAATTTTACTAGTTATTTCTATGGGGTGAAAAATCACGACTACTAGAGCTTAGTGTTTTTTTCATTTTTAATAGGCGGTGGTGGTTGTGCAAGTTCATCAATTAATTCATTTTCTTCATCAATTGTTTGAAATGATACTGTAGTAAAAGTTTTAAGTGGTCTATTTAAATATTATATTTCTTAATCATTGTATTAGTTGCCAGTGTTTTTTGTTATATTTTTACTTATAATTTCATAAGATTCTTTTTTATTTGTGGGATTTTTCTTTTTCTTTTTTTTTATTGAGTTAAATATTGCATCTTAAATTCATTATTTTTTATGCTAATTAAATTGAGTAAAAATTAATTTTTATTTATCACATATATGATGCATGTAAAATATTTGTTAAGTATATACGTAATATCTAAAATAAATTACATTGATTCCTCTTGAGATTATGTTTAATTACACGAATGCTCCGTACTCTTTGCAATACTACAAATACATCGCATGGGCTTATAGTTAAATTACAAATACACACCATATTTAAGGACAAAATTTTATGAATACGCCTTGAGATAAACTACGTCAACATCCCATCAGGAGGTGTACTTGTAAATTTATAAAAAAGTATATAGTATTTATATAATTAAATTTAACCTCATATAATATTGATGTAACTTACAGTAATATATATATATATATATATATGTAAATTTGTTGTAATAGTTTGAATCAACCAATTCTTTGAAAACCGTCCAACAAACTCCACTTTGATTAGTGGTCCAATTTTAAAAACATTGGTCTCAAATTTCACTAACACAATCGAACATTTTTCTTATTTAGGAGTAGTAAATAATTCAGCTAACATTTTACAAAAATTAATTAAAGCGGTTAAGAGTTTTGAATTGCATAACTCAGGAACATAGTAAGGAACCCTGGACTCGTTAGGTCCAATTTCAAATTTTTGAAAAAAAAGATATACTTTTGTAGAAATAATACAGGCAATTTCATATAAATGTATATACATAATATAAGTATATATAAAATATACGAGAAATATAAGAAATATTAAACTGATTGATTCAGGCTGGGTCTGTGTCCAAAATACAAAACCCAAGACCCGCTCCGGAACCCGGTTATAGCTTCCAAACTGTCCCAAGGGGACAGATCGGGAGCGGGTGTAACCCGTATTCATTGTCATCCCTAGTTCAGATAAGTAAAACAAGGAGTTGATCAAAGGGAGTACTGGACTTTTCCGCAAGAGTATATCATAAACTCCCACAATCAATTCTAATCGAGCAATTCATTGTCCTATCAAAGCAGGGCTGTCGAGGAATTTTACATTACAAGAATGTCAGATGGAATAGGTAACAATTTTGTAGCTTTGGTTCAAGTACACAAAGTATTTTGCTAATAATATATGCAGATATCCAGCTCTTGGTTCAGTTAGCATATCAAGATAGGAAAGATACCAACAAGCTCACCTAGTCGCCGTCTGCGTCTTCTATTTCCTCATCCTCTGGCACGCCACGGAGATAAAGAACATTGTTGCATCTGCAAAGATCATTTGATCACTAGTCTGAAGTGAAGAAATAAATAATAGTCAAAACTATTCTAACTTCTGCAGCGAATGATGGTTTCATGAATGTTCTGAGTATAGCAGCTTTTCCGCTCTACCCATGGGAAGATAAAACTCTTAATGGATTGCTGATAAATTCCAATCTTGATATGCAACCAAACAAAACTTTACGCTGTAAAGGAACTTCTCAATTGTACTCACTAGTCGGTGATTGTAAGCATGATAAATTCTTGGAAGGGCCTGAGGTAAAGAAAGACTCAGGATCTTGTGGACTATCAGAGAAATATAAAAATTAGGAATATCACACTTACACCCCGGGAGAATAGTCAAATTACGCAGACCATCCTTGTATTTTGGATAATTACATTAAGACGTCTCTGATGCAATTTTGATGCTGATATTAAGCATATCCATCAATGAGGCTGATGATTAGGTCTACTTGTTAAATGACCATGAACATGAGGGAACTAAATAATTTTTCCAAACATGAAGCAATTTACACTGATCAAGGGAGGATGCTGTAATTATCCTTCATAATTATCACAACAACGGAAGGCAGTTTACCAAGCAAGAAAGAATAAATCTCATATAGAAAGGTATAAACCATGGCTAATCTTTAGCATGCAAACATGATCCACATTATTTTCATTAAACACGACAGCCCTCATCATGATTGTCAGAGGATATCAAGAAAATAGGTCATGGGAAGATGAATTTGAAAAAAGAATGAGAGCAACTGCTTGGAAAAAGAACGAGAGCAACTGCTTGTTCATTACCTAATCAAGATCTCTCCAAGACTTCCAGTGGATTGCCCATCAATATATTCTTCAGCATTTGCAAGCTGCCACAACATAAATTAAACGGGTTAATGGCTAACACGGAATACCATTGAAACCAATCTCCAAGGGGTGACACGCTCCGACTAACGTTCTGTAGCTTAGTTTCTGTGGTAAAATAAACAGCATAGCTTCTTTGTATATTTGCATTTGTACAAGTTCCATTACACATGAAGGGGGCTATGAGACTAATATATTTATTTTGGGTACTTCTCTGCATCTCATTTCACATAATTATAAAAGTGTACACCAATATAAGATGAATAAAGTTCCTACAAGTTTCAAATTCTAATATTTAAGAGTACCAAGCAACGTATTACTGAAAGAAGTATCTTGAAATACAATAAGTAGCCAAATATAGACACCCACAATCTCATATGAAGGTTTGGAATTTTGGAAATGTGTCTAGAGTTTGGAATTCCTCAGTGTCAGGCTTAACTGAGATTAGTTCCAATTACAATCACTTAATGCTTCTATTTGAATAAATGGCTTTAATATGTATTAGTGGAAAAGATTAAGTATGGTCCAGACATTATGATTATCAATGAATCCGTTCATATTTTCTCAATCATGACACACAAAGTCCACTTCATATTGCCCTAATGCATTTTGACATAACTATGTCGTAACAATACAGGTGACCACATAAAAAATTTGTTTTTATAATAGATACCTGTAGGTTCATGTAGGAATCCACAGACACAAGATAACCTGAAAGGGGAGGCAAAAGGACCAAGTGCAATCTTGTTACTTATAAATCAGGCAGAGTTAAATGATATTTAACGTTGACAGAGCATTTGATCTTAGAATTTGAGAGGAGAGTGTCAAAAGGCTTAATACCTTTGTATTCCATTCCCCATTTGAGTTTTACCATTACAGGCTTCCCGGTCAAATTGTTCAAGAAAGGCTTTGGGTTAACTGGTACAGTCTGCAACAGCAACAATTAGAAAAGTTCCATAACACAGCAAATGATAATTTTTTCCACCAAACTATATTTCGTGCAATCACATCGTGGACCTATTTCAGGTGCAAGAACACTGAAATTGCAGAACTCAAAATCTTTGATACAAAGCTGAAGCATCTCAGAGCCTCTACCATTATAATTTAATAGACATACACATATATATATAACTTCTATTTTCTATTAATTTAATTACCCAAATCGACCCATTTGAATATAGTATAACATAATCTCCATGTGCATCCTTAATTCCTCATATTCATATATGAAAACAAATATAACAGGTTCACATGAAACTTAATAACCAATTTTCACCCATTTCTAGAAAATTAAAGCATGTATCCCATTTCTCCCCACAGCTCTTTGTGTCCTCTGTGTGTGTGTGTGTGGTACGTAACTTTCTCCTGAAGCAGTCAATAAGTGATAACATTACAGCAAACCCCCCTGTTAGACCAGTCCCATATGCCAATTTTATTCCTCAATCAACAAAATGTTAACAACAATAATGAAATTTAACCAACAAAAAAAAAAAAGGACACAGAAACGTATAATGCCTCAATCGGAAACCCTCAAAGCCCCAATTCATGAGTTAAAACCAACCCATATATTACATTTACTTCACCCACCCACCCTCGAGAATTCATCTCCCATCCTTCCCCGCTTTCACTCTTCTTCCATGTATTAATCAAATACATGCACACACTGCATAACGGACGAAATGTAAGGAAAATAAGAGTCAGAGGAAGAACTTACAGCCATTGCAGTAGCTACAGAGTTCTCCTGGCGAGCGAACTTTGAAGGTCTGATGGGATTTAGGGCTTTAGAGAGGAGAAGAAGAACAGGGGAAATCAAAAAGAGTCGAATATAATTAGTCAGCTCAGCGTCAGCCACAGCGAAGGAGCAAGTTGGAATCGTGAAAGTTTAGGAAAAATCTCATCTTCAGTCCGACCATTTAAGTTGTGTTTAAATTTTGACCCCACTAATTATTGAATTTTTCACTTTTAGTTTCTTATTCTTTAAATTCATATTTAGGTTGCCAATAATAAGTGGGGTAAAAATTAAACACTTAGATTGCGTTTACTTGGGCGAATTGGACAACTCATCCGTTTACTTCGCTTTGGCCGGCCTGACAAAAGTCAGATCAGCCCGATATTAGCACGAAAATTGGTTCGATTTAAAACCCATAAAGGGCGGCACGTTTGAAATCCATTGGGGCCCCTTAGTTTGTCCAACTTTATTTCCATTTTTGCCCTTATTTATTTTAATTTTGGCAACTTAAAAAAAATGAGGGAGCCTTTCATCTTCTTCCACTCCTCACCGCCACCACCTATGTCGCCACCACACCCCCCCCCCCCTCCCCTCCCCTCCCCTCCCGTCATCGTTACCTCCCCTAAAGTTGCCCACCACTCGTGCCACTTTCCTATTAGAATAGATGACCAGCAAGCCAATGTGTTGGATCATGTCATTTAAGATAGAGGACAATCTTATTCAATATAGTATTAATATAATAAATATAGTGAAGTTCATTTGGCCGCATTTGGCATGTTTGATATTTATATACTTTGTTGTCACAGACAAAGCCTATAGACCGTCATAACCAATAAAGTTGGGTCATGCATATAACGGTGATCATGAAACCAATTTTCAAGGGTTGGTCTGGATTATTCCAAGTCAAGAACCCCAAGAATAGGGAGACTTGCACTAATGAACGTATCCATATGATGGGTATCACGTTCATTGACGATAAACTTGTGATGTCTATACATTATTAGTTGGAGGTAGACAAAGAGTTGTCAGGTCGACTGAACTGACTAGCGAGGAGTCGTCATTTGAAAACCCAGGTGGCATGATCGGTATGGCTGGAACTCTTCGGCTCCGACAATATGGGATTTAGTGACTTGAGATTTCGTAGTAGCCTCATCCGTGGGGCAACTGTATATTGGTCTTGGTGAAGGGTGACTACATTATTGATGTGGTCACTATAAGCTTTGTGCCAATGCAATCAAACACGTGTAGTGGCTAATGAGTTCCAAGATATGATCCGTCGCCATGATAGGGATCTCCTGTGTTCTCTGAGACGTGTCTTGCTTCAAAAAGTCTATGGCATAGCAGTTGATCAAATAGGAAAGGTATTTCATATGTTAATTGATGGAGTGGCACGAAGTAGAGTTGATACACAATTGTCTGGTCCGAATGGACACCGATATCTAATTCCATACCCTAGACTAAAACTGGAAGATGGCAGATGGAAGGACCGTACCCGTATGTACTCAAGAGTCAATAATTTTACCTCAATCTTCACATGTTCTATAGTGTCATGGACTGTTGCTAGACGGTCACCCATGGTAACGGATACTCCCGTATTAAATGTTAATTAGGAGTGATTACTTAAATTTGGTTTAATTAATCTAGTATAAAATATTTGCCAATTAAAAATTGTGTATTAACACGAACCCAAGTCTCGCTGAAGATGGACCTATAGGTCACAAACAAATCACTACGATTTTATTGAAATTAATAATGAATCAATTCTAGAAGAAAATAATTAATTTGAGAACTATTTGAAGTGCTCAAACTAATTCTAGAGTTTAAATAATATGATCATTTAAATGGAGAGTCCATAAAATGGGAGCCAAGTTTTAATTAATTGGATTAATTAAAATTGGGTCTTGTCTAATTAAATTAATGAGATTGATTTAATTAGTTTATTTAATTAGATCAAACTTAATTAATATAATTAATTAATTGAGTCGTGCTTGATCTATTTAATGTGATTAAATATATTCGAATTGGGTCTTAAAATGAATGGGATCAATTTGTAGGCGTAACTAAATATTATTGGGCTTAAGATTAATTTAATTTTAAATTAAACAAGCCCAACCCACATTATAGTCCAAGACCGAGACCATTAAATCCACGAGAGGGAGGTTGGGGGAATTTGCAACTCCACCCCCCCCCCCCCCCACCCCACCCCCAGTGTTTGGTCGAGTGAGGCTCTACATGAGCACACACACAAGGAAAAAGAGACTAGTCTCTTAGTAAGTTGTGTGTAAGTTGTGGTTTAGTATGTGATACAATTTGAACACTCTCAAGTTTGTCCTCCCTCATCATGGCCGACCCTCTCCTTGTCCCTCTCCTCTCTCTAGATCTCTCGTGTTCTTGTAATATTACAAGTGGAGAATAAAACAAGAAACAATTAATAGTGCTTAGTTGTTTCGTATTTTCTTCTATAGATATGATCTAGATATTGTGCAAGTTGATTCCTAGCAAGGTCTCGTGTAAGATCCCGCCATGTGGTGTGGAAAAAATGGCGAGAGCTTACGCTAGTCTTTGCGTGAGAGTCAATAGAATTGGAATAAAGCTTGTAGCCGTTGAAGACAAACTATGAAAGGTAAACTTGAATGTTTTCGACATCTCTCGGTTCTAAAATCGAGCCATGTTAATTGTCTTCTCTTTTAATTAGTGTTGAATGCCCAGGAACGAGGGATTCGGTCCCTTTTGATGCATGTTTTAATTTTATTTTATTTTATTTTATCTTATTTTTGCATTTTTGTTGCTTTTGTGTGTTTCCCAGGCCGCACCAAACCTTTTATTTCCCTCCCACTCCCTCTCGCCTGGCTATCCCCTCTCTCCTCCATCTCTGTCACCGTCCTCTCCCCTACCTCCCCATTCCACCCACCTGTCTCGCGTGCCTAGCCGCCCCCTTCCATTTCCCCCCATCCCCCAAGTCCCCCTACCTCGTTGACGCTGCCCCCTTGCCCCTCCATCTCCGACCATCGCGATAGATCCTATCATGTAACTCACAAACCTTCATGCATGCTCTGATTATATCTGAAAGATAGTTTTTTACAACCACATAAGGAACCATAGTTGTGTTAGTCATGATCAAGTCATAGTCGTCCCATGCACAAGGCACTATGGAACATCAAGTCAATGGACTACTTAATCCATTATAGTAACCAAAGAGATTCCAAATCATACCGATCATGCATTAATAGGTTTTCATATGACATCTCCTACTGGTCGTTCAATGAACTAGATAACCCCTTATCAAGCACCCATTAAAGTGCACAGACGTCACGCATCATTGCTTATGAAGCGCAACAATCATCACATAATCACTTAGTGCAAGTCTTCGCGAATCCTAGTAAATGCCCCGTCTCGACCGATTATATGACTTGGAATATTTTTAAATACAAACTATATAAAGTTGATTTCATAATCGTCATCGTATGTGTGATCCAACCCCATAACATTTATAATTTAAGAGCTTTAACCAAACGCATCCAACAGAAATATAAGACACAAGATGAAGTTGACCAAAGGATAATTTTCATTGGCCCATTTGTATTTTTATTACACAAAAAAAAAATTTATAAGTATACCGCTAATAGCTCGCGACCGACCCTTTTTTTTATATTTAATTGGTCGGTCACCACCCTAACTCACGACCACCGGTCGCGAGTTGAGGCAGCAACCCATAGTCGCTACCGGGGTAGCAACCGTTATTATTATTTGTTTAATTTTGTTAATTTATTTTTTTTAATTTAATTTACTATATAAATAATTTTACTTATTGTGATTCACTAATTAAATGTTATTATTTTACTAATTATAATTAATTTAATTAATATATTACATTATAATAATGTAATTACAATTTTAAATTTATTTTGCAATACCTAATAAGCTTGAAAATTTACATAAAAAAATATAATTATAAAATTTAATAATGTCCGTTTGTCCCACAATTACGACATTCGATCAAATTGAACAAGTTGTCTCTGTGGTTACAAGACACTATTATGGACAAGGGTGTAACACTCACATTGTAAAAATGGCAACGCATGAGTGTTCATGTGGTAAATGGAATCAATTTGGAATTCTATGTTCTCATACTCAAAAGGTATGCGTTGCATATAGGCTTAACACTGCATCAATGGTTAAACAATATTATACTTTGACGCCTTACCGAATGACATATTCTAATTCTTTTCAACCGATGATGGCAAAAGACTATTGGGATATTCCAAATTTTCAATTAGTCCACGATGATACTATTCGTACCTCAACTCGTCGGGGTTAACGCCAAAGTACTCGCATTCCAAGTTAAATAGATTGGCCACAGGCTCGTGCAAGGCAACAAATTCGCAGTCAATCACGACAAAACCAAGGTCCTTCGAGTCAAAGTAATGTCCAAAGGTAGGGTCGTAAATGCCTAAATAATATACCTAGTACTTGAATACACATTTTTATATAATTTTTTAGTGTACTAATTTTAATTCTAAATTTTATAATTATATTTTTTTTAAATTATCATAAAATAAATTATTTTTATTTTGTATTTAAATTCTACAAAACTTTTTAAAAATGTATTAATTAATTTAATTATAATTAATTAATTAATTAATTAAATGAATATAAGAATTAAAACAAATTAACTAATTTTTTTATTAAAAAAAATATTTGGCTCGCTACCCTAGGCAACGACCAAGAGTCACTGCCTGGGGTAGCGACCGCCGTCGCTGCCTTAGCTCGCGACCGCCGGTCGCGACCTGGGATGGTGACTGGTCAATTAAAAATTAAAAAAAAAAAGGGACGATCGCGAGCTGGGATGGTGACTGGTCAATTAAAAATTAAAAAAAAGGGACGATCGCGAGCTGGGGTGGCGACCGGTCAGTTAAAAATAAAAATAGGAAAAAGAGACAGGCTCGCGACCGACTATATTTTTGTAAGTGTACCGCTGACGAAGTACTCTTATAATTATTTTATTTTTTAATAAAAATATAAATTGGCCATTTTCATTTACTAATCTTTCATTAAAAAATATTATCTAGAATGGTTCGCAGTAGGCCAACAATTGATTTGACAACAAAAAATTGGGGTTGGATTCATTATGTACATTCACTTAAAAATATATTTTATAGGAATAATACTGCCACAATTTTCTAAATATATATTCTGGAAAAAAATCACAAGTTTCAAATATATTTGTTATTTTTTTAAATATAAAAAAAGGATATAACATTATTATTTTTAGTTTAATTAAAGGTTTATGTTTATGTGAAGCTTTCCTCGTTTAGCCGTACAATTGAGTAGTTCAACATTGTGTCTGTTTTGAGTGTAAACGCAATTTTTATGTTGTTTGACCCATTTTTTAATCATCATTTTTTTAATTAAATTCCACCGAACCTCAATCTGAAAAAGCTACACTTATAACGTTTAATCTCACGGTAATATTTCTTTACATATACAATGACCCATACTTCCATTATGATAACTTTAAATTCCTTCATTGACCTTAAATATAAAGTTAATTTTGAAGGTAAACTGCAATCTCTATTTGCGTAATCAATTATAAAATGATGAGTCCAAACATTGTAATTATTTTTTCAAATATTAATTATATTAAAATCAATTATGCAATACGGTTTAAGCTTAAAAATTAATTTCCAGAAGCAACCGATTTAAATGTTCGTAGGAAGCAAGGGAATGATTAGGTTATTCGTAAATAAGATTGGGAGATCACTACCTACATGTTCAGTTCCGTACACGAGAGGTCTTGATTCGCGAATTAGGAGCTCAACTTGGTACTTTTTGGTCTTTCTAAGAAACTCGTGTATTGCCAAATTACATTCCACTCAAATGATTGGGAGATCGTATTTATAGGGTTGAAGAGCCCTACTAAGGTGTGGTCGAACGCAATAAAAATACGATAGAATTGTCCAATAATGAAATTAACTTTTACATCCTTATTGTCTGTCTAAATTTACATGATAGACCCATCAGGGCAGCAAGAGAAGATGTAGATGGATTAATTAGCCCATGACCCAAAATATTCTTTAGATAGTAAAAGTCAAAAGATGGGATAAAACTTCATTAAGAGAATCAACTGCTGAAACAAGATTACACTCCCAACAACTTTGACTTCCACCACCGAAAGTTAATCTAATCTCCCCCTCAAATGAATGCCTACTTAAAGTAATCATTAATCACTAAATTGTATATTTTTTATAATATAATACCTTGTTTTATTGTTATATATATTCTTATTTGATAATTTACACACTTTTTCTATATCGCGGCCAACACGTTGACGTTTCTTGTTTTCTACACTAATATTAATGCTCAATCAATATAAGAGAAGCTCTACAAGAAAACCATCAAACTTTTGAGGTTTACGACTCCTATAAATAGGGGCTCGATTGTTAAGGTGGTTGTGTGCATGAGAGTTACAAGTACAGTTTTACACACTTTTCATCTCGTTGTATTGAAAACAGTCTTTAGCAATTGCAAGGGATTAGATATGTTGAAAATGGGGGAGCGCAAGGTGATGATAGCTGCAGCACTCTTGGCCGTGCTATTTGTGGATGCTGCCTTTGCTGCTAGATTTTTCACGGAAGGGTGTGGTTGGGGGGGAGGATGCCAAGGGGGTGGTGGGGGTGGCGGCGGCGGAGGTGGTGGTGGAGGTGGAGGGGGAGGCGGCGGTGGTGGAGGTGGGGGCGGAGGTGGTGGAGGGGGCGGTGGCCCAGGAAAAGGGTGGGGGAGTGGAGGTGGTGGAGGCGGTGGGGGTGGTGCCGGGGGCTGCGGCGACTGCGGTTGTGGTGACTGCGGCTGTTATGGAGGTGGAGGTGGCTGTGGTGGTCATGGTGGATGGAAATGAATAATATGCATAATGTATGAAATTTAAGTGTGCATATAATTCAGGTTTGATATTTCAGCATATCTTGTAATAAAAGTGGCAAATCAAAAAATGTTTCATTTTCACGAAGAAGTTCACGTTTTTATGTTTACAGTATGTCTCCAAATTTGCAAGCAATGTATCAAGAAAACTAGTTTAAATCAAGAAGAGAGAAAACTGGAGATCTAATTCAACATCACCTAAAAAAGCCAGAATTAGTCAAAACAGAGTATAAAATCCTTTACCACTCCGGCTTACCTCCAGACGCAAGAACCATCGAACGCTCGCCCGATCAGCATTTTACCTCGAGGACTTGGCGTCCACAGCATTAGTCTATGAGTAGTGAAGAATCATCCACAAAGCACCAAACTGTTAACACAATGTACGCAGGCGAAACTCAGTGTGAAAAATCGCAAACTGCCAGAGAACGATGCATATAAGAATAAATTGAAGTCATTCGCAAAAAAATTTATGTCAAGCCTAGTGTTTAGTGAATATATATAGCTCAGCACCGTAACGTATTCAACGGTACACAGACGGGGCAAACTGAAGTCTAATATTTGCTCAGCGGAATCAACTGTTTTGCCTCTGGGTAACATATGTACTTGAGAAAGCATTCTCTGCCACCAATTTAGGCAGTGCAACGCTCGTTAAAGTACAATTTACGTTCATACTCTCCCTTGTATCAAATTCTCTTAGTTTCACCTTAAAACGATACAGGCAAATTCGAGGAGTTGCAAAATGCTGAGCAAAATTCCAGATCTTTGAGAAAGAGAATATTGTAACGAGATCAGACTGCTCCATCATCGCTCAGTGACGGAAGCAACTTTCTGAGATATCATGGACTCGGCTAAACGGATTGCTCTTTGAGACCCCGTGATGGTAACTTTCCTGCAAAAAGAGTAAAGGTATGATGAGGTTGCTTTCCCATTAGCTTCTCCAGACAAACATTAGAATTTAGTAGTGTTCTTCTGTAAAATCGAATCAAAATGGCACACTGAACACTGAACCGAATTATTTTGTTCAGTAAAAACTAAACAGAATCCGATTTTTTTACTGAATTAACCGATTTTTTTTATAAAAAAAAAAAAAGGAATCCTACATATTTATATATTTAATTATTTATTATTATGTTTATAACTATAATTATAATATATATAATATATATTGTTTTAAAAAAATTCGTTAACGGTACGGTAAACCGGTACCAAATCAATAGCCTACCAAATAGCCAAGACTCCCAAAATTAATTGCCGAACCGACATTCGGTTTGATATTCGATATGTACCAAATTTTCGGTTCCGTACGGTCGGTTAACCAAAGTGTGCATGCCCCTAATTAGAAATGCTTTCTGTTCATACCTATCTGATGTGCCAGACATGAAATCGCCCCTCTCAGATATCTTTATTCTAGCTCCGCTAAGCTGCAGGGGCAAACAAGCACATAGTCAGCAACCAATCAGTTAAAAAGAAATATGAGAACCTATATATGGACCTGACTCATCTCCATAATATTCCTTCCACCACGGCCAACAACTATTCCGATATGTTCATCCGCAATACCAATAGTCACTGAACTGCTTCTATCTTCCTGCAGACCAAACATTTATACTTGCAGCTCATTAGTCAAACACACAGAACTTTGAAAAAAGCTGAAAAAGGGTAGGAAAGCAGACTCCTAAAAACATTTCAAAGAAACTAGGCAGCATCCTTTTTCTTTTTATAAATAAAACTAGAAAGCATTCAACTTTCATCTAATAGAATCCGCTTGACAATGGCTCGACTTACAGTGGTGCCATGCATATCGCTACCCTGGGGAACTTATATATTATGATTTATTTGCAAAACAAAATTAAAGATGGGTAGATTTATTCTAATAACAACAGTAGAGGAGAACTGGTAGGTTTCGGTGTTTCGCTCAAAAGCCCCACTACAGGGCAAAATGGCACACTTATGCCCAGCTCTTCAGACCAGAAAGTGTATTCGCAACTTAACGTCAGAGTTGTATATATCCAAGAAATGATGTAAATAAGCAAAAGTAAATTTCCTAATGGGCACAATAAGATAGCTTAGGGTCAAAAAGGTTGCTTGGGTCTAAATCCAAAAATCCAAATCGGTAGCTACAATACCAAGAACGAAAGTATTTCATCAAAATGATACCTTGATCGGGGACCTGTTGTTCTGATACTTCCCTCCGACTCCATTTGGTCCATAGTTCACCCCACCAAAGGCTGGAATGGAGGTTACAAATGGTTTAATTTTTAATTATGAGATAACAGTTAAAATTTCAAAAGGAAAGAAAAGACAAAGTGTGTTCCTAGTTAAATTTTACTTTCCAGAAAACATTATCAATTTAAATTAACAAAGCAATAAGGCATAGTTCTTATTAGGAATTCTCAAGATAATGTAGTCATACACCAGATACAGCAGCGGTAATTGCTACATGTACCTTACTAAAAACTTCCAGTGGAAATTGCTCTCCTACGGATCTTATATAAGTTATATGTGCAGAGAAGAGAAAAAAGCACTTCTTTTACCAGTCTCAAGAGTAATACATAACAAAACATGAAGACAAGTCCAAGGTCGTCTTGACATTCTTGCACTTTCAGAAGATAACTTTATTACAGGGAGAAGCTGAAAATTCGTAACAGACAACAGGATCCCACAACCAAAGCTGATAATAAGTGTTGGAAAAAATTAGAAAAATTTCATCAGAGTAGTCTGGAACACCAGTTTGCACGATCTAAAATCATATGAGCCAGATACCATTCTCAATCCTGATTTTTGTCCCATTAATATTTTAGAAAAAGAAAATAAAAATGGAACCTATGCTGTTAGCATTATATTATATAGATAAATGTAAAGCTTGGTATACTTATATAAGTAATGCAGAGCATAATAGTAATGAAAGAATCCAGTGAGTATACATGTACAAGTGGAACATGCAAAAACAAAAACCTGAAATATGACTTGTCAAGGTCGAGAGTAATCCTTCACTGTGTACTTGTCAAGATGTTACACAGTGATACCTTTTCTGCTACTCATCCTAATATAACATAAGACTGATTTTCTACACCAGTAACACCGCGTGAGTAAACTAAGGTGAAATCATACGGCATGGTGATGCATCACGAACTGAAGTTTTAGAACCGTGACACAGACCCAAATTCACTCATGTAAACAGTGTTTCCTTATAAAGAGAAGAAGAAGGGAAGACAGTAATGGTAGGAAAAGCACAACCTAACCGAAAGTCATTGCTAATGCTATTCTTGGTCGACATGCTAGAACCCTAAGACCAGCTGTTCCATGATGACATTTTTGTTGTGGCTACCTGGGATTATACTCTGTCGGTTCATAATTGATTTGAATAGCTAAATACAGGTGAGAATGGAAAGAAGTGGTTATTTGATCTCGATCTCATTTTCACCCTCAAAACTAGTGGCCTAAAATCCTAGTCACTGATCATATACTCTAGAAGTACACAACTGTCTACGGAAATAAAGTATTACTGGTTACGTATCCAAAATGAAGGGGAAGAAGCATCTCATTTTGGAAGGAGCGTCTTTTCATAAGTGACTGCAAATTTCTACGTTTGTCCATTACAATAAAAATCTCCAACTGGAATTTTTTTGGTAGAAACTTGTAATTAATAAGATTCAATACATACATAATTAGTGGTGCAAAGTTTCTTATCAACAGGGTGTATAAGCTATTGTATTCGCGGTGCATGCTTTGGTTGTGTACGCTCTCTTCTAGAGCTTCCCGACCCCTAGTTCTTTTTTCACATGAACGATGATATACGGAGGACCATTAGCTTATACACAAGCTAATGATATGTGGTGTAATAAAAGATAAGTTCTCCAATTGTCAACTATTACTAACTATCATTTAGTTAAAGTTGACTGGAATCCATACATATACCTACGTACTTCTTTCTTGATTCATTTGTGTGAATGCTCCTAGTTCATCGTTCTGCACATTTCTTTATGCTGCATAGTTCAGCTAGCATGTTTTGAGAGTGTCTTTCTATTTGTGCGCACGTGTTGCGTGTTTTTGTCAGTCGTTAGCTGCTAAGGATATTTCTCAATAAAATGCCTGAGTTTGACCATGAATGCTGGTTCAAAAACTCTTATCTGGTTGCCACTGTCAGAGAAGTAGCTATAGCACAATCGCTTATAATGCAGAAGATTTCTTGTGTCAACCATATGGCATGAGTAAATGGAAGAAGTACTACAAGTGCCATCACAATGGGGGAAAAGGGGGGAAAAGAAAAGGAAAAAAGAAAAAGAGATAAGATATACATTTTGAAAACAAGTACCTCCATAAGGAAACGGGGCACTTGCATTCTGATGGTAGTACTGATCCTCTACCAGTTTCAGGAGGATTAACTCTATCGCCCGCATTTGTTCACCTAAAGCACCAGCCACCGTGACTAGCCTATCATGCAAACCAGGGTAGTAGTTGTCCTGGGGAGATATCTTAATGCTAGCTCTGGAGTCTTCCATCAGCGACCTGTTCCAACAATCGAATAACGTTAAAAGCAACATCAAACTGATACATGTTGCCTACTGATCTTTATACATTACTCACTCAAGCACATCTGCAGACACAAATCTATGTATAAAGTCGCTGTACCAAATAAGGACTATGTACATATCACTCTAAGACAATGGTATAGGTAACATCGGACTTTAGCTTCCGGGTTAACTTATTAGCAGATCAAGATACAACCTGGTTATCTACTATTTTATCTATTAGATCAAAAGACAATTGCCAATGAGGTCTACTTAGGATAAGAGAAAACCAAATGACAAGATGTTCAACACTGTAAAACAAGAGGTACGATTACATTCATTGCACCACAAGTCTTAAGACATTGAAAAGCAAAACCAATGCCATGTTACTTGACCTATAAATTATAACAAGCATGAAAAATAGAGATAAACTAAAAGCCACCTTTCAGGTGATACTGTTGGAAACAATTAACTGAGAATTCAAGCACATAAACACAAAAACATACAGTGAAGTATCCTTTCAACAGATCAACTCCCTAAATATGGTGCAGTGTATAAGTGCAGAATGAATAACCCCTAGCAGTGTCATGATTGTTTATGCATGCATATTCCCCATTAAGATCTCGTATTCCAGCAATACTAACTACTTTGCTTTGTTCAGATCCAGGATTGTGGTAAGGAAGCTGGGGGAAAGAATATCTAAGTAAAAACGCTTTCATACGTTTGGTATCCAAGTAAAATACTAGGGAAAAGAATTTCGAAACAGTGAGAAAACTAGTTATGATTTTACAACACACCTCAACAGAAGGAAAAGAAAAGATGGAAACCAGTACGTAAAACTTCATCGATATTTTCCTGCCTATATCAATCTTCAAGCAAGCATTCTTACCAGCATAACACAACTTCCCTTCTACGCTCTCAGCACGCCCCATTTTGGTTCTCCTTTTCCTTTCCCTCGGATTCAATTGTTCAAACAAAAAGAGGAGCAGTTTCTTTTTCGGGGAGAAAAAAGAAAATACACTCCCACCAAATAATAAAGCAGGCGCTTAACTTTGTCAATTCTCAGAAGCCCCTTCGCTTAACTTCTAAGATTGTAGAGATTTATGCCATTACTAAACAAATAGAATTTACTGTTTTTTATCTGGCAACTCAAGAAAAGCTTTCCGAGCAGATTTTGTTTCTTTTATTTTGGGTTTTCCCGTACCCAGAAATTTCAACTAATCTCTTCAAGCTTCTGCTGGTCAGTTACACAAGGTAGAATTTTGATAAACCCACAAAATTTCAAAGAGAAATTGTAATTTTTTCATTCTTTGATCTCTTGATGGGTTTTCCCTTTTTCCGTTTTCATTGATCAGTAGTGCTCTGATGTTTTTATTGTTGCAGGAAATTGGGTGACAGAGAAAACGAAGAAGCTAGAAGGAGAAGGCCAAAATGGCGACGTCCATGAAAAGGGTGGCGAAAATTGATGCCATGAAACCCCCCACGGGCTTTTTCTACTTCTTGTATGCCCTTGGCTTTACTTATACATATGCGTCGAAATTTGTTGTTGTCGATAGGGGGTGGGGGCAACCGTAATTGAAATGAGGAATTGTTGTTGATGCTGCCATTTTCAGCAAAGAATTGAGAGAATGAAGGAGGAGGAGGAGGTTAACTGTAGATATGAGGTGACTGGACCTTAATTTGACAAGAAGTCTGATAGGTCTGGTGGGTAGGGGAGAAGAAGAACAATTATGAGGTGTTTTCAATAAGCTGTTTCCACTGGCTATAGGAACAATTTCCACTGGGGTTGGCCATTCTCAAGGAAAATGGCCAAAGCAAACAACTCTCCAACTTTTCAAATAGTTGGAAAATGGAGATGTCCGTTTGGAGATAAAACCAAACGGGTAGTAAACTTCCCAGCAAACACGGGAAAGATTAACTCCTTTGAGGAAGAAGATAGAATACAAAGTAAAGCTACCATCCAACAGTTTCATGCTTTCAAAGTCAGAATTGCAGATAGAGCAACAAAGTCACTACAGGATTTCAGATAGAAACTTTTGTACATTCTGAGAATAGTCAATTATGACTGAGCAATAACATTGACACAACGTGTTTCTCAACCTAATAATTAAGCTGCAGACGTACTTTAAGAGTACATGCATTGGAACAGTCACAAACAACCTTCAGTTGTGATGCAGAAGAAGATAGCATACGCCAATTGATAAATTGAAGGCACTTATTCAAATAGATTAGTGTAATAATTTACAGACACTGACATCTTCATTGATTAATCGCTTCTTTAACATCAACCGAAAGGAGACGTACTTAACACAGTGCTGAAAAGAAGCAGGCTAACCTTATAATGGCTCCACCTTTCCCAATTATTCCACCACAAGAGCTATTGGGCACAACCAGTCTAGTTTTCGATTCAGGATCAACTTCACCACCATCCTCAACATAAAACTAACCCAAGCAGAAAAGAGACCATTTAGTAGTAAATACATATACTCATCTCAAAAAATAAAAGACATTCTCCTTACCTCATCCAGCAATTTGGAGAGGATGAGATTGACTGCATTTAATATATTATCAACTGTTCCGGAAACCATGATAATCCTGTCAGACGTGCCAGGAAAACACTCAAAATTGCGTGACAACTGGATGCGCGCTCCAGATTGTGACTGTATATCATTGATAGTTGAACCACCTTTTCCTATTACAGAACCAGCTTCAGCATTTGATAGAAGGAACCTAAGATGGGTTTCCTTCTCCACATTGTCTGTGCAACAACAAAAAAGAAAATTTAAGAAACAGAACACAAAAAGTACTATATGCAATTAGGAGCACTAGGTCAGAAAATTATAAAACATTCAACCATAAAATGGAGAGTAAGGAGTACGAGCAAACATGTTTCATTGCAACTTTTTCCCAATCCTTACATATAAAGCACTTTTTTCTGAATATGGAAATAGTTTAGGGTAGTTAGTCCTAGTCTACATTGAAAATGAAGATTAGATATACTAAGGAGCTTCCCTAAAGAAGCACTTCTGTTATTCCTCAACATAATTTTCTACTAGTCAATAAAACCAATGCATTTGCCCTATAAACATGCATATCAAGAAGGTTACTCACATATAAAAAGCACTACCACATGCATACAGAGTTCCAGATACTGACCAAATGGTAGGGATTTATGATGCATCATCCTATTAGCAGCATTAGATTCACAACTAGTATATGGAATATATATATATATATATATATATACACACACACCTATCAGAATGTTATGCTTTAATACCCCGTAAGTTGCTAAATCAAATAAATTTGAAAATTACAGACAAATTAAGCATATACATCAATAATACTCTGTTTCAGAGTATGGGAGTATCAGATTGTTATCAGACTGTTGCTTAATCGAGAAGTATTTAAATTAAAGAAAAGGGCACTAATTCTAGAATTGATCTTTTGCCCCATAGAGTTCCCCTTCCTTATGGGAGAGCCTCTACCTGGGGGGATGAAGCATAACCTCTTACACTCACTGAGCAATCCAAACTTCCTTAAGAGTAATAACTAAGTGAAAGTTTTCTACATCAAAGTCATGTTGAAAATGTAGAAAAGCTCATCCACTAAAAATTTGGACGCATTTGTAACGATTAAGAACTTGCTCCCTCCATCCATTTTAATTGAAATGTAATTTTAGATAAGAACCAAAAATATTCTGGATGCTTTTTACAGTTTTTTCTCAAAAGCCATTACAGGACTAAAGGTGTCAAATCATTATTTAAGTGTGAAGCATAAATTTGGAAAGAAGATTTCTATTGTAAGGGAGAAGATACTGTTTGTGGACATTCAAAATAGTAAATTGGAGCTGAATTCAGTAGGGAGCGAGTATTAGTTTTCCACTATTGCAGTAATTGTATTTTTCTTTTTCTGGGGGGTTGGTGATGCATAATTATGTCATAGGCCCCAATCATCAACAACTATTAACAATCAACATATCAATTATCAACTACTAGCAAAGTACACTAACTAAAGACCCATACTAGCGGAACTCTATCCATGACTTCATAACATGACACTCCAATTTCACCACTAAACTAAGTTTTATTGGCCACTGTTACAATTATTAGACATAGTAAACAAATATTATACTTTTAATTGATAATTGATAGAGATGACAATTGGTTCTGTCCAGGGTGGATTTCCCAAGACCTGAGACTTGATCGATAGTAAGAATTTTATGGAGCCGATAGACCCACTTTGTAATGTTTGAAATACTAAAGAATTATTTTGAACTATTATTTTTTAAAAATAATATCATCACAAGTTCTTAAAATGAGAAAACTACATTCTTAATAAAGAACTAATTTAAAATTTTAAAAGTACTAGTCTTAGTTTTTGAAATATTGAGATCCACACATATATACTAAACTATAAATTATATTTTATTAAATTTTACATCATATTTATGATATATATATATATGAGCATATGTATGTAATATACTCATAATTCCTATACAAAAGAAATTTAAAAATATGTACAATAATTTGATCAGGTTTGGTCTGTGTCGAGTAAAACTTAAAATCCAAGATACGCCCCGAGACCCTGTCCCAAATTTCCAGCCCTAATTGATGACATTAAACATCTTCATAGATACGTTTCCAAGATAAAATATGCTACAGATAAGTCGATCTCATAACATTGACTCCTGAACGCAGTAAATTATAACTCAAATTCAGCATTCAATGTGACACATGAACAGGATAGCATTAATAATCAGAAATAAACAACACCAAGCATTAACATATGGTTCATACTATTCAAGAGTTCCACAAAATCACTATCAATGCCAATTTCAAGGGTTTCGGCACAACTATTTCGAAACCGGTTTGTACTCTAATTTCATGCTATTAAACAACAAATGAGCTGATGCAAACATAAATTTCACGTCAACTCAACATCTTACCGAACAAAACAGATCCAGCACCACAGATCTTCAGAAAAAAACTAGATAAAGTCGAACTAACATCATGTAAATACATGTAAACGAATACATACATACAAAAGCGTAGAGAGAAGGAAACCTGGTGGAGGCGTTGATTTCCGAGGCGATGATTGATTCTGCTGAACCTCAGACGCCGCCGCACTATACGGAGATTTACCACCTTCCATTGCCATATCTTTCTGTATACTTAATTACTTTAAACTTACTTATATAGCAGAGAGATATGGTCAGAGCATTTGAAATGTTAAGAGGGAGAAATCGAAGTTGAAGAACTCTGATGTGATTTCCTTTTGTTTGTGTATAGGTTGCGATGTTGGGCTGTTGGAAGGCCAAACAGCATTTAAATATGGATAAATTGTTGGGAGTTTCATAGTCTATACTAATATAAAAAAAATTTTAAAAAATATCATTTAAATTTTTTTTTAATTAGAAGCAATAAATTTTATTAATCGAAAGTAAAGTGATTATATTTAGTCCGGTCGGCTATCAATATCGAACAGAGATAATTGCAAACAATCAAATCAATAATATCACATAAACTAACACCTAGTTATTACAACAGCAAATCATACCTACTATACAATAGAAATAACATCAACCCACGCAGGGGTTCGAACACATGACCTCTAAGATCATGGGACCTCATTTAAACTGATAAAGGACGATTACATCACGGCATCAATTTTTTGTTATAACAATAATACTCTTAAATTGATTTCTTTTTTTTTATTTTTTAAAAAAATGTGATGTGTTGATTTATATATATATTATTTATTATATATTTTAAAACGTGAAATATTATTTATTATATGTACGTAGAAACAGCATGCCACGTTGACTAGTAATTATAAATATATTCTTGTTAGATTGGATTATGCCAACCCCATTACATTTGAACAAACTTACATTACGTGCCCGAAAAATGTGTGGAAGTACAATAATAGCCTCATGCATTTTGGGCAAATAAAAAATTAAAAAAGACTAATTAATAAAAGATAAAAACATCCTTTCATATTTATACAAATATAAGGGTAAATTATACTCGCACCTCCCAAGGTTTACTATTATTATAAATGCATTTTTATTAAATTGAAATTTACAATTTAACCTAACTAAGATTTATTCTGTCTTACATTACATGTAACTTTATTTAGTAGGGTCCTGACGAAATTTATCTATGATATCTCAAAATTGCCCCTAGTAAATAAGGACAATAATTTGATTATTTCTTTTGACTAAAATGTCATTTTGTACCAAATTATAATGTTTTGAAAATTTGAGGGGGTCAAATGTCATAATTTAATGCAATTTGTGGTTAAATATATATATTTTGATTTTCTGATATTAAACTAGCCATTTATGCCTAGTTGTAGGAGGAGTGCTTCTATTATACATACTTTGATTTAAAGTCTTTTTTTATTAGTGCGTAGTGGGGTCCAGTAGCACTCCAATGATCAAATGATTTTTGTGAAATCCTAATATCACTTGAGGACTAACCTGCCTAATAAAATTTAACACTCTGATATTTAAGTTAGTAGTTGAATTACGAGAAAATGGAATAAAAGAAACTTGAAATAACGTAAGATAGTGGTGCAATATGCAAAGTGATAAAGTATCAAAGTGTAAGATAAAGTGAGCTTATGGAGTGCAAAAATTGAGCAAAGACTGAGTATCTGTGATGTTGATCGAGAGAAAAAAGGTGTGAAGAGTGTGAATAGCTTGAGTTACCCTTTTGACTGCACTATAACCTCTATTTATAGGAGGCTAATAGAATATGGGAGTTGGTTACTACCAATATTTTTAAATCCGGACCGACATTCAAACCGAATGACTTACTGGGTCATTGGGTCACTGGTTCAACCAGTCAGACCGTTTATAAAAAACCGGATAATATATATGTTTTATATATTATCTTGAAACAATCATATGTTATGGTTTAATGGTTGAACAGTTAACTAAGAGGGTGTTTGGCTAAGCTTTTTTATAACATCTTATAAGCTCCTACATCTTATAAGATGTTTTAGGAGCTTATAAGATGTTGAATCTTATTTTTAAAATAAGCTCCTAAAGTATTTGGGTAAAATAAAATGTTAAAGCTTATAAGATGTTTTCACATTTTATAAGATATTAGGGTGTTTGGCATAATAAGGTCTTTTTATTGGTAAAATGATCAAAAAGGACATGATACTAGTAGATTCAAATAAATTATTATTTTTGTTGACATATTTTATTTTTAAATATTTTTAAAAATCATAAATAGTACATATTGGTTTAACTTCAAATAAAAATTTATTAGCTATAATAATTTATTATTTAATAATGAAGTAGTTTCTCTTTTTTAAATGCTCATAAAAAAGTAATAACAATAAAGAATTTTAAAATCATAGAGAGAGTATCTATGTGTGTGTGAGAGAGAGATAGAGAGAGAGAAAGAAAGAGTACTGTGTGTGTAGTGTTTGTGTGTGTGTGTGTGTTTGTGTGTGTGTGTGTGTATGTAGAGAGTGTGTGTGTGGTGAATAAGGGTAGTTTTGTAATATAACATATTAATTTTATAGAATTTATCAGATGTTTTGAAAAAAGTTAGAAATGTTAACTTTTTTTAAAGAACTTATAAGATTTAAAACATCTTATTTAGAAATCTTATAAGCTCTTTAACAAAAATTTTGCCAAACAAAATTTTGGAGCTTATAAGCTCCCAAATATCTTATAAGATCTTTTGAGGAACTTATAAGCTTAGCCAAACACCCTCTAAGACTCCGACCCACCCAAGTTCAAATCATCCAACTTGCACATAAAAATTTTGCACTTTTTAATTCAATATAGATAAAATTAAAAAGTAAAACCCTAATACCAAAGCTAAATGAACCGCCGTCTCCTTCAGTCTTCATCTTCTCTTGCCTCTCTCTCTCCCTCATCTTCTTCTCTCATATTTTTATCTTTCTTTATTTTTTTTTCTTAAACCCATCATTATCATTTGAAATCCTCCATGGCTACACCTCAAAATCACCATTATTCCATCTTTTTTCTCACTCTTCCAAAATAAATTAAGCCAAATAGGTTTTCACTCTTAATTTGATTTTCTTGTTCTGGGTTTTTCATTGAAGAGAGACTAACGAGATTCTGAAAACACTAGCAACCGAGGAGGCGACGACGATTTTGTAGTTCTCCTTCTTCTTCTTTTTTTTTTTTAATTTACAATCCGGTTTTTCAGTTCCGTCGAGTTGCCGGTTCGTTCCGGGTTTTATTACATGACCGGACCGAACACGACGGCGGTTTGGACCGGCCGGTCCGGTCCGATTTTGAAAACGTTGGTTACTACGATCTACATATCGTTGGAAAGTTGCAGATGTTAGCTAACTAACAAAAGAATCTAACCATGATTTGGACTTATCTGAATGGATATATGACTTTTGAGTGTGTCTTGCCTAATCAATCCAAAAAATATGCGAGGTTGTTTCTAGCTGGATAGAGCTAATCCCGCGGATATATGAGGGGTTAGCTAGCGATGTTTTAGTATGATGTAGGTTGAGACGTGGAGAGTTTGTTTGTCATGGCGTCCCTGTTGTTTTGTTGAGTCATTTTGGTAAATCCAGTCTGTCTTTAGGCCCTGGCATGTCAGTTTGAAATGTAGAAATATGGGTATGATATTATTATGGGCCAACAAAATTGGACCTGCTGGGCTGGCTGGTAGGGGCCCATTTCTTTGTTTGGGCTTTAGAAAAAATAATTGAGAATGTATTATCACTCCTCTCCCCTATTCCAGTAGTGCAGACTTGTGTTGGATTGTTGGAGTAGGAGGAAATATTCTTGTTGCGTGAGACCTCCTGTTTAAAGAATTTTTCTATACATGAGAGTTTTTGGTTGTGCTGATTTAGTGGGAAACGTCATGTTGGGCTGGTGAGTGTATCCTGTTGTGTTGTAGAAAGCATATCTATGTGCAACATCCTCAAATTTCAATACATAACTATCATTAATAATATGGATATATGGTGTGATGAATTATATAATATTTGTGTTTACTTAGATATTTAAAAGATAAAATAAATTATTTAGGCACTTAAATAGTAGTACAATAGGAATTATGGGGTTAAAATAGAAAATTGTAAAGATGAGGCACTTGTATCAACTTTAGAAGCCTATAGAATGTAGTAGAAACAAAATAAAAAGAAAAGAAAAATAAGAGATTAGGCAGTGTAAGAGAGGGGACGAGGATAAACGGAACTTGGCTTCTTCATTTACATTCTTTCTTGTCTTCTTCAATAACTCAAAATCTAAAGCCTTCTCAACTGATATTGGTAAGAAATAACAGTTGTGTTTGGGTCTGTTTTTGGGTTGTTTCTGAAACAGCCCAAAACAGACCCCCATGTTTGAGTTGCTCTCTCAAAAATCTTTTTTGTCCATTTTAATATTTAAAATCTGTTTTGAGAATACTATTCATCATGTTTTGCTTTTTGTTTTTATTGTTTTCTTTCTTTTGGCTCTATCTCATACTTTTTACACAGACCCACGTGACCATCTTTCTTGTCAATTTCCTTTTGTAGATTTAATGACCCACTATATCTAATACTTGTACTGTTTGCAAATTTTTCTTTTGCAGATTTTATGACCCATGATTTTAAATATCATTTCTAGTGTGTTTAATGAGTATTTTATGCTAGGTATGTATTTTAATGTGAAGGCTTTAGTTTTCCCTAATCCCGATCGTGTGCTTTTATATTTATGTATTAAGGCTACTTGTAATCTTATGTGTGCAATGTGATGATGCTAAACATAATCAAGGTCATTCACTCAAATAATTGCTAAATGCCAAGGCATGTGACTTTAGATTTCATCACTTCCAAGGCGTTACTTTTACTTCTTCTATTTTTAAATATTCACTTGCTTTTATGAACCAAAACGAACTATAATGCTATTTTGTTCTATACATTCGGGTAGACATCAACAACAATGAAAATACACAAAGTTGAACTTTCTGCCATTCAAAGTGTGAGATTTTATATTGGGTAATTTGCATAATACCCCCTTGTGTTTTGGTGAAATAGCATGAAATCCCACTGTGTTAAATTTATAAGCAAAAAACCCCCTGTGTTTTATAAAATACAGCAAAAAACCCCCTCTTCATTAGAAACTAATGGAGAGTGTATCACACGCACGTATTGTGAAAGTGGGTTTCGTATTTGGCATTTTTTGAGGTTATTTTAAGTGTATAAATGTCTCTTTTGTCCCTTTCAATTTGGATCTTTTTGTTATATTATTTTAATAAATTATATATTTAATTAATTTTAAATTATTATTTAGTCAAACATATTTAGTAAATTATATTTACTTATGAAATATTTTTATATAAATATAAAAATACATAAAATATATATAATTTTTTAAAAATTTAAATTCCAAATTTAAAAAATATAAAAATTAATATACTAAAACAATATAAAAATTAATATACTAAAAAAATATAAAAATTAATATACTAAAAACAATATAAATACACTATATAAATTAATATACTAAAATTCCGCCGCCTCGCTCCGCCTCACCGTCAGCCACCTACGATGGTCGCTTGGGAGCCGCTCGCCGTCGCCTGCATCTGGGCGACGAATGGGGGTGACTTCGCAGAAGGGGGCGACGTTTGAAAGGGCGACCGCAGTCGCCCCCATCTGCGGGGGCGACGACAAAATCGCGAGGCGACATCGCGTTGCCCCCTTTGCGCTGGGCGACGGCGGTCGCCCAAAGTGGGGGCGACGTTTGAAAGGGCGATCGACGGGGGCGACGGAGAGATCGCGAGGTGGCTTCGCCAGGTTCTGGGCAGCGACACATCGCCGCCGCCTCTGTTATTATATATATATATAATATATGTATAGTATATATATGTATATATGTAAATAAATAATATATTTTTAAATTACTTGGTATCTAAGCCGTTCATTTTTTTAGTGATTGAAGATCAATGACTATGGTAACAAGGGTATAATGGGCAATTTGGTCAAAATTTTAACGCCGTTAGTGACAACTAACGGAAGGGGGGAGTATGCATTATGTTGCAAAACATGGGGGCTTTTTTGCTTATTTTTTTAACACGGGGGAGTTTTTAGCTAAATTATTAGAACACAGGAGGGTTTTATGCAATTTATCCTTTTATATATATAAGTGTAAATATATATATATATATATATACATATAAGGAGATATGATTTATTGAGGTTAAAACTTAAACTATAATTCATGCGTCCAAACAAAAATTAAAAAATATTGTATCATGATATAAGTTAAGTTGTAATATATATGTATACGCTAAAAATTTATAATATATATATATATATATGTATATACAATTAAGCAATATACAATGTATATGGCAGTACAAAAACGAAAACCTTGAAATATGAAACTATGATATATATATATATTATATCGTTTAATAATAATATAATTATATAATTTTTATATAAGAAGTGTATGTAGAGTTGGATTTTATTAGATATTAATATTGTATAAAATAATATCATTAAGTAAATTAAAATAAAAGATACTTAACAACTTTCATATTATATATATGCACATATACATACACAACTACAGTAAAATCTATATAAATTAATAATGTCGGGATGACGTAATTTTATTAATTTAAAGATGTATTAATTATCCGATAAATTAATAATTTATTAATTTAAAGATATTTTTTCTGATTTAACGGACCTACATTATTCTTCATGAAAAGATTAATGTATTAGATGTCGTCAGTGTT
This sequence comes from Sesamum alatum, assembly GCA_034509735.1. Classification (NCBI taxonomy): domain Eukaryota; kingdom Viridiplantae; phylum Streptophyta; class Magnoliopsida; order Lamiales; family Pedaliaceae; genus Sesamum; species Sesamum alatum. Next base: position 20,578,597 of record JACGWO010000003.1, read on the forward strand.
GCAGTTTCAACTTGGACAGTACATGTTCAACAAGAGAAAATAGCAAACTAAAGATGATACAATGCCTTTGCAACCAATTATACGGAAGGGAAGCACTCATAGCGGCAATAGCTCTTCCCAATTTTTTGTTGCAGTATGAGAACGCAACACCAGAGCTTTTAAATGCAGTAAGAAAAGTTAGAGATGAAATACAAATAAATGTAAATTTTAAAAAGAAACAAAAAACAATAGAATCATATTTTACTAAGTTTTCTAGTTATATTTGTAATTTTATATAATTATTAATTTATCGTATTGAAGGGATCATAAATTTATATAAGGGTTTTCGAAAGTTATTATCTTATTAGTTTATCGAAATTATTAATTTAGACCTTGGGCCCAAGTCGGGGCCGAGAAAATTATTATTTTATAAAAATTATTAATTTATCGAGTAATAATTTATAGAGGTTCCGTTGTATTCATGATTTGATATAAAATAGTATTTTATTGAACAAGAAAAAAAAATCCAAACATACAACAACATATCACAATATATTCTACTTTATCTCCAAAAACAAATCCAAATATACTACGAACTCCCAAAACATACCCACTTATCTTCAATTTCTCTCTCTACTTTTACAAAACAAGACAAATCATATAAAAAATGGATCCAAACAAAGGCAGTGTCTCTAACTCTTTTTGTTTCAAGTTTGAGCTTAAATTTATGTAGAACATGGAAAATTGAATGGAATAAATTAGATAAATAGTAACAAGATGGGCTTTGTCCGATCAACCTCTATATTTTTCTATTATCTTGAGGTACACCGGTCCACAATTAGTGATTCTTTATGTCAATGACAACCTCCATATATTTGCTAAAACCTTGTAGTTTTGAGCAAAATATAAATTCTTCGTTTTAATAGGTAAATTTAGGAAAACATTTTATTACCCTAGTTCTGCGATAATCCAGACAGGGTGTACTAAAAACCTTATAACTTGAGATATGATTGTTCAATTTGTATGGTTATTGTGGAAAATGAAACTAGAAACATATAAAATTATATTCTGGAGAATTACACTTTTGGTCCCAAAACATTACCACTTATTTGGTCACTAAACATAGGCCCGTTACAGTTTTGGCCCTCAAACATCTATTTTTTTTTACACTTTTCATCCTTGCCGTTAATTTTTCTGTCAAAGTTGACGGGAGTGAGTCATGTGTGACTCATATGGGGCGGAGGATGGAGGGAAATTAACAGATTTTTTCCTCCAAATTGAAGGTTTTCCCTATTTCTTTATCTTCTATGGTATTTTGCTCATTTTCATACACCTCCACAACATGTTTGTTCTTTCAAAAGGCAAGAAAAGCTCCAAAATGAGTACAAGCAGCAACAAAAATTCCACAAATCCTCACAAAAATGAAGAAGCTATTATTTTGCAATTGTGGTTTTAAGCTCCCATTAATGATGTCATGGACTCCTCGAAATATGGATAGAAGATATCATGCTTGCTCAAATTATAGGGTAAGGTTTATTGACAATTTCAGTTTTATTTTGTTGATTTTTTTAATATTGAAAGTTAGCATGATGATTTTAATGAATTAATTTCAGAAGCTCGGATATTGTAGATTTTTCAAATAGTGTGATGATGAAATATGTGAGAGATTGAAGAAAATCTGAGATTATGTAGCTAAAATGGGTTAAAATGGGTCAACTGCAACATCAATTCCATTGTCATCTCTCTCTCTCTCTATATATATATACATATAACGTTATTTCTATACCCCCGTATGGACGTATAAGCATGGCACTGTCTTTGTAGAGGCCCTTGAATACCAAGAATTAGCTAGCCACACGCAACATTCGATGAGGATCAATTCACGTTCTTAGGAAACCAAATCGCACAATAGTGTTTTTTTTTTTTTTTTTTTGTGATGTTCTAGGACGCTAAGAAAATTGCTACTTGTTCACTCACACTTATGTTCTTCGTATCTCAAACCTCCAACTTATTCTAACATATATAGTACACCAAATGCATTTCTAATCATGCGAAGGTTTTCAATGCAACTAATATTACTTATTTCAATTAATCTCTCCATGTGCTGAATATTCTAAGGGATTTCATTTTTCAGGAGTAATGTGTACTGGAGTCCAACAACACCACACTGGTCGAATGATCTTCAACGAAATCCTAAGATCAAAGGAGGACTAACCTACAAAATAGGTTTAACATTTTGATGCTTAAGTCAGTAATGTTCTTATTGAAGAAATAAAGAAAAAACTTAAATCAATTTTGAAAATAAAGATTCAATATGATATTAAAGTGATGAAAATTGTATGGAGTGCATAAAGTAAGCTAAAAGTAGCTTGAAAACTGAAAGAGAGTGAGAGTTGGAGTATGATAGGAGATGTTACCAAAATAACTACACAATGAGTCATATTTATAGACATCCGTGGAGCAATATCCGCAAAGTGGTTAAGGTGAATCATACACCATTGGAAAGCTGCACATGTTAGCTACACAACAGAACAATCAGTTCGTGATCTGGACTTATCTAGACGAAGATATGATATTTTGATCGAGTCTTGCCCAGTCTGTTTGAGAATTTGAGGATCTATTACTTGCTGCTTAAAGAGTTGATTTCAGTCGGATTATTTGGAGTTAGTTGGAGATCTTTTAGTATGACGTATCCTAAGGTTTTAACAACCTATGTGATGTGTCGTCCCTACTGTATGCTGACTCACCTTGCTGGATTGGACTTGTATGGGCTTTAGTACCTTGCTCATGGGCCAACAGAGCCTGACTTGCTGGGTTGTTCTGTAGGCACCCACTTCCTTATTCTTGGGTTTTGAAGAAAAATATTTGAGTGGGCATCATTAGGGAGAATGATCTTCTGTTATGCAACATAGGACAACGGGTATTCATTCTATTAAGATATCGATATAAAGGTATAACACGTACAAAACCTACATGGTTTCAAATACGAACACATGAACAACAAGGAACACCTTAGCACTTGCCCGCGAATCCATCCTATATGACATATTGTTACAATAAACCTCAAAACTAACAAAAGAACTTACACAACATATCTCAAACACAATCAAGAAACAAAACATTATACAACCACCATTGCACGGAAAACACATAAATACACATGCAGATCACAAATCTGAAATAATTTTGCAAGTGTGTTTACCAAAATCTTTCAGTCTAACAAAACCTATTGTGTGCTAGTCAATAAAGGACCCGATCCGAGCAAGTGGATCAACTACTCAAACTATTCAATGGTGACCTAAAGTTAAGAGTAACATAATACATAACATTATTGCAGACACAAATACCCAAAACAAAAAAGTGTTCGAAAAAACAATAAAATTGGAAAGAAGAGGAGACAAATATGAAAGAGGACCTGTGAAGAAGACAAATTGACCAATAGAACACCTCCCTATAACATACCTATCTCTACTGTGCGGGGGTCGACGGAATTAAGCACTATACACTTCACCCAAGCTTCGAACAATGTTGTTTGTAGTGGAGTGAGGAACCCAAGCTTAAGTTCAAAAATAAAAATCATACTTCTTCTTTTTCGTTTTTTTTTTTTTTTTTTTGTCATCATGACGTAGGTGGATGACCTAATAAGGGCAAACATGTCATTGCCATAACAATTTCAAGGGCCTTTATGTCTTTTTGTATCCTAGGTTCCCGCTTGCATTCGACTGCCAATAATTGTTCGATCCATGAAGCTTGGTCAATTAAACTAACCTAGTCCAGAAGAGTACTGTGCTGCACATTTAGTCCTGAGCTGGCCCAAACTGAAGTAAACATTGAATTAACTTAGGTTGGGCGAACAATTCAGGCTAATTCTTTATAGTATATGCGCCCTGGAAGCTTAAAGTGCAATGACCGAAATATAAATTCAAAAAGTGTGCATTTGATTAATGGATCTGGCTCATGTGTATTTAAAACCCATATTTAAATTCCACCTAATTTGTTTGGATCATAAATAAAGTGCAATTTAGATCCTCATTTAAAATTCTAAGGGTGTGTTTACTAAGTTATATTAGGGTGTGTAAATGCTCTTTTCCTGCATAATCTCACGTTTACTAATCTATTTAAGGGCCCGGTCTTAATGTCCTCGGGCCGGTACTAACGTGTATAATTGTTGGATTGTAGTGTTGGTCAAATGACCAATATTGTAATACTGGTGGGCCCCACCCAAGTTGTATTAAATATTATCTCCTTTCTTTGCCCCTTTAAACCGTGAGAAGATGTCCAAAAAGCCCTTGAAATTGTGTAAAATTGCATCTAATAATAATCACTCTCCATAAATGTGATGTGACAACCCATTTGCTTTTTTTTGAGATGTCTTCCACCAAACACCTTCTTCAACCATTTTTCATCTTCTCCGATATTTGACTCCCCCATTTCCTTTGCCTTTAACTCCTGGTAGTTCTTCTATATGTGGAGCAGTTGTCATTATAGTTGAGCATTGTAGAACGACGGTTGGCACACTGGTTCTCTCGCGAGCCGTGAGGTTGAGCAAGGTACCACCATTTTTGTTTTGGCTATCTATGTAATCGGCCCATTTTTTTTTGCGAAAAAAACCGTATATATGCTCAGCACTTAGGATTATGCCTCTGTTACCGCTTTTTCATGTTGTTCTACATAAATCTATCTCAGTTGCTTAGGGTTTGTATTGTATGGCTGTTTCCGACTTTGCCTACTTTGGCCCATTTGTGTCATATTAGAATGCTAAATGTTCTTTCCCAAACATATGAAGGGTTGGTGTAATTACAATTTTGAAATCTATTAGTACCTGTATTCATTGATTCCCTCTTTACATTTGTGAAAACGATCGCTGGTATTGTTGAAATTTTAGGTAGACAGTCACCATATTTGCCGTGTTAAAAAAATTGTCAATGGGAGCAGTATACCGTATGCATTCAATCGCCTATTTGGTTGAGACACAATGATTATTTGGTTGTACCACTTCAGTGCTGCATGTTGTTTCTCCGCATTGGTCATACGCCGTATATATCCCCATTCTGCTGTTAATATATACCACTTATGTGTGGTTCATAGGATGACACAAACGCATAGGTTGTGCGCACTGTTGGCTGTTCAGCAACTTATCGTTGAGATATCTGTTGCTCTTACGTTGTTTGTGTATGCGTACGCATACATTAAAGCTATGTCCACTAGACAACGTCGTGGGCGTATTGGGCGGTACACGATAAATTCTCGGATACCCGAGCAGAGTAGGCACCTCAGTAGGTTGATTTCCTTTAGTGACCAATCCTGTCTGAGGAATCTACGTATGGATCGTAGCACTTTCGGTCGATTGTGTTATTTACTTCAAAATGCCGGGGGGCTGTCGGATACAAGATATGTAACTGTAGCAGAACAGGTTGCCATCTTCCTTAGTGTCATATCTCATCATAAGAAAAATTGGGTTGTCAAGCATAATTTCATAAGGTCAGGTCGTATAATCAGCAAACATTTTCACAGGGTGCTCAACGCCATCATAAAACTACATCAGATGTTCTTTGCCCGACCAAAACCAATTGGCCATGACTGCACCGATTCAAGGTGGAGATGGTTTAAGGTATAGTTACACTTTTTTATTTTTCATTATTACTAACGAACATGTATTAACTACAAGAATGCTTATTTCTTTCTGCGATGCGTTTGTGCAGTAAATGTTCATCTGATTTACCTAATGGTATATATGAATTATTGCAGGGTTGTCTTGGGGCCTTAGATGGCACGTTCATTGATGTAAGGGTTCCAGAAAAAGACAAGCCAAGGTATCGCACCCGTAAGGGAAACATAGCAGTTAATGTACTTGGCGTTTGCAACCCCAACTTGCAGTTCATTTACGTACTAGCTGGCTGGGAAGGTAGTGCGGCAGATAGTCGGGTGCTACGTGATGCTATCACTAGACCGAACGGATTACGCGTACCTGTTGGTATGAATAATCATTCATATGTGTATTCCTTTACCCTACGGTTTAGTTCCTAATCTTTTTTATTTTTATTTTTTTTGTAATTCAGGGAACTATTATTTGTGTGATAACGGATACACCAATGGGAATGGGTTCTTGACCCCATACCGAGGAGTGCGATACCATTTACGCGAGTGGGACCTTGGGGTGGGAGGTCCACAATCCCGAGAGGAGTTGTTCAACCTCAGACATTCTTCTGCAAGGAATGTCATAGAGCATGCGTTCGGTCTGTTGAAGGTCCGGTGGGGTATATTAAGGAGTCCGTCCTTCTACCCCATCAAGGTGCAAAATAGGATCATCTTGGCTTGTTGTATGCTTCATAACTTTATACGGCGTGAAATGCAAGATGACCCCTTCGAATTAGAGCTTCATGACAGCACAGAAACGAGCCCTACTGCGAATGTTGAATGTGTTTCGACTATCGATACGAACCCTGCGTGGACGAGCTGGAGAGATCAGCTTGCTTCGGCAATGTACACGGAGTGGTCACGTCGAGCGTGAATGAATCTTGCTGCAGCCGTCGCTTGCAGCCCCCCTATGTCATTAGTGATAACTGCAGTATTGTTACTCCCGTTGAAATTGTAATCGTGGATGTTGTAGACCGCTACCTATTTCGTTGTTGTGTGTCTGTTAGTTGCTTTAGTCTTTGAAAAACTGCTTGATGTTTATTACCACAACTTTCATGCAATAGTTATCCTACGATATGTGATTTGCTACTGTATTATTGTGATGCAATTAGCTATATGTTACCAATCTGTCTCATCATGTGTTTCTGGCTTCATTATAAATTGGACTACTGACATCTCATTTCTTCTTGCGTAACAGCAGCGCCATGTTGTCGCCTAACGAAACATTATGAACCATCCAGACGATGAAGGTACTAGTCGACACCGGCGTAAAGGCGTGAACAAGGACAGGACGGGGACACGACGGACGTGGACTCAGCAGGAAGAAGAGGCACTAGTGAATGGCTTGAAAGCGCTCGTCGTCAGCGGATGGAAATGTGACAACGGCTTCCGGAATGGTTACCTTGCTCAACTCGAGAGTCATATGTTAAAAGCTTTCCCGGGATGTGGGTTGAGAGCAGAACCTCATATCACCTCAAAGATACACGTGTGGAAGAGACAATATTCTTGCTTGGTCGGACTGATGTCAAAAAGTGGACTTGGGTGGGATGGCGAGAGAAACATGATAACTATCGAGGAGGAGGGAGTGTGGGAGGACTATGTGAAGGTACATCGACACAATTACATATACACCTAAATTTCATGTTTCCTGAATATGTCCCATAGTATTGCTTATTATAACTTCACAACCATCACTTATTTTACAATATGTTCCAAACACAGGTGGACCCTACGGTGAAGACTATGCGTTATAAGACATGGCCATACTTTCGTCATTGGTGCGAGATTTTTGGAAAAGATCGTGCAACGGGTGGAGGTGGGCAGGATGGACATCTAGCGGCAAGCCAAATTCGGGCTGAGGAGAATGTAGACAAAGAAGAGTGTTACGTCCCAACAGCTGAGTGGAACCCTGATATCGGTTTCGTTGGTGATTGCGAGGATCCACCATTGTCCCAAAACCAAAATGTTGACCCAACTTTCAATTCCTCCAGTGCAACCAAACGTACCACCACCTCATCAAGGAAACGTAAGGCTGACGACCTCGTCCCCGAGCTGCCCCAATTAGTGCAAATTGTCAATAATTTCTGTGAAACGGCAAACAACCGTATTGGTGCCTTGACGAGGGTATTGGAGAATGAATTCGGGGACCCTGACCAACGTGGCTTAGTTTTAGATTTTGTGAAACAGCTACCAGGTGTAGACGAAAATGAAGTACTGCTCGTATCACAACGCCTGATGAATCGTCCCAAGGATTTCGAGCTGTTTTGCAAATTGTCGATGGATTCAAAGGTGAAGATGGTGAAGCTTATTTTGGATGGTCGTTTGTAACTATGCTTCCCTTAATTCAAAGGTCAAGATGGGTACGTTAAATTTGAACGGTGGACTCTAACTATTATTGCTTTAATTTTGAAGTAGGGGACCAGTTCATAAAACTGAATATTACGTGCTGTCACTAGATGTTTTTGACGATGATCATGAACTTAGTGGTGAGATATATATATATATATATATATATTCCCCAGTAGCCTTTAATATAGATTGTATCAGCAGTTTATTTGGGAAAGTTTTTCATATTTATTTACCCTCCAGAAGTTATTCAATCAAATATTGTATATTAACCAACTAAACGAACAGGTAAATCACTAATTAAATATGAACTAAGTCATCACAGTTATACATTTTGTTCTACATAGGGAAGCAAATTGGTGTAATATTTTGCGTTACAATTACATTCCGTTTATATGATTAAGAGCTTTTTGATTTTATGCAATATAATGACTGCATTTGGATCCACAATTTTGGTGATATATTTCATTTTGGCTTAAAAAATATAAAAACAATAAAACCATTGAGATAATGGATACTTAAATGCAATAATTAACTTTATTTGATCTAGAGTTACAAATTCTAGTAGTTGTTACTATGAATTATTCAAATTGATCGAGTTTATTAACCAAATACATAACTGTATGTGTTAGTGTTTGAATATATTATTATAGTGAAGAATTGGCAAGAATTATTAGGAATAGTAGACTAATTATTAGTTTATATTATAATTATTTGATAAGATAGTTAATATTTCGTGAAATGCAAAATATCCACTTTCATTTTGATGGAAAATATTATGCCCTTTTGCTATTATGTATAGATTAATATATAATACTTTGTTCACTTTCTCAAGGCTGTTGGTTCCTGTAACAGATTATATGCTCAAGTTTATAAATATTCGGTGCAAAATATTAACGACACCAGAGGTAGCAAAATACGATTACACTTCTTAGCCAAGGAGAACTAAGCCGTAGACGGCAACAGAAACTGACATGGAGCATCTACTATACACATCTCCAAAACCAAAAGACCCAGTGAAGTCGGCTGCAATACGTTGATGTCGATGTGAACCTATGGCTACATACCATGACCTATTATTTTTCACTCCATGTCCCATTACACAACTGTCTACAATTTTTGGCCGTGACGGCCTTAGACAATACAACCCATACAGTTGTTTGCAAAAAAACTAAAGTTAAGCACCTCCTACGGAGAGACACAAACACATAGTCATAGTACGCATACCATAATACAACCTAGCACAAACTTTATATATTAAAACCTGACCTATCGACACATTCACACTTTCAACCTTTCTTTTTCAGAGGAGTAGCATTGGACGCAGTGGAGCTAGTGCGCTCTTGAGAATGGCTACTAGTTGAGGAAACTAGGCCATCTTTCTCCTTTTTTGCAATTGATCTTGGCACACCTGGTGGGGGCAAAACGGAATCATCGTCGCTATCAGTCCCGTAGTAGTCTCTGATGAAACCCAATATCGAGGAGGAGGAGTCAGAGCTGTCGGGAATATGCACAACAAGGGGAAGGTTGATGGGATTCACGACAATAGTTCCCTCTGGGACAACAGGTTCTTCCTCGATCTTTGGGACATTAAGATCAATCTCTTGTTCAGCAGCAGCAGGCGGGTCATCCTCCGGAGGCGGTGCGAAAAGAAAGTAGAGCTCATCCCACAGATCTTCATATGCATTGATGTAGCAACGAGACAGCTTCTTCTCCTACATCCCAATGGTACTTGTTAGTGTAGGTTTCACATACATTATGTAGCAAGTTTACGTAATTTGAATTCCTATGTCATGCAGGGTGTGTATATATAGAAGAAGTCCTGAATACCTTACGCATGGCCTTCCACACATCATCTGCGGCAGTTACGAATCGAAATCGTTGGTTCCAAACAACGCCGGGATGATTGATCACCCAACTGAAAACTTCGTACCTCTCGCGCAGACTCTTGACTCGGTCTTTCACCCAATCGTAGCAAACCTTAGTGTCATGTTTCTTGTTGACATCTTCCATAGCCTTCATCAAAGCATCTTTGTTTTCAGAACCAGCTTTGAAACGACCAGCTTTTGCCTGCTCCACTAGTGAGTTCACAAAGGTTTTTTCCATCTCCTTGGACCATTTGGAGAAGTAGAAGGTGGTTCGTTGGAAATAGTAACCGTCGGGCCACATCATTGATTGTTTGGCAAGGGGACAATGAAGAAAGCGCAACGAGATTATTCGTATTGAGGGTGAAAGAGTGCTTAGTAGGTTGTATTTGCTCTACTGCGGAAGCTCCTATTTATAGATGTGGAAACCATGTACAATATGGGATCTGAAATACCACAACCATTTATGCTTGATGGGGAATTTGCTGAAAAGGTTATTAAAAGCCTCAAAAGGCGTGAGTCAGAAGCAGGAGAAATTATACCCTTGATAGGGGGCTTTCGGGGTTGGTGTGCATAACTAAATGAGGAAGATATCAGACAATACTAAATCTAAAAAGGCAAAAGAATTAGGCTGACACAAGAATAAATAACAGTTATGGCGAAGACAAATTGGTGGATAAGTGGCATGTCAATCATTTCTCTGGACTCAATTGACTAATTGGGCATCGATATTTAATATGTAAATGAAGGATTAGGTAGACTTATTGACGGCGAAAGCACTGTTTATATTGGAACATGTTCTCCCTAATCCGCTCAACACGTCGAAGCATTTGGTTATGTTTAATATTTTGCCACCTACCAACTTGCCATCACTTAACATTCATTAATGTGGATAATATTATGGTTGGTACAGACCATAATAAAGAACCACAGTAATTAGCATTGAGTTGATGGAGCACTTACAAATGGAGGTGTGCTCGTAATTTCAAAAATTTCAAGTATAGAATCGAAGCAGACATTGAAATGGGAATTAGTTGTTTGGAAGGTAGTATTTGGACCAGTTAGTTGAAGGATGCATATATGAGATTGAACTACAAAGTTAAGCATTCTAAGACTGTAGTTGATACATACAAATTACCCTGAGAAACCTTGTTGAGGCGAATTCTAGGATTTCCTTCAAATAAGGCATTTCAATAGTTACTATCAGTTCAGTGTTTACTTGTATGAAAGCCAGGTAGGTAAACAGAAATAAAGCCGCGCGAGCAATTACCATTAGACTAGTGATCTTTACTACATATTGTAATCAATATCCTCCATAACTAGTAAGCGCCGTGGAGGAAACATGTTTTGCTTACAAACTGATGCATCTTGAAGCATAGATGAAATAGAGTAGGATTTAACAAACCATAAAAAGCTAGCCAAAGAACGGACTAACATGATGGACAATGCCAAGAGCTATTAGTTCCATCAGCATTACAAAGAAACAAAAATAACAACACACTTTGCATTGCATTTTTCATAAACTGTAACGACACTAAGCAATGCGAGGGAAATACATAATTGCCAAGAACGTGAGGATCCAGCCGAGCAATGCAATCATAAGAATACGATCAGACCTCCGACGACTGTACTCCAAGGCCTCGATTCGCTCCTTTGCCTTCTTTGTGAAGGTCTCGTATTGCGATAAGCGATTCAGGAGACCTGGTATAACCTCCCGGGAACGACGACACATCGGTGGATCAACCCATTGAAATGAGCGGCAGTACTTGCCCTGTACAACGGTGGAATCAAATAATTTGAAGTGTGTTAGGAAGAATTCGAAATCCATGTGCAGTAAAAGCACGGAGTAGCGGGCTTTAGAAAAATGGCTATATTTTCATGCAAAAAATGGATGTTGTGTTTCTTACCTCATTACCGGGGCAACCTCGGAAGCGTCGCCCTGGGTTGGCACTGGTCCACGAGGTTCTTATTACCGCCTCCCTCCCACACGTACAAATACGAAGGAATGCATCGTCAGAGGACGTGCCACTGTGCCGAGAACCTGATCGGTATCCCGGAGTGGATGAGTTGCGAGAGCCCTAAGACCATGATCCATCATGAGCCGACATCTGTGAGGACGGAGGAACATATTATGGTATGCAAGGACGCAATTAATTTATAACAGTTAACTAATCAGTAGCACATAAAACCTGGAAATCTAACACCCGAGGGGCCATTTCAAGGAAAATACCTCACTACAATTGATTTTGAACTGCATTAAAACAAACATACTTCCGGTGTCATTGTTAGTTATTCTTGGTTAGATTGTTGGTACAATTGCATATGGTAATGTGATTGTAACGTGCGAGAGCAAATGTAGTTACAACGGCAGGAAGAGAAAGCAATTTCCAAAGCCAAACATATCATAAAATAATGGTAGATATCTAACGAACATAAATGTGGAGGAATGCCATACAAATAGACAGGTTACAATAGATACACATCGACGATACCATTCAAGTGCCTGCGGGAAGACATGGGTGACTTCAAATCACCAACACTTTTCGACAACTCCATAAGTAAACACTATTTAAAATCGAATGCGCACCAAAGAACTGAAGGGAGCAGGAAAAAACCAAGTGCGATAAAAGGGTTGAAATAATTGCACGGTGCAACAGGAAGACCTATGCTTACCTTAGTTCGAAAATGTATGTAGTTGAACAAGACCTGGACGAGAGTTCCAACAGAGAAAGTGAAGCCCCAAATCTAACTGTCAATTAACAACAAAAATCTAAATATAGTAAACCATATAAGGAGTTTTGTGGGTTAATGAACAAGATTACAGAGATATATGGATGAACTCATATAACCACAGTTTGAAAGAAAGCAATTGCGAGACCACACGAGTGTAACTAAACTTCAATGGGATGACGTTCCTAGCGAAAACCCAGTTGAACGCTGGAAAAACACGAAAGTAGGCCTATGGAATTTGGATGAATAAGAGCTTGATGGGTGAGAGAACAATGGCAGATGGTGAAGGAGGAGCTCCATATAATTGTTAGCTTACCTAACAATTTAACCAGGGAGAAAAGAAAAGCCATAAATGCAACTTGCTGCTTTTGTCTTTTCTAGGTCCAAAATGATAAATTACATGTTTTATCCAACAATTAGTACAAGATAGTAAATAATGGATGGGATTATAAAAGAGAGAAATACAAAATATAATACAATACGGTAAACATTTGGAATAAGGATTAAGTCTACCTTAATGCAGGTATTAGTACACTAGGATAACAATAAGGGCATTGCCTTATAAGCTTAATAAACATGCCCTAAGTCTATTTATGATGGATTCGAAATCCACCTAATCAATTTACTCATTTTAAAATGGTTTTTAGATAAAAATAAAAAATATATCATCATTTTTTATACAATACCACCTAATCAATATATTTATTTTTATACATTTGTAATATAAAAACACTGTTCAATTGTTTTTTTAATAACTTTAATTGAAAAATTGGAAAAAAATCAAAGGAAATTAGTGTAATGAAAAGAGTAGATTTGAAATCATTTTCGTTCATGAATTAGCGCCAAAGTAATGAAAATTTTGAAAAGCCTTCAAAAGCTCCATACGTACAATCTTCACCACCCATCCAAACGCTAATCAACGGTCCACAGTCACAATCCGTGTCAAACAAAACTTACCAGTAATACGACACCCCTGTGTCCTATATAAGCAGTCCTCGCCCCTTGTCTGTTTCCCATCGTATCACCAAACTCTCGGTGCTATCCCCAAAATCTTCTCCTTGCAACCCAAATTTTCTCTCTCTAAAGATGGCTCCCAAGGCAGAGAAAAAGCCCGCCGAGAAGAAACCAGCGGCCGAGAAGGCTCCGGCGGCGGAGAAAGCCCCGGCGGAGAAGAAGCCCAAGGCTGGGAAGAAGCTGCCGAAGGAAGGGGCCGCCGCGGGGGACAAGAAGAAGAAGCGGGTGAAGAAGAGCACCGAGACATACAAGATCTACATCTTCAAGGTGCTGAAGCAGGTTCACCCTGACATCGGTATCTCTAGCAAGGCTATGGGTATCATGAACAGCTTCATCAACGATATCTTCGAGAAATTGGCGCAGGAGGCGTCGCGATTGGCGCGCTACAACAAAAAGCCGACCATCACTTCTCGGGAGATTCAGACTGCCGTCAGATTGGTGCTTCCTGGAGAGTTGGCCAAGCATGCTGTTTCAGAGGGTACCAAGGCCGTCACGAAATTCACTAGCTCTTGAAGGATATAACTTGTTAGGGTTTTGGTTTTAGTTCTTAATTACTGTTTTTGTGGCATCTCTATGTTTGAATCTAGGGTTTGCTGGGGTTATGTAAATTAGGGTTGTTTGCAATTAAAGAAAAGGCCCTTGTATTGTTTTATGTGGGTAATGGATGACTATTCGGCTTTTTCAACCTTGCTTTTGTTCTTCATCTTTATACTTGGAACAACTCCAGGCAGTTAAATTTTTTGCTGAAATTGACTATCATATTATTTTGCTGATTCATCTGATTGCGCAATATTACCTCGGTGTGTCTTACTCCTTAATCTTTTGTTGCCTAATTAATCATTCCATATAGAAACACTGAAGCAATGAATATAAAAGTATGTTCTTGAAAGCTTCTTTGCTAGAACATATGTGCCAATTGATCAGAGTATCTCCTTTGACACACTTTATGCTGATGCCCATCCAGTCTAAGCACTACAACAATAGACTTATTCTGATCTTTTAATTGTATGAGTTGAGGATAAGTTGATTAATTGTGAAGATGATGAGGAAACTGGCGCCATATTGTTGATTCTCTTTTTTTTTTGGTCGGAGGAGCAGCCCACGATTGGTTTCTTGAAGCTTTTCTCTTCAAATCCAAAGTTATGTACATGGTTAGGCTGTCCGCGTATGTTTGGTAGTCCATTTGGTATTGTATATAATGAATGGTAAGGTAGGTTTCTTGGTAATCTTTTGGTGCATATAGTAATTACAGTGTGGTTTAATTTAGGGACTTAAATTTCTTTGTTGCATTTGTTTCGACTGTAAGTTCTGCACAATTGTATATAGGAACAAACACTTTACACTGTTTGAGATTTCGTTGTGCAAATCTTTTTTCCAGCAGTTGATCATGATTTGCAGATTTCCTACTGTAATTTATGGAGCTTGATTGTGTACAGGCATATGATGGTTGCAACCACAGTGGATGTGGTTGCATCTTTCTCCCGTATTCTTTCTTTGGTTGTGCAGCTGTTTATGCCAGCAAAGAAGGAAATGCGGGAGAAAAGGGAGAATCATGCTGCTGTGTTAGTTCAGTCGAATGTTGCTTTGGGTCCTCTTGTCTTTGCTCCTCATTCATGCAGGGTCTCAACTCAAAGGTTAGTCGTAATCTCTTGACTGGTATTGCTTTTTATTGTATAGATTTAGTTTAAAAGAACTAATGCTATATTTGGATGAAATGATCTGGGGGAAAGATCTCAAATGATTCCATGTTTCTTGAAATCCTTGAATCTGAACAGAACCCAAGTGATTGAAGCCAGTAGACAGTATTACGTTTTGACGTTTGAATTAATGCAAATCTAAAGTTGGATCATTGTGATGATACTGAACTCCAACTAATTGTATTTAGTGTTTCTTAGTTATGAAACTTAAGCAAATACCCTGAGGAGCATATGGATGCCTGTGGGTGGGGGTAACAGAGTGCACTACAATTATCAACCAATCCATATGTCTAAGTATAGTAACACTTGCAGAGATGTGGGTAAAAATAATAAGAGAAAGTACATAGAAAATAAACATGGTGCTAAGAGTGTGTAAAAAGACAAGGAAAAATGGGAAGAAAAGAGGAGAGAGAAGTTGGTCGACTCCACTGGGGATCGAACCCAGAATCTCTGGTTCCGTAGACCAGCGCCTTATCCATTGGGCCATGGAGTCTAATGGATCATAAGGGCCCTACCGGGTTCGAACCGGTGACCTCTTGATCTGCAGTCAAATGCTCTACCACTGAGCTAAGGACCCCTTTGGTTGAGTATTGATGTTCTTGCGTATATAGCATTGACATTTGGCCGGATGCTTGTTGGACGGCCATCTGTGCTGAATAGAAGATTCAGAATTGTAGTAAAGATTTTAGTACTTTAAGCTATATACGTCTGCTTCTATTTCTAATTTATGTGAATGTGAATTGATTGCTTGTTTGGACATCAGTCTTAGGGATGGCAAAGGAACCCGGGACTGGGTATCAGACACGATATTCGTGGGTTGGACTTGGTAAATTTGATTAGTATTTTTAAAATATTAAAAAATATATATTTTCAAAATAATTAAAATAATTTTATAATATGAGACGATAATATTATTGAAAGGTTAATTTGTTTTTTTTTGGGGGTAATTTATATATACTTGTTTTAGGCATTACAATATTTAAAGTTTTAGAACATGTATTACTTATATAAAGACTAAAATGTTTATAAATTATGTATATCATTATTTCAATTTATAAAAATATTAATTACGTATTATATGTAAGTATAAATAAATTAAGTAAATTACAATGATCTCCCTGAAGTTGGGTATAATTACGAATACCCCCTAGTTGTTTGATAAATTACTAATACTCAGATGATGTTTGATGAAATTATGTAATCATTGAATGGAGGCTTGAAATTGTCAATTTTTCCATTGTTGTATATTTGTCTTTTCTGAAAGAAATGAAAAAGTATTTAAACAATCAGACGAAGCGGATGAATTTTTTTTGAAAATTGTGAAAAGATTATCCACTTAGTCCATAAAAATAATTCAAAAAAAATTCAGGGGGGTCTTTTTAATTTCTCAAACAACGAGGGGTATTCGTACTTATGCCAAATCTCAAGGGAGCTCGTTGTAATTTAAATTATAAATATTTTGTATATATATACAAATATATTTTATATAAATATATATAACACACACACAAAAAAAAAGTAAAAATCGGGACGTGTCCTATTATGCTAAGACCTGAACCCGTCCGGGACTCAATTAAGGCTTCAAAAGCCACCCAAATTAGGGCAGGTCGAGGGTCCAACCTGACATTGCCATCCCTAGACATAATTTTTAATGGGATAATCATAGTACTCTTCGCTGAGATTTGATCTAATTACATTTAGATTTGTTCAGACTTGAAAAGTTACACCTATCCCTCCTCGCACTAACAACAATCGTTAAAAACTTGACGTTCTTAATTGGTAAAATTACTTTTCTTTTTCCCTTCATTGTAAATTACACA
This sequence comes from Sesamum alatum, assembly GCA_034509735.1. Taxonomy (NCBI): domain Eukaryota; kingdom Viridiplantae; phylum Streptophyta; class Magnoliopsida; order Lamiales; family Pedaliaceae; genus Sesamum; species Sesamum alatum. Next base: position 20,595,685 of record JACGWO010000003.1, read on the forward strand.
AAGCTCGAGGTTATTCAAATTATAGGGACATCCCCTATGTTTTGTCGTGTCTAATTGGCCCCTAAATTTTTATTTATAATTAGACCCTACAGTTTCATACTTATGGATATAAAATAGTAAAATTATATTATGTTTTAAAGGATTTTTAACAGTATGCGAAACTAAAATTTTGAATTCAAATTTAAGTTTATAATATTATACCTAGATTAATATTGATTCGGGTTATTATCTTTTCTCTTTTTAAATTTTCATCCTCTTATATTGTGTTTTTACTGTCAAATGTAAGAAATTCAAGTTAATTTCTAAAGTTCATTTGATATAAAAAGAACTAGTAATTGTTTTGTAAGATTATTGTAATGATGTAACCAAATTTATTAATTTAGTTTTTTAAGGGCAAATTATACGTATCCACTTTTGGTCCCACGGTATGTGAATTTGACATATATAGTAATAAAATCCTAAAACTCAACACTTTTATTCTTGTCGTTAAATACTTAACGGCAAATACACGTGCTGACCATGTGCCGTTAGTCAACTGGTCGGGAAGGAAAAAACAAACGGCCGATGGTGGAGGGAAAATTGGCACAAAAACATCATTTTTCTTCATTTTATGCACTTTAGGTAAAGTAATATGGCACAAAAAAGATAAATTGGAGAAGCGGTTGTCCATCATTTTCCCTCACTTTAGGTTGAATTACAACGGGTGTAAATATGTCACAAATATTTCAAAATGCCACAAATTCTTAATTATTATCGTCATAAAATGGCTCATTTGAAGACTTCAAGGACAAGTGATAATCTAGATAGGAGGTTTTATACTTATTCTGGAATAGGGACAAAAGTGAATGTGGTTTTTTTGTATTGCTAGACCAACCAATGCGTGCAAGATCAACTGTAATAATTCTTGGTCTATTATACAGATTGAATTCGCAAGAGGAAGAAATCCAAAAAATGTGTAGAAGAAATCAAAATTTGCTTTCTATAATCATCGGGCTTTTTTTGGTGTTGTTATGTATATATGTTGGTTGCTGTTTTGAAAATGAGCGATGATATTATATAAAATTACCAAAACCAACACACAGTCCACTGTTCAAAATAAACAACTCAAATTTAAAACAACAACTCAGCAAAACCTGAAACAACTAAAAACTCCTAACCTCCTAAGCACAGAAACAAACAGCATCCCCTCATCCCCACAATTGGCTTCGGATATTGATCAAGCAACAACACAGACTTATTCCATACATGTAACAGATCCAAATTAACTCCTTTCATAGCCCGCTTACACGGAAGTTGCCACAATGTCCAGCAAACCATAAAAAATCGCTAGAGGTCGTATGTCCCTACCTGTTTGATTACATGGATAATCCACTCCACCACACTTACTGGTCAATCCGCAACATATTTCCATGGAATAAAAGACAATGCCCACATCTGCCTCGCTACTGGGCAGTCTAACATTACATGACGTACCGACTTAACCTTTGCCCCGCAAGCTCCACAAGCAGTCTCAACTCCTCGGTTTCATTTCGACAAATTGTCCATGGTTGGAATGGCTCCTGTGCATAAACGCCACATAAAAAGACGTACTCTTGGTTGTATTCGAGCACTCCACACAACAGTCCACAACGACCTCCCCTTCAGCCCAATTCGAAAATCTGACCCAGATGATGATGCCTTCTCCCGGTCCCTCATTGCCACAGCCAACTTATATGCGCTTTTAACTGTAAAGTGCCCAGATTTATGATGCTTCCAGCGCCATCCTCCTCCATCCCCCTCACCATCAGCAGCTACACGCACAGATCCCTCCTCCAACAGCCCATGAGCGGCAAGCATGCTACACCAAGTCCATGATGGCCTTCGTCCCAACGCTGCATCTCCGAAAGAGCAATATGGAAAATATCTAGCTTTCAGTACCTTGCACACAAGAGAGTCAGGCCGTGTAAGTATTCTCCTGCCCTGTTTCGCCAAAAGAGCCATGTTAAATTCACGTAAACTCCGGAAACCCAACCCTCATTTGCCCAACAGCCGACACAACTTCAACCACCCAACCCAATGAACTCTTTTCTCACCCCGACTATGCCACCAAAAATCTGCTGCAATCGATTCCAACTCACGCAATAGCGTATTAGGTAATTGAAAACATGGCATTGCACAAGTAGGCAATGATTGCAACACCGATTTAATAAGCACCCCCTTCCCTGCTTGAGATAATAACCTTGAATTCCATCCCACCGTCCTATCCCACATCCTATCTTTTACATAATTAAAAAATGCCCTACGAGACCTACCCCCCACAGCCGACAATCCAAGATATCTATCATGACTAGCCACAAGCCGAACACCCAACACCGATGCTAACCACAGTTTCAGCCCCTCCCTCAGCCCCCCACTCACAGCCATACTAGACTTCTGAAAGTTTACAACCTGCCCAGACGCTGCTGCATACATCTCTAAAATCCTCCCAATCTCCTTCATATATTCCTTTTTAGCCCCACAAAAAACAAGTGTATCATCTATAAATAACAGATGAGAAACAGAAGGTGCTTGTGGGGCTATCGAGATCCCATCTAACCGTCCCTCCCTCACCAATGCTTGGAACATACAAGATAGAGCCTCAACACAAAAGATGAACAAATAAGGGGAAAGAGGATCACCCTGACGAATGCCTCTCTCCGGCCTGAAAAAACCAAATTGGTCACCATTCAATGTCAGAGAATACGAGACAGTTGACACCAAAAGCATAATAAGATCAATAAATCTATGGTGAAACCCAAACCTAAGCAAAACTCCCCTTAAAAATGGCCATTCTACCCTATCATAGGCTTTGCTCATATCCAATTTTAATGCTACACATGCATCTTTCAACCGAGTTTGTGTTTTCAAGTAATGGTTCAATTCAAAAGCCAACAACACATTATCGGTAATGAGGCAACTCAGAATAAAAGCCGATTGTGTTTGAGAGACGATAACATCAAGGAACATTCTAAGTCGATTAGCCACACATTTAGAAGTAATTCTTATAATAACATTACAAAGACTAATCGGACGCAATTGAGCTACGGTCTCTGGCACTTCAACTTTAGGGATGAGGACAATATGAGTATAGTGAAACTTATGAAGCAAGACATGATTATTCAAAATACGCATAACAACAACACATATATCATGTTCTATGATAGACCAGAATTTTTGAAAGAATAATGGAGGCAAGCCATCAGGACCAGGGGATTTAAAAGGAGACATACCGAAAATTGCCTTCTTAACCTCATCTGTTGTGAACGGTTCAGATAAGGACTGATTAATCTCCGCAGTGGCACGTGGCTGTGTGGATGCTAGCAGTTGATTCATACATGTCTCAGATGGCTGAGCAGAGGCAAAGATACTGCGAAAGTACCGCAAAAAGATCCCCTGTATATCAGTCTCATTCTCCCTCCACACCCCTCCCTCATCCCTCAACTGCGTAATCGCGTTTTTCCGATTTCCTCACCGATGCGTAAGAGTGAAAAAACCTCGTATTCCCATCACCATCTTTCAGCCAATGTGCTTTACTTCTCTGCTGCCACTTTAACATTTCCTGCATACTTTTCTCTTCCACTTTCTCCGGAATCCAAGCCATCTCCTTATGTTCCTCCACCCCAATCATCCCATTTTGTAAGGTGATATATCGTTGTTCCAAGTCCTTGATCTCCCGAGCATCCTTCGTGAAACACTCTTTAGTCCATTGCATCAATTTAAGCTTACATTCCTGCACTTTCCTAAATAGCCGGGTTCCAACATCATCACTTACCTCTGTCGACCAAGCCTCCTCTATTACTTTCACACACTCATCGGACTGTAGCCACTTCGCTTCGAACCTAAACTGACTCTTTGATTTCTTCCTCATCTGATTCCCACCCGGGTCCCAATGAACAATAAGCATGGCATGATCCGAATGCAAGGTAGGTTCATGAGTGACTGAGGTACACGAAAACTTGGAAGACCATGCAAAATTCCCGCAAACCCTGTCCAACCATGCCCACACTGTGTCTGGTTCCTGACGTCTATTGCACCACGTAAATTTTCGACCTCTATACCCTAGATCACACAGATCAACACCCATTAGTGCTATCCGAAAATTCTCAATTTGCCATCTGGGACGATCTGCTCCCGTCTTCTCATGCTGGTACAGAATTTCATTGTAATCTCCCGCACAAATCCGAGGTGCATCAGACTGTGATCCTAACGACACCAATCTGTCCCAAACTATCTTCCATTTTGCGGCATCTGGTCCTCCATAAAATCCCGTGAATCGCCAGTTTACACAGTTGACCCCCACTAGAACATCTACATCAATATGATTCCGTGAGTAAGATCGCAACTGCACAACAATATCATATTTCCATAACAACATCAATCCACCCGCCCGACCTGTAGCTGGCACACATAACCCTAACATATTTAATCTGTCCCGCACCCGCTCAAAACGAAGCCTCCCGTATTTTGTTTCTGTCAAAAAATCCAACAGGAGTGAGACCACTTGAATGCAGTCTTCAAGCTTACGAACTGTCGAGGTACCCCCCAAGCCCCGATAGTTCCATACAATTGTACTCATGGCGACCGGCGGGGCTGTGAGACAGCCTCCGCCGATAAAATAACTCTAACATTCTCATCAATCAAACATTTCTTGAGGGTTCTATCCCAGCCAACAACCCCCTCTTTCTTTTCTCGAAGTTAGACTGCATTATTCCCCTCCTACCTCGTCAACCCCGTGTCCCCCTCACCGACCCCCTCTTCGCCATAAAAACCACTGGCACAGATACAAGATCTGAATCGACCCCCTCCTCAACCTGCTGCACAACATTCGGTACCCCACTCTCTGAGTATTTCAACAATTGGATTGAAAAGAGATCTTTACATGTACCTTGTCCCTCACTCGCCGACAACATCCCAACAATTTCAGAATAGTATCCCTCCGCGTCCGGCGACTCTGATTCGGTTGTTATGTATATTGATTGGTGATGTGTTAGACTTGTAACTAAATGATCTTTTAGAAATGGTCAATAACGTGTAAATACTAACTTATGTTTTTGTATGCGGATGGAATTGATTAAGTTCCTAAAAGAAATGCGTCATCAATTCCAGCACTTTTACATCCCTATAATATCCCAAAATGCATCTAAGTAAGTTAATCTTGATGGATAAAGTGTAATTTTTTTTGTCATTTTACTCTATATAAAGTGTATAAAGTTAGGAAAAATGATATTTTGGCACCAATTTTCCTCCACGACCAAACGCCCCCCCCCCCCAAGTCTTGTTGACTAATGGCATGTGGTCAACACATGCATTTTTCGTTAAGTATTTAACGGCAAGAACTAAATGTGACAATTCTTTAGGATTTTGGTACCACATATGCCAAACCCGTAAATTATGGGACCAAAAGTGAATAATATCTAGTGGGACCAAAGTATAATTTTGTCTTTTCCAAAAATAATATAAACGAACATCAAATTAAAATATAAATGATATATTCAATTCGATTTTTAGATCCAAAATAATTTATATTGAAGTAATTTAGAATATACTTATTATTTTTATGAGATATGATTTTAAATTTTGTATCACAAGTTAGAAATATTAAAATATTAAAATAAGTATATATCAAATAAAATTTCAAATAAGTTTAAACATACTCAAGCTTTTAGAGAAATTTTTATAAATTGAGACTAGTATTGTAAGGCCATGTTTATTAAGGCCTATTAACCTGGATATTTAGGCTAATAGGGCCCAAGGAGGTGTTTACTAGGAAAAGAGGCGGCGCGCTGCTAAGTTGAATGGCTCGCTACGAGCCCCCCTACAACAATAGGGCAGAAAGGCGAGACTAACAATCTGTGGGGCCCACCGCATTCAACTACTATTTTTTTTTCCCTATTTTGTCCCCGCTTCCCCTTGCCATTTGTCTAGATTTGCTTGGTTTTAACTCAAATTACACCTAGTCATTAATTATTGTTGTGACAGGAGGTAGATGAAATAAAGAGTCTGACATTCTTCACTTCTCTCTCCTCCATTGGCGTCTTCTCAGAAGCTCAAGCGTGAGGCCTCTTCTCCCCTTTCTGTTGCCTGCAATATTGCTAATATGAGATGTTGTTGAGGTTGATAAGAAGAAAAGGAACAAAATAAGGATGAGGAAGAAGATGGAGCATGATTCAAAGTCGCGGTATCAACGATAATATCGGCCGGTATTGTTCCACATCGATCGCGGCGTATCGAAATATTATCGGGCGATATGATCCTTGAAATATATTGTTTAGGTGCTGAAAGTCAAATATTATTTAGGTCCTCTATGAAAATATAGTGAAATGGTTTGTCCTGGTTGAAACAAATCGACAAGTAGGTGTTAACTGAGCTCCTATAAGCTATTTCACGTTGGATTGTTGAAGAAAAGGATGGGATACATTAATTACGAAGAAAATGTGTTATACAATGTTTAAAAAATTCTGTAAAAAATAATAAAATTATAAAAAAGATTAAGTATCATACATTATTATATAATATTAAATATCAAAAGTTTTATTATATCAAACATTGATAAAATTAATTATAAAAATGATTAAAATAAACTTGCATCATGCCACTAAAGTCTGATGACTCATTTTGTTTAAGGGGAGCTATCAATACTCATAGTTACAAGTGTAAATAATTTTTTGTGTTCCTCTGAATTTATTGAAACAAGAAAATATTACAAAGGAATTCTTGAATTTGATTGAATATTTGTAGATGCAAAATTTCTATTTGAAACCTCTGATTCTTCACTTCAAGAACGCGATCCTTGACTTCGACAACTTCTGAGGTGAAACTTGACGTTTTGATCTACTTCGATGTTGACTTTAGTCTTCAAATAATATTAATTCGGGGTCGCTGACTTATACCCGGATCAAACGCTGTAGACTTGGAATTTTTGACTTGAATTTGGAATGTTCCTGGTGGATTCAAAGGTTTGATCTTCCGTCAATGTGGACTTGGTCTTGATAACGTTAATTCGCGGGTCTTCCGACTTCGTCTCGAATCACATGTTGACTTTTGATGATTTCTCGATGAACGCCTTGAATCTTGCTTTGGACGCCATGGATCTTCCTTGATTTGAGCTTGAGAGGATCTTGAGACTTCTTGAATGCTCTCTTACTTGTATCTTTAATTGTTGTCAATTGTGTGTTCGACTGTGTTTTTGAATGAGCTTCAAGGACACCTTTTTATAACTGTCAAAGAAGTAGAGTTGTGGTGAGCTTGAATACCTTTTGTATTATCCCTTTATAATTTAATTTAAAGAGATAAATACATTAAATATTTGACAATATATGATTGGTCGATTTTAATATTATCTCCATAATATTTGTAATTTTTTATAGAGATAAATGTCAAAATTATTTGTCTCAATTTGATTGGAGTGTGAAACTTTGCTTGTCTGCAAATGCCCCCTCGAGACTTGTTCACGAGCATCTACTGCAACGAAGTGAAGGAGTGAACATGTCTCGAAATTGATTCTTCTTCATATGTTGTTCGTCTTTTTTTAACATGTGATTGAACTTGAAAACATTGCTCAAGTTGCATTCCTCTTTGGAAGGATCATGTCATAACGTAGTTCACTTGAATTTAGTTTATTCTCATATCAAGGAGTTTTCAAACTTGACTTTGTAGATAGTTTATACTCACATCAAGGAGTTCTTGACTTGAACTTATTTGAACTTGTTGATAGTTTATTCTCATATCAATGAGTTTTCAAGTAAATATATAGATAGTTTATACTCGTATCAAGGAGTTTTTCAACTTGAATTTGTAAGACAATTTATACTCGTATCAAGGAGTTCTTTAAGTAAATTTGTAGATGGTTTATACTCGTATCAAGAGTTCTTCAACTTGAATTTGTAGATAGTTTATACTCGTATCAAGGAGTTCTTTGACTTGAATTTGTAGATTGTTTATACTCGTATGAAGAAGTTTTTCAACTTGAATTTGTAGATTGTTTATACTCGTATTAAGGAGTTTTTTTGACTTAAATTTGTAGATAGTTTATACTCATATCAAGGAGTTCTTCAAGTAATTTTGTAAATAGTTTATACTCGTATCAAGAAGTTCTTCAACTTGAATTCGTATATAGTTTATACTCATATCAAGGAGTTCTTTGAGCAAATTTATAGATAGTTTACATTTGTATCAAAGAGTTCTTTGACTTGAATTTGTAGATAGTTTATACTCGTATCAAAAAGTTTTTCAACTTGAATTTGTAGATAGTTTATACTCATATCAAGGAGTTCTTCAAGTAAATTTGTAGATAGTTTATACTCGTATCAGGAGCACTGCGTTTTTTTTTTTTTGGCATTAGATAGTTTATGCTCATATCCATGAGCACTGAGATTTTTTTTGGGACTTTAGATAGTTTATGCTCATATCCAGGAGCATTGATTTATTTTTTTGGACATTAGATAGTTTATGCTCATATCCAGGAGCATTGAAAATGTTCATGGTATTGCATCATCATCAACATCACCATTGAGATCATTTGAGTATTCATCTTCTTTACAATTGAAGCTCATTTCAATTACGTGTGCACAAGTCACTAGCTCTCCAAAAGTTTCCGGTTTTATTGCTTGAAGAATATAGCAAAGTTCACAATGCATTCCTTGGATACACATTTTAGTGGCTGAAATCTCGAACAATCGATCTTTGCAATTAAAGTTCAAATTTTTTCAGCGGTTGATATAATCAATGACAGGCTCTTCCTTCCGCTGGTGTGAGTTCATAAGCTCGATCATGCTGATTGTCCTTCTGGTACAATAAAAACGATTGGGAAACTCTTGTTCTAATTGCCCCCAACTGTCAACTGAGTTGGCTTCCAAGTCTGTGTACCAATCAAATGCGTTCCCCTTCAAAGATCCAACAAATTGTTTTACGAGGTGATCTCCATAGGTCCTTGCATTGTTGCATATCTCAATGAAATAAGTCACGTGTTTTTTCGAATTACCCTTGCCATCAAACCGTTGAAACTCGGGAGGTTGATAGCCGATTGACATCTTCATATGATCAATTCTTTGAGTATATGGCTCTGTGTAAGTAAAGGATGACCTTGAGGTTCCCTTGATCTTGCTTCTGATGGTTCCTTCCAGGAATTCTTTGAGTTGGTCCATCGAAATCAGCCCATCAGATGAGATTTGAAAATCTTTTGCAGGCTTATCCTACTCGGTATAACGCTGCTTTGTGGATGCCTCTTCTTCATCGTGAGGCTCAATTTGTTTCCCCCTGATATGGCTAGTGTCAACATTATCTGGCTTGTTGATCAGCCTAGCAATTTGGGCATCTTGCTCTTGGACATGCTTTATGAGTCCTTCGATGGCTCTTGTCATAAGCGATTTGCTCTTCTATGATTGTAGAATTCGTCAACATGACTTGAGCCACATTCGTCGGGAAGGAGTAGCTAGACACGGAGCGTGGAGAGGACGGGGGAGATTTATCTTCATCATCTTCACTTGCATGGCTAGGTACGGTGAAGTCTTTCTGAGTAGACTTGATGGGAGGAGTTATCTAGGAAGATTCCTTAAGTTTCTTCGACATGCTACTCGTAGTAACACCGATACTCTTTGCACTAGCGCTCGAAGACTTTGATGTGACGAGTTTGGATTTGCTGTCTTCGTAGCTTTCCCTTGAATATCCATCTAAATATTTCAGACTTTGATGAAGGGAAGAGATGAGAGGTAGAGCGGTCCCACTGGGCGTGCCAAAGTTTGTAACAAATTTTTGTGTTCCTATGAATTTATTGAAATAAGAAAATATTACAAAGGAATTCTTGAATTTGATTGAATATTTGTGGGTGCAAAATCTCCATTTGAAACCTCTAATTCTTCAGTTCAAGAACGCGATCCTTGACTTCGACAACTTCGGAGGTGAAACTTGATGTTTTGATCTGCTTCGATGTTGACTTCAGTCTTCAAATAACGTTAATTCGAGGGTCGTTGACTTGTTCCCGAATCAAATGCTGTAGACTTGGAATATTTGACTTGAATTTGGAATGTTCCGGGTGGATTCAAAGCTTTGATCTTCCGCTAATGTGGACTTGTGTCTTGTTAATGTTAATTTGCTGGTCTTCCGACTTCTTCTCGAATCAAACATTGACTTTGGATGATTTCTGCGGCGAACGCCTTGAATCTTGATTTGAATGTCGTGGATCTTCCTTGATTTGTGCTTGAGAGGATTCTGGGACTTCTTGAATTCTTTCTTGCTTGTATCTTTAATTTTCTTCAATTGTGTGTTCGACTGTGTGTTTTGAATGAGCTTGAAGGACCCCTTTATATAGCTGTCAAAGAAGTAAAATTGTGGTGAACATGAACACCTTTTGTATTATCCCTTTATAATTTAATTTAAAGAGATAAATGCATTAAATATTTGACAATATATGATTGGTCAATTTCGATATTATCTCCATAATATTTGTAATTTTATAAAGGGATAAATATCAAACTTATTTGTCTCAATTTGATTGGAGCGTGAAATTTTGCTTGTCTACAACAAGGTTTAATTTAATCAAAAAAGTTGCTATACTTTTTATTATGTCATCAACTTTTTTTGTTCTTGAATTCTACTTTTTTACTGTTAAGAAATCACAACTTCAACCCTCAAGCTAGGAGTACATACGCATGACTAACACTAAAGCTTTTCTTCTGGATTTTCTTCAGCAAGACCAACAACTTGGCCCACTTTGTCAGCATCTCGCCTTAAATGATATTTTCATTATACAATTTACTTTATCTATTATTGCTTCAATGACAAAATAGTTAAGGACTTGCAAATACAAGCTCCAAGAGGTTTCTCACAACCTCTGTTGCAATCGTTAAACTAACAGAATCAAGAACTTGCAAATCAGCATGACTCTCATCGACTGTTTGTTTTCATCTTCCCTCTGACCACCATCAAAAATGAAAGTGCCTCGGACTCATGATATCACGGACATCATCGAATATTATATGCGATATTATCATTGTATCGCCGATAATATCGAATGCTATTGAATATTACCGATGATACTAAAGCATCTCGGATAATAGATGGTATCGAAGGTTATTATCGGATGGTGTTGATGATGAAGTAATAAAAGTGATCTACTTGTCCACCCGTACTAACCCCAACAATGTCAGCAAAGTAAAGAATTTGTGCAATAGTCCTATGCAAACTAGTACAACATTTAATATGGAGTCAATATAAAAGGGCCTAATCCGATAGGCCCTAGTAAACATGGACTAAAATGTTAAAGACTAATGTAGGATGATAAAAGTATTAGTAAATCAAGGTATATGTACTTTTAAAAACTTTAGAGGGGTGTATTTCTATTTAGCTCAAATTTTAAGGAGGTTCTATCAAACATTTGAATTAGTCAACTTAAGGTTAAAATGGATTTTCATTCAATGGTTATGCCGACATCAACAAACTCCGCTAATATTATTAAGGGATAATTACACTATCCTCCTCTGAGGTTTGGTGTAATTACACGAAGATCCCTTGTGACATGGAGAATTACATCTAGTACCCTAGCTTTTGCCTCCGTCTAATAAATAGATCTATCCGTCAGTTAAAATAACGAAATGTGTTGATATTAGCAAAAAAATTGAATGAAAATTCATATTTATTCACGATTATTTATTATGGAATTATTGCAGGTCAAATAATTTTTTTTTTATCAAACTATCCTTATACATCTTTATATGCTAACGCATATGCGGATATATATCGATCTTTACCTTTATAAGGGTAGTTTGGTTAGAAAATATTTTTGACCTGAAATAACTTAGTAATATGTCAATCGTGTGTAAATATGGTTTTTCATTCATTTTTTTGATTTTTTATTCATTATTTTTTTGCTAATATCAGTGAATTTCAACTAACAAATAGATCTATTTGTTAGATGAAAACAAAGGTCAGGGGTACTAGATGCAGTTTTTCAAACCACAGGGCCCTATGTGTAATTACTCCAAACATTAGGGGAGGGCGGTGTAATTATCCCTATTATTAACAATTTGATTTGTTTGAGCTATTAATATAGCTCAAATGGATGTGAGTTATTGATTTTGCATATCAAATATAGACCCTTGATTTAAATCAAAAAAGATGTAGACCATCGATTTATTTATCAAATCTGAACCATTGATATATATACAATAAGATCTAACGATTTATAATTTGGGGTATAATAGTTATTTTATTACTAAAAATTACGAAATCGCATCCAAGGGTGAGGCACATTAGTTGCGTGAAAGGGACATTTTGCACATATTTAAGATTTTGAAAGAGGTAAATTGGTACTACAGAAAACCTATCTTTTCTATTGTGAAAAAAACTCTCTCAATGACAGAGACTTCCTTTTCCTCTAGTTCGATACCGCCTACTCCATCCTCAAAGCCTCCTTGGAGTTTGCCGACAAACAAGCCAACCTCACATGGTCCTGGCAACAATTCCACCCCATAATCTTCTATGGCAACTGATTATGTACAAGGAAATGCTTCAGAAAACTCCTCTGATTCGTATAAAGCAAAACTTACTTCTCATACCCAACATGTTTATTTCCCTACGTGGATTCAAGACTGGAATCTATCCGCCGAACCAATTCCTGATGGACCACCTGCCATTGATTCTGATAATTAGGGATCTCACCACTTCATTAATTTCCCCTCCCAGATGTTAAGCAGACTTCATCAACCATGGCAACGGTCGCTTATAGTTCGAACTCTGAATTTTCACCGACCTATTATTAATCTGGATATTCATCTTCGAAGGCTGTGGAAAACATCAACTCCGGTACTTGTACAATTTTTAGGTGAGGGTTGCTATATTGTTAAAGTTTCTTCACAGGAAGACTATTTCATGGAAATCGCTGGAGGTCCCTGATTTCTATTTAACCATTATTTACATGTTCAACAATGGAAATCTAACTATGTTCCTTCTAAGGAAATTCCTTCATCACTATTTGTTTGGCTTCAATTACCAAATCTCCCTGTTGAATATTATGATTTTGATGCATTATTTCATATTGCAAAAATGATTGGAGACCAATTAAGATGGATTCTCACACATTTCAGCACGTTCGTTGTCAGTTTGCTAGACTATGTGTTGAAGTAGATACTTCTGAACCACTTCCACCTTCCTTTGTATTCAAAATCATACACAACAAATTCGATATGAACTTAATACTTTTTTTTGCTATCAGTGTGGTATGATTGGACATTTACAAGCTAATTGTCCATATCCTTCACCTCCTGCTTCTCCGAATGATCCTTCCGTCCCAACAGACCCAGATTCCAATCAATCACAACCCCTTAAATCCCCTCCACCATCTCATCCAGAGGGGTCCTCTCATTCGTCTGTGAGCAGGAACAACAACAATAATACAAGTTCTATGCCTGATTCATCTTCCCGAAGAGGCCAAATTTGGGAGGTTGTCCGTCCACGCTCATGTCGTAAACAAGAAAATAATACTGGAGACATACAAGCATGTACACGCACGGAGGCGAATCGATCATCCAACAAGGATATGAGTAACCTAACAAATGAAAACGAATGCCATAAGCGCTCCAGAAACCCAAAAAACTTGATGAAAAACACATAAGTCAACTTACCAGATATGCACACACATCTAACTCTTATGAATACTTTCAATAGCCTTTCACCGGAAATCAACATGGAAGAAGATAACGAAGATGAGAATAATCTGGCGGAGCTAAATCAGACTTCAGACATTCACCGGACGTTCAAATGCAGACAACCACGTCAACAAGTGTGGACCCCATCTGTCCAGGTAAGTTTTCTCAAACTCTAACCACGTCACCACTAATCTCCAAATTTGAGATTTTCCATAAGGACCCACTTTCTCTGCCATCATCTAGCCTTAATATTAGTCCCATCTCACACAACATAGCCCCAAATAACATGTCCAAAGCAATATGTTTATCCACCTGTCAAATCTCAAGCATGCAGGAAAACTCACAAGTGTCAAACGACACCCACACTTGTCAACAACTCAAACTTGTGTTGTCAATTGCACAGATTTACCACTTTCTCACCCCCTGATTTCTACCACATTAGGTTCACCTTTTTCACTTGATTTAAACCCCTCACCAGTTACCCAGATTTTCACCTCACTCTAGTTTGAAACTTTATCCTTCCAATATGGCCCGCATCTTCCACGAGCGCCTTCAACTTGGCATGGCCCAAGACGAGCATCATTCCAAAAAGTCCCCTTTATCAGGCCCATCGTCTGCTCTCCAGATGGCCCAGTTTCAACCCCTTTCATGTCCTATTTCACACAGACTCTCTCCCACTTTCCCTCTGAGGAATTTCAATTCCAATCCCCTCCTCGACCACCCTCGTCCGACCACGACTATCATGGATCACATGCAGTTAAGTCATGTCTCTCACGTACAATCCCCAATGGCCAATCAACACCAGCAACTGCACCTAGGACCAAACAACTACCTAGTCCAGCCTTTTCACACGACACCACATCTTTTTGTTGGTCCACACTTTGCGAACGCTCTTCTCCCAGAGATAGAACAGGAGCGCGAAGGATTTTGTGGGGATCGAGATACCAACTTCAAACTGTATCTCAATCCTCTCGAAAGAGATCGTCCCCAATCCCTATTGAACACTCACTTGGGAAGCGGATTTGCAAACCTACTGGATCCAAACCTGCCTGGTTCCTCAGTCCATACCTCATCCCACATTCTTCCCTCCATGAAGATCATGAGCTGGAATTGTAGAGGAGCGGTTCGCTCTGAATTTGTCATTGCTGCGTGGGAAATGATTTTCCGTTACCAGCCACACATTTTCATTGTGATGGACACGAGAGTGCAAGCAAAGCGTGCCCCTGCCATTATTCAACGTCTACCATGCATTTCCTCCACCATAGTTCCAATTGTGGGCTTATCTGGTGGAATATGGGTACTCTTGAATTGTGATGACGTTCAGATCCATCAACTTAATTACTCGCCTCGTACTATCCATATGGAGGTGGAAACCCCCCGGCTGAATCAACATTTTCTATGACAACGGTGTTTAACTGTCCGCAGGTGCATCTGCAGAACCAGGTTTGGAATACTATTAATAACCTCTCTCAAACTGTTAATAATGATCCATGGGTTATTATTGGGGATTTTAATAATGTTTTATATCCACATGAGAAAATAGAAGGACGTTTTCTAACCACGAAAACTTCTTTATTTAAAGATTGCATGAATTATTGTCAGTTATCTGATCTTGATTTTGTGGGTCACCCATTTACTTGGTCTAATAAATAATTTGGTCGGTCATTTTATTTGCGAAAGATTAGATAGATCATTTGCTAATATTCAATGGATTAATAGTTACCCCCAAGCATCTGTCTTAAACCTATCCTCTCCTTTTTCTGACCATTCTCCTATTATGCTAACTTTACAACTTTATTCTAATCGGCCTCGACGATTTTTTAGATTTGAAAATTGTTGGACTTTGCATGAGGGATATAAAGATGTGGTTTCTCATGCATGGGACACATCTAATATCCATATTAGGGATTATGGATATCTTGCTAACTGTTCCAGACTTATTGCTAAAACAGCCCACTGGAAGAAAACAGTTTTTGAAAATTTTGATAAACAGATTTCTGATATTAACTCTAAGCTTGAAAACTTACGACATGGATTACAATATAATGTTTCTGACTACCTATTAAAGCATACAGAGGATCTTAATTCTCAGTTAAAGAAACTTATTTTGCAAAAAAAACGCTTATTGGGCTCAAAGAGCTAAAGCTCATTGGTTACAAGACGGAGAAAAAAATACTAAATTTTTTCACTCATATGCGAGGTATCGTAGACGTAAAAAAATTATTACTGGAATCAAAATGGATGATCAATGGTTATATAATCCTGTAGATATTTGTCAATCTTTTAGTAAACATTTTTAGAATAATAATGCCACAAATAGGCCAAATTTTTCTAACGTAGAAGCGGATATGTTTTTTGATGGGAATTCTCCCAGTCTAGATGCGGAACAACAGAATGTTTTAATTAAACCCGTTATGGAGGTTGAAATTTTACAAGGTATAAAGTGAACTGGACCAATAAAATCTCCTGGACCTGATGGACTAAATTCAATTTTTTTTACTGAATATTAGGATCTCGTCAAACCAACAATAATTGCTATGATTTCTGATTTTTTCAAAACGGGATTTTTGCCAACTTATTGCAATCAAACTAATTTGATTGTCATCCCGAAAAGATCAAACCCTACTCTTCATACTCATTTCCAACCTATTAGTTTATGTAATACCATCTATAAAATAATATCTAATATATTGGTTAGTCGCATGAAGCCTTTAATGGGGAAATTGATATCGCCTCTACAAAATGCTTTTTTACCAAAGCGAATAATTTCAGATGATATTATGACTGCTCAGGAGATGTTACATACTATGAAAAGTAAAAAAGGTAAACAACACTTTATGGCTCTCAAGTTAGACCTGGAAAAGGCTTATGATAAAATTGATTGGAATTATATCAAATTTTGTCTGAAACGTTTTCATTTTCCTAATCAATTTGTGGAATGGATAATGAGTTGCATATCGACTGTTCCTTTTTTGGTTCGTATTAATGGAATACAATCAGAACAATCGTGTCTAAAACAGGGTATTAGGCAAGGGGATCCACTATCACCATACTTATTCATTCTCTGTTTGGAACCTTTTTTACATAAAATCACTTTTGACATACATAATGGCTCTGTTGAAGCTATGGCTTCATCTAAAGGAGGGCCTAAAATCCCTATTCTCTATTATGCAGACGGTTGTTTAATGTTCCTTAAGGCCAATCATAAATCAATTTCATATCTTTGTGATATTTTTTCTCACTTTTCCTGTTTTTCTGGATTAAATATTTGTTGGGAAAAATCTAAAGTTATTTTATCCCCTAAAATTGCCCAGTTTCTCTGAAAAAAGGTATTGCAGATATTCTAAATATTCAATTTAGCAATGATACTGACAGATACTTAGGATTACCGTATGTTATGGGTTGGCTTTCTCGTGAAGATTTTTATCATATTACTGGAAATCTTATTGTAGCATGGTGTAACAAAACGTTATCATATACAGGAAGGAGTGTTCTTCTAAAGTATGTATTAAATACTACACCATTTTATCATATGAATGTCTTCAAATTACCTATTACTACTCTTGACAAGATTAATAATATGAGTAAACATTTTTTGTGGAATGGTCTAGCTAGCGTTCGTAGAGTTAGTTATGTACCTTGGCGAATTGTCACATCTCCTAACCATGTGGGGGCTTGGGTGTGAGGGATCTCAGAGTTCTTAACCAAGCATGTTTATTAAAAATGGGATCGAGATTCTATAAGGCTGATTCATCCTTATGTTTTCATCTGTTTAAATCTAAGTATTTCCCCACTACGTCATGCTTAGAATCTTTACCAAACCTCATCAAAGTTATATTTGGAGACATTTATATAAAATCATACCTTTAGTAAAGGCCTCGATCAGAAAAATTTTGGGGAATGGAGAGTCGATAAATTTTTGGAAAGATAGCTGGTTTTCATTTTATTCTATAGACTCCCAAATTGATAATATACCTTTGAATTTACAGAACTTGACTGTCAATATGCTAATAACTGTGGATAAACAATGGGATTTATCCTTAGTCCAACAGTATCTTCCTAAACATATTTTTCAAACTATTCTATCTACTCCTATAACCATCACTTCACAGATATATATAGAGGTTTGGAACTGGGAAAAATCAGGGGAGTTTTCTCTGTCTACTGCTTATGCGTGGCATGCTAGAACCATAAATGAGGCTGCTCACTATCAAGGACCCCAATTACCCTGTGCTACTTTAAAAAACCTTCAAGCTTCACCAAAGGTGGTTTTTTTTTTTTTTTTTTTTGTGGCAGTTGAGTCATGAGGGTCTCCCAACTTCACTTCTCCTTTTTAATAAAAGACAACTACCCTCACCCATTTGTACCTTATGCCAACAAAACCCAGAAGATATAGGACACATATTTGGGAATCTAGCGTCTGTCTCTATTGCACGCAGTAAATTCCCAGAATTAATCTGCTAAAACACACACATGTAACCTTGATTCTACATAAACTTAAAGCACATCCACATAGGCACTTAATTTTTGCGAATACTTTGTGGGTAATATGGAAATACATAAACGAAGCCAATTTTTGAAATAAAGCTATCAATACTTACCAGATTTGGAGAATGCTGGAATCCATGACTCATGTTACTCAGAGTCGGAGGCTTTCAGCTAAACCCACATACACATTTTTGTGTAAATGGAATCCCCCACCTGCATCGTGGTTTAAGCATAACATCGACGGGTCGTCGTTAGATAACCTAGGGCTTGTAGGGTGTGGAGGTATTATAAGGGATTGTGAAGGCTCTTCTTGGTGGCTTTTTCGGTTCCCCTTGGATTTCAATCTAATAACATGGCAGAATGCACTACACTGATGGAAGGTCTAAGTATTTCACGAAAACAAAACTTTCAAAAATTACTGGTGGAATCAGTTTCTAAAACCCTACTTTTATTACTGTGCAGGGAGGGCCAAGCACTGAAGGAACTCATCCCTTTAATTAGGGATTGCAAAAATCTGGCAAAGGATTTTGATGAAATGAAAGTAACTTTTTGTTATAGGGAGGTGAATCGAATAGCTGATGTTTTGGCAAAAAGGGCTGCTCAAGTTCAATCTCATATGCTGATCTTTCAAAAAGTGTCATCCTGGATCCAACAACTTACTATAGCTGATATTAATGAATATTGTACTAGACAAACATCCTCCCCTTTTGTAATGAAATTTAATCTGCATTACTAGAGATTGAAAATTTTAATGTTTGATGTATATGGTAGTAATAAACATTTACTTATAAGGGTATAAGAGTAATTTTCTTGTGTAAGCCACATAATAAATACTCACACCCTATTGCATCATAAAATAACTAACATCACTATAAATAGCCCATATATTATTTTTTTATTGGGGGGTGTATTTGATGAGCGGGAGATGAATTTTTTCTCGACGAGTAATTATGGTTCTTCAAGTAATATTTGGGATGATTTTCACGATGCAATGATAAGGAACCTTTTCAAGTGTCCTTCTGTCGACTCTTTAGATGATTTAGAGAACTTGATAGATTTTGATTCACCTCACTCAGGTAGGTTGGACACTTGTCGTGGCGGATGGGAGGCCGGTGATTATAAGCACGATGGTAGCAACCAGAATGAGGGTGAGAACGAGGAAGTTAGCAGTGGGAGGGGGGTCTGAGAGTGAGGGTGAGGACGAGGAGTCTGAGGTTCTCGAGGTAGCTGGGCGTCCAAGTGTAGTTATGGCCCTGGGAGCTGATGACGTGACACGCCCACAGGCATGGGGTGCCCGAAGACTTTTATATGGAGGGAGTGTAGGGTGCCTTCCGCGCATAAGTTCGTTCTTCCCTCTCCCGGGCAGAGGATTAGGCACCCCCCAATGGGTATTTCACAGTTTATTCTTCATACTTTGATAACGGGTTCTTAATACCTCCTCATCCCCTCTTAGTAGCGTTGATCATGAGTTACGGGATTTGTATTAGTCAGCTCACGCCCAACTCTTTCATGTACTTCAAGGCTTGGCGGCGGCGTTTTCATGAGTTGGAACTTCCCTTGACATTAGATAGTTTTCATGCCTTGTTTAGCATTCGATGCGTGGCCGAGTTGTCTTCCTCTACAGATGACGGTCGATTTACTTTTGCCACCGTCTGGGGTATACGTTTTTGGATGGGCTCGTTTCTTCTAAAGGCCCTTGGAAAGAAATTTTTTTTATGTTCAGGACGACGGTTAGGGTTTCACTAAAGATTGGTGTAGTTCGCCGATTTTACATGCCCATTGTGCGGAATTTGGTAGACTTCGCGAGGGTTTTACAGCGGCGGGGTTGTTTAGTCGTGTTATACACTTAACACATTATTTTCCCTCTGGTACTGACGTTTATTCGTGTTTTCCTTTATTATATGTTTGTTTTCCTTTCTATATATTGATTATTTCCTTGTTTTGTCTTCTTCCACAGGTAAGAATATGGATGCCAACACCGCCGCATTGCGGAGGCTGGCCGCCAACCACCCGGTGCGTCCGCGAGTTCGAGTGGAGGCAGCCGCCCATCTTCCTCTATCAGTGCTTCCGACTCTCAACCTACGGGAGTTCACTTTGGAACTTCTCCCCCGCCGAAGAGAGCACGGGATGCTCCTTCAGGTTTGGCTCCCACAAGCATCCCACGTGGTGGAATTTTCACCGCCGGAGTGAACCAGGCGGAGGGCATCCAGTCATATTGGGATACCGTCGACCTTCCCTTGGCTTGGAACCGCACGAGGGATGTGGTAAGCGGCGACGATCTAACTCGATTTTGCACCCTTAGTGACGAGCAGGTGGACGAGTTGTTGGCTAGGGATGCCGCCCGAGTGAGTTGTTTACCATTTTGCTTTGCTCTTAGCTTTCTACTCACTTTAGTTAACTTGCTCGTTATTTTGCTTGTGCAGTCCCTTACTCTGAATACAGTAGCTCAAAACCGGCGCCTAGCCAGGCAGGGAGAAAATGATCGACTAGACGCGATTGTGAAGCAGTGCGAGGAGGAGTGCTCAAAGTTGAAGGATGAGAGAGACAGGGCTCTTGACAATTTTGCCGGTTTGGAGCGCCGCTATGAGCGGGAGGTGACTACCGGGAAGAAGTTTTTTAGCCTCTTCATCTGGAGTTGCTTTTATTGGCAAGACAAAGGAGGAGGCAGTTTCCGAGTTTCAGGCCTCTGATAGTTTCGATGGTATCGTATCCGAGAGGGCCATCCCTATCTACGAGTCTGCTATATATAAGTGTCGACGTTTTCTTCGTGGTGTTCTTCGCGATAAGGGTCAGATTACTAAAGAGGACATAGTCGGCATTGACCCATACTTGAGTGAAGAAGAAGAGGAGGATGCCGGTCCCGTTTGCGGCGGAGCCCCCCAGGACGGCAAGTGAAATGAGGGGGGTTGTGTTTTTCCAGTGTTGGATGTTTATGTTATGTTTTTTGTTGACGGCAAACCATCGATCTGTACTTAAGGATACTTGATATTTAGGATTTTATTTCCTGTAATCAATGTATTTGAAACTTTGCATGACTTTCTTTTGGCGTATATAGTCGGATATTTTGACATGTAATCGGCAGTAAGTAGTGCATCGTATGTTTTCTTCCGACTACTATAGTCGAGGTTTTAGTGGTTGTGAACTTGTTAGTTGCACATGATATAGAACTTATTTTTAAGTTATGTTTATTGGGGTCACCCCAAGGGGGGGGTTTGCTCGAGTCCCGGAGTTGATCTTTTTTTACCAACTTCAAGGGGGCAAAGTTTCCCGAGGCAACATTATCAAGGAGGATCTCTGTGAGGTTTCATCTAAGTGGTCCGGGGCACTCGTTGGTGCTTTAAGAGACCTCTTGAAACTTCAGAGATCTCCATGTCGATAAGTTTCATGCTACGGCGGAAAAATAACTTCATTTTCCGAGCTTAACTTACAAAGTCCCATAAAAGTCGGGAAGGAATCTAGTCACAAAAGAGGGAGGGGATGAAAGTTCGACCTCCTATACTAGTCCTATTACAATAGAGCCAACAGGGGAACTTCGCTTCCTAGCCATCCTTCAAGGATAATACTTCTTCAAGTTCGCGACATTCCAAGTGCGTGGGATGCTCTTTCCATCCAGATGTTGCAACTTGTAAGCTCCCACATTCACGATTTCCACGATTTTGTAGGGGCCTTCCCACTTCGGGTCCAATTTTCCCACGGGACCTGAAGCTTCCGCTCTCCTCAATACCAAGTCCCCCACCTGAAAACTTCTTGGTTTTACCTTCGCGTTGTATGCCTTCGCCATCCTGGCTTTGTACATTGAGATTCGCACTGTGGCTCTTTCCCTTGCTTCGTTGACTAAGTCCAGATTTGCCCTCAAACCCTGCTCATTAGAATCTGGATCATAATATTTGACACGCCAACTAAGTTCTCCTACCTCCGTCGGTGCTACAACTTCTGTTCCATAAGAGAGAGTGAATGGTGACTCCCCCGTAGCAGCACTTGGCGTCGTCCGGTACGCCAATAAAACGCTAGGAAGTTCATCCACCCATCCTCCTTTGGCGGTTTCCCAACCTAGTTTTTAAGTGTTGTAGGATAGTTCGGTTGGTTACTTCGGGTTGACCATTTTTTTGCGGTGAACTCACAGAGGTGAAAAACTGTTTAATCGCCAACCCCTTACACCAATCCTGGAGCTTACTCCCTGAGAACTGAATTCCATTGTCGAATACTATGGCGCGAGGGATGCCAAAACGACATACGATGTTCTTCCAAAGAAACTTAATCACATCTTTCTCGGATATTTTAGCTAAGGGCTCAGCTTCCACCCACTTTGTGAAGTAGTCGACGGCCAAAATTAAGAACTTTCTCTGCCTTATGGCATGCGAAAATGGTCTGACCAAGTATAATCCCCATTGATCAAATAGACAGGGGCTTTCCATGGGTTGCATTAGTGTGGCCGGCTGATGGTTGATGTTCGCGTGCTCTTGGCACGCATGGCAGTGTTTCACTAGCTTATGGGAGTCTAGAAGCATAGTGGGCCAAAAGAAACCTTGTCTCAAAACTTTTCCCGCTAACGCCTTTCCGCCGAGGTGATTTCCGCAAATCCCCTTATGTGTTTCCCTTAGGAAATAGTTCCCTTCTTCAGGAGCCAAGCATTTTAGGAAAGGTTGCGAGAAACCACGCTTGTATAGTTCACCGTCAATCATCACGAAACGGGATGCTTTCACTCTCAAGGCCCAAGCCTCTTTCTGGTTCTCGGGTGTTGTCTCGTCGGTTAGAAACTTAATGATCTTATCCTTCCAATTTGCAGGTGTCGAGTTTGCGCACAACACTTCTATTTCCCCCTCCGTGGCAGCCTAATCTGAAGAGAGAAAAGTAATCCTTCTACTTCGAATTGCCGCCATCGAACTTGCTAGTTTGGCTAGTTGATCGGCCGAGATGTTATCCATTCTTGCTACTTGTATGATGGATGATTCATCAAATCTTTCGAGCAACCTTTTGTCCTTCAGGCGATACTTGGCCATTTCTTCGCCTCGTGCTTCATGTGACCCTTCGATTTGGTTCACCACTAGTTGTGAGTCACTGTAGATAACAAATTTTTTTTGCTCCAGCGGCCAAGGCTAACTCTCCTCATGCTAATAGCGCTTCATACTCGGCCTTATTATTTGATGTGAGGAACTCTAATTTAATGGCATATTCTAGCTTATCTCCTTGCAGACTCTCTAGGACTATTACTGCCCCACTTCCCACGGATGTAGATGAACCGTCCACATATAAGCTGCAAGTTGGTGCGGAATTGCTCGCCTCGTCATGTGCTAACTCAATGATAAAGTCGTTGCGCCGTTATGGTTGGCCTTGCGCAAAATTCCAAGCTGATTTCACTTAATTCCACCACCCACTTGACCATTCTTTTGGAAAGCTCTGGACTAGATAGGACTTGTTTCAAAGGGTGATTTGTCAAGACAATCACCTGGTGCGACTGGAAGTATGGCCTTAGTTTTCTTGCTGCCACAACTAAGAAAAGGGCTAGCTTTTCTATTTGTGAGTACCAGCATTCTGCCCGTTGTAACACCTTGCTCACATAATATACCGGGAGGTGCTCTTTGCCCTCTTGCCGCACTAGGACCGAACTGACTGCACTCTCCGAGACCCCTAGGTAGAGATTGAGCACTTCCCTCGTCCTGGGCTTCGTTAATAGCGGAGGCGACACTAAGTATCTTTTCAGTTCATCGAAGGCCTCTTGGCTGGCGCTTGACCACTCGAATTTTGCGGCTTCGCGGAGTACCTTAAAGAAAGGAAGGCCTTTGTCCACGGACCGCGAGATGAATCGGTTAAGGGCTGCCAATCTACCCGCTAGCTTCTGCACTTCTTTGATCGATTTAGGTGGGGGCATGTTCATGATTGCACTGATCTTCTCCGAATTAGCCTCTATCCCTCTTTCCGAGATCATGTATCCTAAGAATTTCCCCCCACACACCCCAAAGGCGCACTTCGCTGGATTTAGTTTCATGCCAAATGATTTCAATATTGAAAAACATTTTTGCAAATCTTTGATGTGGTCTTCCTCCTTCACACTTTTTACCAACATGTCGTCTATATACACCGCCATGTTCCGGCCAATTTGATTCCGAAACATATGATTGACGAGTCGCTAGTACATTGCCCCCGAATTTTTCAGTCCGAAGGGCATAACGTTGTAGCAGAAGACCCATTGGTCCGTAACGAAGCTTGTTTTATCTTGGTCTTCCGGTGCCAATGGTATCTGGTTATATCCTTGGTAAGCATCCAAGAAGCTCAACATTTCACATCAGGAGGTGGAATCGACTAGCATGTCGATCCGTGGGAGAGGGAAAGGATCTTTCGAGCATGCCTTGTTCAAGTCCATGAAGTCGATGCACATGCACCATTTTCCATTTGGTTTTGGGACCAATACCACGTTAGCCAACCACTCCAGGTACTGCACGGGGCGTATGTACTTGGCTTTCAACAGCTTATCTACTTCTTCTTTTATGGCCTGACTTCTTTCTGCTCCGAACATCCTTTTCTGTGGGAAACCATCACCTCGACATTGAGAATGCAAACCAGGTCGCGTGCTCGCGATGTTCAGGGGGTGGATAGTGCCCAAGAAACGCATGAAAACAGAGCAGAGCAAAACCGACCCCGTGAACAACCACCACAACATGGGATGAACCGTCCATCCCATGAACAACCCTAGCCGAACGGGAGGCCCCTGCCACCCCATGAACAAATACCTCAGGAGGAAGCACCTCCTCCCCGTGAACAATCTCCACCTCCTGGCAAAGAACCACCCAGTGAACAAACACCACCCCCTTGGGGGAATCGCCATTCCCAGGAGTTCCACCCGAAGGTTCGATGATCCAATTGACGCAAGAAGTCTTACTAGCACTGATCCATGACGCATCCAACCGAGCAGCCGCTCAGGCGATAACTTAATTTGCGACTAATCACCCTATGAACCCGGCCCCTACTTCTCCTCGTCGAAGTCGAGAAGACTCCTCGGCTCTCGAGGAGAATGATTAGAGGCGGGAGCAGGTCAATAGTAGAGTATCTAAACAGGAGGTTGCCTAGTAACAAGATCGACTCCCCCCGCAGCCAAGGCAACCCACATCACCTATACTCTCGAGCGGAGTAGGGACCCTTATCTCCCCTAGGTTGTGGCTCCTCCAAGACGTAGCCCTTTCTGCACGGCAATCCTAGCCAAGGCACTTTCGACTGGTGTTAAAGTGTCAAATCTCCCGGAGTATGATAGAAGGGGAGATTCGCAAGAACACTTAGACAAATTTTATGCTAAAATTGATTGGTACGACTTGAGTGATGCTGCCTATTACAAGGTCTTCCGCACTACACTTACAAAGTGTGCTCTAGCTTGGTTCAATCAACTCCCAGCTGGAGCTATCTCCACCCTCGAGCAGCTAACCGAACGTTTTTTACATTACTTCTCTATGAACAAAAAATTCTCAAAAACGGTCGCATACCTTTTCACCATCCGCCAGAAGGAGATGGATTCGTTGAGAGATTACGTTCAGAGATTCGTGGAGGCCGTGCATGAGGTGCCCCATGTTAACCACGAATTGTTAGCTAACATTATGCAACAAAACTTGCTTCCGGGAAGGTTCAAAGAGTCTATCGCCGGAAAACCCCCCGGCACTTTGGAAGACTTACTCTTGCGATCACAAAAGTATATTAGAATAGAGGAATCCCAAGCTGTGGATCCTTACCTTAGTGTCAAGAGGAGAGGTAGGGAGGAAGAAAATGAGCCGCAGAAGGAGGAACGCAAGCATGTGCCCCCCGCTGGATTAACGCACTACACTCCTTTGAACACCCCTAGAGGAGTAATATTAGTCGTGGCGGAGCAACAAGGGCTGATTGACCAATGGCCGAGAAAAATGAAGGACAATCCCAAGAGGCTAAAGTCCGACAAATATTATCGCTTCCACCGTGACATCGGGCATACGACTGAGGAGTGTCATCACCTCCAAAATGAGATAGAGAAATTGATTCAATGGGGACACTTGAAGGAGTATGTCAACTAATATCCACGAGGACGCCAATTTGACTAGGAGGATGCGGCCGTGTACCCATGACGAGCTCGCGGCCGTGTACCCATGACGAGCTCTAGGCTGTGCACCCCATGATGAGCTTGAGCCATGTATCGAGCTGTTAGCGAGGGGAGGCAAGGTCGTGCACCCCATGCAAAAGTCATCTCATGATCTCATAAGGATCGGAGCGAAAAGACTCGATCGCTACGAACTAGTAACCTTAAGTTTGCATAGCAGGAAAAATTATCTTGGCTATTAACTTGTAATAGGAGAAAGCTCGAGTAGGAGCTCAACAAATCCTTCTCCCCTTTTGATTTTCCCTAAGATTTTGTAATACGAAAATTGAGTAATGAAGTTAATTTTCTTGTCGTAGTCTAAAAAAACAAAAAAAATTCACGGGAACTTTGCATCCCTTGAAGTTGGTAAAAAACCAGTTCCGGGACATGAGCAAGTGTCTCTTGAGGTAATGCTCCTAGATAAAACTTGAGATTGTCGTAAGAAACATTGCTCCCAAAACTTTGCCTCCCCTTGAAGTTGGTAAAAGACCAGCTCCAGGACATGAGCAAGTATCCTTTGAGGCAATGTCTGCTTAGATAAAACTTGAGATTGTCGTAAAAAATATCTCCCCGGAAACTTCGCATCCCCTTGAGGTTGGTGAAAGACCAATTCCGGAACATGAGAAAGTATCCCTTGAGGAAATATCCCCATGGATGAAACTTGATATCCTCGTCAAGAATACGATAACGGAAACTTTGCCCTCCTAGAAGTTAGTAAAAGATCAACTCCGGACATGAGAAAAAACATCCCTTGAAACAACTTCGGTAAAGATAATGAAAACGCAATAACAAAACACGTACAACAACTACATTCATGAGTGCTAAATAGTGCCGAATTACATGCCAAAACATCCGGCCATAAGAGTTGGAAGAAAGTCATCCCAAGTACTAAGTCTTGCCGAATTACACACCAAAATATCCAACTATACAAGTCGGAGAAAGCTATCCGAAATACTACTAAATAAATAATAACTACCCCCCCCCCCCCCCGGTCTTCCCCAAGGTCTTGGGGAGCTCTGTCACGAGAAGGATCCGCCTCCTCATCCTCCAAGAGGGGTGTCATCTCGAGAAAGAGACCTCCCTCTCCTGAAATGTGTCATCCCAAGTACTAAGTCTTGCCGAATTACACACCAAAATATCCGACTATACAAGTCGGAGAAAGTTATCCGAAATACTACTAAATAAATAATAACTACGCTCCCCCGCCTTCCCCAAGGTCTTGGGGGGCTCTGTCACGAGAAGGATCGCATCCTCATCCTCCAAGATGAGTGTCATCTCAAAAAAGAGACCTCCCTCTCTTGAAATGTGTCTTCCCAAGGAGAAGAGCCCTCAGGAGAAAAGGGAGGTCGACCTACTCCTCCTCCAAAAGGAGTGTCATCTCAAGGAAAAGACTTCCTCTTCCTGAAATGTGTCGTCTCAAGGAGAAAGCCCTTAAGGGAAAAGGGAGGTTGAATCCCTCCTCATTTTTCTAGAAGAGTGTCATCTCGAGAAGGAGATCCTTAAAGGGAAAGCAGAGGCCAAACACGCCCTCCTCTTGGAGGTGGAGGTTAAGCACCCGTTCCTCATGCAGGAGTTTTGTGCCGAGGAAGAGCTCTTCTCCTCCTAGAGAAGTGTCACCTCGATAATGAGTGCCCTACGTGAAGAGCATAGGTCAAAAACCTCCTCGTTAGGGTGGAGAAAAGGTGAAACACAAAAAAAGAAAAGATAAAAATCTTTTTAAAAAATACATCTCAAGTACGGATAGAAATAAAAGAAAAAAAAAAAACCTCTATCGTTGGTAGAGTAAGACAAATCGGCCACTCATCACATGTTCCATGATGCATGAAAATCCTCTAGTGTGATGAGGAGTCACATCTCTCGAAGATGACGTCGAAATTCCTCAAAACATATGAAAGAGAATAACCTCTACTAGTAGAAAGTAAGAGTAAAAAATAAAAAACAAAAAGCATGGGATGGTGAGATAGGGTGCATATATTTACAATGTGGTCTACATAGAAAAATTACCCTTATACCCTTGTAAGTAAATTATAATTACTATTATATACATCATACAGCCCCCCGCTCTCGGACAGAATACTTTTGCAGACTTAGTAATCTGGGCGAGAGTCACTGCTGCAGCAGAAGAAACCTGAAGCATTGGACACTTGGTGGAGGGTGGGTGGGAATCCATTAATGATTCTTCCCCCACCTCTCTTATCACATTCATTTCTCCTCCACCCCTCAAGAGCAAACTTTCAGCAACACATGGCTTCCAAAGGTACACTTTTTCTCCCTTACTAAACTCTTTCAATTTCCTTTAGCAATTTATATTTTGTACCTCTATTCCACTATATTGCCATGTCTAGTGACGAGCATTTTGATGGGGGTAGTGAGGGTCGGGAGGCGACCCATTGTGAGTGGCCGGTGGTGGGTCGGCGGACGCGTGCGGCGAGGTGCCGGGGCGTGGCTCCGAGGCATGAGAGGGGGCGCGGCCCCCCTCCAACCTGAGGCGTCGCCAGGCTGGAGGGAGGCTGCCTCTCCCCCAGCTCGAGAAAGAGACCTCCCTCTCCTAAAATGTATCATCCCAAGTACTAAGTCTTGCCGAATTACACACAAAAATATCCGACGATACAAGTCGGAGAAAGCTATCCAAAATACTACTAAATAAATAATAACTATGCTCCCCCGTCTTCCCCAAGGTCTTGGGGGGCTCTGTCGCGAGAAGGATCCGCCTCCTCATCCTCCAAGATGTGTCATCAAGAGAAAGAGACCTCCCTCTCCTGAAATGTGTCTTCCCAAGGAGAAGAGCCCTCAAGGGAAATAGGAGGTCGACCTACTCCTCATCCAAGAGAAGTGTCATCTCAAGGAAAAGACTTCGTCTTCCTGAAATGTGCCATCTCAAGGAGAAAGCCCTTAAGGGAGAGAGGAGGTCGAATCCCTCCTCATTTTCCTAGAAGAGTTTCATCTCGAGGAGGAGAGCCTTAAGGGGAAAGCGGAGGCCAAACATCTCTTGGAGGTGGAGGTTAAGCACTCGCTCCTCATGCAGGAGTGTTGTGTCGAGGAGGAGCTCTTCTCCTCCTAGAGAAGTGTCACCTCGATAATGAGTGCCCTACGGGAAGAGCGTAGGTCAAACACCTCCTCGTTAGGGGGAGAAGAGGTGAAACCAAAAAAAAAGGAAAAGATAAAAAAAAATTTAAAAAAATACATCTCAAGTATGGATAGAAATTAATAAATAAAAAAAAAACCTCTATTGTTGGTAGAGTAAGACAAATCGGCCACTCATCACATGCTCCATGATGCATGAAAATCCACTAGTGTGATGGGGAGTCACATCTCTCGAAAACGACGTCGAAATTTCTCAAAACATATGAAAGAGAATAACCTCTACTAGTAGAAAGTAAAAGTCAAAATAAAACATAAAAAACATGGGATGGTGGAGTGGTTGAGGTCTCTCATATTTACCTTTTTGACCTGGGTTCAAATCCTAGCGGATGCAATATCCTCTCCATGGTCGCGCCTCGACCTGGCCCCCGTGACCTCGGCCTGGGCCGCCCCTCGCTAGCTCGAGGGGCGCACCTCTTCCTCGAGCTGGGCGGGACTCGGGTGCACCTGGGTGCGCCCGGCTCACCATTGCCTCGAGCTGGGGCGCACCTGGGCGGCTCACCAGCTCGAGGCCACTGCCTCGAGCTGGGGGTGCACCTGGGCGGCTCCCCAACTCGAGGCACTACCTCGAGCTGGGCTTCGCCTAGGTCCCCTAAATAACTGTGCTACTTGAGGGGCCCTAAATGCTTCCCATGTTTTCTTATTCTTGGATGACTCACACGTCTTCTAGTAACTCATTCGAGGATAATTAATGAATTCCCACCCACCCTTCTCATGCATTCAACGCTTCAATTTTTTCTTGCAAAGAATTCTTACTCTTATCCGGATTACTGTTTCTTGCGAAGTATTCCGTTCGAGAGTAGAGGGTTGTATGATGTATATGATAGTAATAAACATTTACTTATAAGGGTATAAGAATAATTTTCTTGTGTAAGCCACATAATAAATATTCACACTCTATCACATCATAAAATAACTAACATAACTATAAATAGCCCATATATTATTTTTTATTAGGGAGTTTTTTACTATTCATTGATTTGACAAGAGATAACAAAAATTCTCTCATTAAATTTGGGATGCAATTGTATCGAGGGTGATTTTCTCGATTATTCCTTCACTAAAAACCACTATCACATCAATGTTAAAAAAAAAAAAGACGTAAATTGGTTTTTGTTTTTCTTTTTTCCACATGAGAGTTGTTTGTCTATTTTCTATATCACAAGTATGTGGATTGCAATTTGACGGATATTTATAAAACAAACTCACTCCATAAAATTCAAAGAAATCTAAACCCACCAATCAATACATCTCTAAGCCCATAAATCTCACTCACTCAAAAGACCCAAATACCCCATCACCAATCTCCAAAAGAGCAGACTTGGCTTTTCTATCTTTAGTTGACTTACGCACAAGAGAAGTGTTTTGAGGAGAGACGCAGCGACTTCTCTGAGAATCCAAGAAACAATCAGAGAGACACCAAACAGGCCGCAGTAACCAATTCTTGCAGAGCGGTTCGATGTCAACGCCAGGCACGACATCTCTCTCTCTCTCGGCAAAATGGGAAGCTGAGGTGATCTAATAACACACAATGCAATACAAGAGGAGAAGATATTGGAAAAAATGAAAAAAGAAAAACAGTCGACTCCACTGGGGATCGAACCCAGAATCTCTGGTTCCGTAGACCAGCGCCTTATCCATTGGGCCATGGAGTCTAATGGATCATAAGGGCCCTACCGGGTTGGAACCGGTGACCTCTTGATCTGCAGTCAAATGCTCTACCACTGAGCTAAGGACCCCTTTTGTTGTGATAAATCTCAGTTATAATATTAGTTTGAATGGCTCAATTTTCATTCATTTTAATTTTTATTTCTGAAATTTTAATTTATGACAGATGAGAATGGAAAATTAAAATATATTTTCATTTTCATATGAACATTAATGCAAAAACAAGTTATTGTGATTTGGGGTTGGAGAATTGTACCTTCGATGTAGCGGTTCAAGTTTCAGCAAACGTCTCGATATATATTTTTTTAATATGAATTTATTGTAATGTATTTTATTGTTTTTATTTGTTGTATTGCTGAGTTTATTGACAAATTGATGCAACTATGTACTTATCATTTTAAAAACAAAAAACAATCACGGTACGGTTAGCTTCTTAATCTCTTAATTAAATAATTAATTCAATTTATTAATCATCTAAACTGAATTATCTCAACTAAAACTATCTAAAATCAATTACTTGTAAATTGTGTGAGCACTTATCAGCCTTGTTATAAACAACCTAGGTCCAGTACAATCGCATTATTATTACGTAAAAAAACGCATTTCTTCACTTTAACGTCTTTAGCCATCTACATCGTGAGACGATGTTGGTATCATTTGCATTATAAGCAATTCGTTTTTGTTCTTTACTTTGTGCCCTCTCAACTTTTTTTATTTTTTAGAGTAAAATACATACCACCCCTGACCTATAACCCAAAATTGTAAAGTAACCGTCCTTAAACTATGAAACATATCAAAATGGTCCATGTCGTTTGAAACCGCATTGACCATTTTCCCTAGTTGTTTGGGTGCTACCCATTAGATTTTTGGATCAAAATTCCATCCGTTCAACAGTATTAAAATGTCCGAAAGCGATTTTTTTTTTTTCACAAAGTTGATGTTTGTTTGCAGCAATTACCCAAAATTTTCGATATATTCTTGAAAAAAATTGCAATGTCTACTAGTAATAGCTCTAGTTCAAAAAAATTTATTTTTCGTGTCGTCGGTCACAATATTATTTGAGTGCTTTGTGTGGGGTGATATGTGAATGTAAATTTTTTCTTAACGCGTCTTTTAGGGCTTGGTATTTTTATCCTTATTTTTGGGCATTCTGGTAAATTTACAGCATCCACATCGCAATGTCATGTTATGCTGACTCAATTTTTTTTGCT
Source organism: Sesamum alatum (assembly GCA_034509735.1). Taxonomy (NCBI): domain Eukaryota; kingdom Viridiplantae; phylum Streptophyta; class Magnoliopsida; order Lamiales; family Pedaliaceae; genus Sesamum; species Sesamum alatum. Next base: position 20,627,943 of record JACGWO010000003.1, read on the forward strand.
AATGTGTAATGGGCATGAACATAATTGCTCATTAAAATTAATGCCGATTAGTTTTTTAAGTTTGACCATTAACATTTGGGGGAGTTTTTTGGTATGTTTCATAGCTTAATGACCACTTTGCAGTTTGAATGATAGCGTAGGGGGGGTGGTGAATGTATTTTACCCTATTTCTAATAATTGGTACTATATTGGCGGTGGCATCACAGCTCGGTAAATGGAACTATTCAACCAAACTAAAAAATTTGAAATTGAACTGAAAAAATTAATTCGCTATTTGATTTTATTTTTTTTGAGAATTTGGTATTTTGTTTTATTTTAATTTTTAGTGTCAGTTTATTGAATCGCACCCAATATTAAAATATTATTTTTAAATTTAGTTTGTATGTACATACTTGTAATATATTTTATTATTTTAATTGATTCTGTATTCATAAAATCAAAATTTTTCAATTAAAATACAAAAAAATGTTACAAATTTGTCATAAAAATACTAGAAAAAGAATATCAATAATTATCGAAATCAAGTCGACTAATTAAATTCGATATTATATTTGGCATACCAAATTTTCAATTACCAAAATTTCAAATTTTCAATTATCAAAATTTCAATTCAATTCAATTCGATTTTACCTCATAAACACCCCCAGATATTGATCCGATCCAATATTAACTTACAAAATGGTTGGCATTAGATCAAATGCTAAGGTCCTAATATTTGATCCGATTATCAAAATGTTTATTTATATTTTCATTTCCAGTTTTTAAATTGTGAAACAATAATTAAATTAAAATTATATTTAAAAATGTATTAACCATGCTAAATTTGACTGTTGATCTAAACAGGTTTCCGAATTCACATATTAAATTAATTATATTTATATATTAGCAAAAATTAAAAATCAAAACTTAAACCTGATTTTTATGCGTATAAATATACACCTAATATAATATCCATATTCATCTAATCCTATTAGACACATAATGATCCATAATCAATAAATAAATAAGGCATAATCAATGACTCTGATTCAGGAATTTTATATTTGGACTGTGACCCTAAATCCTATGTTTTTCTTCTTTTTAGTAACAATTAATTTTATAAATTAATAGTGCAAATCAATACATATATTTAAATTTTAAAAAAAAGGTATAACACAATTGTGATATATCATCGTTTAATGAATCCTACAGCTTTTTCTTTTGCTTTAATGTGGCTTACTTCTGAAATTGAGGTTGCAAGAAAACATCAGCAGACTTGGAAAATCCAAATTTTTATCAAATAATAATCAAATTCATCCATAAATTGATCAACACCCACCAAAAACCCTAATCCATACAAATCAAAACTACACTAAGTCTTCAAATTTTACCAAATTCAACATTCTTTACATCAGCGAAACCCTAATCCCAAACCTACAGCCACAAGAAAACCCTAACAATCAATTGCCTTCAAGAGCTAGTGAACTTGGTAACAGCCTTCGTCCCTTCGGAAACGGCGTGCTTCGCCAACTCACCCGGAAGCACCAACCGGACGGCAGTCTGGATCTCCCGAGAAGTGATGGTCGGCTTCTTGTTGTAGCGCGCCAATCGCGACGCCTCCTGCGCAAGTTTCTCGAAGATGTCGTTGATGAAGCTGTTCATGATGCCCATGGCCTTGCTAGAGATTCCGATGTCTGGGTGGACCTGCTTCAACACCTTGAAGATGTAGATCTTGTAGGTCTCGGTGCTCTTCTTCACCCGCTTCTTCTTCTTGTCGCCGGCGGCCGCGCCTCCTTCCTTCGGGAGCTTCTTCCCAGCCTTGGGCTTCTTCTCCGCCGCCGGAGCTTTCTCAGCGGCGGGTTTCTTCTCAGCGGGCTTCTTCTCTGCCTTTGGCGCCATTATCGAGAGAGAGAGATTTGGGATGAGATGAGAGGAATATTTGGTGTGAGGTCTGAAGGCTTGACGTTGGGGACTATTATAAAGGAAAGTGAGGGAGGTACTTTATTGGTGGGATTTGGATGACGCGGATCGTGGTTGGGGACCGTTGATTAAATGTTGGGATGGGCGGTGGAGATTAGGTTTTTCTATCTGGCATTTCTGGCTTTTCCGAACAGCTTTCAAAATTTTCGATGGTTTTGGCGCTAAATGAATTTCAATTGAAACATACTGTCAAGTGTCAATAGTCCTTTTTTCTGTATTTATTACTTTTTCATGAAAAATCTACAAACTACTAACTAAAAATAACAGAGAAAATTCTTTTTATATACGAAAAAAGTAGTGCTAAATTTAATGAAAAATAATTGGTGAAATAAAGCTATATATCGTGTGTATGAAATATTTAGAAAGGTGAGACTCACGCGTATGTAAGGGTAGCAATGATGGGTCGGGGTGCACTAGGGACCCGTCAATTTCGGAGAGGACCCGAGACCCATCCCGCCTGGTAGTTTTTATGGCTCGCCCCACCCTGCTACAAAATTCATTTAGATGAGTCTAACTCAGTAGACCCGTCTCCCCCTTCTTTAAAAAAATAAAGTCAATTGTTCTACAAATATAGAGAAAAGAAAATTTTAACATATCAATTACAAATAAAATTATTCCATCACCTAATTCAAATATTCAAGGTCAAAAAGAAAAAAAAAACTCTCAAATACAAATAAGAATGTTCATAGCAATCCAAACAAATGATAACAATTTTCAAACTTAAACAATTCATATTAATTACAGTTAGTAACAATTTTACATCTTCCTCCTCATAAGAGGACAAGTTTTCATTTCACTAACTGATGAACAAGTATATATGTTTACATACAAAATTTTTTAAATATATATCTATATATATTAAATAAATACTACAGTGCGGGGCTCGTATTTGAGACCCACCCTAGACTCGGGCCAATCCTAATTTTTGAAATCCACTACTTAACCCGATCTTCATTTTTTTTTATCCAAACTCGCCGCATTCAGAATGGACTAAAATGAATTTTTCAAAGTCTAAGTCCAATTGTCACCCCCAACGAGTAAGCAAGTTATCGATATACAAACTAGAAATTTGAAATTTATTTTTGTATTTATACTATTTCTTAAATGTAAGAGATTTAAGATAATCTAAGGGGTGTCACTATAATTTACGTTTTTTAAATGTAAAAGACAGGGAATGTTTTCATAATTGGGCATAACCTCAGAGAGTGTCACTATAATTACGTTTTTTTTATTATGGAACTATCTTGATTTTGTAATTAGTTAATATTGGTCCATCGTTTGGAAAAAATCAAGTCATTATTTAAATTTTAATGATAGTTAATTCATACTATTAAATAATTAAATTTTGTATTTTATCAATTGGAAGCTCATGAAATGGTACTAATAGGTTAATTTAGTAATATATTTTGTAATATCATTAAAACTACGTAAGATTTGCAGTCCGTTCTTTTTTCCAAAAAAAAAAAAAAAATCAGTTGATTTTGATGTAAATTTAAAAAAATTGTTATTCTGAAATCTATTATAAAAAGAAAAACCCTACCCCATATTCTTGGATATAATTTGGGTAAAACCTAATGGATAATTATTTTTTTTTAAACTGAAACACTTTTTATAACAAACATGTAGAAAATTACACCTCTGAAATTGGCCCAACATGGACACAATTCACCAGAAAGAGACCAAACAACAATTTGCTCTACACCCAAAGTATTTGTCTACTCTTTTATTACTGCTAGTTGGAACGATGACAAATATTATCTAGCAAAAACAAGCAGTGCTGCTGGAGACCGTGAGCTTCCTTCAAACAGAACAGTATTCCTATTAACCCAGATTGCCCATAGGATAACCATAGCTGATTCAAAATGAAAGCTTGGCAGCTGCACCGAAAGAAAACGCAGCCAATCTTCAGAAGAGCCAAAAGCGGGACTCCAAAATTTTCCGAATAGAGACACCACGGGCGGCCTGAATAAGTTGGACCAGAGCCCCTTTCAAAGCCTCACAATGGATTGAACGATGCGACACTGGACGACCAACCAAGGTCAGATGAAACCCACTGCTGCCGTTGCCCCAAGTTTCTTGCGGAATAGTAAAGTCGGCCACTTCTGCATCCATGAGAGACAAGACCTTGTCCATCTTTAAAATGTCACTTTCCATATTAATTCCAAGCAGAGAATGAATCACACAAAGTACATAAGAGAATCAGAAAACCGAAGGTAGTCACGAACAGGAGCAAACATAAGAAAAACCTAGGAAATAACTAGGCACACCACTCCCACATAGCTAAAGCCAGAGAGTAAAATTCCCCTACATTGTTTGAAATTTAGAATCATGGGTATCTTTTGGGTGTAGCAAATGTATGGTATGAAGAAAATCATCATCGATATTTATTTAATATGAGTTCATAAAGGGTAACACCTCCCTTTAACAAGCCTATACCTGAGGATGCTGCTGTGGTTGTCTTATATCAACTTGAACAGAATTAATGATCAATGATATTCATGCATGTTCATTAAACAAACGATGAATGATACTCATCCTTAGACAAATGAATCATTGTTTCATGGTTTTTTTATTGAAACAATTGAGCTACAGACGTGAAAGTATGAATATTTACTCAATTAAAAATTTAGAATTTGAATTTAGATCCTGATCCTAGTCAAAGTCACATGTGAGGTGACAATCTTGAACAGGGTGGGGTCTTGGTCCATGAGAGCTAGAATTTGGGTCCACGAGAGCTGCGAACTTCGATCTAGAGTATAAGTTGGCTTGCAATATAGTTTGTTAGGCTTGACGATGTGATCCTTTGCTAAAACCCTTTAATGATTAAGTCAGTTTGTAAGGAGTAAAATATGAGATCCAAAGTGAGACCTCACAATTGTAAATGCATACATGTCTAATAGAGTCTCCAAGCATTTATACGAGTCCATGTGTCAAAAAATCTGTACGGGTCACGTGTCAAGCAATCAACCACCAGAAGAAGAAAGAATCAGCAGTTGGTTTCAGGTTATTAGGTCAGGCAGGTCGGGCTCGAAAAGATATGGGCTCTTGTTCTGTTTGGTAATTGTGATAGTTTTGTAGCGCAAATTCGTTTTTAAAGGACTTTTCACTGTATAACTCCTAATACATACATCATCTCGTACTTTTCTTATTTATATATTTTTAATTTTTATAATAGAAACAGGTTTTTCACAAAATCATAAATCATGTTTAGTTATATTAGTTACATAGTTAAGAAAAAATCTCACATTAGATACATAACTTATTTGAAAGCTTGAAAAATAAAAAAGAAAACCACATAATTAAGAAAATCCATACTTTACACATTAAGGGGGCATAAATTAGCACTAGTACATTGATAAGGAAAATTACAATCAATTTATATATTATGAAGCATTTCAAACTAAAATTTAAACAAAAGAACAACTAAAATTGTTAACAAAAGGGATAATTCACTTTTGCTATTCTAACTATACCACTACTTTAGTTTTGGTTCTCATACTCTCGGCTGATCAAACTTGGTACCTAACATTTGTATTTTGCATCATTGTTGCTACCCGCCGTTAGTTTGACCGTTAAAACTAACTGTCAATTTCAATTTGAAGGAAAACAAAGGTTGGATTTCCTCAATAAAAAGACATGGTTGTTGTCTTAGTGTTCACTAAACAAGAGAGAGTTGAGATAGTGTAATTAAAGAAAATTTAGCAAAACTCAAGACAAATGAGAAGAAATCAGTTTCCATCTTTCACAAATTCGAGTATGGGTTCATCTGGTGAGAATGTTTACTTGGAAAAAATATATTGTGAGTGTGGAATCGAGCTATAATTGAAGACTTCTTGCACCAAAATAAATGTGTTTTAGGCATATCCCAATTATAGTGTAAATTATTTTAATTTTATCCTTTATTTTATCTCTGTTAGTGATAATTTCACTTTTGGTACTCTAACTATACCACTAATTCAGTTTTGTTACCCCATATTCTCAACCTATTAGACTTGATACTTAACGTTTCTATTTTTCATCACTGTTGCTACCCATCGTTAGTTTTACCGTTAAAACTAATGGTCAACCCCAATTTAGAGGGAAAAAAGAGATGGGATTTCCTCAATAAAAGGGCATGTTTGGTTGCCTTAGTGTTCACTACACAAGGGAGAGTTGAGAGAGTGTAATTGGCATAAATTTAGCAAAAAACGAGAGGAATGAGGATAAAATAGCTTCCTTTCTTTCTCAAATTCGAATATAGGTTTGTCCAGTGAGAATGTTTACTTGAAAAATTGTATTATGAGTGTGGAATCAAGCTACCATTGAAGACTTTTTGGACCAAAATAAACCCGAAAAGACGGTTGTGGGTATGTCCTAATTGCGGGGTAAATTTGAATCTTGTTCTTCTTTATTTTGTTTATATTATTATACAACAGTTATTTTAATTTTTTCCACACTCATAATCATTTTTTCCAAGTAGACATTCTTACTAGACAAACCCCTACTTGAATTTGCGAAAGGAGGAAATTGATTTCTCCTTTTTTTTTTAGGAGGAAACGAGTGAATATATTGCGAAACCAAATCAGGATCAAGCAGACCAAAAAGGTGAGCTTCTGCTGGTGAAAAACACACGAGCCTTCAATGCGAATCTAACCTCTAGTAGCAAGTTTATGAGCTACAGAATTAAACATTCTAGAAATATAAGCAAAGGAGATAACAGAAACAAATAAAGAAGCAACATGAATATCAGCAATCAATGGACTAATTCTGGAGGAGTCACAACCAGGGTCTTTGAGCTTAGAAATAAGAGGCAGGCAATCTCCCTCAATTTAAACCTGCTGCCAACCATGTTTAACCGCCAAGTCCATTTTTCCCCGCAAGCCAGAGCTTCCGCATCGACCATTCTATTAACTCTATTCGAAACCCAAGCCAACACAGTACCGTTTGAGTCACGTGCGACCGCTCCTACACCACCCTCTCGTCCGCCATGGAGAACCGCCCCATCAAAGTTAATTTTAACAACACCATCAGGGGGCTTCAACCATTTACATGTCCAAGTACGATTAACATTTTCCTGAACAATCTGGGAGAAATTAGCAGACCTGATGGTCAACCTAACAGAGGTTGACCGTTATTTACTTAATAGTAAATAATAAATTAAAAGCAAAAATTAATGATAAATAATAGTAAATATTTCACATAAATGTTCTCAATTCAATTGTTCCACATAAATGGGTTCACCGTTATTTAATTAATGGTAAATAATAAATTGAAAGCAAAAATTAGTGGTAAATAATAGCAAATATTCCACATAAATATTCTCAATTCAATTATTTCAACACTATTTTGTGTGATAAATGAAATGACAACCAAACATACCCTTAAATAGACAAAAAAAAAAAAAAAAACCCAAAAAATTTCCCTCCAAAATTGGGTTGACGGTTAGTTTTAACGATTAACCTAATAGAGGGTACTCAAGTCGAGTAAAAATGCAAACGTTATCAATTTTGATGACTTGGAAACATGAGGTATCAAAGATGAAATAGAGGTATACCTGAAATACCAAAAGTGAAATTATCCCTTTCAATTATTGCTTTTAATTTTTGTTCACATAAAAGGAAAACACTTGTCACAAAAAAGGAGAAAAAATAAAAGCAAAATAACCTTCATGCCTAGTAATTAAAAGCAAAAATTAAAATAACGGGTATATAATATCATAAACAAAATAAAGAATATCAAAATTCAAATTTACCTCATAATTAGGGCATGTCAAAAACCTTATTCCCAAATTTATTTTGATCCAAGAAGTTTTCGATAGTAGCTCGATTTCACACTTATAATACATTTTTCACGTAAAATTCTCATAGACGAACCTGTACTCGAATTTGAAAAAAATAAAAACTGATTTATCTTCATTGCTCTCGTTTTTTGCTAAGTTTCCCTCAAATTGCACTCTCTCAGCTCTCTCTTGTGTAGTGAATAAGGCAACCAAACATGCCCTTTTATTGAGAAAATCCCGCCTCTTTTTCCTTTCAAATTGGGCTTGACCATTAGTTATAACAGTCAAACTAACGATGGGTAGCAACAGTGATGAAAAATAGAAGCATTATGTACCAAGTCTAAAGAGTCGAGAATATGGGATACCAAAATTGAATTAGTGGTATAGTTAGGGTACCAAAAGTGAAATTATCCATTAACAAAACAACATAAACAATCCAAAAAAAAGTTCCAAAAATATCTTGCCTATGCGAATCTACCCAATAATATTTTGCCTATGTGATTATACCGTCCTTGAAACCCTTAAGACAACTTCATCTACTTCATTAGCAATGCCAACACCACCTCTTACACCATAACTGCAATTAAAAAGTGATAGGGGTGTACCCATTTTTCGAGAAAAGTCACAAATAGCCATAAAAAGGGGCCAAAATTACATATGGGTCTCAAGATTTGTGCATAACGCAGTCGGGTCAGGTAATGCGACCGACCTAAATCTGCGACTCGGAGTGAGACCCGCTCTAGAAGACCCGAGATTTGGATCGTTTATCATCTGACAGCTTAGTTCATGAGATGAAGCCACATGGACCAGACAGGTACATACGTTTGACTCTGAAAATACTCCAACTCCATCGCATTGATGGTAACACTTATTGATTACATTCGATCTACTACTTTACTTAGATCATACTTTTACCATCTTGGGCTTAAGCTGACTTAAGCATCGGAGGGTCTTCGTCGGGGCCCATCCCGGATAGCCTGACGTGCTTTCTCTTCTCATGTACTATTCCACTCTGGGTGATAGATCGAGATCTCGAGCATTGACCTCACCAAAGGATCGCTACCTGCCACCCGAATCAGTTGATCGAGATCGCGAGGATTGACCTCACCAAATGATCGATACTTGCCACCTGGATCAGTTGACGCCGTCTGTGGGAACTCTGAGAAGAGCGCTTAAGATTTAAGATGGAAAGACTACCAGGAAGAGAACAAAACACCAGAAGAGGGTAACAAAACTACCCCACAACATAGAGATCAAATCTTACAAATTACAAGAAACAAGTTACAACGGATGATCGATGAAGCTACCAAGAATGCGACTGGAAATGCTATAGTTGAATACAAGAGAATAATTGCGACCCCATACACGTATGACTCCATGAAGCGACAGTTGTTCAAAGGGAATGAGATTGAAGGTGACCCAAAGGAGGTCACCAGCAAAGGGATGCCTGAAAAAAGGCACTGAAATAGAACTTTCTGATGAAGCACCCAGCGGAAAGGAAGAACCAAAAATTGAGAGCCTGGAATATCGAAGGTTGAGGTAGAGGAGATTGGTTGCGAGATAGAAAGATTGGGGTTGCATATCAATGAACTGAAGATAAGAGGGGAGATAGTTGCACAAACTAGAAATTCACCATTTTCAAATAAAATATTGACCAAGATCGTTGAACCCAACTTTTGGATGCCCGACCTGCCTAAATATGATGGAACCAAAGACCCACAGGAGCATATCACAATATTTGAACTGGTAATGAACCTATATGGTCAATCTGATTCTATAAACGCCAAAATTTTTGTGACCACCTTGACCGGAAAACACAAGAATGGTTTACCAACATGCCTAGTGGCACGATCGTTTCATATAGACAATTGATCCAGAATTTGCATTCCATTTCGCCAGTAAGAAAAAGCAAAAGAGGTCAGCTACCTACTTGTTCACCATAAGACAAAAGGAGGACGAGTCGCTGAGAAAAAATTGTAGGAGGATTTAATAATGGGACCTTAGAAGTCCAGGACCTTAGAATTGATATGATGATAAGCATTCTCATCCATTGGTTGAAGAAGGCCCGTTTGCATCACCACTCGCAAGGGACCCACTTGAAGACGTGGAACAGTTGATGAAAATGGCATAAAAATACATAGATAAGGAAGAGATGAGCGTAATGAAAGATGGAGAATGTCTGATAGAGGTCGCGACAGGGGTTGAGATCATGAAATAGACAAGCGGGCGAGATCAGAGAAAGATCAAGAAGCGTTGTACCAGCCCATATACCACAACTATACCCCATTAAATGCTTCAAAGGCGAGGATGATGATGATGATGATGGTAGAAAAAGATAACGTGCTGCAATGGCCCAAGAGCACACGAGCTACTCCAACGAAAAAGTATTTGGGGAGTAAATACAGTAAGTTCCATGGAGAGAAGGGGCATGCCACAGAGGATTGCTACCAGCTTAAAGATGAGATGAAAGGTTAGTCAGATAGGGATTCTTTAAAGAATATGGGAGGGAATCCCGCGACCCCAGGCGAGAGTTGAGGAAAGGGAGAAGGGAGAGATCGAGAAGCAGGTCAAGGAGCAAGGAACGATTTCGTAGGAGAGAACGAAAAGAGGAAAAAAGTGATGAGGCAGGTGATAATGCTCCTATATTAGGAGTCATTCATACAATTGCAGGAGGACCTACCGGAGGAGACTCCGTGACGTCGCTAAAGAGATACGCCAGAAGCAACAACTTTGAAAGAGGAAGTGAGATGGTTTTGAAGGTTGAGCAAGAAGAGGAGATCACCTTTAGCAGAAACGACTTGTCATCAGAGATGGGGTCGCAGAACGACCCAATGGTGATCAAGATGGACATTGCGAATTTTTTGGTGCACACGGTGTTGATTGACAATGGTAGCTCTGTGGATATTTTGTTCATCGGAGCGTTAAGGAAAATGGGTTTAGATGATGCATCCTTACAAAGTATGGACCCCCTTAGCGGGAATTGGGGGAAGTGAGGTAACGCCGTTGGAATAATTGACCTTCCAGCTTCGTTGGGTGATGAGCCAAGGAGAAGAACATTGATGGTAAGATTTTTGGTGGTAGACACACCATTTGCATATAACATAATTTTGGAAAAACCCAGTTTGAATTTATTTCGGCCAGTAGTGTCCACCTATCACCTAAAAATGAAGTTCCCAACAAGGCATGGAATAGGCGAGGTGCGGTGCGACCAGAGGGAGGCTATGAAGTGTTATAACCTATCCCTGAAAAAGGGTGGAGGTGATGACATAAAGACCAAAAGAAAGAAAGGGACGGGCACCCGGTTGAGCAGATGGACACTGTAAAGAAGTCTAAGCCCGAGTGGATATAACCAACAGAAGAGCATAATCCGATCGAATTGACACAAGGAAAAGCAAGTAAAACGACCAGAATTGGGTTGCGTATGACCTCAACTTTGGAGACGATGATGATTGAGTTTCTCAGGGAGAACATAGATATGTTTGCGTGGAACCCATTAGACTTCAAAGGCGCTACCTACCAAAGGTTGGTGAACAGAATGTTCAGAGAACTTACAGGTTACAAGATCTGGAAGGGAAAGACCTCCCCCGACCATGGAACATTCATAACTTGAAGAAATTTTACGCATAGGCGTAGCATGCGATTCAGGAGGTAAATGGTTTGTGAAAGACCACTTTTGTTCTAAGTTTTGAGACACTTTTGGGAGCCATGCGATCAAAAGGTGGATAGTCTGTGAAAGACCACTTTTGTGCTAAGTTTTTAGAAGCTTTTAGAAGCCGTGTAAACAATCTGGGAAAGATCAAGAATAGCAGGATCTGAGATAGATCCCTTTTGTAATTACCTCAATCTGTGAAAGGTTCAAGTGTATAGATATGTGAAAGATCATTTAATACAATTGAGCTACTCAATTTCATGTGCATTGTCGTTTACTTCTAAGCATTACACAACAACGATGTGAGGAGGATCATCCAAGGGATCTGTGAAAGATCACCCCAACTAATCTATGACAGATCACCTCTAAACGATCTGAAAAAGATCGTCTCAAAATATCTAAATAAGATCACCCTCCAAGTGATCTGAAAAGGATCACCTCTAAACGATCTGAAAAAAATTGTCTTAAAAGATCTGAAAAGATCACCCTCTAAGTGATTTGAAAAAGATCACGCAAGTGATTGTGAAAGATCACCTCTAAATGATCTAAAAAAGATCATCTCGAAAGATCTGAAAAAGATCATCCTGATCTTAAAAAGATCACCCCAACTGATTTGTGAAAGATCACCTCAAAGCGATATGAAAAAAGATCACCTATAGTGGTATGTGAAAGATCACCTCTAAGTAGAAGATCACCTCTAAGTAGAAGATCACCTCTAAGTGATCTAAAAAAGACCACCTCCAAGTCATGTGAAAAAGATCACCCTTAGCGATATGAAAAAGATCACCCTCCAAGTAATATGAAAAAGATCACCCTAAGTGAAATGTGAAAGATCACCTCAAAACTATCTGAAAAAAGATCATCATAAGTGATCTAAAAAAGATCACCTATGGTGATTTGTGAAAGATCACCTTTAGTGATATGAAAAAGATCGCCTCCAAGTGATCCAAAAAAGATCACCTCTTAAGTGATCTGAAAAAGATCACCCTTAGTTGATCTGAAAAAAGATCATCACAACAACGATATGAAAAAGATCATCACAACAATGGTAAAAAAAATATCATCATAATGCGATTTGAGAAAGATCTCATAATTCGATCTGAAAACCCTAAGCTCAAATCTGAAAAAGATTTATCTTCAAGGAGGTCGCGTACCTCCCTTGAGGTCACATTATTATCTGAAAAATACTTATCTTAAAGGAGGTCGCATAGCTCCAATACGACCACGTACTTCCCGCGAGGTCGCGTTATAATTTGAAAAAAAAATTATCTTCAAGAAGGTCGTGTGCCCTCCCTCGAGGTTGCATTATTGTCTGAAAATGAATTCTTTAATAAGGTCGCGTGTCTACCTCGAATTCGCATTATTATCTGAAAAAAAATTTTAATAAGAGCTGAAAAAACTGTAAAAGATCTCCAAGTTGAGCTCGGCCCCAAGAGGTCGCGGTAGAATAAATCTGAAAAGATTTTCCAAGTTAAACCCCACCATGAGAGGTCAAGGTAGAAGATTTCGGCAAAATGGGCAAATGACTTTCGAAATTATCAGAATGGAAAGATTGTCATAATAGCAAAAAGACGCAATTGGTCACATGGTGCCTGTTCAACTTCTTCCAGTATAATAACCTTAACACTAGAAGAAGTGGGGAACTAATGATAAGGGTGTAACCTATTTACCTAAAACAGACACAAATAGCCCTAAAAAGGGGCCAAAATTACATATAGGTCTCAAGATCTGCGCACAACGCAGTCGGGCCGGGTAATGCGACCCGACTCGAACCCGCGACCTAGAGTGGGACCCGATCCAAAAGACCCGAGATTTGGACCGTTTATCATCTGACAGTTTAGGTCATGAGATAAAGCCACGTGGAGCAAACAGGTACATACATTTGCCTCTATAAATACTCCAACTCCACCGCATTGATGGTAACACTTATTGATTACATTTGATATACTATTTTACTTAGACCGCACTTTTACCATTTTGGACTTATGCTGACTTAAGTATCGGAGGGTCTTCGCCTGGGACCATCTCGGCTAGCCTGACGTGCTTTCTCTTCTCAGGTACCATTTCACTCTTGGTGATAGATTAAGATCTCAAGCATTGACCTCACCAAAGGATCGCTACCTACCACCCAGATCAGTTGATCGAAATCGCGAGTATTGACCTCACCAAAGAATCATTACCTGCCATCCGGATAAAAAAGATTACCACCAATGTCCGAAAAAATAACGGGCATACCGCTTGGTACACAAGCAGCTACGTTGGACTCACACCATTGAAAAATTGCAATGGTAAGTGGGGCAAGAGTAATATAATCTTCCATTTGAAGGCTTTCTCTGGGACTTCACAACCCGAATTGCAACTTTCATATTACATTCGCAAAAAGATGATGTTGCACAATTTGGCAGCTTCATGGTTGGGCTATTATAGGAAAATGGCCTCTATTTACTATCTTGACCGAAATCCGTTTGGGTTGGGCTAATTTGGTAGATTTATCGGTGATATTTAAGTAATTTTTTGTGGCTATCAATTATGTCTTCCTTGATTATCGCCGTTCATTAATGATGATTGTCGGAAATGAGTGAATCATGGAAAATAATTTAAAATAAAAAATTCAATCCGTTCAACTATGCTTTTTAAAAAGGATAAATTACAGTCATCTCTTCTGAGATTTGGCATAATTATAAATACCCTTTTATTATTTGAAAAATTATAAGTACCCTCTGAGGTTTGTAATTTTTAACCAAAGGTCTGAAATTGACCATTTTGCGCGTAATTCTTTTTTTTGTTAAAATTATAGAAATCAGTCGAGACAAATTGCATTATTTCTCCTCTGTGTACAAAACTTAAAAAATCTCTCCCTACGCATTCTAGTCCAAAAAAACTTTTAAGAATTAAATAAAATAATTCAGTGTATAAGGGCATCTGGACAGTTCACCCATAAAAATGGATGAAAATGGGAAATTTGTTAGACAGTTACAAACCTAAAGGCGGGTATTTATAATTTCTCAAACAACAAGGGGGTATTGTAATTATGCCACACTTCAGAAGAGGTAGCTGTAATTTACCCTTAAAGAAAATTAATAGGAGTACTAATTAAGTGGTAGTGACGAAAAGAAGGGGGATTACAACGAGCTTTTCTGAAATTTGAGATAATTATAAATACACTATTTTATTTGAAAAGTCATCAATATCCCCCTAAGATTTTAATGATTGTGCGACAATTAATTCAATCTATTAATCTCCATTATGTTTTCGCTCATTTTTTGTGGTGAACTAACCCAAATGCCCTTATATATATATTTTGAATTATAAGTTTACTTACGTTTTTTTTTTTTAAAGTTATGGAATAAGTGACAATTTTTTCGGCTTATTTATTTTATTAATAATAAGAAAATAAAAAATAATAAAAATAATTATAATATATATTATATAACACCAATGGTAAAAGTCAAACTCAAAGAGTTCGACTTTACCAATTTTTTTTAAATATTATTCTAAAGTCGAACTCCTTGAGTTCGACTCGAAGATTAGAAGTCGAACTCAAGGAGTTCGACTTCGTGCTTTTCTTTTTTTTTTAAATTTTATTATTAGTATTATTATTATTATTATTATTATTATTATTTTAAAAAAACACAGTCATGGGCTGCTTGCTGCAGCATAGCAGCCTTGGTGCAGCCTTGCAGCAAGGCTGCACTAAGTCACGGGCTGCTTAGCAGCCCGTGACTTCTAAGCAGTCATGAAGGGTCACGGGTTTATAACCCGTGACCCTCTTCAATACATATAAAAACATATATATATATATATATATTAAAAAAAACTAAATTGCATGTGTCTATATAAGAATGATGTTTTGTGCCATTCATATTTACACCAGCCTTGCAAATATTTCTTCAAACTTTTCTGTTTACATTAACGCTTTTCGAAATTCTTCATACATTTTCACTCTACACCAAACGTTAGCTATTGTAAAATATGGACAGAAGACAAGTGTATGGTCCACGCGATGAAACCGTGTTGTCATCACAAAGGCAACACAGGTCTGACGAGGTGATTGATGGCGATTTAGATGAACCTTTAAAGGCACGACGTGCGGATGGTGCATTTTGGATACACTTCCAAGAGAATGTCCCACATCACAGGGTGTTGGCAGTACTACACGAAATGGGGTTTTATGGTGTGTACCGATGCGGCAGAATTGTGTATGATGCGCATCTTATCACAGCACTGGTTGAGAGGTGGCGCCTCGAAACACACATGTTTCACTTCACCGTAGGGGAAGCGACAATAACCCTATAAGACGTCCAAATAATTTGGGGACTACCAATAGACGGACTTGCCGTCACCGGAGTGGATCGGGAGAGATCTACTGCCGAATGGCAGGAATATTGTGCTCTTTATTTGGGCTTTCAGCCATACTAAGGGGAATTTAGGGGTTCGCGTATGTCCATAAACGCAATTTTGCGTCACATTAAACCGATCAGAATTGATGATAACACAGCGTTCTCCAATGTCGTACAATACGCACGTTGTATGGCATTAATTCTTTTCGGTAGGGTGATGTTCCCTGACTCATCCGGGCATCTGGTATCATTACTATATGTCCAGAAATTAGAGGATATCGGCGCCACCCGAAACTATAGCTGGGCAAGTGCTGTGCTCGCATTCTTGTACCGCGAATTATGCAATGCCAACATCAAAGGCAAAGCCCAAATTGGTGGCCCGTTGCAGTTACTGCAGGTAACATTAAATATTTTATATTTGTCATTAACTAACTTATTGCAGTATTTTATTTTTGAAACAAGCTTATTATTTTACAGATATGGGCTTGGTCGCGTATCACACTAATAACACCCGGTCTTGGTGATGAACGTGTAACGATGGGGCCAATACAAACTTATAATAATCAGCTCCTTCCAATACCACCGTACGGTGCAACGTGGAACAAAAAACATAACTTCACTCGCACTGTACGGTGGACTGTCCGGGTATTTAAAGATATGCTAGATAGCATGACGGCTGATCAGGTAAACAAGACTCATCGTTATGCATATTTATTTATGAATATTAATTACCCACTAATTTAACATATTTGCTTTTATTTCAGTTTCTATGGCAGCCGTACGACATGAATTTGGAGAACATTCTAGCCCACTCAGATGAGTTCAACCCCCAGTTGTGGACATCAATATGTCCCCTAATCTTTTATGCCATTGTGGAAATGCATCATCCCGAACGGGTACTTCGTCAATTCGGAATGAGGTAAGACATTCCACAGGGTACAGACAGTCGGAAAATGAGCCTTCATAACATTTCCCGTAGAGCACGTGGGGGCACAGACTGGGAGACTCATCACGCGGTATACATTAGTAGATGGGGTAGACGAGATGAAACGATTGTGCGCCGACCACCCATTTCCAACGGAAGAGATACAAAAAATGGATATTGGAATTGGTACGGTAGAATAACTCGTCGATTCGTCTCATCATCTACTGACAGACGTGTAGAGAGTGGCTATCAACCTGGACATGCACCAACAATACAACATGTGGTATGTTGTGCAATAAAACTTGATTCATGTTACAACCATTTTCTCTTAGATTTAAATTCATTATTTTAAAATTGGTGCAGGAGCAATATGCAGAGGCCCTTCATCTAAGTGTTCAACCTCCACCAACCAATTTCGAAGAGGCTTTGCAAATGCATCAGCGGTTTATTATCGGAATGATTGAACTTCGTGAAATGCTTTCTTGTTTTCCGAGGGATAATCAACCCGAACAACAAGCAGCGCCACATGATAATGCCCCATCTACGTCCCACAGACAAAGGAGAAGCAGTAGCAGAATGTCTACAAGTTCACTTAGAGGTGATGATACTATTGGGGCAGATATAGCTGGTCCATCCACAGTTCATACACCTCTAAATGTATATCAAGATTGCTACGTGCCTCAACTGCCCCAACAAAGTGATTGGTTTGATTCAGCTCCATACATGCCAAGCCAACAACCTTATTATGGACAGGTTGATCTTGACCTTGGCATTGGCATGAGTCAAACATATGCACCAGAATATAACATCTCACCAATTCCATTTCCAGCATTTGGTGCATATCGTGATTATGGAGAGTCTAGTTCTGCAACATCATCAAGTCGGTTGCATATGAATGCAGATAATGATGATAATATTAAAGATGAACCAATACAAAATATGGGTGAAGAAATAAGAAGACCTCGGCGCCAACGGCACCGACGCACTTGTGGGACGGGAGGTCATTTTTAAGAATTGTAATTATTATAATTAATTTTTTAAATTTTATTTTTTAATTTAAATATAATTTTTTTGTGTTATATATATTTTTTGTTATACATTTAAATATAAATTATACGTAGTAGTAGTAGTAATAATAATAATAATAATAATAATAATAATAATAATAAAAATAAAATAAAATAAAAAATATGGAAGTCGAACTCAAAGAGTTCGACTTTGAAATTTATAAAAAAAAAATATTGGTAAAGTCGAACTCTTTGAGTTCGACTTTTACCATTTATGTTGTATATAATATATTATAATTATTTATGTTATTTTTAATTTTCTTAATATTAAATAAATAACAAGAGAATATTCATAATAATAGCAAATTTTAAGAGAGCTGGTCGTAATTTATTCTATAAAAACAAAAAGAAAAAAAAGTGGAAAAGTGGTAGTCATTTTCTCCTTGAGTGGATAATAGTCGAAGCTTGCCGAGCAGAAAATTTTTGAAGAGATTATTGAGAGGGTTCCAAACAGGGAGAGAACACAATACAATGTTTTATTGTGAAATTGGCATATTTAATATCACAATACTATAAAAGTATTTCCTCAACTCAGCATTAATAAGGACATCCGTTAAACCTTACTCAAATGACAAGGTTGAAGTTTCACAATAAAAAAATTGTGAATTAAAATCTTCGATGTGGATATTTATCGACTTTTATAATACTTTATTATTATTATTTATTTGAATATAGTATTTAATTAGAAATCATTTATATATTTAATTAATTTTTCATATTTGTACGTAACGAACTATGTTATTAATAGTATTTATTATAAAAAAACACTACACGAATAATAATACAATCTTAAATTCTATTAATATAGAGCTCAAACAAAAAAAAAAAAAAAAACACTAATTTTCATTATTTTGGAAGTATTTGTTTTTCTCGTTTATTTCTTTAAGGGTTTGTTTGATTTTCGATGAAAAGTTGATGTATAAGAGAAGTGTAAGTAAAAGTGAATGTATATGAATAAGTTTGGTGTTTGGTTAGGGAGAATGGAGGGAAAGTAAAATTAGATATATATGAAACACTTTTGTTGTCCAATTTTGTTTCTGTGCGAAATTGGGCGGAAAAGTGATGTATAAGGCCAAAAAGGCAAAACAATATATATTTTTATTTTTATCTACTCTATTATCCATATACATAAATTTTCTCTTTTTTTTTTTCTCATTCCCGTTGATAATACAAGAACATAATTTTTGAAAAAAAAAAAGAAAACAAATAACCAACAAAGCACTAAAGTCAATTTCTTTATTTGATGGCATTGACAGTATTTTTTATTTTATTTAAGTTGAATAGTTAGAATAAATGAACAATACTCATTTTGATGAATTCTTTTACTGATAAAAAAATATTCTTGTTCTTATTTGATGAATATTTTTTATTAACAAAAATATTCTTGTTCTTATTTGCTGAATATTTTTATTAATAATTTTTTTAAAATTTTTGATACACTAAAAAATATTTTAGTATAAGATTAGTTTGTTTATTTTCTAATACAAAATAAAGAGCTAAAAGGATTAATAGTAAAATTACAAAAATTAGTCTTTTCTTTTCAATTAATTTTTCTCGTATCAAACAAGGGGGAAGTATTTGAAATTTATTGTCTTTCCAATCATATCAAACAATTTGAAGTAAAACTATTATTCTTTCCACCGTTTCTCTACCCTTTCACTTCCCTCTTCCTTTCACTTGAACGAAACGAATACTAATATATAAGCATTAAATTAATCTTTTGACAATTAATTTTTTGTTGAAAGTATTTCGCAAACAATTTGACTTTAATACGTTTTTTTTATCACTCGTTTTACAAATTATTATTTGTTAATTCATTATAAATTCATTTTTCTCTATGAATTATCATTAGTGAAAAAATCTCTTGCAAAACCCAAAATCGCCTATTTTCATTTTCCAACACTCTAAATCTCTGGCTAGGGTTTATCCCTCTCTCCTCTCTGCCTTTCACTTCCACCATCCCTCCTTTCAAATTTTCAGGTTCGTTTCTATCATTCTCGTCTGCCATGATTACTCTCTGTTATCGCTTCTTTGTTGCGTTTATATGCTGTTTGCTGGTGGTATATTTGGAAAGCAGCTGATTCGTTTCCATTGTGTGGCTGCTTACTGTTTTCCTTCGTGCCTGTGTTGTCATCTCGATGAGGTTCCTGTCTTGTATGAGTAGAATTTATCCCTAGGGATTATGGGAGGAAAGTTTTATGTGGGCAGAACTTCCATGTGAAGAGAAAGATATGGGAGAGAAAAAGGAGAACAATGTGACAGAAGAGAGGAAACAGGAGAGCGAGTGGAATGGGAGATGAAAAGGTAAAAAGACCACCGAAGAAGTATCATCATTTTAATTGGTTATCAAGTGATGTGCCATGTCTTAATCCCTTTTCTATTATTTTGTAGTACAGATATGCTTGACTTATTTCTTTAGTAGTCCTAAACACTGTTACAAGTAATCAAATTTTAGCTAACTCTGAGCAACTCATATGCGCTTTCTTGGCATACATATTTGCAGTAAGTCAGCTTGATCTTACTTCCATCTCTTGTTAATATGAGAAATATGCTCCTGATAGAGATTTCGTCTTTTGCAGAATGGATTTACAAATCAAGCAAGCAGTGGTAGTGAAGGTTATTGGCATGACATGCTCTCGTGGTCAAGTCACTCAGGTCAGCGCCAAATTTGTTTATAACCATGGTTGTTTCATTATGGCGAATGTCAAGGGACCTGTTAGTAGGCTGTTCATAGTATAATACTGTTTGGTAAACCATATTTTCCCTTGTGCTATCTTCAAATCTTTTGAAATGATAAATATAGGATGATAACATGAGGTTACGTAAATAGAAGGCTTTCTATTTGATTTTTTGTTGGATTTGGTTGAGAAATCCATATCTGTCCGAGTTTTTCCGGTATGCATTTACTCCATATTTCATTCTGTGCCAAGTACCTTGAATCTCTGCAAGTATTCAAATTGAGAAAGATTGCCGGAGAACTTTTAGTTTACTATGAGAGAGAGCAGCAAAAGTAGAGGTTCACTTTACTGGAGGAGATACATGTATAGGATTGTTCTCCTTCAATGGCATATATCTTTGTTCGTACTGAGTTTAACCATTTTATTCTCCTGGTTGTAGATCTGCAGCATTATGATATAATTTTTTTTTTGCAAAAAGCTTTATGTCTGCATGGACTTCTTGTTATATCTTCTGTTCATCTTAGTAATCCTTTTTTATCTTTTAGCTGCAGAATTGGGCACTAAAAAGGTGTTCCAGGATCTGTGTAAAGTGTTCATTTCCAAATGCTGAGAAACCCAAAGCTCAGAGACTCAGGACGTCATGTGCTCTTGGAGCAAAGCCAGAAAGGAAGATTCATTCACTAATGAGTCATGCCGATGCACCTCACTCTTTTTCTGCATTCAGGTTCAGGACACCTTTTGGATGTGAGCTTTACAACACAAGAATGCCCATGAAATTTTCCAATTATTGGGTAATTGGTGGACTTTGTTCAACTTATTATGGTAGTATCACCAGGTCATTTTCCCAGATCCCAAGAGCTGGTACCCGAAATCATATTGTTTGGACGGAAGGTGAGGGCAATGAGAGGAACTATTCATTTAATAAGCGTCGAAAGTGGCCAAAGGCATATGCTGCTCACAAAGAAATGGAGGAGTTGGCAAACAAAAGTTCTGGAGGCAAGACAGCTGGTGCAGGGGATGTCAATTTGTCCTCTTTGAATGGAAAAGCTCTTGAGGATAATGAGAATTCCTTAGTCAGCAGAAGTACACAAACAAAAGAAGGCAAAAAGAAAGTGAAGCAGCAATCTGGAAGCAAGAAAAAACAAAATCAATCATCCAGTTCTAGTGCGCCTACTGAGGCAGCAGACATGCCAAATAGCTCTGGAAAACTTTCTCAAGCAAAGCAGAGTAAGAATAACAGAAGTGAAAAATCTCCTGCATCTTTAGAGGTTAGAAGTCTTTCCCCCAGGCTAATTGGCTCTTTCTAAAGGGATCAGTAATTTGATTAACTCTGCAAATGTTCAGATTAATTCAACTTCAAGTACTCTAACAGAAGTAGTTGATAGCAATATTTCAACAAAGAATGTCCAAAAGAAGACGACAAGGAGCTCAACTAAAAAGGGAAAATCCAATACAAAAGCCCGTTCTCCTCTGAAATCTAATGAGGAAGAGACAGAGCAATCGGATGGCAAGGTATCACCACAGCAAACTTCCCTACTGGTCAACAAAACCAAGTCTCAAGGTCAGAAGTCTTGGCCTCAATTTTACCCGCCTACATCTAAAACTGTCGTGGTGGTGGAGTCCGTCACAAAGGCAAAAGTCATTCAAGGATACCTTGGTGAAATGTTCGAGGTCCTGCCTAGTTATGGCCATGTCAGAGATTTGGCTGCAAGATCAGGATCGGTGAGACCTGATGATGACTTCAGTATGGTGTGGGAAGTCCCATCTGCTGCATGGTCTCATCTTAAGAGTATCAAAGTTGCATTGAGTGGGTATGGTAGCTTCTGTCCAATTCAGCTGTGGTCGTATTGCTAAACTATTATTTGCTTTCTTGCTAAACGGTTTTGATTCCCTGTCCTCCTGCATTTCAGTTTTAGAATTTCCACTGCATGCAGTTTACCTTTGTTTTTTATGTTTTGATATTTGTTTTAAATTGGCTTGTATGTTTTCTCATCTCTTCTCCCTTGTCCAGCGCAGAAAATCTTATTCTTGCCTCAGACCCTGATCGTGAAGGAGAGGCTATTGCTTGGCACATCATTGAGATGTTGAAGCAACAGGATGCTTTGCGTGAAGATGTCACTGTTGCAAGAGTCGTTTTTAATGAGATAACTGAATCATCTATTAAAAGTGCCCTCCAGGCTCCACGAGAGATCGATGCAGATTTGGTGCATGCTTATCTTGCACGGCGTGCTCTTGATTACTTAATTGGATTCAATGTTTCTCCTTTACTGTGGAGGAAAATACCTGGTTGCCAGTCTGCTGGACGTGTCCAGTCTGCTGCATTAGCTCTTATATGTGATAGGGAAAAGGAAATTGATGAATTCAAAGCCCAGGAGTATTGGACAATTGATGTTCAGTTCCAGAAGAAAGATCAGAATTCAGCCAACAACATTTCTCTCTTGTCACATTTGACCCATTATGATTCCAAAAGACTGCATCAGTTGTCGATTAGCTCTAATGTGGAGGCAAAAGATATTGAAGAAAACATCAATCTGTCCAAGTTTCAAGTCATTGGCTCTAAAACCAGCAAATCTCGGAGAAATCCTCCGACGCCTTATATAACATCAACACTTCAGCAAGATGCTGCAAATAAATTGAACTTTGCCGCATCATATACAATGAAAGTTGCACAGAAGCTATATGAGGGAGTCCAGTTATCGGATGGCAAGGCTACAGGACTAATAACTTACATGAGAACTGATGGATTACACTTATCAGATGAAGCAACAAAGGATATCCAATCCTTGGTCGTGGAAAAGTATGGACCGAATTTTGCAGCAAAGAGCACACGCAAGTATTTTAAAAAGGTGAAAAATGCTCAGGAGGCCCATGAAGCAATCAGACCCACTGATATACGCAGACTACCATCGATGCTGTGTGGGGTGCTTGATGAAGACTCCCTCAAGTTGTATACTCTTATATGGTCTCGTACAATGGCATGTCAAATGGAACCTGCCATCATTAAGCAGATACAATGTGATATTGGTAATGCTAATCAGTCCATTATGTTCCGCTCGACATGCTCACAGGTGGAATTTCGAGGTTTCCAGGCTGTTTATGAGGATGCTGAAACCTTCAGAATCAGAAATAAGGAGGATGACGAGCACCAATGCGGTGAAGTATTTGAGATTTTGAGCAATTTGAAAGGTGGTGAGCCATTATGCTTGACTAAAGTTGAACCTGGCCAACACTATACACAGCCTCCACCCCGCTACTCCGAGGGGTCGTTAATAAAAAAGCTGGAGGAACTTGGCATAGGAAGACCTTCGACGTACGCAACCACTATTAAGGTGCTGAAAGATAGAAATTACATAACAACACAAGGCAGGACACTATATCCAGAATTTCGTGGCCGCATGGTGTCAGCATTTCTCTCTAATTATTTCAATGAGGTGACAGATTATAGTTTCACTGCTGATATGGAGACTGAACTTGATAATGTTTCTGCTGGAATTACTGAATGGAAAGGCCTTCTAAAAGATTACTGGACTAGATTTAGCAAGTATTGTGAGTGTGCTGGAAAGCTCCACATCCATCAGGTGGAGAAGATGTTGGAGAAAACATTTGGTGGTTTTATATTTTCTTCTCTTCCTGATGGAAACAGGACTTGCCCCAGTTGTCTGTCCGGAAAATTGGTCTTTAAAGTTAGCAGGTTTGGTGCAGGATACTTTATTGGCTGTGATCAGCACCCAAAGTGCAAGTCAGTCGAAGTTCATTTCTATTACATCCATAGATTTCAATTTATATTTATTTATCCTTTTGGTTGCTGTAACATTCCAATGAATCTGCAGGTATATTGCTAGAACTCTTTACGGTGAAGATGACGAAGAAGTCGATCCTGAACACCAAAAGAACAATGTGCAAGAGCCAAAGTTGCTTGGTCTGAATCCAGGATCAAATGAAAAGGTTTTATTCTGGCTGTACCTTTTGTTGATTGTGTCTGTTACTAATAGTTACCTCAATTGGTGATTGTGGGTTTTATTCTTGCTTTAATTTACTTTACTGCTTGCCACACTCGTAGGTTCTTTTAAAGAGCGGCCCGTATGGATACTATGTGCAGCTCGGTGAAGACAGAAAGGGACACTTGCCTAAGAGAGCCTCAGTTTCTCAAGTATGTATTTGTTTTAGTAACTGAAGTTCAAGAACCTCTCTTTTTCTCTCTGATCACTAGTCGATTTGTTTGTATTTTCTAGATAAAGGATGTAGACTCGATCACATTGGAACAAGCCCTTGACTTACTCCAGTATCCAGTGACCTTGGTATGTTCTATATGCAATGTATCCTTTTAAGTTTATCTTTCTTTACTCTACATATCATCTGGCTGATCACAAATGGGCTCTGATTTCAGGGAAACCACCCGGATGATGACCAACCAGTGATTTTAAAGCTTGCAAAGGTCGGATTTTCCGTTAGACACAGGCGCACAATCGCATCCGTGCCCAAGTTAAACTCGCTTAACGTTTTATTACTTGTATTCTTGGTATTATTTCTGAACAATATAGCTTATGTTCTTACACGACTCAACCACACGATTCTCTGTGTCACGTTCGGCCTGTCGTTTTGAGAATATTGATCTTGTTCACAGAATATGAAGCCTAAGGAGGTGACCTTAGAGAAAGCTTTGCAACTACTACAGAGTAAAGATGTGAGGAGGTGTGGTAGACCGAAGCGCAAAGTTGTGGTTGAAGAGGCTGTTGAGGCTATGTAAGCATTCCTATAATGTGAGTCCAAGCTATTGTTGTTTTATTACACAAATATTTTTAAGAAATAATTATGGAAAGTTATTTACACCTTTTACTTCTCTCTCTCTCTTTTATACATTCCATGAGAGGCTGTTTTCAATTGATAGATATAGATTTTTGTCAACAATTCTTGAAGTGTAATTCATGTGTATTAGTCCGTTAGCAATTGATTCTGAAATTTTGTAGGTGTACCCTTTTTTTTTTTTTTTTTTTGGTTTTCTGAAAATACATCGATGTCTCTGAAGCAACTAATATATTATTACAACATTCAATACGTAATACATTAATATTTCTAAATCAATCAACACTTTCAAAGCAAACAAAGAATATATACATATTATTATAAAAGTATACTAAACACTTAATATTTGTAGGATTTGAATTCACGATCTCTTGATTGCGAGTCCTTAACCTCACTATTCAGGCAAGAGATCATTGATGTATGTTTACCCCTTTTTCTACAGATAACATTATTATTTAGGGTAAAATTACAATGAATTTCTTTGAAATCTGGCATTATTATGAATATTCCTCTTTATTTAGAAAATTATTAATACCACTTGATATTTCATAAAATTATGTAATTTTTGGATGAAGGCGTGAAATTGATAATTTTGCTTTTATTTTTTTCTTTTTAAAAAATATTAGAAAATTGTAAAAAGGTGTATGGAAATTTTTTGAATAATTATCCATTTAGGTAAAAAATTAAATTAAAAAAGTTTTAAAAAATAAGTAAAATTATAATCTTTAGTCACAAAGTCATTTTTATAAATTCGTCACAAAAAATGGATGTAAACTCAACGGTGATTAATGGATTGAGTTAGTTGTTAAACGATTGTTAAAAAATCATGAGATTGATAATTTTTTAAATAACGATGGAGTATTTATAATTATATTAAACCTCACGAGCCTCGTTATAATTTACCCTATTATTTACCTAGAAAACATGAATCTGTGTAGGGCCCAATTAGATTCGCCATCATATGATACGCACATTAGGCGCACGTTGATGTAATTGTTCGGATATTAAATATTTAATGATTTACATTTTTAGATGAGCTAATTATTTTAGTAAAATACGAAAGTCAAGTGAAATAAGAGATTTTGAGTCTATATTTATTATCATTTAGGGTTAATTACTGACTCCTCTACTACTATGTGAATATACAAATTTCCCTCTTTTACTATAAAAATTACATAAATTTCCTATAATACCATCAACCTGAATAATTCTATTTTCTATGACTTAAATACCCCTAAGAGATAATTTATTATTTTTAAAGTTAATAAGGGCATATGTTCATAACTTTTAATATATTGTTTTATAACATTTTGTTAATCACATATAACATATTGCACAGTAGGTTGTGATATTAATTTCTATTCCTAACAATCATCAAAGCTTGCAAAATTTGTTGAAATTATAATATTTATAGAAAGTAATAAAATAAAGATTATATTATTGAAATGATAAAATATTGTGACAAATTTTAATAATTTAATCAATTTTTTATTATGTCAAATAAAAATTTAAACAAGTCAATTTTAGTGTATTTTAACTCTATAAAATTCCATACACTACAATTCCTAGAGAAATGAAGACATAAGTATATTTTTAAATTATTAAAAAAAACTTTTTTCCTTCTTTTTCTTTCAAATAAAGAAAATAAAAAATACTTCTATTATCAATTTTATTGAATTATTTTTAGTTTTATAAATGAGTGCAAAATGATCATTTAGTACCTACTGCTAAATTTGACTAACATCTAGTAGCCAGAAGGGGCAATTTGTAATTTTCATAGTAAAAAGGGGGAATTTGTATATTCTCATAATAACAGGGGGTCAGTATAATTAACCCTATTATTTATTTACAGATTTTCTTTCTTTCTTTCTTTTTCTCTTCATTCGCGTGCTAGCTTAAAAAAAAAAGAAAAAGAAAAAAAGAAAATTTTTTAGCATATAGAGGGCTCAGGGAATAGGGGTGTATTTGAAACATTAATTATTAACAATATACATAAAAATCAAGAAAAGAGACACGTGATTTGGCGTATAAGAGATTAAATAATTAATAAATTAATAACTTTTTTTAATAATTTATTTTTAGATTATGTGGCTAATTGTAATTTATTGAGCTAATAATAATTAAATTTAATTTTTTTGTCTTTTAAAAAAATGATGATTTGAATATAATTATCTATAGATCAAAACAAAACCAAGCTAATGAGGCTACGTCCAAAATTTCAGAAAGATGAAGTTTAGGATTTAACATTAAATCCCTCTAAGAAAGGATTTAACATTAAATCACACCAAAAGTGAGAATTTTGGTTGGGATATATATATATATATGTCTATATATATGTATACTTAGTAGAGAGATTGAGATTACATCATATTTTTCAATAATTAATAATTAACATACAACTTATTAAGATAAAATATTATTAATTAATAACTATTATTATAATAAACGATATCTAATATTAGTGAAATTTGAATTCACAACCTCATACCATGGGATCTTGGAAAAAAAAACACCACACACACTTGCACACAAACACCAACATCAGAAGTCACCCGTGACCCCATGGTTCAAATATATATATATATTATATATATATATATTCTAATCTATATATATCTACAAAGTATGAATTTGCTTAAAATTAGTTTTTTTTATTTGATTAAATTAACCATGTAATATTCTTATAATAAGAATAAAAATATAAAATAATATATATACTCACTAGTTTTTATTAATTATTTTCACATTATATTTATTTATTCTTATTAATTACTTTCACACAACATTTATTTACTCTTATATATTAATTACATTATATATATTTAGTTAGACATGTTAAATTCAGTTAAAGACGAGTGAAAATCAACTATAATGAATTGTCATGTAACGCAAATATTTTGAAAAGTAAAAAAGTTATAAAAGTCAAGAGAATAAACTAAATCACTTATCTTGCAAAGTAAAAGATTTTTGTAGTAAGAGGCTAAAAAGTAATTTGTTTGGGTGTGACTACTGCGTGTTATATGAGTTTTTATTTATGTACGATATAATAGGAACAAAATATTAATGTATAAAATTCAATATTTTCAACAACATATGATGGAAATTGATCCTTGTAAATAAGTATCTTAAAGTGTAGAAACTACTCCTAAATCATCACCACATATACCTGTTTCTCGAAAAAAGAAAAGAAACTGAAGAAAATTTGGCATATATCCATAGATAAACATTATCTACATCATTAAAAAAAAGTATGAATAGTTCAATAGATCTTTTAAAAACTTTGTATTATACAGTATCGTTTTATTAATACAATTACAAATAATAAGATTGTAATATCTATTAATTAGGTCATTCAATAAATTATTAATAAAATATATAAGAATAATCCATTTGGCACATGTAAAATTTTAAACGAACCATTTACCAATAATATTTATTCAGGTAAATATCACTTTTACATCCATCAACTATGCCACTTATCTAAATTTGATTTGTCAGTTTCCGACTTATCAGATTTAGTTCCTCATGTTTGAAAATTTTATCAAATGTGGTCCTCGTGGTTGAAAAATCATTCAAACTAACAAATTTTCAAAAAAAAAAAAGGGAAAAAGAAGTCGTGCACGCACAACGAGAACTCGAATCTAGGTGCATTTGGTGCGAAAGTTGCCTCACACCACTCCACCAAATACGTTTTCTGTATGGGGAGGCAAATCGTTTCATTTTAAAGAATACAGGGAAGTAAAATTATTATATTATTTCATAAAAAGGTAATTTACTCATTTACAATATTATAGGGGTAAATTACATTAAACCCTATAATTATATGTATTATTTACTCACTCCATATAATATTGAATACACCAAAGGCTCCCTCATGCTTTATTGATACTTGATAGTCTATTATAAAGTATATACGGGGAAAATATTAAATATTTCGTGCATATTTTTTGTTCAATATTGTGGCAAAAACATTGGCCCAATTGACATAGAAAGGATATGATATAAATAAAGTATAATCTAAAAAGAATTGTTTGAGAGTGCAAAAACAAATTAATAAAATATAATTATATTTAAATTATAAAAAATATTTACAACTATAGTATTATTATTTGAGTTATGACTATGATACAATTTAGAGATAATTATAAATAAATAATTAATATTTTATATATTATTAACCAATTTTACGAGGCTTTTCCTAATTTTCTTTATTAAAACATGGGTCCAATTTCTTTACCCAAATCCAACGACCAATGTAAGTAAAATCCACGTAGGATTGGGGCAATTTTGTCACATCAGTTACTCAAACCAATGGGTGCCATTGGTGAATGATTTTGAGATTATTTTTAGCATGATTTTTATTTCACTGTTAGGTTTAAATAATACATCATGTGGATAACGAATTTTTAACAGCGAAGATTATTTGTCGGAATTATCAAAAGTACCCTAAAAGTGTTCCTCACACTACAACTCGACGTTTGCTAGCTGCCGCGACTAATGGAAATTGGACCCCAAACACAATTTCCCCCAATTTTCAGACATCAAAACGTACCCTATCTACAACTTAGGATTCTAATCTGGTAAAATCATCTCCAACAAAACTCCTACTAGTAACAAAATCCCACAAAGAAGCCTACATTTCTGACTAAGTGTCATGTGGGTTTAAGCCCATGTATATATATCCCCATGCAATTCCAAGAACAAAGTGTTTAGATGTGATAGAATCACCTTGTCTAGAGTTGTTTATAGGTAGGTTTTTGAAAGGTTTGAAAAATTCAGTGGGGATTTTGGAAGAATTTGAAGTGCGTGTTGAATGTGATGAGTGTTTCGTAATATGTTTGGAGCAGTTTGAAAATTGTTGGAAACCAATGGTAATATGCCTGGTATTGCTTTTTGAGGAGACAAAAGTTACTGTAGATGTCAAATCATGTCTTGATTGTGGCTGAAAAGTGTTGGAGATAGATACCAACATGTTTGATATTATTCTTTGAGGAGATGAAAGTTACTGCAGATGTCAAATCATATTTTGATAGTGGTCGAAAAGTGCTGCAGATGGATAAATAGATATTCGAGATTATTTTTTGAAAAGACGAGAGTTACTGTTGATTATTTCAAATTAGGGTAAATTACAACCACCTCTCCTGAGATTTGGCATAATTATAAATATCACCTCGTTGTTTGAAAAATTACAAATACCCCATGAGGTTTGTAATTTTTAACCCATGAGGTTTGTAATTTTTAACCAAAGACCTGAATTGACCATTTTGCCTTTGAATTTTTAGTTAAAAATTATAGAAAAATCAACTGAGACAAATTGCATTATTGCTCATCTGTATAAAAAACTTAAGAAACATCGCCCTGCGCATTATAGTCCAAAAAAATTCAAAAAAGTTTAAGAACAATTTAGTTTGCATAAGGGAATTTTGGTCAGTTTACCCATAAAAATGGATGCAAATGGGTTATTTGTTAGATAGTTACAAATCTCATTTGTAATTTTTCAGGTAGATCTAAATATACTGGCATAGCATATATTATGACATATCTTATATATTTTTTATCGTTCCATTGATGATGTTGTTGTTGTTGGTTGAATTTGAATAAGACATAATCAATGTATAAAAAGTAATTGGTTGGAAATGATACGTTGTTGATAACTGATTTTTATGTGAAATAGTTAAAAAAAAATGAGTTTATTGCTATTAAATACTTGCAAACCTCTTGCTGCATTTTTTCTTGCTTTTGTCAAATTTGATTTGTGCATTTCATTTCTAATTGTACCATATATATTATAAAGGAGTATGTTCAGCAAAAAGCCAAATCCAACTGTCAACAGTGGGCTTCAAACAATCAAATTCCAATAGTCATAATTTCCTAACCGTCATAAAGGATTAAATTGAAATTGAATTTGAAAACAGAATTATGCTTTTGCAATTGCGCATATTTTACCAAAATTTTTAGGGGCATTTGACAAATACTATTTTTTGACCGAAAAATTGATCAAAATTTCTACTAGAAGGATGAAATTGAAAACTAAAAAAAATAATTGGACCATTTTAAAAATTAATTAAAAATAAAGGGACTAAAATAAAAATAATCGTATTTATCCAAAAAATTTAAGAGCTTATCTTAAAAATAAAATCCAATATTTTAAACTTTTAAAACATCTTATATATAAAATATAGAAAATTATAAAATATTTTAAATAAGTTTAGCTATCACCCTTTTGAGCCGAGCGAGCTTTAAGGGAAATTTATCCGAAATAGAATTAGTTTTAAATTTTTATTCAATTCAAAATAGGGTCACTCATTTGTACAATTCAATAGCATATGGTAATATCACTAGGTCTTGTAACAAACTTGTTTCCCTTACTTAATATATGATGCATACCTAGTATTTTAAAAAAAGAAAAAAAAGGGGACATTTCATCTATAGGTCTTGTCATCTATTACATATGCAATTGTTCAATCTTGAGGCCCTCTATAGGCAAAATTGCAAAATAATCCTACAATTTTAAATCATTTTAAACTTGACCCAACGCTTTATGAAATTTTAAATTTAATTTCATGTTCTGTTAAAAGTTGCAAATAGAGTCCAAATTGTTGCAGCAAAAGCCCCAACTCTAATAGACGTTAAAACTTCTCTGCCATTAGTTTGAACTCTGTTACTGGAATTTTTTTTTCCAACTTTTAATAGAAGATTGGATTAAATTTAAAATTTTGAAAAGTACAATCAAATTTAAAATAATCCTAAATTGTGCAACTAATTTTGGCGCCCTCTATCATATCATCATTTAGCAAGTACCATCACATAATTAAAAATGACGGGTTGCGGATGGTTTAATGCGGTTTGAATGAGCAAGTTAGGTCAGGTGGATTAAGATTCAGTTGCGTTCTAGTCTTGTAATTATATATTTTTGGTAATTTATCCCGATAACTTATTAGGTTATAAAATAGTCCTTCACCTTTTTAAATTTTGTGATTTTAGAATAAAATTGATCGAAATTATAAAGTTGGCCAGAAAGTGACATCATAATTCCAATTAATTTTATCCTGAAATCACAAAATTAAAAAAGATGAAGGACCATTTTACAACCCCAATAAATTACGAGACTAAAATGGCAAGTAATTATAATATTATGACTAAAAATGTAATTGAGCTGGTGGATTAATGTAGGATCCCCCCCCCCCCCACACACACACACACAGAGAGAGAGAGAGAGAGAGAGAGAGAGAGAGAGAGAGAGAGAGAGAGAGAGAGAGAGAGAGAGAGATGTCTTATGTATGTCTGCAGATTCGACAACAAATATTGCTATCTGATATGTAAATGTGGCCCAGTGCCCTTCGTTGGATTCTCTCTTTTAGGCTGATTTTAATCTGGTTGATGTCCCCTTGAATGTGGCCCAGAGCGGCGATGTTTGTCCTCCTCAT
The DNA here is from genome assembly GCA_034509735.1 of Sesamum alatum. Classification (NCBI taxonomy): domain Eukaryota; kingdom Viridiplantae; phylum Streptophyta; class Magnoliopsida; order Lamiales; family Pedaliaceae; genus Sesamum; species Sesamum alatum. Next base: position 20,660,549 of record JACGWO010000003.1, read on the forward strand.
TTCCTTTGATTCTTGGCGGGCCAAGATGGCCCGACAGCGGGTGGCAGATGTGGGCGGTGCCGTGGGGGTGGGCATGCAACCAAGCGGAAATTGCGTTCTCTAGCCTATAGTGTGTCGGGTCGGCCGTTCAAAAAACGTGCGGAGGGCGGCTCTTCTGATAGCTCCTCGGAGCTTTCATCGGCGGCGACTGCGAGGCAGTCCCGCCGCGTAATATGAATTGCCTTATCTGGAACTGTCAGGGGCTAGGGGGTCTCGGGACAGTTCGACATTTGATTGGGTTAGTCCGAACTCATACTCCCTCTCTGGTGTTCCTTATTGAATCTAAGTGTAGGAAGGCACGAGTGGATCATTTAAAAGGCCAACTTAATATGTTCGGCGTTCACGTTGATGCTGTTGGGCGGAGCGGCGGTCTTATATTGTTATGGGAGAAATCATTTGCAGTCTCTCTCCTTGGTTTTTCTCATAGACATATTGATGTTGTTGTGAAGGTCGGGCTCTACTCCTTGGCGCTTCACGGGCTTTTAAGAGGAGCCATAAATTTCTCATCGGCGTGATTCTTGGGTACTGTTGCGTCGTCTGAAGGCTCAATCCTCGCTTCCCTGGTTGGTGGGAGGTGATTTTAATGCCATGCTCTATCCTCATGAGAAACAGAGTCTGTCACCCACTCAGTCTTGGCTATTGCGGGATTTTCGTTCGGTTGTTGAGGATACTCAGCTGTTGGATTTGGGTTATGTTGGGGCCCCTTTCACCTGGTGTAATAAGCGTGAGGCGCCGTTCATTGTTCGTTGTCGTCTTGACCGAGCGTTTGGGGATGGTTTTTGGCGTGCCTTATTCCCGGATGTACAGGTGGAACATCTGCCCTTGAATTATTCTGACCATTGTCCTCTTCTCGTGTGTACCGCGGGTATAGTTTCTCCTCAACCTCCTCTCTTACCTCATTGCCCGTTTTGCTTTGAGGCCTTTTAGGCTAAGTCGTCTGATTGCCGGCAGATCGTGCAGGATGTCTAGCGGTGCTCTGAGGGGCTGTTTGATCAATATGGTTCTTTGCAACGCATTTAGGGATGTCGTTGGCGGTTACGCTCCTGGAAGACGAATTCCGTTGGTGGTCTTGATAAGCATATAAGGTATCTTGAATCCCTTCTTGCTGATTCTTTTTTAGGCCCTTTAACATCTCAGTCCTCTTCCTATCGTGTTTCTTTACAGTCGGAACTGGATACATTATTGTGCGATAATGAACTTCGTTGGAAACAACGTGCTAAGGTCCTTTGGCTTCGGGAGGGTGACCTGAAAGAAATCGGTGGATCATCCCGGGAATTGCGCGAATGCGGAAGCGCGATAAAAATAAACATACAAAAATTAAAGCATGCTTTTAATTTAAAAGAACACGCTCAAGGGGTGTGCCCTTGAGGTTCCCGGGCGTTCGGTGTATCTCATGATCATATAACATGTAAAGAAATCATGGAGGCCATAGAGTTGAAAATTAAAGAGGGACGAAAAATAAAACGAGACCTACCCGTTGTCGTTTTCGTCTTCAACGGCTACACGCGTTGTTTTCCGTTTTGCACCGAGATCTTGTTCTTGAGACCCTCCAAATCGTGACACACAATCCGCCCACGTATCTTGCACGTCGTGCTAGCAACGAACAAGTGTATATTTTTGGAGTGGATGAATCAACAACACGTTATCAATTAACGGTATTGATTCATTTAAGTTCTAATGTTCCAAGAACGAAAGAACTAGAAAAAATATTTTCTTGTAAGGAGAGAGGGGGCGGACGAGAGGTAAGGAGAGGGGAGAGTGTGTGTTGTGTGTGTGATTTCAAGAATCATCATCCTTCAAAAGGTTGGAAGCTAGAGGTATTTATAGAGAAGGAGTTTAATCCTCTTTAAACTCCAACTCTAAGAATCCTAATTTGACTAGGATTTTGACCTAGTCAAAGTCCTAGTCAAACTAGTGTTTGACCTAGTCAAATAAATCCTAGCTTTCCATCTCCCTTTCCATCTCAACCGTTGATTTAAATTTAGTGAAATATTTAAATCCCATTAAATATTCCAAAAGGCCAAATAAATATAATAAATAAATATTAATATTTATTCTAGGCCCATTAAATCAATTCCCTTAATAAATCCAATTTATTAATTTAATTTCCTTTATCGAATAGAAGGAATTAATTTTTCCAAGAAAATATAGGACCCGATTAAATCTAATTTAATCATTCATTTACTCCAATATTTAATTCCAAATTAAATACTAAGTGTGTGTGGATAGTGTGTGACTCTTTAGGTTCACCATTCAGCTAGACTTGGTCGGATTCCTAGAATCCGTCCGTTACCATGGGTGGCCATCTAGCAACGGTCCATGGCACTAGAGACTAGGTGAATTATTGGGGAATGAACATTTAGGCTCTAACAGTACACTTGTCCTTCTGTCTTCGGTCTCATCACTTAGAGTCTAGGGCACGGAAAAAGCAGGTACCCATTTTTGAACCTAAGTGTCGGTCTGTCCTTACTAAACGCCGCAAGGGAAACCTTTCCCTTCTGTTCAGTCACTGTGGCCACAGATTTCAGGGACAAGACACAGAGCATATATGAGACTCAAAACTGTCAATACCTTTTGACATGAGACAGATCCTTTCTTGAAAACTACTGTCACTCTGTACACCCGAGCTGCACTAGACATGGCTTATGACTACTCAAGAGTATTTTGGCAATCTTTCACCATATCTAAGATACAGACCTGATGCACAGGTAAACTCAGCAGTTCCTCAAGTCAAAGGACTTGGCCTGTACCGTTGGAACCGGGAATATACGTCATACCTTGCTGACCATACTCAAGGTCCTCCGTAAGACGGTTCCCGCGAGTCACCTCAGTCAGCTGCTTCCTAGCATGCTGACCCACTAACACTGCTTAGACGACCTTCGTCACCCGTTGATGAAATACGACAGCAGATGCTTAGTGCAAGTCCCAAAGGGAATCCCGGTACCCATTTTCGGGATTCCTTGACTTGGAGATTTCCGGACTGATTCGGTAAGACTGATTTCATAGACCTACCTCCAAGCGTAGTCCCAGTCCCCAAAATCGTTTCTCAGTCCGTGGGCTTTGTTTGCGTAGTGAACAGAAATGTAAATGCAGATATAAGTGAACGTAAACAAAGTATTGCCATATGAATTTTCACTTCTTTATTCATAAATGTTTTATCAAATACCAAAAATTGTTTAGACATAGGCTACATATTCCTGCCAAAATTGGCTTACATGGCCACCTATTCTTAACAATCTCCCACTTGACCTTTAAAACCAATTGCCCATATGCTTAATCCCCATCTTCTCAAGATGTTGCGTATGAGCGCTCTGCGACATAGGCTTTGTCAGCGGGTCTGCTGTGTTGTCTGCCGAGTTGACTCGGTCCATCCGGACGTCACCTCTTCCTACCATTTCTCTAAGAAGATGGTAGCGTCTAAGAATGTGTTTGGAACGGTTATGAGATCTCGGTTCCTTTGCTTGCGCTATTGCGCCGTTGTTATCACAGAAGATGACAACAGGCTCGGCGATGTTAGGCACCACACCCAACTCTTGGATGTAGTTTCTCATCCAAACCGCTTCCTTAGCAGCTTCTGAAGCTGCTATGTATTCAGCCTCTGTGGTGGAGTCAGCAATGGTTGCTTGCTTGGAACTTTTCCAAGCTATTACTCCTCCATTGAGTTTGAATACGTACCCCGATTGAGACTTGGCATCATCGTCATCAGACTGAAAGCTAGCGTCGCTAAAGCCTTCCAGAATTAGTTCTCCATTGCCATAGACTAGGAACATTTCCTTAGTCCTCCTTAGGTACTTAAGGATGCCCTTAACAGCATTCCAATGTGCCTCTCCTGCGCAGGACTGATATCTGCTTGTCACGCTAAAAGCGTATGCAATGTTAGGCCTAGTGCAGTGGACCACATATTGTATGCTACCTACGGCAGAAGCATAGAGGATGACTTTCATCTGTTTCAAGTTCCTCATCAGTCTGTGGGGACTGTTTCTTGGATAACTTGATCGCATGCCTCATTGGAAGGAATCCTCGTTTGGAGTTGTCCATTCGATATCTCTTTAGGATTTTCTCCATATACGAGTTTTGGGTGAGTCCTAACATCCTTTTAGATCTTGTCCCTGACAATCTGGATGCCTAGGATGTAGGAGGCTTCACCCAAGTCCTTCATGGAAAACTGGGTTGACAACCATGCTTTTGTGTTTTCTAACATTCTAACGTCATTACCAATGAGCAGAATGTCATCCACATAAAGCACTAGGAACACTATTGAGCTCCCACTGACCTTCTTGTATACACAAGGGTCGGATTCGTTTTTTGATGAAGTCATAACCCCGTATTACTTCATCAAAGCGAATGTTCCAACTTCGGGAGGCTTGTTTGAGGCCATAGATGGACTTCTGGAGACGACAGGCTTTCTGTTCTTCTCCAGTGACCGTAAAACCCTGCGGCTGATCCATATAGATCTCTTCTTCAACGAAACCGTTGAGGAAGGCCGTTTTCACGTCCATCTGCCATATCTCATAGTCAATTATCACAATTACAAGATCTTAAAGATTTTTAATATTTTTTTCTATAGAATTTGTAATCTCATTTACAAAAGGTTCAATCTTGAGATACAAAAATTTAAAAAAATTTAAAATCTAATATTTCTAATTTAATCTATATGTGGGGCAATCAATTTTATAGGGAAAATACCCTACAAATATCCACATTAGTTAAGATGATTATCAATTCTATCAATTAATTTTATTTTTATATATACAACTAAGGGGGAAAAAAGACAAGGATAATATGATTGTGACATGTATTCATGGTCACTTATTGACTTTTAACTAATGAGACATATCTAAATAAAATATTTTCTATACCTAATTATATTTTTGTCTCATGCAAATTAAATTATTGCAATTTAATACTACTATATATTTATTCCTATGGTGGTTGGGAAATACCTTTTTGTTTATTTATTGGTTAATTTGGTCGTTGGACACCGACGATGTCTTAGAGGGTGTTTGGCTAAGTTTATAAACTTTATAGAACATCTTATAAAATATTTAAAAATATATAAGATGTTATAAAGTGTTTATTTTTTTGTTTATGAAACAAGCTTACAATCACGAAATATTTATAAGATGTTTAAAAGTTTATAAGATGTTATACAGTGTTTAATTATTCTTTTTCTATGAAACGAGCTTAAGATCACAAAAAATAGATGTTAGGAGCTTGAATTTTTGTTTTTAAAAAAGTAAAAGTTCTAAACTTACTTTTAAATTTTTAACAAAAAATTTCGTATCAATTACAAATTTGTCATTATAAACATTTTGTAAACTCCATCATCTTATTTTATCCAAATTATTCAAGAATATATTTCTAAAAACATCTTATAAGATGTATGAGCTTATAAGATCTTTTAACTAAGATTTTAGCCAAACATTCTCTTAGTCCCATAGTTAAGGTTGCTGATGTCTCGTGAACAAGTACAGAGTCTTATTCGATTCATTTTCAACTAGATGTGTGTGTATTTGTCTTACTTTATGTGAATTTATTATATTATTGATTTTATAGTTAATTGTTATTGAAAAATATATTGATGCATCGATAAATTTCTTGAATATATAAATATAATGATTTAATAATCACTTATACATATATATAAAGCATTGAGCAATCAATTTTGGTAAAAGTAATCTAAATTTCTTGGTAATGACACATGTAGCCTATAGTATCCACCCAACATAAAACAATATCATTCCAAAATACTATGGGACAATAGAAAAATAGTGTCAACTTGACAATATTTTAAAATATTGTAGTGGATAATTTAATTAATTTAATTCATAATACTTTAATAATGTTATATAAGATTATATTTATTATGTTTTAAATTTTAATCGTTGAACTTTGTGTTGAATGAAAATTAGGCATTTATTATGAGATAGAGGGAATATTATGTAAAAATACAGGACGGACTTAGTCGGAAAACATTTTTTTTAATCGTAGAATTTCAATTTTAAGTAAAAAAATACCCGAGAAAGCATACTTATTTAATTTTCTTTCCATCTTGATGCCTAGAGCATATTTGCATAATTGTATTAATACACTTAAATTTGGCTAAAATGAAAAATATATAAAGTATGAAAGACCTTAATCTGATTAATAATGATTTTTCGCGCAAATGGATAGCTGAGAAAAATTAAATGAAACCGATTATTATTTTATATTTTTAATTTATACTATTTATTAAGGCTTGAAATCTTAAAATAATTATTTTTGATAAAACAAAATACGAATAGACTAAAATATCCTTACTTTGCTTATTTCATTCACAAACAACAATCATATTATTTAATTAATTATGTTAATAATTTTCCGTTCATGTATATTTAAATTAATTAATTAATTAATTATTTTAATTTTAATTTTATTTAATTAAAGAAATATAGAAAACAAATTATGTGCAAGCATCCAACGTATTTGAATTGCTAGTATAAATAAATTATGATATTATAATTCCATAATAAGAAAAATTGAAAAAAGGGAAAAAAGATTCACTCTTTTCTATGACCCTTTTACAAATTTTCCCTCTCTCTCTCTCTCTCTCTCTCTCAAACGAGTTTTTTTAACAATTGTTCTCTTCTTTCTCTCTCTATCGCCATTGATAAGCACACGCAACACACAAACACGCACTCTCATGAGTGTGTATCTATTCGTGTGTATATGTTATGACTTGAAGAGTTAGGTTTCCTATTCCCTTTTCTATTCTCACACTGCAATCGAAGGGAGCGCGGCTTCAGAGGTACGTTTCCTATTTTCCTGTCGATTGCGAATTCGTTCTATATATATTGTTTATGATATTGATCCTGGTTTCGTACCATTGGGTTTTCCGGGTATTGGTTTCTTTTGATTTGTAGTCGGCCCAGTTGTTTTCTTGTTTCAGTTGTATTATTTCAGATGATGAGATGTTTATAGTTTATTCAAAATTAATCAGGCGGTAGATATTATGTATCTGGCCTGTGGTTTGGACGGATGGAGAAGATGCTGTTATGTGGGAAATTTCGACTCGAGTTCGAGTTGTTGGGCTTATGGTTTGGTTTGATTTCAGAGTGTAGAAATTGGAGTTTGTGCGACTGACATGTATTGTAGAAACTCTGGGGATGATGGGGTTCCTGTGTTTTTGGGTAATCTTTTGAGCTTTGGGTTTTGTTGTAGTGGTCACTGGGTGTGGTGCTGGAGGTGGTAGTTTTTTAAGGGGTCGGTGTGGAATGGCTGGTGTTCAGGAACAACTGCAGCAGAAACCTGAGAGCACGTCTAGTGATGCTCCCTCTGAATTTGAGAGGGGTTTGGAGGAGTTGATCTGTGGTCATTATGATGAATGCATGTCATTTGCTTCCTGCAGTTCGCCCCGAACGACTACAACTGAGGATGAGGACGATGAGGGGGAACAGCTCGTCAGAAGGAGGAGGAGGTCGGATCTTGATAGTGATGATGTTGCAGAATCTTCAGCCGCCAGGAGGAGGCACTCGAGGATTTTGAGCAGGTGGGCTGCCTGTCAGGCGCAAGAGATGATCACTACGATGGAGAGGAGGAATCTTGAGTCGGAGTTGATGGCACTTGCAGGCTTGCACACTGTATCTATGCGTGATTCATCGTTCTTGGGGGCATCACAGTCCCCAACCTCCAGGCATCAGGGGAATGTTGAGAGACTCAGCACCCGTGACTCATCTATTTTGCAGATGTGGGGGGAGTTGGAGGATGAACATGCACTGAGTCGTGCTCGGGAGAGATTAAGGCAGCAGAGAAGTGTTGATTCTAATACAAATGAATCCATAAATATGTCAGAAAGCAGAGGGACTGAGAATCACAGTAGCCTGGGAGATGCTAGTGAGAGTGAGAATGATTATGCAACTTGGTCCCATGAACAGTTGGGCCCACACAATGGGGGTAGGGGTATTGCGAATGCCAGTCGTGAGCAATCTCCTGATCTTGGAGAAGTCGAGAGGGAGAGGGTAAGACAAATTGTTCGTGGATGGATGGATACTGGTATTAGAGACACTTCCTCTAATGTTATGCAGAGGAATGACCACATGAGAGCTGAATGGCTGGGGGAAACTGAGCGTGAGAGAGTGAGGATTGTGAGAGAGTGGATGCAAATGACAAGTCAGCAAAGAGGTTCTCATAGTGGACGCAGGGCACAACAAGATAATGAAGCTGGCTCTCAAATTGATCATGTTCATCAAGAGTCTGTCGCCAATCATGAGGAAGGTCAGCCTGAGCATATTCACAGGGATATGTTGAGGTTGCGTGGAAGACAGGCTCTCCTTGATTTGCTCGTTAGAATTGAAAGAGAGAGACAACGGGAACTTCAGGGTTTGTTGGAATATCGTGCTGTTTCGGATTTTGCACACCGCAATCGTATCCAGGTAACTAACTGTATTAATATCTTGCGTCTTGTTTTGTTAGAGTATCTTGTCTCAATCAATAAAGAGTGTGGATTTTTGCTTCATCTTTCTCATATTTGTACAGGGTTTAATACCTTGTTTTAAGGTCTAACCTAGGAGGTCAATTTGGAAGTTCTCAGCTGCCAAGATAGTACAGTTGCAGTTTAGGATGTATTAGCCTAAGTCATCACTAGGATAAAGGTGCTTTCTGTAGATTTGTTAACATAAAGCTATTGTGGACCGCTTTCAATATAGGTTTGGAAAGGCATCAATATGTTTGTTTTTATTAGCTGCACAAGAGGTTTTAAATTTTTATGGTTATTTGATATCAAACAGTTTTTGCTTCCTGGTTTCAAGTAAATTGTGTTTCAGCATAGGTTAAACTTAAAACTCACCTATGCAGAGCTCTCTCTATATGAAACATTTACCTCTAGAGTTTCTGAGTCATCACATCACTCCTCTTTTGTCAATTCTTGTGATCTAATTCTGGGTTTTGAGGTCGGTGATATTATTTAATTTTTGTTGATCTAGTTTATCACAAAAGTGATAGTAACCTTCTTGGAATGGTTATCGAAGTAAATTGTTTTGCAGTGATGTTTCTTTGGGCAAGGCATCTTTGCGCTCTTCATTAAAACATTTATTGCTTGATGTTAGGTTTTGAACTGCCAATTCTGTCATATTAAATTAGTACTCACCTAGACGTAAATCTAATGAATTGTAATTAGTTAGTTGTAGTAGAACTTAAGTTTTTTGCCATGACGAGATGTCATGTCGAAGGTAATTTGTGTTTATATTGGTCTTTCAGTCACTACTTAGAGGCAGATTTCTAAGAAATGAAAGGCCTGTTGAGGAAGAGAGACCACCTCCAATGGCAGCTGGTGAATTAAATCAGTTAAGAGAGCGGCACACTGTCTCTGGTCTGAGGTATGCCTATTACCAACATGCTAGGAACTCACTTTTAATTCAAACTTTTGTTACCTTTCCCTTGCTTCCCTTTATATTTAATAGAATATTGTGGTGATGAATAATCAAACGTGCTTGTCCAGACTGTCATCTTATCACAGATAATTGAATGAGATAAGTCAGTGAACCAAGAAAAACATGTCGTACTTTTGTGTATGGAGCCCTAATGCAGTGCAGCTTAATGATGTAGTGGCATCGCTAAAGCTTTTCTATAGTTAAAAATGTACCAATGCATGGCGTATGATAAGGCCACAAACTTTTCTTTGCTCTGATTCCTGAAACTACTTGCCTTGGGGTCGTGGGGGTCTAAAAAAATAAACACGAACTCATGGTTATTTAACGCCAGGAAATTTATAGAGCCATTTATGGAAATGTATTGCATGGTTGAGCCGGCTGTAAACTGAACTATGTTAATTGATCTGCTTTTCTCCTTATCTGACATCCTCACGAGTTTCCCTTGGCTCATCTTTTGTATGTGTTGGAGGCAAAGATATTTGTCTCTGTTAATAAGACTCTTTATTTGCATGTACTCTTATATGCGTAAGTTGCTTGCCCGCAAATGAAGAGAACCTGATGTCAAGTTACAACTTTGACTAAATGATGGTCCAAGTGTCGACAATGGTCCAGATTAGTAGTTCCCCATGTAATCAAGAATGTATTTATGCTCAACTGTTTCTTGCCCCTTGTTTTTTTTGGATTAGAAATTCTTTTATTGCGTGAAATATGGCAGGACATGCACATAGTGATGTAAAATGTTTATGCATCCTAATTTTAGCTCTTTATATCCTCTTCTAGTGAGCAATTTTTACAATGGTAATTTGTCAACTATGGATATATATTAAAAAATTGTGCTATGTTGCTTATTCACTGCAATTTACTTTGATTCAGAGAAGGGTTCCGCTCCAGGTTGGAAATTGTGCTTGGCCAAGTTAATAGTCATCCTGAAACCTCATTGGGCAATAGCAATAGTGGTTCTAGAAGTGATCAAAGCAATACAACTGCTTCACAGGAAGTTCAACATGAGAATGAGGAAACTGGTGATCATCAATCACTAGTTCATGGTGGACATCCGGATAGGAGCATGGCTATTCAAAATCAACATGTTTCTCCTGATCAGGGAAGTGATTGGCAGAGACAAGTGACTGAAGTTGAGATGGCAAATCTGGAACAGTCTGCACGTAGTGAATCTAATGAATGGACCAATAGCACGCCTCAAGACACAGATTGGAATTGGCAGGAAAATGCAGTATCTGGAAGGCCCTCGGAAGAATTTGCCGCCCAAAATCAAGAGCAGAGTCAGTTGCAAGAAGCTCGCGAGGCTTGGCCCGATCTTGGCTCACGAGGGGCTGTGGAAAATTGGTCAGAGGAGCCTTCAGACCCTCCAAGAATGATGCAATCTATCCCATCTAGAAGGGTTGTGAGGTTCCACCCACCTGATGATGATAACGTGTACAGCATGGAACTCAGAGAATTACTAAGCAGGTTATTGTCTTATTCTGTTTTATGGGCAGGTTGTTGCTTTTTTCATTCTTATCAACTAACATGCATATATATATATAATGTCTTTTAGGAGGAGTGTCTCGAATCTTCTACGAAGTGGTTTTCGTGAGAGTTTGGATCAGTTGATTCAATCATATGTAGAAAGGCAAGGCAGGGCTCCTATTGATTGGGATCTGCACAGGGACTTGCCACTTCCACCATCACCTGAGAGGGACACGGGCCAACAGAATGATGAGCCTAATGAGGATCGGCATAATGCTATTGGTAGACCTTCACTGATATTACCATCTCCTCCAGTGCCACCGGCACAGCCCCTTTGGCATCAGGCTTTGCATCACTCTGGTTGGTCTCGTCAAAGTGTTCATCGTTCTGAACTTGTGAGTTGATTCTCTTCTCTCTGAATGTTGAGTGCACAATCCTTGCCATCTTGTTTTGACTATAACTTGCTACATTGATTATGTTTGCTTGATAACTATTATGCTTTTTATTGTTTACCATGAGTACATTCTTTCCTTGTGTTTGATCTTGGATTTTCTATTTTATTTTGGCTCCAGAAGATTCTGAATAGCAACTATTTAAATCAGCCATTTCTTTCACTTGTTAGCATTTGAATTTTTTATTTTATTTTTAGCTCTTTAAGATGCTGAATTTTGAGTTTGCATCGATGGTTTCAAGAATTTGGAACCAGCCACAATGTAAGTTGATGCATATGCTATACAGACGTGTGCACACATATACAGAGGGAGACATGTTTCAGGTTGTGGTTTGTGCAATTCCAGTCTTAATCTGAATGCTTGCATGCTAATTTAAACAGGAGTGGGAGAATATTAATGATCTGAGAGCAGACGTGGCAAAACTCCAGCAAGGTATGAATCACATGCAAAGGATGTTAGAAGCTTGCATGGACATGCAACTGGAGCTCCAACGCGCAGTACGACAAGAAGTCTCGGCTGCTCTTAATCGATCAACTGGTGGACAAGGTCTGTTTGCAAACATGATACTAGTGGGGAGAGTGGAAAATGCTGCTCCTCGACTTTGGTTATTTTGCACTTCAGCTACTCATTTCTTCAGTTGCTACCAGTACTCATGTCTTGTAAGTTGCAATTTTAAACATATCTGCAATTAATGCAGGTGCAGAAGCATCAGTGGATGGGTCTAAATGGGTTCATGTTAGAAAAGGTACCTGCTGTGTGTGTTGCGATAACCATATCGACGCCCTATTGTACAGGTATGGTGTACAATAATAACTAATGTGTATTATCTAGAATGATAGTTGCTATATAAGTAGTAGAAGTGAATCGAGAATTTCTTGTGATCATTGAGGAGATTAAGCTGGGATTGGAGGGATACTTCTTTGATGAAAATAATTTTCTAGGAAAGGTGAGGTGAGGAAAGGTAAGTTTAGGGAAATCCAAACCGATTTGAGATACTTAGTATGTGTTGTTTCTTTAGGAAAAAGAAAATAATGATAACTATCAAAGCGACATCTTTTTTAGAGTTTAGGATAGGTGGGAGAGAGATGATTTTTCAAATTTTGGGAATTTTGAAATGGAAGGGAAATAGGTTTTACGGAGAATTCTTGGGTATGCTTTACAAACTCATGCTTTGAAGAAAAAAATGTTTGAAACATATTAGCTTGAGACGAGATGGCCATCGATCACAACCCTAACGTTTCCTTTTCCATGGTCTGTATCTTTGTCCTGATGTTCATCTCTATCCCTCGTTGCAGATGTGGGCACATGTGCACATGCTCTAAATGTGCAAATGAGTTGATTCTAGGTGGAGGAAAATGTCCGTTGTGTCGGGCACCTATTGTTGAGGTGGTTAGAGCATACTCCATACTGTAAAAAAGAGAGGTAGGCGAACCAAAACTGGAAGCAGTTGAAAAGAACTAGTGGTAAGCGAAGTGGAGCTACAGTTGGTCTTTTTCAACTCTGGAGCTCCCCAGATCTTACCCGTAGAGTTCTCGTCTGCCACCGTTTGGCTTATTACATGTCGAACGCTGTTCTGCCACCCTTTTCCTCGTCGTACAACGAAAACTTTGCGTTGTATAATCGGACAACAATAGGTACTAACTGCTTCCTCATTCATTCGTAAATAGTATGATATCAATTCTTTCATAGAGAGTGACAGCAACATTACCCTTCTTTCTTTCTAGTGAATAAAAGTCGTATGACACTCAAAACTGCTCTCTGAGACCTCAACTTGGGAAGAATATGCTTATTATGTCTGTGCAGCTAAATCACAGTGTAATGTAATTTCTACTGCAATCCAGAGTTTTGATTTGTATGCATATGGTTAGAGTGCACAATGCAATTGAAATTAGACCAACTTAAATTTGTTAGCACTAACCCTTTGAGGGAGTGTTTTCGAAAACTTTTGATTTTATAAAAGTAATTTTTGTAAAAAGACAGAATTAGAAGTGGATAGTATTTGTAAAAGAATAGATAAAAACTAAATTGGGTAGTGTTTGAAGGAAAATACAATTTTAAAACAAACTTAACTGATGAAAGATCGTTTTGTCTTCATATGTAAAAAATGTACTATTTTTTCTTAATATTTGTACTTGTCGTTTGTTAATAGAAATTATTGTTTCACAAAAAGTAATCAATTTTATTCATTTAGTATATTTCATATTTAATTTGTTGTGAATATTATATTATTAAAATATAAAATACTAATAGAAAAAATTTGAATGTTTAATTCAAAATGCTCGCACTAAATAATATAATTGTTCATTTATACATAATAATTAAATTTGCATGATTGCCAAAACAAAATATATATCTATTGATTAATCATAGCAATTTGTATTTTTGCTATAGTATAGGAATAATATTAGCAAATAAAATATTAAATATATAGATGTGTAAATTTTATTAAGGTTAATTTATTTGAATTATTTGAAAACTCCAATATCAATTTGGATGTGCAAATTTAAAAATAAATTAAAAAGGGTAAATTTTGAATTAAAATTATTATAATGAGGGTAAGATAGTCTAAAATTTATTTATAAAAAAATTAGAAGAGGTGCTTTTAATTTTTGGCTTGAACATGATACTTTTGACAGTTTTAGAAATAGGACATCCTAAACACTCCGTCGAAGTTTCAGAAACAGGACATCCTAAACACTTCGTGGAACTACTTTATTATCCAAAGGTCTCACAATCTGCTATTTCAGTTTATAGCAAACAAATTATTATAAACCCCGTTGCAATTTGTTATAGTTTCAACAATCATAATACCCACAAGAAGATGCTCCCCATTTTAAATTTATTCATTAGACTTGCATAAATAAAGTTACATTTTTTGATCTTCCAAATAACATGAGTTATCTGATATAAGTAGTACAGTTTTCAATTTCGTATACAAATTAGCACTTTGCAGGAAAACAGAAGCTATTGCATATGCACCCTTGGACTTCAATATTCGAGCCAAATCTCTTGCAAGGATGCACCAAAAAACGCGACAAAACTATACTTGTTTTCTTGTCGGAAAATTCTAGCTTAAACTTGACTTGATCAAATCTAAATAAATTATATGACAAGTGCAATATACTTTTTATGTAATTAGTATACAGTTCATGAAAAGTGACCAATTACATAATAATTATTTTTATGATTAATTTAACTCGATTAAACTCGATTTGGACAAAACTAAGTGAGCACTGCCAGTTGCCACGACTTTTGGACAATGTATGAGGTTTTAATGAGTCAACGATAGATGTTGGAGAAAGTCGAGGATGAAGCAGCGTTGTGTGGACGCAACACGTATAGGCATAGCTACAAAACAACCAATTTGAAATGCTGAATTGTCAAGTCTGTAACGCGGACACCTCTACCTAAACACTTCTTTCTTGCAGCCTAAGCAATACTATCTCAACCCTTTCTCTCTCTCTTCACTCTCTCTCTCTCTCTATATATATGTATGTATCCATTCGAGATACAGCATTGAAGAACACAAGCAACATAACCATGACTTCTTCAGCTGATAATGTAAGTACCTTCCTACTGCATTTCTATATCATCACTTCGTCCTTCTTCTTTATATATATAAAGAGAGTTCGCGACATGCTAACATCTTAATTCTTGAATCTATATATCTTTAAAAGGTTGTCAGATATTTTAACATACAATATCTTACAAGCTCTCCGAGGTTATAAAATCATTCAGACACCTTCTGAATATTATGGCGTAGAAGACAAATTTAAAAACTTGAGGGATAATTTTGAAGGGTAAATTATATTGACTTAATACCCTTTTTTTTTTTTTTTTATGTAAAATTATAACTACACCCTTGAGGGTATTCGTGTAAATTTTGCATTTGAATGACAATTACAACATCAAGAGGTGTATTTGTAAGTTTGGTAAAAAATAAAGTATATTTGTATATTTTAACTTAAATTCAAGGTGTCAAGGTAATTTACCCAATTTTGAATCTAGTTCTAACACAAATCGAGTTTGGCCAGACGTGAGGTAATTATACGATAAGTGCAATACACACTTGTCAAGTAATTGGTATTTATATGAATACATACTTGTCAAGTAATTGGTACACAGTGGAGAAAAAATGACTTGTTTTGTAATTGATTTGGTTCAGATAAGCATTTCCCCCCTCTTTTGGGCTTATAAGGAGGTGATGAGATGTTACATTCACATGGCATTGGTAATTATATAACTTGAAGGCACAATTGCAATAGCAAGACAAACTTGAAATTATAGATAAAGTGATCTAGGACAAAAGCCCCGTGCAGTCCTCAACCAGCTTTTGTCTGAATGTGTTCTTGCTTTACATGATCAAAGCCTTCTTTTTTGGCAGTGTTCTTCAATCTCAGTCATTACATTATTGTTCATTCTTACATACTACATGTGACCTTTGATCCTCATAAGTACTTAATTCAGTTCTTGTTGTGGTTGCAGAAAACATGTGGTGTTTGCTCGGGGAGTATAGCAACAGGGCAAGGCCAATCCATATTCACAGCAGAGTGCTCTCACTCCTTCCACTTCACCTGCGTTGTCCGTCGTGGCGATCGCCTTTGCCCCGTCTGCAATGCAGCATGGAATCAGCTTCCGTTCACTGTCCCAACCCCCAACACAAATGTTGATCCGACTAACGTATTTCACCGCCTGTTTAATTACATCCCTTTTCAGTTCTGTCCGACTCCGACACCTCAGTTTCCTCCTGTTTTTGGTGTAATGACACACCAGCCACAATACCCTCCAGAGCCCCTTCAGTTTTCTGATGATGAGCCCCTGATTGCTGTCACTGCTGATCCTATGTCGTCGGTTTCTCCGGTTGGCCTGCAGAAAGTGATGGTCAAGGCCGTCCCAGAGCGTCTGGCCGTTGCTGCTTCAGAGTCCGTCTCTCTGTTTACCGTTCTTGTTGGACTAAAGGCACCGTCGCTGTCAAATGATGCAGGTTTTGCTCAGCGTGCGCCTATTGACCTTGTTACGGTGCTTGATGTGAGTGGCAGCATGGATGGAATGAAGTTGGATCTTGTCAAGCGTGCCGTTAACTTTGTTATTGATAACTTGAGCCCGTCTGATCGGCTCTCGGTAGTGTCGTTTGCTAATCAAGCAAGGAGAATGTTGCCTTTACGTAGAATGGGGGAGAATGGACGTGAGGATGCTAAGCGGGCCGTTTACGCACTTATGGCGCATGGTGGGACGAATATCGTTGAAGGCCTGAAGAAGGGCGTTCGTGTTCTTGAAGAAAGGCGGCACAAGAATCCAGTCACAAGCATCATATTCTTGTCCGATGGAAACGACACTTGCAACAATGGCTCAGGTTTTCCGAGATTCTCAAGTTCAAGACAGCCTCCAAAGTACCTACATTTATTGCCTGCTTCTATTCGGCCTGGAAATAGGGGAAAAAGCGACGTGCGACAGCTAGAAATGTTTCCGGTCCATTCGTTTGGTTTTGGTTTGGATCACGACCCTATAGCGATGCATTCGATTTCTGATGCATCGGGTGGAACTTTCTCCTTCATTGAGTCCTACGGAATGGTGCAAGATGCGTTTGCAAGCTACATTGGCGGTCTGCTGAGCGTCGTAACTCAGGATGTTCGTCTAATGGTGAGATCAGCCTCTCATGGGGTTGAAATTAAGTCGATTCATTCAGGAAGATATGCAAGTGAAATTTCAAACCAAGGATCACAAGGCCTAATCAAAGTCGGGGACCTGTACGCAGACGAGGAGAAGGAGTTTCTGATCAACTTATCCGTCCCTGCAGTCCCGATCGATGAGCGTGAGGAAAACGGAAGAAAGACGACACTTTTGGACGTAACGTGTTCCTACCAAGACGTAGCGTCTAAAGAGATGGTGCAAGTAGAAGGCGACTTAGTTGAGATACGACGCCCGAATTCACTGTCCCCTTCAGACATGACAGTAAACTTGGACGTTGATCGGCAGAAGAACCGCCTCCGTGCAGCAGAGAGCATTGCAGAGGCTCAACAGATGGCGGAAACGGGAAACCTAATAGGCGCACGCGATCTGCTGGCAAGGAGGAGAACTGATCTTCTTGCTACAGCATCTGCTCAAGCAGGGGATGGGCTGTCCTTGTGGCTTGAAGCTGATATGAAGGAAACAGAACAAAGAATGGGAAACGAACAGTTGTATCAGCAGGCGGGGCGAGCTTTTGCCCTCTCGGGAATGAGCTCACATGCATCGCAAAGGGCCACGACTAGAGGCAAGATGGTGGCTGGTGCTGCAGCCCCGGTCGAGAGCTTTAGCTTTGGTGCTGCCACTGGTCCCGTGGCACAGTCTGCCGCTATCGGTCCTGTGGCGCAGTCTGCCGCTTTCGGTGCCTATGCGACTCCCAACATGGCCAATATGGTTAGCAAATCTCAGCAACTTAACAAGAGAGAAGGCATCATCGCCCCAAAGTAGGATTAGAGTTCCTTGTTCTGAATTTGATGTAGCATTGTCTTTGTGAGATTAGTCTTTTTTTCTATCTGTGTTGCTGTTTTTCGTTCGGCACGAGTACTTCTTGGGTGCTCCCGGAACTTCAAACTCCAGATAATCATAATCGTCTATGTATTGTATTGTCGAGTGTCCCACCCCACGTTGATCTGAATACATGAATGTTTGTAATCGTCAATAGAAGTTCATAATTAGAATATTGAGTGGTTTCTGCAGACAGTTGTTTCTGTAATTGCACTTTGTCAGGTCTGTACCATTGTTAATGAGAACTTCTGCTTCTGTTTGAGGTTTGAAATATACCAAGGGTAAATTAGAAGAGTACAGTTTTAAAATATATTATAAGTAAAAACAAAATATATAAATCAAGCACATCATATTTCTAAAAAAAAAAAAGAAAAAAATCAAGTTAAAGATATTATCGACACAATAAAAAATTAGTATAGTATTGTTACAAATCTTTGTTTGTAAATGAAAAATATATATATATATATATATTTACTCTATTTTGGCAATTGTTTTAATAATATTTTTATAAATAAGTCGATGAATAGTGACTTTATGTATACTTTAGAGGTGCATAGTGTATTTAAATCTAAAGAAAATCAGACGAAATCGTCGTACTCTATAGTTACGGGACGAGAATTACAAATGTATTTGGACTCAACTCCAAAATTAATTTGGAGTGTTTTTCTAGGAGCTTTTTTGTTAGGATTCGTTCCATGTAAATTTACAATAATAATTATGATTTTGTTTTAATTTTTTGAATTTTTTTTGGATATATTTTCTTTTCCCTAAAATATCAAAAAAATCTTCTATACGTTGGTGGAAAAGTTAACTATTGAACATTTTGAATTGAGATCAATTAACTTTTGGTTTGATGGTTAAGGATGAGTTCATATGGATAAGTTCGAGGTCATGGATTCGAGTTCCATTAGATGTGTGGGTGTTTGTTTTACTTTATATGAGTATTTATTTTACTTTATTGTAATTTATTTTATAGTTCTTAATCATATTGATGTATTGTTCAGTTGCTCAATTTATTGAAATATTGATGTAATTATATAACTATTGCTTCTAAAACAAAAAAAAAAAAAAAAAAGAAAAGGTTGAGGTCATGTGCATGAGATAATGGGTTCAAGTTTTATCAGGTGTGCGTGTCTCATTTTATGTGAGTTATTATAATTTATTATTCCGTTGTTCTTTGTTATATTGATGTATTCATGTAAATGCTGTATTTATAAGGTTATTGAGATTAAAATGAATTATTGTACTTATATTATTTTGTTATATTCATGTACTATGCACGGATCAATTAATTAGTTAAAATTATATTTCATCATTTTTTTTGATTATGTGACAATTGAAAGAAATGCTTTTAGCTTAATGATGCAGACAATTTTTGTTCCTCGAATTACAGTTCATCAATATTAACATTTTTTTTAGATTCATAATAATCACATTATATACAACGAGAGATTGTAGGTAAGTAAAATTTATTGTCAATTATTTATTGACACATGCTATATATTTTTCCATCAATTTTATATTTTTATAAAATAAAATATTTATTGATGGATAAATCAAATATTTCCATGTATGGAATTGAAGTATTAAGGCAATGTGAATTTTGTCTTGCCAACAAAGGAAACAAATACCACTGATTTGGTAATTCTAGATCGCATATTGTGATTAGGAAAATATATGCAAAACAAATCATGAAGGGCCAATCAAATCACGCCACGTCATCAAGTAAATATGACACAGTCTTCCACCCTATAACTATAAATAGGGATGTTTTTCCAATAATTGGACACACACAAACAATTGAAGGCACATGCAAGAGAGCATTCAAAGAAGTCTCAAATTCCTCTCAAGCACGAATCAAGGAGAATCTACGGCGTTCAAGCAAAACTGAAGGCGTTCGTAGCAGAAATCATCCAAATCGAATGTTTAATTCGAGAACAAGTCAAAGGACCTGCGGATTAACGTTATCAAAGCACAAATCCACCTTGACAGAAGATCAAAGCTTCAATTCCACCAAGAAACACAAAGAGTTCAAGTCAAGTCTTCCAAAATTATAGCGTTTAATTCGAGAATAAGTCAAATACCCCCCAATTAACGTTATTGAAGATCCAAGTCAACGTCGAAGAAGATCAAAACGTCAAGTTCCTCCTTCGAAGTTGCCGAAATTGAAGATTGTGAAGAATCAGAGGCTTAAACTAGAGATTTCACACCCACAAGACATTTGATTAAAATTCAATAATCATTTGTAATATTTTTCTTATTTCAATAAATTCAGAAACATGAGATTTGCGTTACAAATTTTTTGGCACGCCCAGTGGGACAATCTCTACCTCTCATCTCTTCGTCAAAGTTTTGAAGTTTCGCAATGGCCGCCAACAAGATTCCGACGCTCAAAGTTGCTGCTTCAAGTTCAAATGATAGTATCGGAGTCATCACCAGAAGTATGTCGAAGAAGTTACAAACATACCATGAGATGACTTTCCATGAAGTAGTTGAGAAGGATCTACTCCATCTTAGCAAAACTAACGAAGACTTGAAGACTCCTCTTCATCTGCTCCTCGCTCGACATCAAGTGTAGCTCCCGTCATGGTGACAAATACCACAACTTTGGAAGAGCAAATTGCAAGCTTGACTAGGGCCATAAAGGGTCTAGCAAAGCATGTTCAGCAGCAAGACTCTCAAATCAGCAAATTAATGAACAAAATTGATAATGCTGACACCAGTCATGTGGCCGGAAAACAAGTTGAGGGCCATGACGGCCGAAACATCCCTAAAGCAACAAACTAATGAAAGGGAAAAGTTATCAACACAAGAATTGCAAGTCTCCTCTGAAGGGTTGATTCCCGTTGATCAACTGAACGAGTTCATCATGGGGACTATCAAGGACAAACTCGATGGAGGCTCTAAGTCATCTATGACTTACACAAAGCCCTATGCACAAAAAAATAGATAATTTGAAGATGCTAGTTGGCTACCAACCTCCCAAGTTTCAACACTTTGATGGAAAGGGCAATCCAAAGCAACATGTGGCTCACTTCATTGAGACATGCAATAATGCGGGGACTTATGGAGATCACCTCGTGAAACAATTTGTCCGATCTTTGAAAGGAAATTCATTTGACTGGTATATTGACTTGGAAGCCAACTCAGTTGACAGTTGGGGGCAACTGGAACAAGAGTTTCTCAATCGCTTTTACAGTACCAGAAGGACAGTTAGCATGATCGAGCTCACAAACTCGAACCAATGGAAGGAAGAACCCGTCATTGATTATATCAACCGCTGGAGAAATTTGAGCCTCAGTTGCAAAGATACTTTGTCTGAAACTTCTGCAATTGAGATATGCATCCAAGGAATGCATTGGGGACTTTGCTACATACTTCAAGGAATCAAACCAAAAACTTTTGGAGAATTAGCAACCCGTGCACATGCCATTGGGATAAGCATGAATATTGACGATCAAGAATACTTAAGTGTTGGCACTGATGAAGATGGACAAGAAAAAGAAGATGTCCCATCATATTCAAAATCAATTACGCTCCCTGATAAGAGCTTAAACTGTCAATTATGCTCCCTGATTAGAGCTTAAACTGTCAATAATTCTCCTAGATATGAGGTTAAACTATCGAACCTCCCAATTGAAATTCCTTCAAGAACTCCTTGATACGAGTATAAACTATCTACAAATTCAAATGAAGACTCTTGATACGAGTATAAACTATCTACCATATTCAAATTCAAGTGAAGACTCATTGATACGAGTATAAACTATCTACAAATTCAAATGAAGACTCTTTGATATGAGTATAAACTATCTAAAAATTCAAAACTCCTTGCTACGAGTATAAACTGTCTGTAAATTCAAATGAAGACTCCTTGATACGAGTATAAACTATCTACCATATTCAAATTCAAATGAATACTCCTTGATATGAGTATAAACTATCCACAAATTCAAAACTCCTTGATACGAGTATAAACTATCTCTCAAATTTAAATTCAAATGAAGACTCCTTGATATATTTATATGAGTATAACTATCTCTCAAAATTAAATTCAAATGAAGACTCCTTGATATGAATATAAACTATCTACCAAGTTCAAAAAAAGTCAAAGGAGACTCCTTGATACGAGTAAAACTATCTATCAAATTCAAAAAGGTCAAATGAAGGCTCCTTGATATAAGTATAAACTATCTACAAAATCAAAATTGATGGCTCCTTGATACGAACCTAAACTGTCTATATATTTTTATGATTGAACTGTGTTATGACTTGATCCTCTCAATGGAGTACGTAGGTAGCTTGAAATTTATCTTTCAAGTTCAGTCGCATGTCGAGAGAGAGAGAGAGAGAGAGAGAGAGAGAGAGAATTAAGAAGAAGAAGAAGAAGAAGAAGAAGAAAGTGGAGGAAATAAAATCTCATGCGAAGAAATAATTTCGAGACATGTTCACTCTTTCGCTTGGTTGCAATTCGTGAACAAGTCTCGAGGGGGCATTTGTAGGCAAGCAAAATTTATTGTCATGTGTTATATATTTTTTCATCAATTTTATATTTTTATAAAATAAAATATTTATTGATGGATAAATCAAATATTTCCATGCATGGAATTGAAGTATTTAAGGCAATGTGAATCTTGCCTTGCCAACAAAGGAAACAAATACTACTGATTTGGTAATTCTAGATCGCATCTTGTGATTAGGAAAATAAATGCAAAACAAATCATGAAGGGCCAATCAAATCGCGCCACGTCATCAAATAAATATGACAAAGTCTTCCACCCTACAACTATAAATAGGGATGTTTTTTCAATAATTGGACACACACAAATAATTGAAGGCACAAGTAAGAGAGCATTCAAAGAAGTCTCAAATTCCTCTCAAGCACGAATCAAGGAGAATCCACGGTGTTCAAGCAAAATTGAAGGCGTTCGTTGCGGAAATCATCCAAATCCAACGTTTAATTCGAGAACAAGTCAAAGGACCTGGGGATTAACGTTATCAAAGTACAAATCCACCTTGGCGAAAGATCAAAGCTTCAATTCCACCAAGAAACACGAAGAGTTCAAGTCAAGTCTTTCAAAATTATAGCGTTTAATTCGGGAATAAGTCAAATACCCCCCAATTAACGTTATTGAAGATCTAAGTCAACGTCGAAGAAGATCAAAATGTCAAGTTCCTCCTTTGAAGTTGTCGAAATTGAAGATTGTGAAGAATCAGAGACTTAAATTAGAGATTTCATACCCACAAGACATTTGATTAAAATTCAATAATCATTTGTAATATTTTTCTTACTTCAATAAATTCAGAAACACGAAATTTGCGTTAGAGAGATATCAATATAAATAATTGAATAAGTATTATTTTTATAAATTAAAAACAACCATATTCATTATTTTAAGAAAGTTACTAAGAATATATTTAAGTATGAGCTAAATAATATATTAAAATACTATTCAAAATTTTGCTAATAAAATTTAGCACAAACTCTAAAGAGAATAAATTGTGAAATAATTGATGACAACGTAATTAATATATTGAACTCTAACTTATAATTGATGGCATATGTTTTTTATGTTTAAGATACTAATAAAAGTTATTACGACATAAAATGTAATACGGATAATATATTATTTTTATGAGACAAACATGTAAAATAATAGTATTGTTCTTTTGCTCTTAATTCTTGAATCTTATATCTATTTTTTTTAATCCAAAAATAACCTTTCTCTTTAGTTTTAATAATGCTCATGTTCCAATAAGGGATTAATATCAAATTGTGACTCTATTCAATGGTATCTCTTTTTAGTTATCACGAAAGAATTATAGCTACTGTATTTATTTTTAATACTGTACGTCTTTAATAAAGATCATTTTCTAATAACGAATTAATTTCAAATAATGATGATACTTTTAAAAAATTTAAATCACGATCTGCATGAACATTATAAATGAAAACAAAAAGATAATGAATTAATGAAGCTAAGGAACTTTTAGAGATTGCTATATTGCTTTTCTTATTTAAGAAATACCGTGTTACTTTCTAATTTATACACACTCAAAATTTAATGTCCAAAAAAAAGTAAAAAAATAGAATTAATTAAATAAATTAAGCATTATGGTTTGCTGAATTCAACAAAATACTACTATCTCAAAATTTATTTAGCATCAAACGCCATGTTAAGTCGAAACCAAGTAAAAAAAGGGAAAAGAAATAATTGAAACAAATAGTAAAATATCAACCTATCTGTAGAAGTGTAAGGCTTGGTGCTGTTTAGTCAAAAGCTTTTTCTTTGTTTTCCGATTTTATTAGTGTAAACACGTCTTTTTCTCCAGACTGTAAATATGCTAGCTATCAAGTTAGTTAGTAGGCAGTTAGGTGGTTAGGTTTGAGCACTTGTATATAAACACTGTACATCAACATTGTTTCAGTATATTGATCAAATACACACTGGATATTTTCCATGGGTTCTCTCAACAGTCCTTCGTGCTCTAGGTTTACACATGGTATCAGAGCCTTCTTTTGCATCACAACGTGGAGATTTCAGATCAGTTGCGATGACTGAAGTAGGGGAGAGTAGCAGGCAATCGAGGCCTACTGAGACTAAGACTGAAGAAGGCAACAAGCAATCGATACCAGAGATATTGCAATTACATGGATCAGATCATCCTGGAATGATCCTTGTAAGTTCTCTTTTGACCAGAAGTAACTATCTTACTTGGAGTCATGCGATTCGTAGATCTTTGCGTGCAAAAATGAAGTTTTCTTTCATTGATGGTACGTCCTTGAAACCTGTTGTGACTGATACTGTTTTTGAGCATTGGATCCGAGTTGATAGTATGGTAACCACTTGGATATTAAATTCTATATCCAAGGAGATAGGCGAAGGTTTTATGTACACAAAGTCTGCTCGAACTTTGTGGTTAGATCTGGAGGAAAGGTATGGAGACAACAATGGATCGTTACTTTATCAGCTGCAACAAGAGATCTCTTCATCGACACAGGGAAACATGTCTGTGTTGGATTATTTCTCAAAGCTTCGGAAGCTATGGGATGAACTGGAAGTGCTGATGCCTACTCCACAATGCACATGTGAAGTATGCACTTGTGGAGCTTCGAAGGCAACTGCAGATCAAGCACTGTTTAATCAACTAATTCAGTTTCTAATGGGGCTAAGTGAAGGATTTGATCATCTACGAGATCAGCTGTTGGTTATGGATCCAGTTCCAACAGTCAATAAAGCGTATTTTATGGTGCTACGAGTAGAGAAGCAAAGAGAGGTAAATATGGAGGTGATTGAAAGTGTGGATGCTGCTGCTATGCAGGTGCAGGCAGGAGGTAAGAGACCAGTGGGAAGAGGAGGTAACCAGAGGAGATCTTAGACTTACACAGATAAGAAGAGCCAATATTGTGATAACTGTGACAAAGAAGGACATACCAGAGAGACATGTTTCAAGCTTCATGGAACTCCGGACTGGTACAAGAAATTAGTTGATAAGAAGGAGAAAGAAGCAGTTGTAGTTCGAGGTTTCAATGTTGAAGTGAATGAGAAACGAGCCCCACAGAATCCACGAAATAAGGTAGACACTAAAGAGAACTTACTGCAAGAGTTGGTGAAGCTCATCAAGGGAGGAGCACAACCAATGCAGCATGACCCACTGCAGACTGCCAACTTTGCACAGTTGGATGATTATGCTGGTAAGAACTGTGCCCTTACTAGTCTTGATAGTAATGTATTAGAGTCTTGGATGGTTGACACTGGTGCTACTAACCATATTTGTGCACACAAACACATTCTCAAACACACATCAGCCCCATTGCATCCAACCTTAGTGCATCTCCCTGATGGAACCACTCAATTTGTCACACACACTGGCATTGTACCTTTGCATAAGAACCTTGTGCTCACTGAGGTTCTATTTGTTCCTAGCTTCAAGTTTAACTTGCTATCAGTTCCCAAACTCTGTTCCACATCTTCCATCGAAGTGCTTTTTCACTCTACTTGCTGTCTTTTTCAGGACCAGGAGACTAAGAGACTTCTGGCTATAAGGAAGCTACAGGGCAACCTTTATATCCTGGATAGTACTTCGTTTGACCCAACCAGCATACAAGCCTATACTTTCACTGAAAAGGCCTATTTCAGCTCTCTTCCTTGTAATAAAGTTCTATGGCACAGAAGGCTTGGACACCCTTTTATGTCTGTCCTTAAACATGTCCCTGTATTGAATTCTTCTGACACACATAATGAATGTATGGTTTGCCCTTTGGCTAAGCAACATAGGTTTCCTTTTTCTACTTGCTCTATCCAATCCAAACAGATTTTTGAACTTATACACGGTGACGTTTGGGGGCCATATAAATTACCTACACTCAATGGTTGCAATTATTTCTTAACCATTGTAGAGAGATCTGGCTTGAGAGGTGACCAGAATGGATGGGTGTGGGCTCAAAAAATTCGCCATGAGTAGGGGAATCTTTTGGTGGTGTGCGGCAGAAAAATGTGGTCGGACGGCAGCGAGGAGGAAAGGGGATCTAAGGCTTGCAAACCTGATGTTTGGTGCGAGCGAAGGCACATTATAACTCCAATTGGGGCACGCGCTGCATGGTCAGGATTGACATCAAGAGGCGCTATTGATGGTGGTGCACGTGGCCGGATATGCACCAAAAAAGTTTTCATCGGCCGAGCCGCGATGATGATGATGATGATGATGGCCGAGAGTCAGTGGTGGGGTGGAGCTTATTTGTGGTGGTGGTCGGTGGTCAGTCATGCCCGACTCACCACCAACTCACCAACTTAGCAAAGGTGACGTGGCAGTTTTTTTGCCAAATTGTTTTTTTTTAAGTCCAGTGGCCCACACCACATCAGCGTCATAGCAACCAATCATAAGCTAGGCCCCAATTTTACATTAGCACGTGCATCCCATGTGCCATTTTCCGGGGCGTTTTAAAATTTTTGGTAGCAGAGATCTTTAATTCACGACTTTGAAAAAGTTGGAGGACCATTTTGCTACACCAGATACATAAAGGACTAAAATGTCAATAGGTCAAGTTATAAGACGAATTTTGCATTTAATCGCTAGAACTTTGAATACACAACCTGAAATCAGAAAGAGAAACGAATAACGTATAAACTTAAAAATCCTAATAATAGAAGAACTTGATATTCTATATGTAAAATCAATTGTTGTTATATTACAAAAATATATGAAAATATCACTAATAATATAGCTAAGTGATTTGCATCTCAAAAGAAAACCGTAATCCAAGCATTAAAATGGCTAAGTTTGAGTAAACAAAAAAGAATGAGCGGTATAATGCTAGACCATTGGTTGGACTTTGCTCTCAATATGAAATTTGGAACAGTTTTCGTTAACTATTGCTTGTCTTCGGTGTTATTAAAATATACTAACTTCGGGTTTCCTTATTTTCATGCAAATTTTTATGGATTTAGTTTGTGAACTAATTTATTTTTAAAAATAAAATTCATGATAAAGTTAAACTAACCAATTATATTTTTTTCTTACCAAATTTTTAAGATTTAGTTTGTTAATTGATTTTCTTTTAAATAAAGGAATTAAATTCCTACTAAAATTAAACCAACCAATTAGATTTTTTTATGATAATTAAAAAATTCAAAATTTTAAGAGTGATGTAAGTTTGGAACAACGAATGATGAATTAAAAATTGTATGGTTAAAATTAAAAATAAATGATAGTGATAACTGATAAGCTAATAATATTTCTAAACATAATACAAAATCCTCTACAATCTGAATGAGAGGAAAGGAGAAGCAAAAAGGGGAGGGGGAGGGGGAGGAAAAGAATAATAGTTTTCCTTCAAGTTGTTTGGTATGATTGGAAGGGGAGTAAATCTCAAATACTTCCCCTTGTTTGGTAAGAGAAAAATAGATTGAGAAAAAAGACTAATTTTTATAATTTTACTGTTTAACCCTTTCTCTTTATTTTGTATTAGAAAATAAACAAGTTAATATTATACTAATTAATTTTAGTATAACAAAGATATAAAAAACTTATTAATAAAAATATTTATCAAACAAGAAGAATAATATTTTTTTATTAATAAAAATATTCATCAAAATGAATATTATTCATTTATTCTAAATTTTTTAATTTAAATAAAATAAAATTACACCCTTAAATATGGGCAATAGAGTAAATAAAAATAAAATATGTATTTTTTTTTGTCTTTTTGGCCTTATGCTTCCACTATTCCGCCCTATTTCGGACGAAAACAAAACTGAACTCCAGAAGGGTTTCATATACATCCAGTTTTACTTCC
Organism: Sesamum alatum; assembly: GCA_034509735.1. NCBI lineage: Eukaryota > Viridiplantae > Streptophyta > Magnoliopsida > Lamiales > Pedaliaceae > Sesamum > Sesamum alatum. The sequence goes on from JACGWO010000003.1 coordinate 20,688,721, forward strand.
TCCAAACCAAACACTATACTTTTTCTTATAAATCCTCTTTTACTTTCACTTTTTTTCCCCAACCAAACATACCCTAAGATAAACAAATTGAATTAGTATCATGCCCTTGAGGATATAATTTTGTATGGATAAGTACTAATTTTCAAAATAAAATATTGTGTAGATGATTTTGTAGATAAATACAAACTAAATTTTTAATTTAAAATAAATGAGATTTTCTAACCAATGAGATATTTTTAGTAATTAAAAAATTCAAAATTACCAAAAAATAGTATTGAGTCAAAATTACCTCAATTGTAGTCAAAGTTACGAATTAGATTTTTTGTTGATAATTAAAAATTCAAAATTATCAGAAATTAATATGGAGTCAAAATTACCTCAATTGTATTCAAAGTTCGTCCTGCTATATCTATATACTAGCATGAACCCCGTGTTATGCACGAAAACTTATAAATTTTATATATTTTTAGAAATTTTGAGTTATATAAAGTTGTGCTATATTTTAATGATTGTTTTACTATATGTAGTAGTAGTAGTACAATGTTTTTCGTATAAACTCTCCTTTGTCATTAAATAAAGGTAGAGTTATCCAAATAAAAAATAGGATTAAATACACTTTGCCCCCTGAATTATCCTTATTGTAACATTTACCCACCTAAAATATCACATGTAACACTTACCCCCTGATTGGACAAAATTTTCCCTCATGCCTTGAATAATTATATATTAGTTTGACTATATTTTAGTATTTTCCACATTAAATTATCACCAAATTATTTTTTAACTAATATTTTTTTTAATAAGTGAAGAATTGTATAGTAAGTTAATATATATAATTGATACACAACAAATATAATATCCCAACAACTCATATATAATTTTGAAAAGAAATTGACAATATATATGCTTAATCAAAATTTAAACATTTTTAGAAAAAAATGATTAGTAAATATATTTTATCATTTTTTTAAAGAAAATATATTTACAAAATAAATATGGAATTACTCATTCTTATCTAAAAAATTAAATAGTTAATAACTTAATTTTTTATTACCAAATTAATAAAAGGAAATTACATGAAAGATTTTTGGTGTGTTTATTGTACTCATTCATTACTTATTTTAAGTCTGTAAAATAGTCCAAATTGTAAAACAAATACACAATAAAAGTTTAAGTTTGAGTAATGAGTGATTACAATTAAGTAGAGAAATCATGATATTTAATTGAAATAATACAAATGAATTATTGTAGCTAAAGGTATATATTTAAATAATAAATCATTAATTGATGAAACAAACAAAAGCAATTAATGGAATATGAAGGGTAAAGATAACTGGAAAATAAAATTAAAAAAAGTTCATGTAAAATACTTAGGAATTAGTTTATAACAACAAATACAAAAATTATAAAATCATAAAACTTTTAAGAAGTAAAGAAGAAGACTTCATGGTAGATTCACAGAACAAAACATCACGAATAAGATTAACCACAACACATAGGAAATACATAAGAGTCTTGAAGTTGGTCAGCAAAAATGAAAAAGATAGAAAAACTGTTTGATAATGCATCAGACAAAGAAGCCAACACTACTCTATCAAGTTGCCTTTTACATTAATAAAAAATATACTATCTATAAAATATATGTAAAAGACAAAAGAAAAGACAAAAAAGACAAAATAATTATGAAGAAGAACTAAAAAAAATTAAAATATCTCAGTGTAGAGAAACATTTGAAAATTATATCTATAATTTTTAAATAATTGATTTGAACTAAATACAAAAAATTATTCTAGTGTACGTACGTACATTGAGAATCCTTGTAACTTTCTAAAAACAATTATAAGTAAAAATCAAAATTAAAAAATTCACATATTTTTTCAAGTATGAAAATCCTTTATTATTTTAATGCATGCAAACCTATGAAGCTCAAAATATGTTTTATGTTATTTTTGATAGATCAACATTAATAAAATTATTCACTGAATAAAAAAAGATATTCATATGTGTGAATATTTCAAAATATCTTTTGTAACATAAGATAATTGGATTTTGGTAGTAGGAGTAATTGAATTAAGAACGTTAGAAGACAGTCTATCAATTTTTAAATAGGTAATATTCATTTTGATACCTGGTTATTTTATTAATATCACTTTGGTACTTAGGTAATTATAAAATTTTCAATTGGTATCGAGTTTTACCATTAATATCCTTTAGTACCCACTTGATGTTTTTCATTTACTTTTTCTATCATCCTTTTATGTATTTGTCATTTTACCGTTAGATATTAAAAAAATAATAATTATAGCAAATAAAAACTTGCATAAATTCTATCAATATATTTTGTCTTTATTTAAACCACTTTACTTTCATTTTCATATTTGGTTATTAAAATTATTATATTTTATTTTTATATCTTTTACTATTTTCATGCCCAATATTTACCAAAAAAAAGCCATTATTAAATAACTTATATTAATAGTCAAGTCCATCAACGAATAGATTTGAAGTAGAAATTTGTTGTAATATAATAAAGAATATGACTTAAATATTTGTTGTTCATCAAAGATACTGTTGCATTTAATTGAAAAATGAAAGTTTGATTGCAAAAACTTAAACTTACATTCAAAAATTTAAATTTTACATTACAAATTTTCAAAAATTACAATGCATATTGAATTTTGTGAGTTTGCAATGCATTTTGTATGTTACTTGTAATATAATTAATTACAAAGTAATGGATTTTCTTAAAAATATTAATAGATAAAGCGAGTAGAAAACAAAATAAATATAATAAATATATAGGGTTTAAATATTTGTTTATAGTCAAAGATACTTTTGCATTTAATCGAGATATTAAAGTTTGATTGAAAAACCTAAATTTATATTCAAAATTTTAAATTTTATATTACAAATTCACAAATATTAAAATGCAGAATGATTTTTGTGAGGTTGCAATGCATTTTGTATTTTACATGTAATATAATTAATTACTAAGTAATGAGTTGTCTTATAAATATTAATAGATAAAATGAGTAAAAAATAATAAATTAATAAAATATTATTCTCAAGCATAATACTACAATATCAAAAAAAATAAAAATTAAAACGGTTCAAAAGACAAAAATATATTGATTAAAAATCATTCAAAATCTTCTCTAGTATATTTTTTTCATTTGTTTTTTGTATTAGCTTTTTATGTAATGACGATTTTCTCTTATCATAACTCAGGTAACAAAATGAATTTTACCCATTTAATAGTTAATAGAGTAGCGGTGTCTTTAAGTTTTTAACCCTAAGCGACAATGGGGATTAAAAATGAAATCCGATAACAAAAGACTGAGTAAGAACCAAAGAAAAAAAGGCATCAATTTGAATGAAATTGAAAAACTTACTTTATCACTGTTAGTAAAAAGTAATGGAAGATCTCAATTTAAAAAACAACGATTTTAGCTGATTAAATTAAAAATTTATTGCATATAGTAAGAGACTTAAATAAGTTTGGTGCATGATTGAGAACTATGTGATTAAAATGATAATAAATAATTGCTGATAAGATACAAAACAAATTTTGGATGAAAATAAATATATAGGAATTGGATGAGCATCCTAATGGTGAAGGTGGAATCTAATATAGATAAATACTAATCTTAAATATAGGAACTTTTTTAATTAAATACAAATTTAATTTAAATTTAAAATAGATGAAATCTTCTAATCAATAAGATATTTTCTTGACAATTAAAAAAATTCAAAATTATCAAAAATTAGTATTTGGTCAAAATTGACTTAATTGTAGTCAACAATCGTTTTGCTATATATATATATATGCTGTCATGAACCCCGTGCTATGCGCTGAAATTCTTTAAATTCAATAATATTTTTATAAATTCTAGATTGCATAATGATATATATATATATATATGTCATATTTAATTGACCGTCTTACTATATACAATAGTGAAAACTTATTTATACAAAACTCAATATTAAATTTTTTACTAAGTTTATTTACAGAACGTTTTGAAAATAATAATAGAATATTGTTACATTTTTACACATTGAGAAAAATATTTTATCAATTATATATATATGTGTTCTTATTTCATTAATATATTTTGAGTAAAAACAAAATATATTAAAATACATTATTTAAAAGATTTTATCCTACTACCATGTGGTATAAACTCCTCTAAAAAGTACAATTTACCATAAATGATCATTTAATAAAGCTTCTGAAAGTTAACAAAAAGTATTAGTAAAACCTTTTATTTCCTCAATGAGAAAAATTAACAATATATGAAACTAATAGATAAGTAAAGTGATATATACATATTTCTAAATTATATGCTAACAATATAAATATACAATAAGAAATTCATAATGGTACAGACATAACATATAATAGTAATAATACACATAACGAAAATTTCTGGTACTTGGATTCACGCTCATTAATTTTCATAGATACTTTAAGATAGTCGACCTAGTTTTTAATCAATAATTAATTCTTTTCATGTTGAATTTCCAATCTGAAGTCAACTTTTCACTTGATATTATACTTATTAATTCCCTATAATTTTATTATCTTCTTGTCAGTTTAATTTGCTTTTGATGGACTAAAGAATAAATAAAATAATTTGTTCATAAATTTTAATAGTAAATTACACTTTTGATCCCTATACATTGGGTCAAAATCAATTTTGGTCCTTGAAATTTTGGAAATATGGATTTTGAACTCTAATTATTACAAATATGAATTTTAAATTTAAGATGGATTAGAATTCTAACCAATGAGATTTTTTCTTGACAATTAAAAAAGTCAAAATTCTAAGAATTGAGAATTGAGTCAAAATTAGTCATAATCCCGTGCTATGCACGGGAAAAAGATATTAAATTAAATTTTGAATGAAAAAATAAAAACTAAATTCACAAACATTTATATGTTTTACTTGTATAAACTTAAATTTTTAGATCACTTAGAGAATAGTGAAATATATATTCTTAAAACAATTGAATATGTGTTGATCGCTTAGATATTTAAATTCTATTGTAGGATGCAAATTTTTGAAAGTGGAATGATTTCAAGTTGATTTTTAGGTACACTAATGAAAAATAAGTTTGTTAGTAACAAATTAATATATTAAGCAATATATAAATTAGCTTAACTTTATAATAATTGAGAAAACACATTGATGGTGTAAAATTTGAAAAGAGTAGAGCCTATGCACGTTATCACCAAAATAGCACGAAAAGCTTAGAGAAAATAAAGAAAACGTGTAAAGTATAATTCTCATATATCAAAAGGTGAAATGAATTCACTATTTATAGTAATCTTTTGGGGGTGAAATTACAATTTGACCCTTTGATCCTACGGCCTAGAATTGATTTGCGAGGGCATGATGGTCATTTCATGCGCCCACTTCTTTTTTAACCTCCATTTGATAACTTCCTTCAACCTCCTCTTCAACTTCCCTTTGGGGTGCTTGTGTAGTTTTCCCTTAAGTTAGAGGACCTTTTTATAAATAATATTTTTCTCCTCATCAGTAGCCCCCCGACTTTCAGGAATTTCCTTAGAAACCTGAAAGTTCCAAGTAGCAATCCGACTTTGAATCAACTTCTCCTTGGAACAGACTTCTTTTTACTCTTCTTATTCCATCTGGGACTCCTTCTTCTCTTCCAACTCTCTCTTTTTTATTTTAAACGAATTGTATTTCTGCCAGGACTCTCCTCTTTCATTACTCCTTCTTCAATTTGGACTCTTCCGTCTTATATAAATAGGAGGCCTCATATCCCCAATTTTTTCATTGTGCATCCTCTTGCCTTCGTCATCTCCTCAAAAGAAAAGAAAAAAGAAAAATAAGAATGCCGAAACGCTTTAACTCGGGTATTTAGTCTTTCACTGCTTCATTTAATTTCCTGTTCCCTGCGTTGGTGTTACCAAAAATACTTCTTCATTAAAAAAATACTCCTTTTATTCATCCGAAAAAAACGAAGTCTCGATCCTTTTTTCTTCCTCCTTCTCTCTTTTTTCTTTTAGAAAATCTGCGTTATGTCGAGCACTTCGAACAACACCAGGGTCCCGTGGGGGAGGACCTCCACGCCGCCGAGCCGGGGCCGGGGACTGCCCCGGCGCGGCGCTGGTCGAGGCAGCCCGCCTCGACCAGACCCTAGCCGAGGCGAGGAGCCTCGGCCTGGGTCTGGCCGAGGCGCGAGCCCTCGGCCGGGATCTGGCCGAGGCGCACCTCGGCCAGATTTTGGCTGAGGTGCCGTCCTCGGCCGGCTCCCGCCCAAGGGGCGCCTCTTGCTCCTTCCGTTTTGGTTGCTCTTTCTGGTCCCGTTATAAGTTTAGATTCCTCTCCTCCTTCAGCTTCTCACTTGGGTCCGGATGTTGTGGATTTTGATCACGAGGTGATTGAAGCGATTCGGAACCTTCCTGCTTGTCCTTCGCTTTCTCCAAATCCGTCTTTTTGAGTCAAGTTCTCGAGATACTCTCCCACTCTTGTCCCCACTTGCAGCTGACCTTGTTGACTCTGGTCTAGATGGAACTGAGTCCTCTTCAGCCACCCACTCAAAATCTCGTTGTCGTATCATGGATGTTGATAGTTGCCTCTGTCGTGTGATTTTGAAGAATTCCGCTCTCTAGAAGCTAGTGTTAATGCTTCCTCCGAGTTTGCCCTCATGTTGCCTAGTATCGATGATAGGATCAAATTTTCTCCTCCTGGGTATTTCACCGTTTATTTGTCATTCTTTTCCTCGGGTTTCACTCTTCCCCCTCATCCTCTGCTACTCCAAATCATCACCCGTACTACCCTAAGCATTAGTCAATTTACACCAAAACTCCTTTGTAAGTTTTTAGAGGGTTCCTTCAACGTTTTGAGGAGCTTGACTTGACCCCATCACTTGAAGCCTTTTATACTTTATTCACTGTCAGGAAGGTCCCAACGATTCTTCTTACTTCTACTTCTATCCTCGGGGAAATTGCAAAATTCTTGGGGGTAATGTCTCTTCTAAGGGTCCTTGGAAGGAGAAGTTTTTGTTTGTAAAGGACTCATCCTGGGGATTAACTGCCCTTGGGGGGAATCATGTTCTGTGCCCGACCCGTTCCTAATCTTCGTCTCTCCTTCATCGGGGTTGGGCTGTTCGACCAACTCTTTAACGTAAAAAGTTTAGGGCCTGCCGGTATTTAACTTTCCTGTTTTTACTTGCCTTGTAGAAAATTTCTTTTTTCTGACGCTTTCTCACTTTTTCCTGTGTTGACTTGTTTGCAGGAGGAAAGAAGATCTCCCTCCACGACGTCCATCGTTTCCGTGACAAAGAGACCGTCGCTCGCCTCCTGCCCGGGCCCGGGATCCCCCGGGGCCCTCAACTCGTCACGAAGGGCGCTCCTCCCCCCCTCCTGAAGGCAATGCCTCCAAACGCCCCCGGGAAGGCGAAGCAGGTCCTCCTCGTCATGGAGCAGGAAAAGGTCTCTTTACCTATAGGACGAACAGACAAGGAGATATCTCCTCTTTTTGGGATGCGGCAGATGTGGATCTTGCTCATAAAAGATCCAGGGATCTAGTGAGTCCCTATGATGTGACACTGCTTGGTGCCCTCCCCACAGTCACCCTCACCCGCCTTATGCAAGGCGAAGCTGCTAGGGTATGTTGCTTATCATTTTCGTTGATTCTCCATTCTCTGTCTTCACGTGTCTCACTGAGGTACATATCTTTCAGGTTCTCAACTTAGCAGAAGTAACTGAGCTGCGGCTGAGTAACTATGAGAAGGAGATAGATCGTCTGAAGGACGCCTTTGACGAAGCGCGAAAAAACTTGGAACGCTGTCAAGAGGAGCTCAAAGCTGCTTCTTCTGAAGAAGTCAAGTGGAAGGAAAGCTTTAACCGCGAGGTTACCTCGGGAAAGACTTTCCTGAAGTCTGACGCCGGGAAGGCCTACTTGGAGCGTGTGCTTGGAGACTTCAAGGAGAAATATGTGGACTCAGATGAGTTCCACCAAGCTGTTCTTAGTAAGGCCAGCGAGGTGTATGATCAAGTAATCCGGCAATGTCGTGCCACCTTGAGGAGTAGCGGCCGGTTTGGTGATGAAGACTTCATGTTTCTTGATCCCAAGGTTCCTGATGAGGAAGGGGATGAGGATGGCGACGGCGAGAACATTGATGATATGGTCAACGAGGCTCCTGTTGGTGGAAACCTGCCTTCAGTCATAGAGAAGAATTAGTCAATCCTTAGGATTTAGATACTTGAATTCCTTTTCGAAAATTTCGAATTTGCTTAGGGTTTATTATTTTTACTAGTACTTTATCTTTATGAATCTAGTTTCTAGTATTGTTTGTTTCTTTCCATCGTTAAATTTTCAATAAAGAATCTTATGTTTATCATATTTCAATATCTTTGTGAAGCGAACCTTGTTTAGACTG